>JAHLJT010002406.1:14165746-14868246 GCA_031308135.1 Acheta domesticus
CAAGTGCAAAATTGTGGGCTGATACATTAGATCCGTTACCAGCTACGTTTCAAGAATTTAAAGAAAAATTCTTCAATCGTTATTGGAATTATGAGACCCAAATTAACTTCAGGTTAAATTGATGTACAGTACCTGGCGAAAGGGGACGGTTAGCATGCAAGATTATGCAACGGAGAAATTAGCAGGTCTTAGTTTATGCACACCACCCATTCCGGAGAATGAGATAGTATGTTTACTAATCAGACATTTCCCGGTAGGCATACAAAATTTGTTGAAGAGTCAATTACCGATGTCTTCAGAAAATTAGTTCTGTCAACTTGGATTATACGATGCATCATATGAAATGACAGAGAAATTTAAAGCGAAGTCATTACCCACTTCAAGTACTATTGTAGTTACCGCACAAGAGGGACACAGTAACGGCAACAATAGTAAGCAGAAGGGGAAGAGACAAGATTACAACAGAGATGAAGAGAATAGTAGTTCAACTCGATCGAAGCAGAGTAAAACTTTAGTGGAAACGGGAAGTCAACCATCCAAAAATTTTACCTCATCTACGACTAATTTGAACAATGGTAGATATGAGTGCGGACCATCGACGTCACGTGATTCTAATTCTTGATCACAGAATTAAACTGTTAAGGTTTGTCTCGAATGGTCGCCCGGAACAAACCACTCTCTCATTGATGTTGAAGAGGTGACTTTTAAATCCATGGCAGTGATACATTCCGCTTTGGAGACGCAAAAAGATTTGTTCGCAAATGTAAAGGTTACAAAACGCAAATGCCCATTGTTAGAAGTAGAATGCGAAGGGAAAAAGGTCCTTGCATTAATTGAACGGGATGCACTTGCTCAATAATAGTGGAGAGTTTGTTAGATGAACTTTCAGGAGGGGCAGAAGCAATACCACAATTCCCTATGCGGAAGTCGTATCTGATGGGAGCGAATAAGAAGAAATCGCGGCCTATTTACCGTCAAGTACTGTTGCAGCTGACAATAGGAAAGAAGGTATACGAAACTGTCTGCATAGTCGCGAAAGAATTATTGTATCCACTGATCCTGGAGTGGACTTCCTCTACGAGCATGAAGTAATCATCGACATGGCGAGAAATTGTTTGCAGATTCCAAAGAACGGCATAATTGACCATCATCCATTTGATGGAGATGAACATCTAATGCACCATGCGAACTGTATCGAGGTCAACAACCTTCACACTTTGTTAGAGAATGCTGTGAAAAATAACGAAATTTAAACCAACAACAACAGGAAGAACTGTTAGAATTGTTAGTAAATATCAGCGAGTTTTTGAAAAATGTGAAGAACCCATAAAAAACTTTGAGTTTCATATTGAGCTAACCGATGAACGGCCATATGCATCATACAATTACCCTATACCAGTTGCGTATAGAAGAGAAATAGACGAACTTATTCAGTCCATGTTAAATGATAAAATCATTAAGAAAGAAAGGACTCCATATTTGAATCCAATAGTCATGTCAAAAAGAAGAATGGAAGTTTACGCCTATGTTTAGATGCTAGAAAATTGAATGAAAAAACGATCCCGTACCGAGACAGACCTCCCAGGATAGAGGAGATGTTAACGAAGCTTCATGGTATTAGGTGGATCAGTAGCACCGATTTTACAGCATCGTACTGGCAGATTCCGATAGCTAAGGATTCGCAGAAGTATACTGGCTTTATGTATAGGGGTATAAGCTACGTATATCAGAGAGTTCCGTTGGTTTAAAGAATTCAGCTGCTGCATTAATTCAATGTTTGGATAATATTATAAATACGAGATTGTATCATGCCTCATTAGTGTATGTAGATGATATTATCTTATTTGCGGCAACATTCCAAGAACATCTACGTCATTTAGAAGATTTGTTTAAGATTTTAATTGAAAACCACCTCCAATTAAATATTGAAAAATCTAGTTTCTGTAGGAAGCAAGTGGACTTTTTAGGTTACCAATTATCTATTCAAGGATTGTGTATGAAACCGGAAAAGATTGTAGAAATTGATAAGATTCAAGCACCGAGGAACCGAAAACAGTTGAAAGGATTTCTGGGATGCGTGAACTACTATAGTCGATTCATTCCAAACTATTCGGCGTCTTTTGTACAATTTCTGCCATGTTAAGAAAAAACAAGCCATGGGAGGGACTGAATTACACGAAAAGCGATTCCAAGATTTGAAGGCTCGTTTTTATCATTCTTGTGCCATTAATTGCCTATCCTAATTTTGAAAAGAGTTTATTCTACAAACGGACAGTAGCGACCATGGAATTGGAGCTGTTCTGTATCAGGTTATTAATGGTGAAGAGAAAGTTGTAGCTCTTATAAGTAGGGTACTCCGAGGACCTGAACTGAATTTTTCAGTTGCGGAAAAGGAGGCGAATGCCATAGTATGGGCCGTCCATAAATTAAGAGAATATCTCGTGGGAAGACATTTCATAATTAGGACGGACCACAAGGCGTTAATTTTTTTAAACCGTTATCACACAAATAATTACCGGTTATTACGTTGGATATTGTACCTACAACAGTATTCTTTTACTGTGGAATATTGTCCAGGAGAGCTTAACCACCTCCCAGACATACTCAGCAGGAATACATTTCTACTGGAAGAAACTGTAGAAGAGAGGAACGTATTCTTTGTATCGCCTATTCAATTGAATTACCTAGAAATGCCACATTTGAACTGGCAGATGATAGCAATTCACCAGCTGCAGGAAGAATTAACTAGGAAAGTAAAATTATTTTTGCGTGGGGAACTCGACCCGGAAGATGCGGATGGGATCCGTTGGACGAAGGCGATAGATGGAAGTTAGTAGAAGACGTCGTTCTCGTCAAGACAAGATCTGAGCCACCAACATACAGAATTTGGATGCCCAAAACCCTGACGCACGGAATTATATGGCTTGTTCACACGAAACTTGGACACTTTGGAGCGGACAAAGTCGATAAGGCTATTTCGGAAATTGCCCACTGGAAGGGACGTAAAAAACAAGTTAGAAGAACTGTTGCAGTTTGCGTCACCTGTCAGCGCACCAAATATCCCAATCGATACTTTGCCGGAGCAAGAGCAGCAATTTTACCCTCCAAAACAAATAAATTAGTAGCCATAGACCTTTACGGACCTCTTCCTAAAACTAAATATGGTTACAAATACGTCTTGGTATGTATTGATGTCTTTTCTAAGTTTACCCAAGTTTACTGCATCAACAAACCGAGCGCAAAAAATTGCCTACTTCAATTAGATAAATTCCTTAGAACCGCAGGGGATTTCGAAAAATTGTTGTCGGATCATGGACCGCAATTTACCAGTGATCATTGGATCCAGGCCATGGAGGAGAAGAATATTATCCACATCTTATCAAGTATTCGACATCCGCAGTCAAATCCATCCGAGAGGATAATGCGGGAACTATCCAGATTATTTCGGGTATATTGTCGTCAACGACATACTGACTGGTATTTACTAGTGCCTTTTATCAACCAGTGGCTCAATGCAGTACATCACGACACCATTAACGCGACCCCATATGAGGCCCATTTCAAGAGAAGAATGCCGCATGTGTTAGAACATCTGCGAAGACCCGAGGTCACCATTACCGAAGTTACTGATGAAGAGATTACGCGACAACTACATCATAAAGCAAGAAAACGGTTGGACCAGACTAAATATGCCTCCATACACATTCACGGAAGGGCAAAGAGTTATGCTACGACTACCAAAACCGTCGGATGTGCAAGCAAAACAAATTTCAAAATTCTTCGCATTGAATGAAGGACCATACAGGATATCAAGAATTCGACCCCCAAATGTTGCAGAAATAATTGACGACAGCGGGCACAACATTGGAAGATTCAATTTTTATAATTTAAAACCATTCCAAGAATGAGGGAAGGGAGAGAAACACCACAGAATACAAGAAGAATACAAGATGAACGACCATAAACACAACGATTCTGTAAGAAGATTTTTTCGGAATTTTATTGCGAGAAAAATCTTTTTAAAGGAGGGGCTTATGTAACCGCTAATACGCGATTACAGTTTAAATAAGTGAGAAAATAGTAGTGAAGACACGACACCGTATCTTGGACAAATAGTTCTCTGGTGGCGAGGAGATGACGACAGTCGTAAACTCAATTTCTGAACGCACTCTGATGCCAGCCAATGAAAAACTAGTATGAACAAACGGAAACGGCAAGAGCTTGTGCCAAAAGAATCCAACCTTCTTCTTGTCCGAGCCGCCGAAGCGAGCAGTTGTATGAATTCGTTTTCTTATCTTGCTGGAGTTGCCAAAGTGAATAGTCAGCCATCTTGTGCGCTACGACGACGTTGAGCGACACGTAAAAGAGCGAGTACGCTGTACCAGAAAGTCTGTACTATTTTTTGAAATTTCATTCTGAAAACATATTTATAGAATCTCCAGAATTATAAGAACTCTAATCGACATTGTAATTAATTTGACTTTTGCCAATTACGAAGTCATAAGTGGAGATTCTGGACTTGGATTCGGAGGTGACCATCGCCTGAGGAGCCAACGGTAAAACATCGCTAGCCGAGGGGAGACGGCGCGGCGCCCGGAGGCCTCACGATTTCGACGCAGCAGGCAGCGCGCGGAGCGGCGCAAGGGACCCTACGACCTTGGAGGCGTGGACAACATTTTGCCACCGACTTCGCAGCGTGGAATTCTCCGGAGGTTCGACGGCCGTGAGTTTAACGAAACCAAAAGAACTTTTACTAAATCTCAATTTAGAACTGTACCGCACAGTATTCTTGCTAATTTGACAAGTCATTTCTTTTTTTCTTCCTGAAGTCGTAATTGAAATCAGATAAGGATATTTTGTAAATAATGTAAAATTGTGTTCTTGTACAGAATTAATTGAGTAAATTCACGTGTAATGAATCCAAAGGTGTTACAAGAAATTTGAATATTGTATGTGTATGTATTTTTTTCAGGGTTATTGTTTTGAAGTGTATTTTGTGTGTTTTTCTCAGTGATTTTGTGTGTGTATAAGTTATTACTTGGAAATAAGGTGCAAAGGTAACATCTTCTTAGAGAAAACTGCAGTTTTTAGGTAGGGAAAGATAGCTACCGTAATTAAATGTAAATTTAGTTGTACAAAACTTTCCTTCATAAGAATATATCTTCAATGTTATTTCAAATTGTGTTGGAATGTTAATTGGTAGTTAGTTGAAAAGACGAACCCACCCCCGATAGGGAATTTTATTCTACCTAGAAATTTCCCAGGTGTGCGTGACGGGACAGCTATCCGTCACGGAATTAGTAAATGAAAGATTTGCTATTTGTAACAAGTAAAAGATAAGGGTTTGGTTACAATATCTCTTTGATCAACAATAAAGTTAAATAAGAATAGTTTGTATTGACAAGGGTGTATTATATTGTTATCAAGTACAAGGTGACATATAGAACAAGTGACGGAGGATAAGTGGGTCTTGAAGGTTATAATTGGATGCTTTGTAGACCAATTTGTTAGTGCATATTTGTGCATATTTGATCGATTTTTCCTGTTAGGGCGTATTCTTGTAATTATGGGAGCATATTTTGAATATTTCGTTAAAATAGAGAAAAGTTTCATGTTTTCATTGAACATATTTATGAGCGTTCATTGATTAGAAAAGCTTGTCACAATTTTCTTTTCTATAGATGATAAAATACTTGTGCAAATGTAGGTTATTTTTTTATTATCATATTTTTTTAACTCTGCAGAAAAAGTTAAAGAAGACCTACAATGTAGGAACTTCACTAACGTGTATATTTACTTAAATTATTTCTCCCGAGAAGTAAGTTAGGTTATATTATTTTTTTTCATTCCAAGCATGCATCTCCTGAATTTTATCAAGTAAGGTTTATGTAGAAAATGAAATGTTGTTAATTTTAATTGCATATTAAAGCGCATATTTAAGAATTTTTAGGTCATAATGCATATTTTAAAAGTATATTTCAAGATTTTTTAGGGCATAAAAATCCGCTTCCTACTGATTAGTGGAAGAGTAAAAGGATGGAGAGATCGCGGCCTATATAATAAAATGTTGCAGCTCTGTATAATTCATACTTTATCCAAGATGATTCCACAATCTTCACGTAAATGCTTAGATATTTCAGACATAGAGAACAGAATTTTAATGAAAAATAAGTCATATGTAAAAAAACCCATTGCTTTGTGAGACAATGCGGTTTAAATCACTGCGCTGATTTCATGCACTAAATAAATAACAAAAGTCGCACAGCGTTATCAAGAGTCACTGAAGCAAACCATGTGCTGAAGTGCGATACGTTGACAGCATTGTTTACATATTTATTTATAATATAGTGCATATGAACTGTTCTCTGATTGAAGCCTACATAATAAGAAATGCATGTAAAACCCCTGATTTGGAGCATTGTTGTGCTGGACCAGGAAGTCACTTGCCCCTACCACTGAAAAAGTATGCAACCTGAAGAGCGCTTCTGTATTGCACCTCCGAAGCAAGGAATCGTGAACTCCATTCCCATGTGGCATATGTGTGTCACAGATTAAATGACACTCTTGAGTGATATAAAAATGAGCAATTACTCTCAGTAAATTCTCGAGAGGAAACATTCGACATTTCGCTCATTGTAATTACTAAGATTCTTACGAATAAAGTGTTACCCTCTCGTCAGAGTAATTGCTCCAGTCAGATGAGCAGAGTTGAGAAAATACGTCTTCTATAGAGATTTTATATACAAATTGTTGAATGCTCTTTGGACATATTGGAATTCCGAGATATTCCAACGCTGTATATTCTCTCTGCGCTGTAGTAGCTGTAGTTAACGGGTGGGTTGGTTTAGAAATCAGTAGAAATGAAGTAAAAAAGAAACGGAGATTGTTGTTTGTTGATTTCCCCAAAGAATACCCCCATAGTATTAACTAAAAGCCAACTTCCAGAGTCCTCTGATTTACTGATCAGAACATTCTCTGATTTACAGATCTGGAATCCAAAATCTCTTAAATACGAAAAAAATCATTTTTGTGCATTGTTCCCTCTTGTTCCACAATTTTCCTTCAAAATTCTCTGCTCAGCCATTCAACGTTTTTCTCCTCAAATCTGAAGAGACTTTTGAAGTTCCTCGAATCAAATAGTCTTCTCTCTTTGAATAGTTTCTTCCTCGAAATTGTATGAATTCTGCAATTTTAATTCATTTATAAAAATCTTGATGTATATTTCGATTTTCACACGCTTCTGATCCCTACGAACTTCGGCGACGAACTAACATAACCTCTCTAAGCTAAGGTCAGTCAAGAAATCTTAAGTAATTGCTTCGACATTTAAGTATTTGCTCTCGATTATTCATACGAAACTCGAAGTAATTGCTCTCGTCAGACCAAATGCTAGAAACTGGAGTAAACGCTCAAGAGTGAGTAAAGCAACGATAATGCTATTCATACCAAAACGAGAAGTTTCTCCAAAATCGTGAGTAATAAGCAATTGCTAGTTTTCATTAATACCACCCACTCTTCTAGGACAAGTAGAGGGATAAAAAATTATCCATTTTTGCTCATGAACATGTAGAGGAAAACTTTATAAAAAAGAATTTATAAAACACGCATTAAAATGTGGCATTTCCCCTGATTTTTGAGAAAATCCCTTTGTACAGATGTTTGTTTAGTCAAGTTCTGTCATTGACGAAGGTCTTTCACTTAGGGCCTACCTGCGTAACTTCTGTAAACTGCGCTAACGAGATGGGCCCTTGATTTTATTCTGGACATGCATGAAGCTCCATTATGTGAAGGTTTTTCTGAGAGCTCCTTTTGCTAGTTGTGGGATGAGCACAGTTGGAAGTATGGTTCTTATTTTGTTAGTGTTAGAATCTTGGGGAAAGAATAATTAGCCTAATATTATTGCTTATGTTTGGAAGGTCTTTAACCTGTTCATGTTTGACAGGTTACAGACCTTTCAAACATCGACAGGTAAATCTGAGGTCGTAAATATGAATAGTCTTAGTAAAACAGTTTAAAAAAACTAAAATGTTTTGAAACAAAAATCATCTTGTCCTTTTGTAAATGTGCTATAATTTATACCAGAAATAATCTTAACTCTTTGGTGGCAGAGCGTGGTTGGTCTGGTTAATCACAGAAATACAGAAATGAGTGAGGGATTTTCATATTTGAAAGTTGAGCAACTGGTCAGTCAAAAATACGGGCTGTGGAGCATGAGAAATGGAGCTTTAATCAAGGGGAAATATTTATATGAAGGAGTCCTTATAAAATGGGCTAGCTACTCGCATATTGCCATATACTGCCATATACTTGTGCCAGCTGCCGTCTATCGCCGCCCAAAGTACATAATTTTCTTTAAACTTTTCGTAGGGATAGTGCCTAAGGTACTCTATGAGATGACATAAACGCCGTATAGCTATATTCTTTTATTTTTTTCTAAAATTACAAATATGTAATTTTTTGACTTGTCTCTTACGACGTTAATATTTACATTAGCGGCGATTTTTTTCACATTATTACATTAATAAGTACATGTGCTTGAAATAATGTCAAGTAAAGTTTCTCGAAATCCCAAAGTTTTTTTGTGAAAACTAGCTCAAATTTCCGCATTTTCAGAAACGCTGAAACACCATTTTCTCAAAAATGACTCCAATTGTTTTTTCAAACTTTTGGAACGTATAGTGCTAATTGCACTATTTAATATGACAAAGTTTATTTTGAAGTTTTTTTTGTTTTTTTAAAAATTACACAAATGTAATTTTTTAGAAAGATCTCTCGCATCTTTATTATGCACATTACCGGTAATTTGTAAACATTTTTGTATTTGTGTGTGCAAGTGTTTCAAATGACTTCAAATGAAGTTTTTTGAAAACTCAAAAATGTTCTGTGAAAAAGAGCTTCAAAGTTCGCATTTTCAATAGCGCTTTACGTCATTTTCTTAAAAACGGTTCTAAATTTTTAAAAGATAATTGCCATTTAGAACAAGGTTTTTGTGTTCTTTAATATTTTTAAACTGAAATTTCCGTTCTACCATTAGGAAATGGAAAAAATTAGAAAATGTAAAAAACAACGGTACTTCGGGCAGCGATTGATTGCAGCTGGCAAGAGTATGTGGCAATTCCGAATAGCTAGCCCAGACCCAAGGAAATAGAAAACAAATACGGGAAAGTCCGTGCCATTCTGTAGCACCACTAGTTCATCACAAACAGGTGATTTGTTAGGGGCAGAATGTATTGCCGTGTTCAGCAGAATTTGTTGTTAACAGTTTAAAGTTTAAAGAAGAAAATGTGTTGAGTGGACGAAACTATTAGTTGCGAATGTTTAAACTAGTGTTGGTCATTTACATCGTATTGAGTAAAACGCGGACTGTCCGAAAGCATGTTCTGATAAAAACATAAGTGTGGAATATCAATAAATGGTGGGAAGACGACCAGAAATAGAATTATCATCAACTCATGGCCAAGAATGCTGTTTATCTTCGCAAGGAATGTATGGAACTTGAAGATTTTTGTATAAACTTTGAAAATTCATTAAATGTTCAAGGCCGAGAATGTTAATATAATTTAAGATAAATTAAAAACGATTTCCATCAGTTAATACTAACTGCAATTTCGATGCCCATCTTAGGTAGCATAACTTAATCAAATAAGATTACACTTTTGTCAATTCTGAATTCGAAAAGGAAGACATTTTTTAATAAATAAATATTTGACAGCCGACGCTTCTTGTCACTGTGAGGTAGATTCACCAATGAAATTATCATTTTAAAAGTAGTTACTATATAAATCTGCATTCATGATTATACTCAACATACATAATATATACATATTCTTTATTATTGTTATTTTGCAAACCCATAAAAATATTTTTTACACAAAGTTTTAGAGTACTGTTTACTTCACATTCAGACTACAACACACCAAATACAACATTTAAAAGTAGTAACCAACAGATTAGTTAAATCCTATCATAAATAAAGGCACCTGCCGTATCCACGTATGAGCGGGGTGTTTTCAGCCTACCCGAATTAAATAGAGGAATAAAATCTGTTGCTGAAAGTCGTTGCATAAAGGTAATTGTTAGCAATAAAAATATTAACAAAATATATAAAGCCGTGAGAATGAAACTGGATAAGGGGCCTTCCATAAATTACGGGATGCAATTTTGGCGATGTTTTGACTCCCCCTACGCCACTTGGTGAGGGGTGGTGATATTTGGCTCGACATCCTCCCCCTTCTAATCTCATGTGAGATTTTTTAAATGCGTATTTTTTAATGTAAATAAGTTTATTTATATATAATAATAATAAGAATTCTAGCGGCCGGCTGCTCCGATCGGTTGTTTTCCGTGGTTTCTCCGATCAACAACAGGCAAATGGCGGAGCAGTACCCTAACAAACGCGCTACAGACCGCGCGCGATCTTTTCTTCCTCTTCCTTGTCCTATCCTTTCCTCTTACACACACACACACTAACATGCACTACACTACCACACATGCCGGGAGAGCAGTCGGGAGGTTAGTGCTTGTTCCGGCTGGGGCGGTGCGCTGCTGGTGAGAGATACCTGGTTGAGGGGAAAACCCCGCTTGTCGACGGTAGGTCGGCGCCGGATCTCACCATCCAGCAGTAAAAAGATCACCGCCACCTCCGGAGGAAAAGCACGCACTACACTTACGGAACTAATGACCTCAATAGCTGACGCGCCCGGAATCACGATCGATCAATCAATCAATCATCTGCTCCCTCAACTTCGCTGTGATTCAACCACTCTAAACCGTTGTCGCTTATATACAGAAGCTCGAAGTGTTACGATCTGTGAGGGTAGCTCTTTGCGTGCTGGTGCAGCTAGTGCAAAGTGGACCGCAAGTCGGTGCTCTGCAGCTCTTGTGATGGATGGAAAGTAGACTGTTTAGCACTGTTTTAGCGAAAAAATATGTGATATTTGCCGAGACCCTCCCTTTCCACACGTAAGATTAGATGAGTTTTGCTTGATCCCCTCCCCCGTTAAAGGCCTCATGTAATTTGTGGCTGGCCCCTGACGGGTCTCTTGTGTACGGTCGTGTGTCTGATAACGATACTGAATTCGTCAATTAAGTCATCATTCAATCATCATTCTTAGAATATTATAATAAGAAAGGAATAAATAATGTAAGGGAACTACTACATATTGTGAGGAATCAACACAGAACGGGTGTTCGCACAACAGCACATGCTTTCGGGGAACTGCGACCAGTGACATACACGACAAACGATAAAGGACTTCCCCAACTTGGACATTGACGAAAGACTTTGGGAATCCCTTCAAGACAAGACAGATGGGAAGGGGAACTACTTACATCGACGCGACATTCGGGGACGAACATGGACAGAAATCAGGGATTCACTTGGCACGTGACCAGACGAATCACGACGAATTTACGAAACATAGACCAATTAGAATGACGAGATGGAACTCGCGACGAGGGGGAAGACATCGGCAGGATGAACCCGACCACAGCGAAGGGACCGCTGCAGCTGAGAGGGCAACGAACTTGGTGGAGCCCTCCGGACCGAGGCCTGACAACAACTGCCCAGCCCATTTGTAACCTTGCGGCGTCCGCGCGTAGCGGACATCTATTTTTTTCTGCTTTGTGAATAAACGTGCATTTCATTACATGCAAATCTGCATTTCATATGTCTGCTCAAAAACAAGGTAAGCCCCTTTTTGCATCTCCCTAGCCACGGCACCCTGAATTTAAACCGACCCGGTTCGAGCTAGTCTCAAATCCTAGTGTGGGATTTGAGTCCTCTGGTGAGTATATCCGGTCACACTATGGCCGTCGTAGACTCAGGGAGCTGCTCAGGTGAGCCGTCAAAGGAACGGTCATTACGACAGCGGTTGCCGGGAGTCAGCGGCCACCATTGGTCCTGAGCCGGGACAGGAATGGCACAGCGGTCACAATATTGACCCCAACGCAACGGAATTGCAGGAAGAGCAAAGGGGCCTATAATTGAAACACTTGGAACTCTTTGAATTGATTCAAGAATACCAACCTTTTTGGGCGGAGGAAGATTGTACAACAGCTTACACGCACAATGTCACACCAACGAAGAAGAAGAGTAACACCAGCACCAATGGAGATTTGGATTGGCAAGATATTTTCTGCAAAATATTTGAAGGTATTTAGTTTTACAGTATTTTACAAAAACGGAAATGTTAACAGAAAGATCCAAAAATCAAATGTTGCTATCTTCATCTGATATTAAAGAGATTGTAGCGCTTACAGTGTGCGTGATCAGATAGATTTCACGAGAGCAGAATCGAGAGCAGTTTTATTGAGGATGAAAGAAGTTGTAATTCAGATAAACAAAATTCAATTGATGTACATGTGAAAAGTCATGATCCCGTTGAAACTACCGAGAGGGAATCTTAAGAAGTTGGAGATGAATATGTAATAGAAGTTGCATTTTTTTACGAAACCTGAAAATGATTATTTAGAAAAATCGACCTGAAAATGAATCAAAAAGAAATAGAAAAGTTTGAAGAAAATAATGAAACAAGAAGAGATGATTTGATTTATTTTAAGTAGCTACTGTGCAATAACAAGTGTGGGTCCCATGAACTGAATGTTCGAAAACATTATAGGGAAGGAAAGTATTTTTGAGATATTCTGTCAATATGACACGTGAAAAAGATTCCAAGAACCTCAAAGAAGAAATAAATTCAGAATCTACAAATCATTGGAAAATTGGAATAGACAAAGAATTAAAAAGATGAAATATATAAACCTGGCAAGTTGTGAATAAACTAAGAGATGATAAAATAATTGGATGCAAATGGATTTTAAAAAGAAAGAAAACGGCAACATATTAAGTATTAAGCTACGATAGTTGCCGATGGTTCTAGACAGAAGGTTGTGATGTGATAACGTGCTGATTCTCAAGAATGAAACTCTCAGGTGTCCCGTTCCCGCTGCCCAGATGTCCAGAACCAGGTTTCCGTGACCCACTTACATTCTAGTAATTGCTGGACACAGTTACCCACTTTCCTTGTCAAGGGGATGTGCCTTATTTTTACTTTCCTCCGTGATGTTGAATAAATACGGTCAATAAAAGACGGAGTAGGAGGAACGAGGCGTAAATTTCAAGGAGACAGTTTTATTCTTTTTCAGTTTAACGGCGATCGTAATTTTTCGCATATAGGTTGACTTGCCCATAAAATTCTTTCTGCAATGAAAAAAACTATAACGCAAACAAGTTTGGAATTGCCATTCATTCTACATAGGGACTTAATCTTTTGAATGTACCTGATTTAAAAATAAAATTTTGTGAATATTTGCGATGAGCTCAATATATCATACTTTCATGGATGCAGAATAAACTTTTCATTTAACCCGGGGGTGCCCGCAATAGGTGCTCACGCCAAGGCCCGCAATGTATCTCTCAGATATAGCTGTAACATTTTGAGAATGCGAATGATCTGAATCTCTATGTACTGAAATACGTATTTTATTTATTTTGTACAGGTTCCCCAATGCAATTGTTAATGAATCCTACACCGTGGAAACCCTGTCTGAGCACTTATGGAGAGGAAGATAAAAATTGACAAAGTACACGCAAAATCATTAAACATCTTATTATCTTATAAAATAATATTAAATACAATTTACATAAATGATTTTGGCATGTTATAAACAAACATATATTTTACATATTGCACAAAAGGTTTTAGAAAGTCTTCGTCTTTTTTCCATTTTGCAAGGTTCGTATTTTTTTCATTTTCCTACAGACCTCTCCTGCACATCTTCTTTCTCTTTGGGAAGAAATTGTGACAGTCGATCCTAGATAAAACAAGTCATGATTACATTTTATGAATTGGCACTTGTCATAGACACGGTTGAAAATGCCATGATCCTTACCGCTTTCCTCAGGAGCTCATAATGCACTGGCGCCAGAGCACGTAACGTACTCGACAGATATTGCGACTTGTGTCTCCGGAGAGCACAAGTGAGGAGCCACGAACGTCTACGAAGACACCCGAGCGGAGACGTCTACGAAGACACCCGAGCTCGCGCCACTGATGAATATGATCTATGTTGCTATTTACATTGGTTCGGAGTTTGACTTTGAAACCGCGGAAAAATGTCTCAGTATCGTTGTGACTATTGTGATAAGTCATTTACATTAAATAAGAATTTATCAAGGCATGTAAATAATGTACATAAACAAAATGAAGACAAATATAAATGCGATGTATGCAAGTATTCAAGTTCGCGGCGGGATAATTTCAATAGACATAAATCTTCTCATCGCAATATACAAAATGAAGAATCGAACAGTATTTTGTGTGCAATGTGCAATAATTTTACGTGTTCTACACACAGCACCATGCTTCAACATTATAAGTTGCAATATGATATTGTGTTTTCGAATAAAGAGTGCTTAGCATTTGAAAGTGAAAAAAAGTTCTCTGAGTGGAAGTTATGTGTTGAAAACAGCGAGAAGAGTAATTTTGTACGTAGAAGAGGAGTAGTTCCTTCTGCAGACGGTAGTTCAAAGTTGACATTTATCTGTTTTCGCAGTGGGGTATTTAAAAGTAGAGGTTCAAATGTTCGTCACGAAAAAATATTGGGAAGTAATAAAATAAATGGTTACTGTCCAGCTAGAATGAAGGTATTGTGTTTTGCTTCTGGTGAAGTAAGAGTGGAATATTTTAAAACGCATGTTGGCCATAAATGTGAACTCGGCCGTATGAGATTAACTAAAGCTGAAAGAGATGAAATTGCAAAAAGTATTGCATTGAAAATACCTTTTGACAATATTTTAGATAATCTCAGAGCATCTATTTCAACTGACGAATTGGAACGTCGTGATTTAATAACAAGGAAAGATATTCACAATATAGCAAGAGATTATAATTTGAAAGCCGAAGGTGTCAGGCATAACAATGACAGTACCAGTGTGCATTCCTGGGTTGAGGAGATGCAAAATACTAGTAAAGTTATTGTTTTCTACAAGCCACAAGGGTCTATTTCAGAAGTCTTTCCACAGTTGAAAGAAGATGACTTTGTTTTAATTATAATGAATGACACGCAGTGCGAAATGCTTAAGCGATTTGGTGAAAAGTGTGTGAGTATGGACAGTACACATGGTTTAAATTCATATGGGTTTGAGCTAACAACATTACTTGTTTTAGATGACTTAAATCAAGGTTTTCCTTGCACATTTATGTTTTCCAACCGTACTGATCGTGAAATGCTTAAAGTAATGTTGGTTAATGTGAAGAATGTTCTTAATGAAAAATTAAAACCCAATGTGTTTATGACCGACATGGCCGATGAATTTTTTAATGCCTGGGTGGAAATTATGGAACAACCAAAGTTCCGATTATTTTGTTCCTGGCATGTGGATAGAGCATGGAGAAAAAATCTTCATAAAATCAAAGGCAACAAAGAAAAACAAGCAGAAGTGTATAAAGTTCTTCGCACTTTGATGGAGGAAAGGGATCAAAGTGCATTTGAACAAATGTTTCGTGAAGCAGTAAAGAAACTAAAGAGCGACCCAAACGCTACGGAATTCGGTGAGTATTTTTGTAGAGAATACTCTCAAACAGTGACAAATTGGGCTTATTGTTATCGGCAACATGCAGGTTTAAATACTAACATGCATTTAGAACGCATGCATGGTGTCATTAAACATATATATTTAAAAGGAAACAAACCAAAAAGAGTTGATATCGCAATAAACGCTTTAATGCGTTTTTTGCGTGACAGAATTTTTGATAAATTAATTTCCAATCACAAAGGAAAATTAACATCCAAGATTTCGGCAATAAGACAACGTCACATGAATTCATTGAAATTTGATGTAAATAATATTATTAAAAGTGATGATAGTGACTTGTGGATTGTAAATTCAATTAATAAAAGCGAAATTTATGAAGTGGCGAAAGCAAATCCCACATGCAAATGCGATTTAAGGTGTCCAGAATGCAAAGCATGTATTCATGCTTATGTTTGCACATGTGCGGATTCAGCAATAAAATGTAATATGTACAAACACGTTCATGTGGTCCTGAAATGCATTAATGAAGAAACAACATTACATAATGAAATAGAAGAGAATGTTCTATTCATAGATGATGAACAATTTGAATGTGCTTTACAGGAAACCATTGTAAGTGAACTACAATGTAAAGAGGTAATAAATAAAGATCTGAAACGGAAGAAGAAATCTATCATGAATGAATTTCTTGGTATATTAAATGAAGCGAATTCAGATAGTGATTTAGAATTGATTAATAAAATGATCAGACAAACTCAAGCAACAATGAGAGCTCAAAATTGTGTGCAAGATAGTTCAATTTTTAAATCAGTGAATGAAGAACCCCCGTCAAAACGTACAAAATTTGAACATCAAAGAAGATTTATCACTACAAAAAAACAGAGAAAACAAAGTACTTCTTCTTTAGAGATACCTACTGCTCAAGAAAGAGAACACATCACATTAAATTTATTATGTGATAACATCCTTCCCGTTTCAAGCCCTCAAAATCATTCACCTAAAAGGCACTGTTAATTGTCTCTAGATATTGTGCATTTCTCTGGTTTGGGTGTAATAATAATAATTTTTGTTGTGTATGTTTTTGTTTAGATTTTTCTTTTTCCTTATTTTATGTTTTAAACTTTGTATTTTGATAATGTGTATTTCTTTGTATGTGAACTTTGTATTTTGATATTGTGAATTTTTCTCTGGTTTGCGTACAATTTTTGTTTTGAATGTTTTTGTTTAGTTTTTATTTGCCACTTATTTCATGTATTAAACTTTGTATTCTCCGAATGTTCTGTACTTTAAATGGGAATGCTCCCTTATAAATGAAGATAACTCAAATCCCATCTTCGCGATGGAATATGTCACGGCATTTCGGGTCTTTTCTCGATCTTGCCGGTAGAAGTCGCATGATCGCAAGCACTGCTTCATACGGTCGCGATCGTGCGAAATCTAGCGGAACGACTGTGAATGATACGAAATGCCGTGACATATTCCATCGCGAAGATGGATTTGAGTTATCTTCAGAGCTCTTCCTACAAAAATCGCAGTATAGCACTGGCACTTGTGACTGCAATATCCTGCTGTTTCTTTACAAAAGCTGATTTTTTATTACCAGTGCACTCCTTTGCACCGAAATAAATCTAACTTAAACTAGCCGACGGAAAATAAATTGAGAATATTAAATACTTATTAAAAAACCACCTACCAACTAAGTTATAGAAAAGTTAAAATAAAGAAACTAAGACTAATAGTTTGGAATTGTTCTTGTAAAACGAAAGTTCACAACAAATCTTGTTAATTGCGTTAACGATAACTTGACATTAAAAAAATTAATTTCTGACAGATTACGAATAAAGCTTTGCGCAATGGGAGTCCGATCGGCTCCGCTCGGGTGTCTTCGTGGACGTTCGTGGCTCCTCACTTTGCTGGCTCCTCCTCCGATCGGCTCGCTCCACAAGCTGTCCGATCCCTCGACTCCGATCGGGTGTCTTCGTGGACGTTCGTGGCTCCTCACTTGTGCTCTCCGGAGACACAAGTGATATTGCGCAGCGCAGCGATCAAGTTTCAACACGCTCACGGGAAATGATTTATCGAAAGGATAAAAATAGAAAGCTAGGCGTTCTCAGAAAACTACAATGAGGGAATACACGAAACATCAGACGATAATGCATCGCAATAATTCAGGAACATAAAATTGCCATGGCTTGTATCTCACATCTATTGCAGCAACACTCCCGAGTTCAGTGAATGAATTTAACCAAAACACAAATGGCAGAAAATATCGTTTTCAAATAAAATACGTGGTACATAAAATTTAGGAAGTGAATTTAATTCACTTCGATTGTATTCTGATTATATTGTAAAGAAACTATCAAACTGGTCTCGAATGCGTGAATAAAGGAGATAGAAATAACGGAGTCCCTATACATATTAATGCTATGAATTTGGTCTGAGTCCCTTTGTTCTAACTTTATCGTATACGTACGTATATACAATATACATAATTTAGAGAAAATTAAGGAATACTTCAGAAAATACATTTTTTCTTGAAATAAAATGTGTTTTCCGTAATTAGTTCTTTAGTTAATATCATGTACATTGTTTGAAAATATTAATACTTGTCGCATAATTTTCAGTGGGCAATGCTAAAATGTATTAAAAGCAAGATTTTCTAAAAATCAACTCCAATTTTTCTTTCGCAATGCGAATATGCACAAATTTAAAATGTATTTATTAAATGCAAGATTTTTTTCAAGCTATTTATACGGATAGTGACAAGAAAAAACACTATATAAGATACGTACACGCAATTTACCTGTATTCTTTTGTGTTTTCAAAAAATATACAAACGTAATTTTTTGAAATATTTCTCAAGTTTCTCTTTGTTAAGTACTTAAAATTTTGAGTTACAAAGTTTTTCTAAAATACAAAACTTTTCTATGAAAATGAGCTGAAAATTCCATACTTTCAGAAGCGCTTAATTCTTGATTTTCTTCAAAACGGCTCCAATAGTTTTCTTTAAACGTTTTGTGTGGAGAGTCCTAATTGCACTGAATAACTTTATACTGACGCCATTTTGATTTATTCTTTTGATTTGTTTACAATCACTTCTCACGGCGTTAATATTTACATTACAATTATTTCGTATACATTATATCCTTCGTGAGTACAATTGTTTAAAGTAATTTCTTATGAAGTGTTTCGAAATGTCGAAAGTTTTGGGTGAAAAGAAACTTCAAAATGCGCATTTTCCGAAGCGCAAAACTATATTTTCTTAAAAATTACCAAATTTTTCTATACAAATGCACGCATTGGACCAGACTTAACTCTTCTATAATATTCTTAAAGTCATATATTAATTCTAGCTTCAGAAAACCGAAAACATAGGTGCCAATAGACGACTGCTGGTCAGAGTGAGTGGCAGCATCACATAGCTAGCCTACACTGAATTGTTCAGAAAATTAACTAGTGCGAGAAAGCCTGTGCCATTCTGTATGACTACTAGTTGCAAAATGTAATTCAACCTGTAGTTGTGACATGTAGATCTAATGATACATTATAGATGAAACTTCCGAAATTACCACAAATATCTCGCTTTTATAATAAATAATACCACATATCTTGTAAATTCACTATAATATTTCATTTTATTTAAAGGACGCATATAACGCATTACATATACAGTTCAAATTTATCCAAATCGAAAGCCTGTATTAGGAAAATATTTTTAAAAAATTATTAATTTATGCAAGACATTTAACCCACCCCTTCTTCTAACAATAATTCATGTTACAGCTGATCACCCAAGCTACCGCGGTAAACTAGTACAGTAATCCCTCTTCATGCGCGAAGTCGCTTTTCGCAAGTTCCGAACATTCGCGATTAGAGAAATGCTACCGGTTTTAACATTAGCGACTCCAACATTCGCGAGTGCATCTTTTGGTCGTACTTTCTTTAAAGCTAGCACATTTTATTCCCTTTATCAGCGTTATCTGGGAAACGAACTCGGCAGTCACCGGAGCTCAAAGTATCACTTTCTGCAACTAGTGGTGCTTCCAACGCACATACTTTCTTGCACTGCTTCTATATGGTCTTAATGCTATTCCACTGCTTCATAAACCAGCAAAAGTGTATTTTAGCAGCAAATGTTTTCCGTACCGAGACCCGAAATTCGATACTCAAAGTTAACGAACCAGCACTTATACCACTACGCCACACTAGCACCGCATGGGCGAACAGAGCCATCAAAGAATCGAACCGACCTATAAAATGGTAAATGCATGATAAAGAAACAATTGATACGATGGTACATACGATTTACAAATCCAAGAAGAGACACGAACAATTTTTAAAAGTTAAAAATTTGAACAAATATTGTGATATACCAGAATATTATAGATTTTTATTTAATGATGTTAGCTATAAATGGGTATACAATATGGCGGTATATGCGGCCTTAGCAACGTCAGCGCAGAGGTTGGCAAGGTCAACAAACTATACACGGGCCTTGATGACGTCAGGACGCCGGCTAGATGGCTGAAGAACATAAAATGTAATTGGTGCAAAAACGAATGACTGACGGAGGTCGCGGCTACTCGGATTTGTAAGAGACGCACGGGTTGGCTATTAAAGATTAGATAGTCTAATGTTGCCGCCGTGTTTTGGAAAAATAGAAGGATGGACGCCTACCGAGCCATAAAGGGTTCAAGAAGGCATTAAATAGAACATTCTGACTCGGGGTGTCGTGGAGTGAAGATCGTACATTCTGACTCGGGGTGTCGTGGAGTGAAGATCGTACATTCTGACTCTGGGTGCCGTAGCGTAAAGATCGTTTGTAGACAATATAGTGGGAAAGTGAGACTTGTATAGTTTTCTTGTGAGAGAAGTGATAGTTTGTTTCCGGACTTTGAAAATAATTTACCAGAAGTGATTTCGCGGAGGACTTGTTCAGATTTTCGGACATTGCAGTTGGACTTCAATAGTTTACATAACCAGTGGGAGAGACTAGGAACCGGGGAGCGTCGGATAAGAACTAACAAATAGTTTAGGCAGTGTGGACTGGACGTGTCAGCAGCGGCGCAAGACTGAAGAAAGAATCGGAACTTGGAATTAACAACGGCCAAGTGAGAAGCGACCACGGAGCGTTGGCATGCAAAAACGGTAAAAACAATACTGCAGTATAAAAGAGATAATTTATTTAAAAAAGGGTCATGACCATCAAATTAATTGTTTTTAATTTAAAGTTAAATAAATTGTTGAATTTTGTTCTTTGGAAATGAAAAGAGTTTCATTTGTCAATCATAATTGTTAATTAGTTGGAAGCATAATTATTACATTTCAGATTCCACGCCATACTGTATAGTTGGCAGATCAGGTAATCGGCTATCGAGGCGATAGCGAGTATTTGTATCCGGATCCATCGACCCAAGCTAGCTGGATTTTTATATAATTTTGTTAAAATTAGATAGAAAAACTTTGGTAGTAATTCATGTAACCTGTTTCTGGCGCCCAAACCATAATAAATTCGGAACAGGACATAATTACAGCCACAATCTTGATGAGACGTGAGAAAGGTATATTTCAATATATAGACACTTCCAGTACATTTATCGTAATCATCAATTTTTGTGATTCAAATGGTTTCACATGGTTTTAAATAAAGTTTATAGAATTCTCAATTATTTCCTGTGAACAGAGAATTTTGACAACTAATATTCCGCGACCAGAACACGAACCGAAGAAGCGTCCCTCGGAAGATCTATACCAATCCTCGCAGATTAACAACTGCGACCACAATGAATATGCACGACATTTATACTTATAAAATAGTAATAGAGTATGGTGGGTTCATTTCTCGCATTAGGAAACGAAAATATCCAGAGAATGTAAAAAACATGTTCTTTATGCGCTCAGGTAAGGTATCTGGGAACATCATCATTCATAACACAACTAGTGGTGCTACAACAACACTTACTTTCCCGTATTAGAGGAAACAGCTAAGTAGTACTGTAATATTGCACTTTATGCGCAACTAACATCTTCGCTTGGAACTCACTATTTCCATTGCAGTGTTGTCAGAACTATGTGAATTCTACAACTTCACAAAAATAGAATGCAAAAGTTTTGTAACTCTGGATTGGAAAAAGAAGCCTGATACCCTGGAAATATAGAAATGCCTTCCATTGGGCCATGATTAGGGAAGAGTATTTTAAAACCATGCAACCAATTCTCTACTCACTACAAATGGTACAGCATTTGGTGCAAAACTAAATATTTGCCTGCAAATATCAACATAAATTAGACAATTATAACTCCTTTTCATACAGCTCCATTAGGTCACAACAATAACACTAATTCACAGATATTCGCGAGCGCAAAGTGAATTCCATTGTTGCAGACTCTGCATTGTCGCTATTCTAAGAGCTATTAATTCTTTTTACTTATTTCAAATATTTCAAAATAAACAATTTCTAAAATATTAATGTGTAAGTCTATAACAAAGTTCGAATGTAAGAAACGAAGAAAGAAATAATATACAAAATTGCACATTCTAATTTACGACGTATCCACCTGTCCGAAGCGCAGTAAATTTACAGCGGCCTATTACGTTTGTCACAAAATTAAAGAAAAACTACTCGTATTTTGAAAAAATTAAGAATGACCGTATTTATTTTATTTATTTATTTGTCAAAAAACAGAAACAGAATGGCACAGACTTTCCCGTATTAGTTTTCTATTTTCCTGGGTCTTCGCTAGCTATTCGGAATTGCCACACACTCTTTCTTGCCAGCTACCATCTATCATCGCCAAAAGTACATTTTTTTGTCATTTTCGTAATTTTTCGGTTTCCTATTGGTAGAACAGAAACATTAATTTTAGAATATTAAAGAACACAAAAACCTAGCGGTAAATGGCAATTTTCTTTTAAAAATATGTGCCGTTTAAGAGAAAATGGCGTTTTGGCACTACTAAAAATGCGAAATTTGAAGCTCATTTTCACAGAAAAGTTTTGAGTTTTCAAAATACTTTATTTGAAGTTACTTGAAGCACTTACACTCACAAATATAATCATCTTTACAAATTGCGAATAATTTGCATATTAAAGATGTGAGAGATCTTTCAAAAAATTTACATTTATATAAGTTTTGAAAAAACAAAAAAAACTCAAAATAAACTTCACGCTATACTAATGAGTGTAATTAGCACTATCCATTACAAAAGTTTCAAGAAAAAAATTGCAGCCATATACGAGAAAATGACGTTTGAGCATTTCTGAAAATGCCGAAATTTGAGCTACTTTTCATAGAAAACGGTAGTGTTTTCGAGAAACTTTACTTGACATTATTTAAAGCATATATACTCGTAAATATAATAATGTAAAAAAATCGCCGATAATGTAAATATTAACGACGTGAGAGACAAGTAAAAAAATTTACATTTTGGTAATTTTTGAAAAAACCAACCGATAGACCAAAATGGCTTTTATGTCATTGATAGAGTACATTTACCACTATCTCTACCAAAAGTTTAAAGAAAAAATTTGGAGCCGTTTTTGAGAAAATTTTGTTTTTGTAATTTTTTAAAATTGCACATATTGCACTCAATATTGCACGAAAACTACCAAAATTGTGAAAAACAATTACATGACCTTTATTAAAGAACTCAATAAGCAGAACAAATTTTATTTTAAGAAAAAATCTCTTATCTTTAATTTTGTAGTTGGAGAAAGACGCCGAAAAAAATTCAAACTTTCACAATTTTCGAAAATTCAGAGCTGTACGTGAAAATCGGACCTATGCCATGTTAAAAAGTGTATTTTCCTCTATTCATACAAGAAATGTAAAGAAAAAATTTGGAGCCGTTTTTGAGAAAATGTTGAAAATCCCCGGGGGGCTTCATATAAAGTACCCCCAAATTTTAAAGAATCTTGTTCAAAATCACAAAGCTTCGACTAGAATCAGATCGACTGGGGAATATCAATTTTGAAGAAAAGCGAACTCGACCGAACGGTTTAGGCGCTAGCGTTGACCACAGATGGACAGACGGACAGACGGACGGAATGCCGTCAATCGATTTTTAAATATAAAGAAGCAACAAATCATGGATTTTGACCACACCACGAGATAGAGGATTTTTTTTTCTTAATTTAGCAACTGGTTTTATCCACTTATTCGTTTTCACGGCCCGGCAATTAATTTTTTTCCGCCGAAAATTGGCCATTTTTTCGCGCAGCATTACATAACTTTCCCTATACTACGTATATCACTCCGTGTATACGTACGTATACGGGAAAGTAAAAACAAGTTCAATTTAGAGATTAGAAAGCTAAGATCTCCGATAAAGTCTGTGACATTCCATAGCACCACTAGTTTTTTAACTTTAGCAACAGGTTTTATCCACTTTTTCGTTACTAGACCCCTGTTATGAGTTTTTCTGGCGAAAATTCCCCGTTTTCCGGCGCACGATTACATAACTTTCTCTTCTTACGAAGTATTCGTAAGACGAGAAAGTAAAAATATCACAGTTGAAATGTCAATTCACATTAATAGAATAGTACAATTGTAAAATTCATTTGCATGAAATTGGAGGTAAGGGTTTTGGTCACATGAACAGAAAAGCCATTCAGGATCTGTGCAACTCCCATTATAATGACCTCACTGAAGAGCAGCTTCGGAAAATCATCAGCAAAGAAACTTCAAACGTAACGAAGTAACAGAAGCGAACTGTGTCCTTGACCAATTTCAATGCTAAAACTGTTATTGGCGTTCTAAAAATTCAACAAGCTCTGGTGGAAAGGGCATTCAAATGTGATCCAAACATGGAAATAACTTCGAAATTTAAGAGAGAAATAGAAGCAGCGACTTTTCCATGTTTGGATATTAGGACGAGGAGAGTGATGAACCAAAAAAATAAACAAATCCTATATTCAATCACTTTCAACTTTGAAATTAGTTTCAAATATTGTTTTATTTCTTCGCTTTGTGATGTTTTTTGTGAATTTTTTAGTATTTACACACAGAGGCGTATCTATGGTATGGCAGACATGGCACGTGCCATGGGCGCCACTCACAAGGGGCGCTAATTAGAGAATACCCGCCATAACAAATAACAACACCCCTCATTTGAAGAATCCTGACAGGGGCGCAAATTTGATGATTGTCATGGGCGCAAGTTTGATGCTTGCCATGGGCGCCGGAATACCTAGATACGCCTCTGCTTACACAGTTCTTCTGGATTTGTTTTTTAGATTTTTTCTTTACTTTTTAAGCAGCTTTTCCATATCCAGGAACCTCACCTACCTTTCTTCATTAAACGATAGATTCAACTTTGGCGTGTTTGACATTCGCGATGTTTTTTGGGAACCTAACTGTCGCGAATGTTGAGGGATTACTGTATATGCAACGGTACAGGATCCAGATGAGTCTATATGCTCCGTCGGCTTGATGTTTGGGATCACGAAAGAGCTCGTCACTGGAAATTGTCTCAAGAAGAGCGGCAGACACCGCAGAAGGCCCCCATTAGAGTATTTAGATGACGACAGCAGGGAAGAGTTGAGACAAAATGAAAAGATTGTCCAGACATAAACAAAAGGGGAACTAACTATTACGAATACGATTGTACTACTTTATGGTACCTATAGTTAATTCGTTAGCTTAACACTTACATGGAAACATCGGTCTGACAGGCACCAAGATTGGTTTATGCAATAATGGCCGATATGAGTGTGCGAGAGTGTTGACAGTCATAGTAGCTTCTTCTCTATCCCTCTTCTATCACTCGGCGTAGTTTTGTTTAGTTTTGATGAAGCTATCGGCATTTAAGGGGCATTTTTGGATATCGTGGTCTGTGAGACCGGTAGTTTCTCTTTCTGTATTTTTCGCAGCGGTATGTGACCCCGCGTGTTTCTCTTAATGTGCAAGGTGTCGGTGAGACGGGGGGGGCGACGCTCTTGAACGACTTTCTCAAATATTTATTTAATATTTTTACTTTAAAAATATTATAATGGATCGCCCAATTTCCTCGGACCATCCCTGCTCAAGAAGAAAAAAAATTAATACCCTACTGAAGTTATGCTTCGTGTATGGAAACCTATTGAAGGGTCTAATAGGAATGCCACTTTAGACAATTGATTTAATTCTGTAGAAGTTATTGTTGAACTGATGAAGAGAAAATGAATTTGTTGGGACAGTAAAAAAGGACAAAAATTATTCTTGAAGAATTTCTTGTTAGCCCACAGAGACCAGTTGGATCAAGACTGTAGGATTTAGAGAACGGAGGAGGCTGTACGGATTTAGACGCAATTTCGATATTTTACAACAACTAAAAAGTTTTATTAAGAAAAACAACACCAACATTTTTCAACAATTTCGATCTTTTTCAACAATTTCAATATTTTTCAAATATTTTCATGTTTTGTAGTATAAAATATATTTTAGAACACCCTAAAGAAATAGAAGAATTGATTGAAAGAGGTCTATAATCTATTTTACCTTTACATACCACATTCAACGCCCAAAAACAAATGGCGGTCTCTGAGACCGGTGTTTCTCTTTGCGTCATAAAAATCATCGTTTCAAATGGTACAGTAAAGTCCGCCGGCCGTGGTCAAGGGAATTAGCCGGGTTCTTTAGACGCCGTTAGATTGCAGTTGGGAACGCGGTGGAATAGAACCGAAAAGGTAGCCCCGACTCAAAAGAAAAGGATACTGTGGCGTCATACGGGTGTAATCAAAACACAGACGAGAATGGGTTGTAAGAACAGTGAGTTTATTCCTAAACTAGACCGTAGTCACAAATAACAAATTTCACTGCTTACAATTAGCTAACTAAATAGATCCCACTACTAGGAGGGATTTAATCGAACAGCTACCACACCGCTCTGCATCTGAGACCTAATGCATGTCTCGCTCGTCACGACAATGAATTGCCGGCCCCTTGCCCACGTGCGCCACTCGCACAAACTTACGCACAACCGCACGCCGACGCTGCTGAGAAACAAGAAGACGGAGGCATTTTTCTCGTGCCGTGATGTAGGCCCTTCGGCGCTCCCCGCCGCCCCCATTGCCTCCGCCGTATCACGCCGTATCCGCGCTAGGCAGAAATTCCCAATGCGTCATCTTCTGCGCCCTTTGTTTAACATCCTGCCATCTGCCGCGGGTAGTCGCCATTTCAGCGCGCCACGACGCTACTATACCGAATAGTACGAGAAAATATGTGCTATTGTATAGCACCTCTAGATACTACTCGTAGAATATCAATTCTCTGTCGACAAAATCCAAACCAATAAACAAATTTTCTTCAATACAAAAAGGGATTTTTCCTTTCAGCATTACAAAACTTTTCCTGTACTACGTAAGTAGTATAAGGGAGTGTAATATTGATATTAAACATCTTAGGACCAACAATGTTTTATGAGTGCAAAAAAACGGCTAGGAGTTACAGTACATTACATGTAAAACATGTGACTTTACTTATGAAACGTACTGCACAAGACGGGACCTCTCTTCGATAATTCTGAAAATAAATTTCTAATTAATTGGATTGGGTCTTTCAAGTTCGTCAGGAGAATCCTGTATCTCTACTCTAAGATTTCTTCTCTGCAATGCATTGCAATTTACTGAATGACTTGCAGCACCATTACGAAACACATGTCCGATTGTCATCTGTGTCAATGGTATGATCGCATACCCTATTGTCCTCGACATCATTATTGGTTTCTACCCCACTTTCAGAAAGTAAGATATAAAGGATTTCGTTATCGTTCATTGGCTATCATGTTAAAATAATGCATTACAATTAATTTTTACTCTTGACTTATCTTCTTGATTTCTTGAACTCAGGGGTGTCAGTTACGGATTAGTGGTGTAGGAAATAATAAAATATTGTTACAGGGAAACAAATCAACATTCAGAGGGAGGAATTTTTATAAATAATTGCCCCATAAAATATTCGGATATATTCCATATTTCACCAGCTTAGATTGTTCAGGGCGTCAATAGAAGTTGCACAGACTCTGACTGGGAAGTCATAGTGTTCGAGTCCCGACGGTGGCAGGATTTTCGACACTAATCACATGCATAGCTAGGTCGAATTCAGTCGCTGTCTGGAGGAGAATTCTAGCGCCCGGCTGCTCTGATAGGTAGTTGTTCGTTTTTCGATTAACTCCAGGAGCATGCCGGAGCAGTATCCTAACAAAAGGACCAAGGACCGCGCGCGATTTCTCCTTCCTCGTCCTTGCTCTATACTCACCCCTCACTTCCACACATTTACTTTTACGTGCAATACATTACCACACAGCCGTGAGTTGAGCTTGTCCCGGCGAGGGCGGTGCCCGCTTGAGGGGAGATACCTTGACCATGAACCAATCAGTGGAAGGCAATGGCAAACCATCTCTGTCGTCACCTGCCCAGAAAAAGGAAAAATATACACGCATAAGCATCGTAGAGTACAAAGTATGCATTTTGCATTATACGATATATTGTGTGTATATATAATACGATATATCGCGTATACGTATTCGATATATCGTAGAATCGTCATCCGATAGATCGTTTTCGTTTGCCGTACACTTATACACGTGTCCTTTTTAATGACATCCTACGCTTTATCCTTATCTCAAGCCCGTCACTGCCGCTCCAAAATTATCTGTGTTATTTGCCGATTCGCTAGCGTCCGCAACAGGGCAGAGCGGAGGAATTGTTGTGCCCCACCTCCGTCCCTACCTCTGACTCAGACTGCAATCTGGGGCGAAGGTTAAGGTCGACGCAGCCAGCGCGTTTTATCGCGCTCCTCCAGTGACCCACTTTCCCACGCGCCGAACTTACCCCCTCAACGGACAGACTTTTTTCCCGTGCTTCATTCTGCGCGTGCATTCTGGCAAGATTAGATTCAGCAGAGATTATTATTTTTATTTTGTTTCCAGGCGCGTCAACTGCTATGATTGATTGTCTCTAAGGTGTGGTGAATGTTAAATTCCAACAGGAGGTGTGGGAGACATGGCATCACTGCATCAACTGATGTCCCTGCAGTCCCTCTGACCGGGAAGCCCTAGGTTTGGGTCCCGTCGCTGTGCAGTCGCTGTCTGGAGGAGAATTCTAGAGGCCAGCTGCTCTGATCGGTAGTTTTCTGTGGTTTCTCCGATCAACACCAGGCGAATGCCGAAGCAGTCCCTAACAAATTGGCCACGGACCGCGCGCGATCTTTTCTTCCTCTTCCTTGTCCTATCCTCTCCTTTACACACACACTTACACTAACACTAACATGCACTCACTACCACACATGCCGGGAGACCAGCCGGGAGCTTAGAGCTTGTCCCAGCTGGAGCGGTGCCCAGCGCCATCCAGCGGGGAAAAGATCACCGCTACTTCCCGAGGAAAACACGCACTACACTTACGGTACTAATGACCTCTGTAGTTGGCGCGCCCGGAATCATCAATCAACAGGTATTGTTGTTCTTCCCCCTGTAACGTGAGTTCATGTCTACGGTCTATTGTTTAATTATGCCGGTCTATTGTTTGACTTGCGGGAAGTCCTCTTCCAGGTATTTCCGCCAACGGGGTACCGGCCCTGCTGAGACAAGTTCTAAACGAGAGAGCACTTGAGTCACTCAAATGGGCTTGTCTAGTTTATATCTCGAGATAGTGGCTCCGCAGCCGATTAATGGCACATGCGCATCAAATATTTCTCTTCGAACATTTTTGTCTAACTTTCCTTCGCTTAATCATGGATCTAAATTGATAAGAATTGTTAAGTATCTTGTTGTCAATATACCGTTCCGAAAATGACCGAGTTCGAACTTAGTATATACTTAACTTAAATATTTCTTATTAATGATTAATTATCAATTCAAAAAAAGAGCCTAGGATACAAGAGGAAAAAGAACGGTACAATAAAAAAAGGGTGACGCATTGCTGATTGCATCGACTTCAAATTATGAGCAGCGCTGGCTGGATTTTCAGGATTCTTACATCCTTAAACATATGAAATCTATTCAAATGCAACACCCGGGTAAATAAAAAAGAAGTATATTTCATAGATGTGTGGAAAGAGTGCGATGAGTCTAGAGACTGTAGTTTACTTTCGAGAAACGAAAACTAAAAAATTGTGCTTGGAATTGAAAAGAGACGACGTTTGAAGGAAAGGAATACATATCATTAATCAGTATGCACATCATATACATATAAAATCTTAATTTTCCTGCGAAAGAACAGAATTTAGTAATTTAACATGCAGGTAAGGTCCAAACACTTTGTTGAAAATCACGTTATCCATATGTTTTTGTTTTTATTAACTACATATCATTACATTACATGACGTTTTGGAGATTCGTTTTTTTCCCTTCTTAAGATGCTGAAATTACACATATCGATATTAACATGTTAGATACACAATTGTTTCAAAATTTACTATCACCATCTTCTTTAAAACACATACATACGTTATACATCACTAATTTTTAACTTAACGGGAACTCTAGTTTCCATGTCACATTGTGTTGTAGATTTCACTAAATATTCATAAAATTTCACTAAATATTCATTCAAGTAGGTTGTAATCAACATAATCTAAAATAAAATAAAATGACATAAAATACATTAATAATAAAATAAAATAGTGTTAGAATTAACTTGTATTACAATTTAACATCATATGTATGTCGTCGAATTATAAATTACATTACCTTAAAAAACCATAAATTGGAAAGCAGTTCCTGGTGCTTTACATTATTTTATAATTGATAAAACTCATTACACGATGTGTTACATCATTACTATGTTTTCCTATAATGTATTATAAGACAAAAGTTTAGAATGTGAGTGCGACCGGAAATTCGTACGTATAGGCATATTTTTCACTAACCTTTGTTTTTGTCAACCGGTCACAGATGAATGTGGAACAGGACAGGTTCGTAAGGCGGCCCAAGGTATTAAGGAAACTTGTTTTCGGGGAAGGGGAAGCGAAGAGGGAGGGGGAGAGAAGAGTAAAAAGGTCGAGGTGGCGGTAAAAGGTTTTTTCATTGGTGGAGGTTGACAAGTACATTATCGTAGCATTTGTAAATGTATTCATTTCCGTTTTTGTATTCGTCGTCCTCTAAGTCTTAATATTTAAAGTTTCGAAACATAGCCATAATAGTTTTTCTCCTGTTCTGGTACTGACCGATATTCGAAATCAATGTGGTGCGAAGTTTCGATACTGTGTTTCGCGAAGAGAGTTATGTCGGAAGGAAGGCTATGTCGAATATTATTTACGTGCTCCCGCATCCTATCCTTTATTTTCCGTGACGTTTGTCCTAAGTACATGTATGATCACTGTTTGCAATTAACTTTATAAACCATCTTGGATTTCTTGGATTTGGAGATAATGTCTTTCTTAAGCGAGATGAACATATTCTTATTATTGATCCTATTATACACATACAGTCCACATCTCTGTTTCAGAGTCTGCTTTAAACTCATATTTACTTGTGGTACATACGGTCGTACAATTATTTTTATATTTTCATCTAAGTTCATGTCATTACTTCTGTTGAGTTCAAACCCTTTCACGCGGATTTCAAGTAATCTCCGGCACACAACCCTTCCAACTTCCAACAAAAACTGAATTTATTAATTGATTAGTGTTTATGGGCACGTCAACTGCTAAAGTCACTAGTCCCGTAAGTGCAGTGCATTCATTTATCGAGGGAGGCGGCAGTGATCTCCCACTAGATGATGAGATCCGGCGCTCACATACAGATCGCCTTGCCGAGTTTTCCCAACCAGGCACCTCCCACCAGCGAGGCACCACTCCAGGCGGAACAGTCTCTAAGCTCCCGACATGTGTGGAAGTGTAATGCATGCAAGTGTGTCTGTAAGTAAGGAGTGAGGATAGGATAAAGATGTGTAAGGAAAAATCGCTCGCGGTCCATGGTTCGTTTATTAGGGTACTTTTTCGCCTGATGTTGATCGGAGAAACCATGGAAAACTACCGATCAAAGCAGCCGGCCGCTAGAATTCTTCTCTCGACAGCGACCTAGTTATCTAGCTAGTGTCGAAAATCCTGCGACCGTCGGAATTTGAACCCTAAGCCCTACCTGAAGTGGAAGTAAGTATTGCCTATTGTTTGTTTTGTTATATTGTTTCGTGCGATTTATCATTTATTTACACTGCATGCTACTGAAACTGCAGAATGCATTTAATACTGAATATGGAACTAGAAGTACTATAAAAGCACATATTTTCTAGCCCATTCTTTCACCCAAAAGTACTCAAACGTTCGAAAAATTGTACATGACCTTATTTTAATATCTATCTTTAGGGAACAGATTTCATTCAGGGAAATAAACTCTATCTTCATAATTGTATTTGTTGGAAGACGCCGAAAAAATTGTGAATTTTTGCACCGGCATTTTTTGCCAAAATCAGTTTTCAACGAAAAAGAGACCTGCACAATTTTGTTAAACGTCCATTACATTATTCAACAACAAAATTTATTAAAAATTACGGAGTAATTTTTTTAATTCTGAAAATGTCCCAGGGGCTTCTTATAAATTACCCCCAAAATAAAAATCGATTTCAATTTCAAGGGGCCGTGACATCATCCAGATCGATTGAGGAAAACCAAGTTTAAAGAAAATTGGCAGCTGAACGGTTTAACCGCTAGTGTTGTTCACAGACGGAGGGACAGATGGACAAACAGATTTTGCCGTCATTCGGTTTTTCGGTAACAAGGACCCACCAAACAAGGGTTCTGGCTATATCACGTGTTAGTTTAATTTCTAAATTTAGCAACTGAATTTATCCACTTTTCCTTACTAGGACCTTGGAATAAGAGTTTTTTCTGCCGAAAAGTCGCCTTTATTTCGCGCAGCATTATATATTTCTCTCTACTGCGTAGGCGATAGCGATTTTTTTTGTCAAAAACACGTGTTATGAATGTATAATACAGAAATAGCGGATGGTTCTTGCTTGTAAACCTAGTAAATAATTACTTTCTCGCTTGTGTATTCAATACCCACGACTTATGGACTCATATTACTGAAAATATACTTTTTCTCAAAATTTTTGTCGCACCGACCGTCCGATCAGATGCGAAAGTAAAACTGAGCGAAATTATGGAGCTATGGAATTCATGGAGGTGGCAACCTCTGCCACGTTCCGCAATATTGCCACAAACCGCCATATTGGTGTGCCAAAAACACGCCCGTCAAACACGACAATAAATGGGCAGTACCCATATTTCAATGTAATTTAATAATCTTCAAAATTTCGACATATTGAAGAGTATAATAACTAAATGGGAGAACATTACAAATTGTGGAGTCACTGTTAAGTTTTTTTAGTGGATGAAAATCAAAATAACCTGAAACTTAAAACGTCAAGAATACTACATTACTAAATGTACTTCAGCTTCCGAGTCAATGATCCCCCATCTCGATCAGGTTTTTGTCCAGTTTCCCTGATCCATTGAGCAAATGCTGAGATGGCCCCTTGTTTTGCTTCTGGACGTAAATGTAGCTTCACTGTGCGCACGTTTTGTTGAGCACTCCTTTTGCTTGTAGTTCATTTACAGTTGAAATTGATTTTCTATAACTCGAGAAAAACATTTTTCAAATATTTTTATTTTTCTAAAATAATTATTTGCTAAATTAATTTTTTCGTTTTTTTTTTAAATTCTGGCCTCAAGAAAATGTGCGCAGATAAATTTCTTTCCCCACACGTCATATACAGTTTTTACTGTTTTTGACAAGTAAATAAATAAATAAAAAATGTGATTTAGTAATTTTGCCTGCCTTTCGGATTTCTCACAAAATGTATGTAAATAAATAAAAACTTAACACTGCTAACATTCTGAAGGAGCATGTGATAAACAAGTTATCACGAAATATTTACGTGGTTAGGCGGAAGAGCGGGCCTGATGGCCCGAGTTTCGCAACATAAATAAAGTCACTATTATTATAAATATTCTTAGAATTACGGTTGTCACAATATTCAAAGTCTGGCTAACATACCGACTATATGATTAAAAAAAATCACAATGTCTTTCTATACTGTTAATTTTTTATTTCACCATTTCCTTACATAGACATTAAATACTCTCACCTGAAGTCAAAACAGCTTGTTGTAAAGTTTGGAGTTTGAAGATGGGCCAGAAATAAAATTCGTGTCAACATTGTGCAAAACTTTCAGGTTTCTTTGGAGAATTCGCCAACAATAATACTGTTAGTTATCCCTTTGAAGATATCTTCAGTGAATAATTATTCCTGCGCAATTTATTTATCTTAGCTGTGGTAGAAGAGCTTCTAAAATTGTTGGAACTGCGAATTTCCGAAAACGTACCTATCACAAAGAAGATCTCTTCTTGAAAATGAATCGAGCATGACTAGTTGTATGTTCTAAGCCGCCAGTCGTCTTTTCGCACAACTCTAATCCAAAGTGTTCACCTCTTTGCTAAGAAGAGCAAAACCACGAAAATTAAGCAACATCTTCAAATTTTACTACGTTCTCCAAACCATAAAAAGTAACAACTTACTCGAGAAAAGTAATTCAAGCCTTCCAATGATTTGAAAAGTAGTGAGCCACACAGGTAACTATGACGAACTATTACGAGAACTTGTTAATCGGATCAAGACTTTAAATATAAAAACTATGACAAATAATACACTTCAACACGAGGACACGTTATGAGCGTTAACACGTTAACACGCTCAAGCGTTATGAGCGCAGCAATCGAATAGCGGATCGTTGCTTGAAGTTTGTGACGTCATGTCACCTCTCTGTATTCCTAGCTAATCCCGCCAAAACGAAATGTGTTGTGTATTCTTTCAAGTATCTCTCGTATTTAAGATTTTTAAAATGTTTTTCTTTAAAATTTTTAGGTATGCAGCAAAGAATGGTAAAGAAACTGGTTCTGGCCCCATTTTCGGTGCAAATCGAAAAAAATATCAGAATTATGAATTCGAATTTCCCTACCTGAGTTTGACGCGCTGTCAAAATGTTCGCAAAATGCAACACTGCGGCAGGAAATTTTCAGATGTTTTGAGATTGTTGTCGGTCACCGGTCGTGTTAATCGTGTGATATTTTTTTATTATTATTGCACCCAAGTAGTGAATAAACTACTTTACAAGTTTGAAATAATAATATATATATGTATATTATTATGTATAACTTTAATAAGTTATATAATATTTACTCAAAGCACCGAAGTACTTGCAAATTAAATTAACTCAACCCATTTTATATGTCAGAGGAAATACCCTCTGGGAGCCTCATTTAAATGGATTTTATGCTGAGGGTAGTGATGTGATAGGAGTGGGAAAAGAAGGGGTGAGCTTAGGATAACGTGTTTACGATGATTACGGAGGTCTAAATTGATATCGAGTGAGGAAGGCGTGATTTGATTCTAGTAGAGCCATTACTGGATTTTCCTAGGTTGTAGTGTCTGGCTCTCGAAATCAGGTTTAGGTTGGTGAAGATGTTGAAATGTGCTGAGTAATGGTATCGATGTTCGATTCTCTATTGTATATATACCATGGAGCACATTGGGAGGATTTTATTTTGAAATCCTTGAATTCCTGCTAGGTTTGTTTGTGCAGCACCGTCCCAAATTGGACAAGCATTTGTTAGTGATGGTCTTAATGCGGTTTTATAAATATGCAGGGTTATGTCAGTTTCGAGCGCCGATTTACCGTTTAGTAGAAGATATAGGCTGAAGAGTGCAGCATAAGTTTTGTTCAGCCGATGAGTAATGTGGAGTTTCCACATGAGACGAGTGTCCAGGATTGCTTCTAGGTATTTCACGAACTTGTTGGATGGGAGCCAAGGAACTGATAAATTTACTATTGTGATAGTTGGAGGGTGGGTTATTCTTTTAAGTGCGAAAATATTTGCTTCGCATTTTGTTGCATTTAAGTTAAGGCACCATTTTCCTGTCCAGTCAGAGAAAGTGTTGATCGCTGACTGTAAACTGTTGATTGCCACTGATAGGCCATGATATGCAGAGAATATCACGGTGTCATCTGAATATAAAGCTGTGAATCAGGTTGTGGTTCTTGCTAAATCAGCTGCAAACAAATTGAAGAGGGTCGGGGAGAGTGGCAAACCTTGAGGCACCCCGGCCTGAATTACCTTAGTGGGATAGAGAGAGGAATTTATTCGAATCGAAAAGTTTCTATTTTCGAGAAAACTGCTAATGATTTTGATAAGATAATCGCAGGTACCGTAGTTCCTCAACTTGTAGAGCAAATTTGGATGACATAACAAAGGCACTAGCAAAGTCTAAAAAGATTGCAGATTGCTTATTTTGAAACGCTTGTCCTGTGGTTTCCACTATTCTGAGAAGCTGGTGGGTGGACGAATGAAGAGGGCGGAATCCGAGTTGACAATGAAGGATGACTTTCGTATCTTGAAGAAATGTATTGTTTGATTAGAATCAGTTTCTCGAAGATTTTAGACAGAGTGGGTAAAAGGTTTATGGGTTTGTAAGTAGAGGGACGTTTCGGAGATTTTTTTTGGTTTTAATATTGGAACTACGACGGATTTCTTCCAGCTTGCCAGGAAATAGCCTAATCTGAGGCAGCCGTTGAAGATGGCAGTTAAGTGAGCAACGGAATGAAGAGGCAAATGCTTTGGAACTATGTTGGGGACCGTCTATTTCTGAAGAAGATTTGTTTTTTGCATTTTTTATTATTTGTTTCACATTAGAGGGAGAGATATAACTAATTGGTAATGGAGTAGTATGGTAAGGGGATCTTAAAACTCTTCTACAAAATTTTGTAAATTCAGATCTGTATAAATTGGGATAACAAGCAACTTTGAAATGGTTGGCAAGCATTTCTAATTTTCTTCTCTACATGCAAACTCAGAATTAGCGGATAATGGGGGGATTGTTGATTGGGATGGGAAAAATGAATCGTACGATGTTTTTTGTTTGTACTTGTCCCGTCGACCCATGTACGGACCCAAACAGCAGCATCCCGGCCGGAAATTACATTATTACAATATCGAGTAACTATTTCCAATTATGCGAGAAAGTATGTTCTATTGTAGCATCACTAGTGTAGAACAGATTTTAATTAAGACAATTCAATTTTGTAGATTTGAAATGTTAATTCTTTCCATTTTCGAAAATGCAGACTTCGCCGGAAAGGAGACTATTATAACTTTTTCACCATCTTTTGATAGATGCGAGGAAACATTTTTTTAAAAAGTGGAGCCTTTATTGAGGAAGTAATTTATTATTGTACACAAATTAACGACTCGTGCTACAGAATAAAAAAGACTTTCTCGTTAAGTTAGTTTTCTAATTTCTTTGGCCTTTGCTATCTTTACGGTTTTGCTCAACCAGCTTCCATCTATCGCCACTCAAACTATATACTTTTTTTCACATGTTCTCAGCTTTTCGGTCCCCTATTCGTAGAAATGAAACATAACTTTAAGAATAGTATAACAGACTAAAACCTCGTTCTACATGGGAATTTTCATTAAAAACTTTGGAGCCGTTTATGAGAAAATGTAGTTTAAGCGTTTATATAAATGGAAAATTTGAAACTCTTTTTCACTTCTTTGAAAATCACTTGAAGCACTTTTACTCACAAATGCAATAACATATGCATATACAGTGCATGCAGAATTTATCGAAACTGAGACCTCTCCATTCTTTTAAACGTTTTTTGTTCTATCCATGGAAAACATTGGAGCGGTTGTTGGAAAAAATATAAATGGCATTAATTTCAAATACAAATTATGCAGAAACTACTAGTTTTTCAAACAATAGTGTAGATCTTTTTAATGAGCTATTTTTTTAGAACATTTGTTTGAAGGAAAATATATCTTAAATTTACTTGTTCTGAAATGTTACATTTTTGCTATTTTCAAAAATACAGAGTTCGTCGGATATAAGACTAGAATATTTTTTATGGTCTTTTCATAAATACTAGGAGAAAACGTAAAGAAAAAAACGGGCCGTTTGTTCTTATTTACAATTGTTATCAAGGTATTCTACAAACCCCTTCTTTATTCCAGGATTAATATTTTAAACAGTTCAGTTAATACTAAAAGAAGATAACAATCAAGAGAAACCTTTTATATTAAGTGCATTAGAACATAAGAGTCGCGATGGAGAAATTTCTCTTGATGGTTATGAGCATTCTACGATCGTGACGGCTGTGAAAATTGGTTCAAAGATCACTCTGGAGTCCTCACTTTGTAACTGGAGCGCGGGAGGGGGGGAGGGTCAGATTGTGTATTTGTATTACCCGCGCAATTTTTCTTGGCCGATGGTCTATGTTCCCACTCCCTGGTACAATAAACTGTTGGAAGTAATTGCTCTTAACACGCGCTGATGACATTCCAAACCCAATACCTTCTATGGTGATAAACAGAAGCCACTTGCGATTGCAACCAAGAGTTGTTCGTGTCTCCTTTCGAAAAAGCTACTGTAACAGATGAGGTATGTCCATCGTTCTTCACAGAAGAAACTTCGAACTCCTCAGAAAGAAAAAAAAATATGTAACAGTTTGGAATGTAAAATAGTGAGAAACTTGCGAAGGCGAAGTTGCGAAAGTTGCGAAGAAGAATTGTGTTACCATGGTGTCCCTACTATTGCTTATCCAGAGCGGCCACCTGACCTTAAAAGCAGCAAAACTGGCTTTGATTTTACATGGGTGGCATTGCTTGAAAATCTCTGGTGACTGATATTGTAGCTAACATCCTCACTCTACTTGCATTTGCCCACTCTGTCGTTCAATAAAAGTTGTGCGGGTAATAGTCATAGCGTTGACCTTGATGGCACTGGCCCCTATCTAATCTAACACGAACAGAACACGCGTAATAATACTGCTCTTTATGGAGGAAGATGGATCCGCCATACTTGAATTGGTAGCTGCAGTGCTGGTGATGCTATAGGAGAATGCATGTTACGAATTTACATGATGATTTTTGACTTGCAATGTTAAATTTATTATTTTTATTTTCGTAACTTACTGATTCTTCTGAGTCTTTTGCAGAAGTCTGCATTTGAATGTTACATAAGATTTCATGACGTGGAAGTGTTTTTTGCGGCTGCCTAACATTCCCTTGATGTTATCCAATGTTTTTTCTTATTGTATAAAAGTAAATAGTGTTCTGAAATACAGAAATTACGTAATAGGCATGTTTTGCCCTGAAATTTCATAATAACGCAAGCCCCCTAAAAACCTGTCATAACACAAAAATCAGTTTTGAGAAAAAAGCGTTTGAAGGTTTTTCTTGTACTGATGCTATATTGACAGGAACTGTCACACGCTGCGTCTAGCGACATTTTACGCATTACTGTTGCTGGTTTTTAGAATATAAAGCATTAAAAACTGAAGCTGATTGTGTATTTATCTAAAAATCTTACTTTTTTGGGTTACGACAAATTTTTAAAGGAGGTGCAATGTTCTGAAATATTCGGCTTTTATCTTTTACGTTAGACACTTGGTTTATTTATTTTAATTTTGTTATTAATATTACACTTATTACATTTATTATCGTGCTTGTGTGATTCATTTATAATTCGATGGTAAGTGCATGTATACATAAATATTAGAAGTCTATTAAATATGAAATAATATTTGAAATAAATTCTCTTTTCAACTGATTATAATTTAGCTTAATATAAAAATGAATGTGTGTGTGCATATGTATGTCGTATCCTAACAATAGAAAGCTTGCAACAATTTCAAGCAAAGTGGGAAAAAATACTGTGGGATTAAGGCACCCTTAGCGCCACTAGAATTTTCACCGAAGGGGTATGGAAGAAAAAACAAGAAATTAAAAAATATTTGGTGCCACTAGTGAGAAAATTTTGAAAATGTCCCAAGGGCTTCATGTAAAGAACCCCCAAAAATTAATGAACGTTTTTGCAAATTGCAAAGCTTCGACTCAGTCCAGATAGACATGGATTTATTGAGTTTCAAAAAATGCTATGCATTGTCTAGGTGCTAGTGTTGTTCACGAACACCCAGGCAGAAGGATGGACGTTTTGAAAAGAAAACAAGACATTCGATATCAGGGGACCCCAAAACGCGTGTTTCCGTTGAACTCTCGAAATATATTTTTCACAGCATTACATAACTTTCTCTACACCACGTACATTACTCCGTGTATACGTACGTCTACGAGTAAAAAAAAGTATGCAACGCGCAATGCATACAAGCTGCTTGTAGCAACGATGGAGGTAGTTGTAATGATCGTAATGAACACGGGAGGACATGGCGGGGCAATGGTGCCTAACGTGGTCTGCGCAGGGCCGGGTGAAGCAGCGTGGGAGGAGAGGGTCTGGGGAGGGGTACCGAATGTAAACGAACCATAACACATATCGCATATCGACGTCGATAACAGAAATATTCTTTGTGAATAAAAGTATACATCAATAGTAACTATAATGGAAACTTCAAAGCTTCAGAAGAAGTTGCAACAAAAGAACAGTACACATTTTGTGTCTGAGCTGGCAACGCTGACAAATAACCGAAAACAAGCCTAATTTATTTGTTCTTGAGCGCAATCCTCGCGTGCCGTCTTCAGGGAGGTGAAGCTTCACGCCGGCCACTCGCACCAAGTTGAACGAACGCATACACACGCACGCGATTTGCTATACACGCTGCCAACTTCTTTGTATATGTTGGTGCAGTGCCGTGAACCATGCCAAAGGAAGAATGGCCGGCACGCCAGACATTTCGGCACCCATTTGTGATTTTTATTTCGGCCCGGAACGTCCTATCAAGAGTACGACTTGGCAACAGTGTACAGGCAGGGTTGACCATAGGACCTCTTGGCGTGGCGTCTGAAATCGGAAGAAGGGAAAGTGTTGAGAGGTGAGAAGAAACAAAGAGTGGGGGAAGGGATAGGGAGAAGACGGGGGAATAGATAAAATTGCTTTATTTTTGTCGACGAACCTTGCTGAACTCTACCAAGACTCTGACATCATTGTGATATTTCTGAGAACACGTAGGTAGGTCTGAAGTGAGATTTCCTGTTTTTTGTAGTCACGCGGATGAATGTTAAAACAGGAAACATTATTTGGGCATTAGTGCTTGATGATTCAACTTAATCGCAGGTTTTATTTACGTACTAAATAAGTCGATGAGAGAGCATTCTGCTTGTTGAATTGTCTCTCTACTCATTCGCAGTTTTATCGCTTGGAAATTTCGTAATCTCTGAATTATTTACCTTACCAAGCTTCTCGCTGCATCAACCTGATACTTTATTTCAAACACTATTGACTGAAATTAACAAATGTGTTAATGAAGCATAGAACGATGATGAATGATCACTACACACAACTGCCAAATTAATATTCATAGTTTTTCTCGTTATAATTATGAACTACCAAGAGATACCTGCTGCCATTGAATATTGTGGTGTTCATCACTTCAATGATTGTAGTCTTCATCACTTCTTCACTTCAGTGATAATATAACTCTCAAGCCTAGGGCAAATATCACTTATTCTTTTTTCCTTCTTCAAATTTACGTAGAGATACTTTGAAAATATTTACTGTTACTATTTACACTAAAAAAAAGCAGGTGTCCGCACATACATTCACTCTCAATTACCCACAACAGCTTCTTCGTAATTGTCGCTGCAACATTTTACCATTTCATTAGGCGTGTTCCCTAAGAGCTTTACAAGGGTATACGTCACTGATTTATCCATTGATTTGCGATTAATAAAGCAGGGAATTCAATGTTCAAACTTCTGTTATTCTTCTACATTTTACTGTAACCTGCTTGCTATCTGTTTATTGTTGGTATTTGGTTAGATCGCATTTTTTAGACAACATATATTTGTATTTCAAAGTATGTTGTTATTTCGTAAACTCTTGGTAAATAAACGGATAAATTATAATAAAAGATGGGATCAATTGGCAAGTGCTATCGATTTGAATTGCATGTAGCTAGTAATAAACAAATCGTTTATGCATTTATGAATTTAGCCTAATAGTTAAATTTATTAATTAGGATGGCAAATATATATATATATATATATAAATATATAATTTGCAAGTACTATTAATAATATGTTCGATATTTTTAGAAAAATCATCAAACTATAAAAATTTTAAGTTGTTGGATTTATACCCTACCAATTCATCTCGAAGATACTAACGTTCCTCAATAAACTGAGAACACAAAGACTTTTCTTCTTGCTGTGACAATGTGTTCTAATTGCTTTTCTCATTGTATTCTCTTTATTGTGAGTGGAAAAAACCGCAAAACATTTTTTCGCTTCACTGATGTCAGATACAAAGAAAGGAATGTCTAAAGTATCGACGCAATGCCACACAGAGTGCAAACCTCATTGTCTGCGTCTGAGAGCAATTTGAGGGAAAATATTTTACAATCCAATTAACCTGCGACCATTCGGCGGAGAAATCAAAACATTTTCTCTTCGTCTGACTCACAAGAACAATTAAGACGAACACGTGACCTATTCAAGATGCCTACGGTAGGAATACTTGGATGGATGTATTTTGTTATGAAAACAAGCATGTATAATTAAAAATGTAATAAACTAAATTATTCAATTTGTGTACAAACACATTCAAACATTGATTCCTTAATGGGCAACCTCACTGTGCATTGACAAATGCTACTTTTTCTTTCATATTCTGTGATAATATTGCTTTCCTAAAATTAAAAAAATTATATTAATGTTTAGCAACCTAAGAAATGCCTTATCTTCCAAATTATATTTATTAGTTAGACGAATCTTGCGCACTTGGAAGATGTGGTTTTTAGGTTGCTCAACATTCAATTTGTGAAATACGAGAATACTTGTATACATATTTGTGCGCACAATTAAATTTACGCTTAACGATACGTCTAAAATTAATTGGGACAATCAGTTCTTTCGTCTTATTTTAGCCTACATATTAGGATAACATTTAAACACAAACTACTTGTTCAAATGGCAAAATGATTAGTAGACGGCAACTTTCCAAACTATTAGTTACCATGCCCGGAGATTATCCTCCTGAACATATCTTTTCTGTTGTGCCAATTTATACAATTAAAAAAACAACAGTTTTTTAATAAAAAACAGAATTCCCTGAATTAAAATATTAACTTCCTATAAGACGGAAGGTAAGACTGAGAAAACCGAGAAACTTCCTTATTTACTTAAACCACTTCCTTGCAAGAAGCTTAGAGACCTGACTGCACTATTTACACTTGTTGAATACCACATCCGCGCATGCTGACAGGTCCGCCTCTCCACCACCCTCACATGTTTTCCTTCGTGGCGGACGGCCGAGGCGTAACAACGCGCTCGTGCGGATGGTTGGCGCCAGAGGGCAGCAGCGTGCAGAGGCACGGCGACCCGAGAGGGTTATAGACGCTCTGGGGCCGGCGTGGAGGCGACGCAGGTGAACACGACAGGGGGCCGGAGGCGTGGACGTTGGATGGCTTGGAAATAGGGAGAAGCATGGTGTCAGAGAGGAACGCCACAGAGGAATGCATCTATTTGAGGAGAGGTTATTGTGGGGCAGCTTCGATGTAGAGGAAACACTGGAGGTTGTGGTGTCTGGTGCAACAGAGGGGTAGCATACAACGGAATTGGATGTTTATTCGTCTGGTTCAATTGAAAATGAAGAATAACCTACTGGTTTACTTGGACTTGACTAGACGAATCGTTTCATTTCATTCCGATAACTTTATTGACAGGACAGACGAAGCTAGCAACAATTCATATATGGTGCGGTTTTATCGGCGGACGGCTGAATTAGGGGAATTTATTAAGCACAGGTAGACGAGGCAATGGAGATGACACAGAGGTTAAGGAACGAAGCGCAGTCACCGACCACATACACGTAGGTATCGATGTGGCAACAACTTTAACCAGTGAGGTACAGGAAAAGAAGAGGTTCCGTGGATTCGACAATGCCGGCGGCCAAGGCCGGTGGTGAGGGCGTCGCCAGAAACGCAGGCAGCCGCCCGCAAACGGCTCGCGGAACCCGGGAACGCGTTATTTTCCGCCTACGCGAGGCGCCAGCCCCCGGGTTGTCACATCGCATCACCTCGTGGAGCCGCCGGCTAAAATTAGGCCAACGCCCGCGCCGCCCTCGGCGCTGGATATAGAGCGCTGGCCCGGCAGCTGGCAGGGCGGCGGTAGGCGCGGCGGAGCGGCGCTGGGCGGGTGGCGGTGGGCGGGGCGGAGCTGGACGGGGCGGGGTGGAGCGGGGGGGGGAGGGCCGGGTGGTGCGGGACGGGGTGGAGCGGGGGGGGGCGGCGGGCAGGTCCGCAGGCGGCAGCGTGTGGTCGACAGCGGGCCGGTCGCAGGATGGATAAGGGGAGTTAAGAGGGTGGGTCCGGGCGCGGAGGGGGAGGGGAATTGGGCGAGGTGGGGCAGGGCAGGTTGGGTGTGGGCGCGAAGGGCTGGGTGGGGTGGAGGGAGGTTGGTGCGTGTGAGATGGGCAGAAGGGGAGTGAGGCAGGGGTATGAGCGGGGGGGGGGGGCTGGCGCGTGCGATGCGGGACGGGGTAGAACTGGCTGTGGGCTGGGAGGTTGGCGCGGGTGAGGGGGATTTGGCGGGGTACGTAAAGTGGGCGACGTTGACGGAGCAGGCGAGAGCCTGCGGGCGACTTTGGCGAGTGGGCGAGGTAGGAGAGAAATTGGTGAGGGGGCGGGGGGTGAGGTGATGTGGGGGGGGGCGGGACGGGCGGGTTGGGGCTGGCTGCCAGGGTGGACAGGCGAGGAGAGATGGGTGGAGTGGAGCGGTCGGGGCGGGGGTGGGGAGGCCGCACGTGGGCGTGGAGAAGGCGATGCAAAGCGGTAGGTTAGTGCAGCGTGGTCGGGGCGATGCCTTCCTCGTAAAGAGGATGGACGCTTCCGCTTTTTCCCTCTTCAAAGACAGGATTAAGAAAATGTTTTTCTATTAAAGAGTTGAAGATATTAAGATTCGGTGTTCAACCATGCAAATTAATACTAACGTCTCATAGAAATTGTGTTTTTGACACGAGTCAATTTTGGTTTTGCCAAGGGGTGTATAAAATTACCTGCGCCTGTTGAAAAAATCAAACTCGTTAGTGTAGGTAATGTAGATAGTACGTAATAGTTTTGTTGTCTCGCCAAAAAGTGTCCTATACCTCATCTGTGCACCATTATTACGCGCATTCAAAGTGGAGAACACGAGGAACTGAAACACGGAAGGATTGGCATTCCCAGTGAGAATTCGGAAAATATACATGCTTCTGTTAAAGGATCATTTTAATATCTTCAAATATTCAAATGGTATCTGTGTGGTACATGTAAGGTTTAACACTTTTTTTCAGAAAAAAATCAAACATTTTTCTGCGTCGTTCTTAATGGTACATATGCTGCATTAAATTTTTGCTCTTCTCTTAATTGTCCTTCTCGTAACAGTTAATAAGTCTTAGTGTACCCTGTAATATAATGATTTTGAACGTTGGAACAGTTCATCGTTTACGCTCTTTTCTCCATTGATGCTATTAACACAAAGACACGATCGTAAAACAGGGTTAAGATACAGATCTGACTCTCATATATTGAATTAGAGATCTTCACTTCCTTAATAAATCTACTGATAAAATACTTTACCAAAATCTATTACATATACTGCGTTTACTCATTCTAGAATTACTAATGGTTTTATGCTTAGAATTAAAAACTGAAATATTATTGTAATATCATTTCGATTTCAATTTATATTTGACTTTGTAGAGCTCAGTTAATTATTAAAATAGTTGACAATTTTGAATTATTTTTGTTTAGTAGATATCAAGCAACAATTAAGTACTTTACATATATTCTTATTGATGTTTCATCTGATTCTAATAACCTTGTGTTATTCTGTTTCTTTCAAAAGATATTTAATATGACAGTCAAATGTTGTAACTCAGTTCAATAACATGTTGGAAATATGTATATTAAAAAAAACTGTTGTCTCGAATAATATTCTTTTGCAATCAGAGAATTTTCTTGGAAGTGTTGAAAAAAATGGTAAATAGAGCAGATATTCAATTTCAAAAATAAATTTAAAAAATCTTTCAAATTAAATGAATCCGCATTGTTTATTATTCTCATAAAGGGCCTGGGTTTTGGAGAACGTTAGAGTTTGATATCTTTCTTTACTTTCCCGTATACGTACGTATATACGGAGTAATATACGTAGTATAGGCAAAATTATGTGATGCAGCGGAAAATCGATTCCGAGATTTCAACGGAAATCACGTTTTGGAGTCCACTGATACCAAAAAAGTGGGTCTTTTTAAAACGTCCGTCCGTCCGTCCGTCCGTCTGACAGTCTGTGAACAACACTAGCGCGTAAACCATACGTGCGATTTCTTCCAAAATGGATATTTCCCGGTCGATCGGCGTCCACTAGTGGTGCCTATTTTGAAAAACTTTCTTGAAAATTTGGAGGTACTTTACATGAAGCCCCCCGAATATTTTCAAAATTTTCTCAGAAACGGCTCCAAATTTTTTTCTTTCAATTTCTTGTAAGAATAGAGTAAAATACACTTATTAGGTGACAGTGGTCCCATTTTCACGGTTAACTCTGAATTTTCGAAAAATGCAAAAGTTTGGAATTTTTTCGGCGTCTTCCTAGAACTACAAAATTGAAGATAGAGATTTTTCTTTTAAATAAAATGTGTTATCCAAAGTGAGTTCTCTCATTAAAGTCATGTACATTTTTTTGAAAATTTTACTGGTTTTTGCGCAATATTGCATGCAATATTTGAAATTTTAAAAAATTACATAAACCAGATTTTCTCAAAAACGGCTCCAAATTTTTTCTTTAAACATTTGGTGAAAATAGTGCTAAATGTGCTCTATGAGATGACATTAACGCCATATTTCTGTATTCTGTTTTATCAAAAATTGTAAACATGTAATTTTTTTAACTTGTCTCTCACGTTGGTAATATTTCCATTATTATATTACGATTTGTTTACGTTATTATATTAATGAGTACATGTGCTTTAAATAATGTCAAATAAAGTTTCTCGAAAATAGAATTATTTTTCTGTGAAAACTACTTCAAAATTGAGCTTTTTCAGAAACGCTCAAACGCCATTTTCTCAAAAATGGTTTCAAATTTTTTCTTCAAACTTTTCGAACGGATAGTGCTAGTTGAACTCTTTAATATGGCTAAAATTAATATGGAGGTATTTTTTTATTTTTTCAAAAATTACAAAAATGTAATTTTTTTGAAAGGTCTCTCATTCGGTTAAAATGCACATTTCCAGCAATTTGTAAACACTATTGAATTTTTGAGTGTAAGTGCTTCAAATTAAATTTTTCGAAAACTCAAAACTTTTCTGTAAAAATGAGCTTCAAATTTCGCATTTTTAGTAGCGTTTAAACGCCATTTTCTTGAAACCGCTCCAAAGTTTTCAACGAAAATTGCTATTCAGGGCAAGGTTTAATTGTTTCTTATATTCTTAAAATAATAGTTTTGTTCTGCTATTGGAAAACCGAAAACTTAAGAAAATGTCGAGAAAAAAAAATGTAGTTTGGGCGGCGATAGATGGCAGCTGTCAAGAGTATTGGCAAGTCCGAAAAGCTTGCCGACACCAAACGCAACAGAAAAGTAATACCGGAAAGTCTGTGCCATTCTGAAGCACCACTAATTCACGTATGTACGAAATAATACCCAAGCATTCCGATAGTACGCTGATTGTCATTCTCATTCATTGTCTTTATTAGATTTAGATTAAATTTGGAGAAATATTTTCTTCAATTATATTCCATATTGCTCCAATTTTACAATATGAACAACAATAATTTTCTATTCTGCTCACTGCTTTTCTATACTCTTTAAATTACCATTTTCTATATAAGCTTATTGTTATTGCTTAATTAGAGACATTATTGGTGCATTATTTGAACATCTGCTTCTATAAACGTACAGAAATGTTTTATCGCATCCGCTTGCCAATAGTTATATTAGTTATATTCTAGACTAACAACGGTAAATTAGCATTAACTCCTTCAAGTTTTCCTTTGCTTGAAATTTGTTTTAAACTAATGAGGAATCACACAAGAAATATATCAAGAGTTTAACGAGTAAGTGTTTTATTAAAACCTTTTATAGCCAATTATTTTCTGTTCTTCGCAATTTACATGGATAATAACAACATTAATTTTTCTTAGATTTGCTGTATGTGTTACAACAAATGAATTAACGAAACATGAAATTGCGTAATCCGAGGTTTCTCGTCCTTGCGTAATTCCTTAGTCTAGTGGTTCCCAAAGGTATAGGACTGTCTGATTCCCACACTAAGATTAACAATTTTGAGAAATTCCGTCATGATTACATCAAAAACCACATGAGTCCTATTTTCTCTTATTTTTTATTATGATTTTCAAATTAAAACTGATATAAATTTTACACATGCCTTATTTAACATACACTAGAGGATAGATTTCAATGTACGAGTATTTTGAAAACAATTGAAAAGCATGCATGAGAACATTTTTTCCTTGGTCACCAGAAATAAAAGAAACGTTTGGATTACGATACTAAACAAAACAACCACTAAAATATGTCAAGTGAAACCAGTGTTAAAAGATTACTAAGCAGGTTAATATTCGTGGAAACTCTGAAAATCCGCAAGTTTGTTGTGCCCCCTTTGCAAAATACACATTGACACCATTCATCAATCATTTTCGTGAGAGAGAATATTTGTGACATTTGCAACATCTTGAGAATATTTGTCACAATGCCTAACAATTCCTAATTATTAACTTTATCTAAGTAATATTGGATTTACTATCTCTATTTGAAAACTGGGTATTTGGGAAAAAAATATAACCCTTACGTTGACAAGCACTCTGACCTGCTTCAAACAAATTGCTGGCATCGACAGTGAATGACTGCCATTCTATTCTAAGCTGCCATTAGTGTTTTTCAAGGTCAGTTAAAAGAGAACATCGTAAAGAAACAGAAGTGACAGCCACGTCTGCAGCTGTCAGCGGGTCAGGAGCTGACTACGCCAATGGGTTTCCAGTTGCTATAGCGACTTTTACTTTCTCGTATACGTACGTACATACGGAGTAATATACGTAGTATAGAGAAAGTTATGTAATGCTGCGAAAAATCGATTTCGAAATTTCAACGGAAATACATGTTTTGGGGTCTCCTGATATCGAAAAAGTGTTTTTGTTTCAAAACGTCTATCCGGCCGGCCGTCTGTCTGTCTGTCCGTCCATCTCTGAATACTACTAACGCGTAAACCATACGTAGGATTTTTTTCAAAATGGAGATTCTCCGGTCGATCTGCCTCGAGCCAAAGCTTTGCCATTTTGAAAAACATTCTTTAAATTTTGAAGGTACTTCACACGAAACCCACGGACATTTTCAAAATTTTCTCAAAAATGGCTCCAAATTTTTTCTTTAAATTTCTTGTAAGAATAGAGTAAAATACACTTATAAAGATGGTATAGGTCCAATTTCCACTGTTGACCCACTGAATTAAAAAAAATATCGAACATTCGAATTATCTTCCGCGTCTTCCTACAACATTGAAGATAGAGATTTTTCATTCAAATGAAAGAACTCCGCACAAATCTTATGGAAATGAGGTTTCGGACAAATTGACTGAGCAAAAGTCCTTATGGCCGTTAAGCAAGCGAGGAGATGAATATCTCGATCGGGAATTCATTAATGGCAATTTTTACTTTCCCGTATACGTACGTATACACGGAGTCATATACGTGGTATAGGGAAAGTTATGTAATGCTGCGCGAAAAAATGGCCAATTTTCGGCGGAAAAAAATTCATTTCCGGGCCGTGAAAACGAATAAGTGGATAAAACCAGTTGCTAAATTAAGAAAAAAAATCCCCTAACACGTGGTGTAGCCAGAAACCCTGTTTTCTAGGTCCTTGATACCGAAAACCCAATTGAAAGGAAAACGTCCGTCCGTCCGTCCGTCCGTCCGTCCGTCCGTCCGTCCGTCCGTCCGTCCGTCCGTCCGTCCGTCCGTCCGTCCGTCCGTCCGTCCGTCCGTCTGTGAACACTGCTAGCGCCTAAACCATACGTACGATTTCTTCCAAAATGGGTATTCTCTAGTCGATCTAATTCTAGTCAAAGCTTTGAGATTTTGAAAACGATTCTTCAAAATTTGGGGGTACTTTATATGCAGGCCTCCGGGGATCTTCAATCTTTCCTCAAAACGGCTCAAAATTTTTTCTTAAAATTTCTTGTATGAATAGAGGAAAATACACTTATTAACATGACATAGGTCCGATTATCATGTACAGCTCTGAATTTTCGAAAATTGAGAAAGTTTGAATTTTTTCGGCGGCTTTCTCCAACTACAAAATTGAAGATAGAGATTTTTTCTTCAAATAAAATTTGTTCTGCATATTGAGTTCTTTAATAAAGGTCATGTAAATGTTTTTCAAAATTTTGGTATTTTTCGTGCAATATTGCGTGCAATATGTGCAATTTTAAAAAAATACAAAAACAAGATTTTCTCAAAAACGGCTCCAAATTTTTCTTTAAACTTTTGGAAGGGATAGTGGTAAATTACTCTATCAATGACATTAAAGCCATTTTGGTCTATGGGTTGGTTTTTTCAAAAATTACAAAAATGTAAATTTTTTTACTTGTCTCTCACGTCGTTAATATTTACATTACCGGCGATTTTTTCACATTATTATATTTACGAGTATATATGCTTTAAATAATGTCAAGTAAAGTTTCTCGAAAACACAACCGTTTTCTGCGAAATGTAGCTGAAATTTCGGCATTTTTAGAAATGGGCTCAATGTACTCTATAAAATGATGTAAACACCATTTTGCTCTATTCTTTTGTTGTTGTTTTTTAAATTACAAAAATGTAATTTTTTATACCTTTCTCGCGTTGTTAATATTTACAGTCGTGGCGATTTGTTTACATTATTGCATTTACCAGTACACGTGCTATAAATGATGTCTTCTACATTTTATCGAAAACTCGAAAGTTTTCTCTGAAAATGGGCTCAAAGTTCCGTATTTTCAGAAATGTTTAAACACCATTTAAAAAAATGCTCCAGTATTTTCCTTCAATCTTTTCGAACGGATAGCGCAAATTTCTCTGTTTAAGTTGACTTAAAACTCATATTGAAGCTTTCTTTTATTTTTTTAGTTACGCAAATGTAATATTTTTAAAATATCTCTCATGCCGTTAATATACACCTTTCCAGCGATTTGTGTATATTATTGTGATTTGTGAATACAAGTGCTTCAAATGACGTCCAATAAAGTTTTTCGAAGACTCAAAAGATTTCTGTGAAAAAGAGCTTCAAATTTCCCATTTACAATATCTCAACGCCATTTTCTTAAAAGCGGCTTTTAATTTTTCAGTGAAAATTTCCGTATTGGACGAGGTTTTATTCTTCTGTGATCTTCTAACGCCCATATTCTCAATACCGTGTAATACGAGAATTATCGTCGAGTTCAGATAATTTGCGAATCAAGGCAAAAATCCTTATTCACGAGGCAGGATCGATTGCGATTCGCGGGTTACACTCCCAGAAAGCTACACAATTTCGATCCGTGGGTTATACCTCCGATTTCGGCGTATAATTCGCGAATTGCACTTGGTTGCCATTGGCTACCCTGTTAAACAATACAGACGACTCCGCCAAGTATGATTTGTTTGCTGTTGAATTTATGGAATGCGTTTGAAATAAAAAGAGACCCCTCTATTTGATTCCTTTTCGTCATCAGTAATATAAATCATCTGAGTAGTCAGTTACATGCTGAATAATTTTGAATAATAATATTGTTTCTAGTAATGGGTTCAGCAATTATCGTATTTAATATTATATAATTTGGACTTATCATTCTATCAGTGCAGGTTAGTTTTTAATAAAATCACATTATTAGCTTTTGCTTTCAAATGTATGGTCACAGTGTATCTTACTTTCATCTATTAGAATGTCTTTTTTAATTTTTACATTTGTTTTTGATTTATTAAAAGGCATGGTTTATCATAATGTTTTATTAAATATATTTCATTTTAAAAAATTGTCCAAGTATTACTTGTATTTGAATGTTCCATGACATCAGATTTGATTTGATTTGATTTTGTTTGGTAAAACCACGGTTTAGGGTGACACGATTTCTTTGAAAATAGTCTTGACTTCCAATGTGGTGAAATTATTTTATTAGTTGCACTAAAAAGTACTGAAATAACTTTTGCATGTAGCCCTTCACCAGAACACAAATTATCAATCAAAAATATTTGTAAAACTCTTGGTAGAGAGCCAATACTACTGTTTTGAAAACTAAATACACAACTTACAAGGTAAATAAAACCAAAATACTTACTTTGAGTCATATTAAGTGCCTTTTCATATCCCAAATCATAGTCACATGCAGTACGTTCTTCGGGCGGATGAATGTAGTAATTTTCCCATCCAATTAAGTACTCAGCGTTGTAGCTGCTTCTATCATTGTAAATAGGAACTTTATTATCACGTCTGCCTTTTAAACCACTCTTTTCACGCCGTTATAGTTGTTCTTAAACTGCTGAACAATACTTACTGCGTTAAAATTCGTTTGCAGGTTATGTGATGCTTCTTTTTTGCTTTTGTAACTTTGCTTACAACAGTATTCGCGTATTTGTCAATGACAATTCTGAAAATATCAATTTCTTAAATAGAAATGTTAGATTGGTTGGCCCTGGGTACATTGCTCAGTACGCGAAGTGATGACATTGGAGATCGCGTTTGAAGTGGCGCTATTACTAATGTTTACAAACAAAACCACGACATCGAGATACTCCACAGCCAATCATATATACTGTAACATTCTGGCCAAGGGTAACCCTCGAATCCGCCAATTCTCTGATGACCGCGGTTTGTGAATAAGAATAGAGAGTTATCTGAGTATTAACCTAATACGCGAATTCCTCGATTCACAGATTATTTTCGAAGTAATACATGATTGAGAATACGGCCGTTAGTGTATTATTTCGTCTCTACCATTAGGAAACCGACAAATAGAGAAAATTTCAAAGAAATTATGTTTGGGTGGCGATAAATGGCAGCTTGCGAGAGGATGGGTCACGGCCAAAAAGCTAGCCCCATCCAAAGAAATTAGAAATGAACTCGTTCGGGAGAGCCTGTGCCAATTTGTAGCACCACCAGTTTCGCCCTTTGTAAAAAGAGGAATTATTATAATCAAGCGCTACAAAACGTCAAATTTTCGACTGAAAATCTTATTGCCGGGCCCACCATTTTCGGGCACACGATTACAATATTTTTTCTACCCACGAAGTAAAGGCGAGAAGGGAACCAGATGCGCTACATCACATACTTTCTCACATTATTTCTAAATTCGCAGCTTTCGGAAATTCAGAGAGTTCAACGAAAGTGACATACGTACCATTCTTTTAATTTTGATGAGACTTTGAGAAAATGTTTTTAATATATAAATTCCAAGTACAATTCACGCAAAACTATTCTTTTTTCAAAAACAATTGTACATTATCTTTTTTAAGACCCTTTTTTAAACGAGTTTATTCGAACAGATTTTAAGGTAAAAGCTCTGTCTTCAACTTCGTAGTTTTTAAATGTTAACGTTTTGCCATTTTCGAAAATAGAGTTTCCCAGAAATGAGTACACCATTTTTTATCGTCCTTTGGTACATATGCAGAGAAGATTTGAAGTAAAATTGGGAGCATTTCTTTAGAAAGTATTTCTTTTTAATTGTCTATATTTCACACAAAATTACTAGAAAACTATTCATATTTTCGAAAAATTGTGTATGACCTTAATTCAAGACCTGATTTTAAAGAACAGATTTTATTGAAAAGTTCTCCATCTTCAATATTTTAGCTGTACGAACACGCCGAAAAATTTAACTTTTGCAATTTTCGAAAAATCAGGTATTTCAACAAAAATGAGAATGCCCCTTTAATTTAAGCGTCTTTTACGCTATCTGGGGTCAAAGTTAAATACAAACATTTCGGATATATTTTTGAGAAATTTGGAAAATGTTGAGGATTCATGAAAAATAAGTCCCCAAATCAAAATATATGTTTCAAACTCCGAGGGCCTTGAGTTCATTGTAATCGATTCTGGAATTTAGAGAAAATTGGCTACACAGTTTAGGCGCTAACGTTGACCACAGATGGAAGGACAAACAGACGTTTTTCCGTCAATCAACTTTTCAGTATCAAGGACCCACAAACATGGATTCCGACTGCAGAAAGTGTTAGAGGAAGTAATTTACTGTACATGGGAACAATGTTTATCCAGGTTTTCGTTACCAGGGCCCGGTAATTAGAGGCCTGTTTTCGGCCTATGATTATAATACAGGTATTTTCTCTTCTTGCGAAGTAAGAGTGAGATAGTGAAAAAAGGGATGTTTGTGTGAGAAAGAGAGAACGAGAGAGAGAAAGAGTGAGAAGAGAGAGAGGGGGAGAAAGGGATAGAAAGACAGAGAGAGCTAGGTTGTAGGCAGGAGGCCACAAAATATAGAAATACATTTATTCCTAAACAAACGATGATAAAACGAATTAATTTTATTATCGTATTAACTCGGACTGTTACAACAGTTAACGTTACGTCTTTGTCATCGTTACAATTACGTCTTATATCCACCGAACTCGATCTTTTTATTGTGCTCTTGAATTCGTATCGGAACCTTGACCTACCAACAATTGCGTTATGATTGGTCTTCAAACGACTCCCTCCCCCCCCACACACACACTCAATGAAGGAATGCACGTCTGGAGTCAATTCCCAGTGACGTCAAACCACTTAAAGAGGACGAAGTTGCTTGCGAGGCGGAGAGGAACTGGGTCAACCCTGTGTCTGCATCGCCTGGAGAAGCGAATCGCGTTCATCTCGAGCGCCGGGTCATGTGCGCTTTCTTCGCACCAGTGCCCCTGAACGCAATTGCAAAGGCCAGGGCAGCAATTGGTGTCACCGCAGTGCCTTTGACCGGGAGATCCTAAGGTTTGAGACCCGAGGGTGACAGGACTTTCGACACTAGCTGCATGGCTACGTCGAGTTCGGTGCTGACTGGAGGAGAATTCTAGCGGCTGGCTGCTGTGATCAGTAGTTTTCCGTGGTTTCTCCGAGCAACACCACGCGAATCCCGGAGCAGTACCGTAACAAACGGGCCAAGGACCGCGGGCGACCTTTGCCTACTCTTCCTGTTCTATCCTCACCCATTACTTACACACACTTGTACTTACAAGCACTACACTACCACACGTGTCGAGAGATCTGTCGTGAGCTTAGAGCTTGTCCCGATTGGGGCGGTGCCCCGCTGGCGGAAGATACCTGGGTTTGGGAAAAAACCCGCTAGCCGATGGGTAGGTCGTCGCTTTATCTCGCCATCCAGTGGGAGGAAGATCACCTTACCTCCCGCGGCAAAACATGCACTGCACTTACGAGGCAAATGGCCTTAGTTGATGCGCCGGGAATCACTAATCAATCAATCAATCAATTGCAAATGTCTCTGCATACTATTGAATGTAAGGTTCTTTTGAATTGTATCTTCGCACACATATCAGAGTTAATATCTATTGGGGCTGATTTTAATGATGGTTAAAATTGGTGCAGATATCGAATAAATAGGCAATTTTCTAACCGAAAATCAGATCTGTGTGAAAGTATGCAAGTTTGTATGTGGGTATGTATGTGTCTAGTTGTCGGATATCATAAAGATATTTTAATTTTTGAGTATTCTTTACATGATGGCTTCGTATTTGAATCCAAATGACTGCCTCTGGTAGTTGTATCTGGGGCATATTTTAAAGATGTGATCTAGGTCAAGTCTGGTATTGCAAAGTTCACATGTCGGGGGAAATGATTTTTGCAATAGATGGCTTATGTTGGAATGTCCACATCTTATTCTTGAAAGGACTGTTTGGTCCCTGCGGCCAAATTTTTTATTGATGATTGGTGAGAAAAATGCGCTCGTTGACTGATGGATGTTGCTGGATTTATATCTGCGCCAAAAGCTGTTCCAGTGAAGGTTTAATTTGTGATTCATGTTTTCCCAGAAATCTTCAAATTTAATTGTTTCTGTTGGATAGATCTGGTTAATGTTCGTCGCAGCAATTTTGGCTTCTAAATCAGCAATTTCGTTACCAAAAATTTCTTTGTGAGCAGGTATCCAAGCGATTACGATTTCCGCCCCTGCTTTTGTTATATTGTAATGAATTTCGTGAATGCAGTTGTTTATTTCCGATCTTGATTTGCGGTTTATTTCTTCAACTGTTGTGAGGGAGTCAGTAAATATGATATACTTTTGATTCTCATGGGATTTTTTAATCTCTCTTATGGAGAGTAATATGGAATATAATTCTGCAGTTTTTATTGAAGTTACTGGATGGAGAGTCTGTTTTAATTTGAAATCTTGCGAATAAATGGCAGATCCGACTCCATTTTCATTTTTTGCCCCATCGGTGTACACATGGTTATAGTTTTTGTATTTGTTACAGAGTTCAATGAATTTTCTGTTCCATTTTTCTGTTCTTAATTTTCCTTTTTTATATTCTCTGAGAGTTAAATCAGTATCAATAGTATGAAGAATCCAGGGTGGAATAATACTGATTCTCTTTGTTTCCATTTCGGGAATTCCAAAATCAATTTCTTCGAGAATAACTTTAATCCTTTTGTGCATAGGTGCATACCGTGGGTTTATATCATTTGAACTCTGAGATTTCGGGAACACATCACTATAAATGATTGGATTTTTTGATGTTGCCGATTTGAGTGCATACTTAAGTGATAGAGATTTCCTTCGTTGGGTTAGTGAAACTTCTTGAGCCTCAATTAAAATGCTGCCAATTGGTGTCGTGTGGAAACATCCAGTAGCTATTTTCAGAGCTTGGTTGTGGATTGAGTCCAATTTCTTGAGATGTTTTGCTCTTGATGTGTTGTACAATATGCATCCATAATCAAGTTTTGGGCGAATGACTGTTCTGTACGTTCGGAGAAGCACATCCATATCAGCTCCCCATGTTTTGTATGAAAGAGATTTCAAGATGTTCATTCTTCTCTTGCATTCGTTTGTTATGTAATTGATGTGTGTTTTCCATGTTAATTTGAAATCAAAATACAGTCCTAGTATCTTGGTGTTCCTAACAAATACTAGTGGTTTACCCCCTAATGTCAGAGGTGGGCAGTTTATATCTTTATGTTTTGAGAAGACGATACATTCCGTTTTTTGGGCTGAGAACTTGAAGCCAGTTTCTTGGGACCATTCATGTAGGTTGTTTAGTGCATTTTGGATCATGTCTTTGGTAGAAATGATGTTTTTTCCTTTACATAGAATAGTTATATCATCAGCAAACTTTCTTGCAATTACTGGTGGTGTAATATTTTTATCAGCATCATTTATAGCTAGTAGGAATAGAGAGACACTCAGCACAGATCCTTGGGGCACGCCGTTTTCAATTATTGTCTCTTCAGAGAGTTTACCGTTGACCCTAGTTCTAATGTTGCGGTTCTGAAGTAAATTTTTGATGACTTCAAACATGTTTTTGCCTACTCCTATGTCTTTTAATTTCATTAAGATGTATTGTATCCAAACCATATCATAAGCTTTTTCTATATCTAAACGTATTGCTAGCACATGTTGGTTGCTCTCGAATGCTTCTCGGATATGGTTATCGACACTAATAAGATGTGATATTGTGGAGTGGCTGTGGCGGAAACCAAATTGTGTATTTCTGATTATATTTTGATGTTCGAGTATCCAAGTTAGACGTAAGTTTATTATCTTCTCTATGATTTTACACATATTTGATGTAAGGGAGATAGGTCTGTAGTTAGAAGCCTTTGTTTTGTCTATTCCAGGTTTCGATACTGATATTACAATAGCCATTCTCAATTGTTTTGGAAACACTTGTTTAGTCCAAATATGGTTGCATATCTGTAGTAGCCTGTCATTTCCTGCTTCAGGGAGGTTTTTTAGGAGAATGTTGGGAATGTTGTCTGGCCCGGGTGAGGTAGTTTTCAAGGATACCAATACTTGCTGCAATTCTGTTGAGGAAATAGGCTTATTTAGTTGAAATTCATTATTGGAGTCGTAATTATTATCGTACATTATATCTTTTTCTTGGTTCTTTTTGTTTATTTTGAATTGGTCTGAATAGTTTGAAGAACTTGAATTTGCTGCGAATGTATGTGCTAAAATATTTGCTATATCTTGTGAATCCGAAGTGTAACTATTGGATGCTTTTTCGATGAATTCGATCGTATTTCTTCTACAGTTACCTTCTATGGATTTTATTTTGTTCCATGATTCTTTGATATCCTAGAGATGACACGTAGCTTATCCACGACTTCTTACGGTATTCTTTCATGGTTCTCCTACAGAGTGCTCTCATCTTTTTAAATTGAATTTTGTTTTCTTCAGATCGTTGTTTTTTTGTACCTATTTAGAGCATGCTTGAATTTCTTGTGTACTTCCTTACACTCTTCATTCCACCAGGGTAATTTTTGCTTTTTTTCGACATTCCGTAGAATTGAATTGCCGAGTTTGCTGCTAGCGTTATCGTGTTTGAAAAGCTGTTGACAATAGAATCGATGTTCTCATTCTCATCATAATCCTTAATTTCTTCAGTAATTGTTTTCTGGTATTGTTTCCAAAATGCTTTTTTGAAGTTCCATCTTGGAGAAAGTTGTTGGTATACCTCTTCACCAAGTTTTACACTTGTCATTATAGGGAAGTGGTCACTGTCGTATATATCATCAAGAACGGTCCATTCACATTTGTGAGCAAAATTATTAGATATTATCGTTAGATCAATTGCACTAAAGCTACCGCTGCTTAAATTGAAGTGAGTGGGTTGGCTGTGAGAGTGGATGAAGTGGCTGAGAGTGGCTGAGAGGAGCTGAAGTGAGTGGGTTAGTACTATAGCATCGTGGTCGTTGAGGAGTGTTTCTACCATAACTTCTCTGGGGTCGATTTTCTTTGAACCCCATATGGGATTGTGGCAGTTGAAATCACTTAATATCAAATATGGTTTGGGCAACAGATCAGCAATATATTTGAGTTCATCAGCTTTAAGTGGATAGCTGTTCCGGATATAGATATTACACACAATTAATACAAAAGGAGCACTTATTTTTATGACAATTGCTTCTAAGTTTGTTTGGATAGGAATTTCTTCAGCACGGAGATTATTATTTACATATATTGCCACTCCACCACTGGCATGGTTAGTGCTAGTTCTATTTCTATTGAAGCACTGATAATGTTTAATATGTCCTTTGAATTCATTTTTAAAATTGGTCTCTTGTAAGCATAAAATAGTAGGGTTATGTATCTGGATCAGTAATTCAAGTTTTTCACGTTGAGCAAAAAAAACTATTTATGTTCCATTGCAAAATATTGTACATCTTATGAGTTATAGATGTTTATGGTTTCAGTAAATCACTCACATTGTTCATTAAGTTAAACTATTCAGTAGATTATGAGCTATCCTGACTGGTATCAGCATCTGATGTTTCTTCTACAGACACATTTCTTTTTAGTTTCTTAATCATTCTAGTAAATCTATTTTTAATAGACCGTTCTGAGAGTTTAGGGTATATGTCAGTCATCATTCTGATGATAGCTGGAATGTCAGGAGAGTAATCTTTTGCAATAATGATTGGGTCTGGAGCACCTAATGAATTTTCTAGAAACATTCTGAATTGTTGGTATGTCAGAGGAAATGCATTTTGGTTGGATTCTAGTGCTTCTTTAGCTGGTGCAATGAGTTCTTCAACAGATTTGGGAGATGGGTTTTCATGAACAAGGGGGTCTTCATTTTTACAGTTTTTCTTCTTTTTCGTTGGTTGCTTTTGATTCATTTCATGTTTTTTGTTCTCATTATATGAAGAGGATACAGGCAGTGAGGAAGTTTCAGGGGGAAAGCTTCTTTTGTTTATGGTGGGGAAGTTTAAATTGTCCAATGGTGGAGTTGGATTGGATTGATTTACAGTTGTTTCAGGTGGATTATTCATTGGTGGGTCACTGGCAATATGAGAATCTGTTAAATTAAGATCTGTTGTTTCATTGTTCATAGTCATTGAAGTGCATTGGCTGGCTATATGTCCTTCTAGTTTGCAAAGAAAACAGGTTATATTTTCTGATGAAAAATATATTCGGTAGGATGTATTTTGGTATTGAATGAGGGTGGATGGTGGTAGTTTTGTAACATCTTCTGGGTCAATGAATATCTGTCTCCTGAAGCTCATTATGTGAGAAAATCCAGGTTCTGACATACCAGCTCTAATAAATGAAATGCTGGTAGAGATTCTAATGTTCATTTGATTGAGAGCTTTTTTAATTTCTTCATGGGGTATAACTGGGCATACATTGGAGATGATGACGCGTTTGTGTTTGTTTAGCAGTGGTCTAATACCTACTTCAAAATTCTTTATATTTAACATTTGATGGTTATCAGTGATGAAGTCAGCAATTTTCTTTGAACTCAAAAATACACATATTCTGTTGTTGGATATGCGAGAGATAAACCTGATATAATTTGGTTGAATTATTGTGGTTAACTTACTTATATAATCCTTGATGGTGAGACCTTCATGTGCTTCCATTATGATGGCTTGATCTTTGGATGGAAAGATTTCACTTGCTGTAGCTCCAGCATAAGATTTCTGTGCGACAGCGTTAGATTGCATTTCAGTAGGAGGTGAGGTTAGAGCTCCCCTGTTGTCAGAGGAATCCATCCTTCGGAAGTAAACCAACCACTAAATGTGGCTGGTACAAGAAGAGTCGCAAATGATCAAGGTTCAAACAGTTCAGGTACACTACGAAACTCGCGTAAATCACTTTTTAAGGTTACTACACGCGGAAAAATAAATATACGACGTTCACCTAATCACGGTCACCTCGACCTCCCATACATTTGTGTAGATAATCAAACTAAAAAATAAAAACTGGATAGGCAGTAACGCTTTAAATATATCCTCTATGCAAACCATCATTGGCCAATATTGGGGCAAACCAATATGTTGGAACGATGTAAATATCGTGCACGTAAATTTTACAAAAGTGTACATTTATATTTTATATGTAAACATTTTATTTATGCTATTTTGTGAGCAAAACCAATTACAATGTGGAAATTCTTATTAGATTAATTATTATTAATTCTGTAATTAAATGTGATAATTTGGTGGCAGAATACCTTAACTTTACATGCATTAAGCTTACATTGACTAAAAATAAATTACAAGAGAGTAGTTAATTAGAAAACAATAATTAATAACAAATAGTACATAATTTCACCCCGCAAGCCTTACTCCACTTCACTTCACTCCCCTGCACAACACTTAACGGTGAGGCATTTTTTCCACATTCCTTTCCCTCCTCTTCATAACACATTGCACTGTTCTACACTGCCTAAATATGAATAAAATAATAATAATAATAATAATAACAACAAAGACCGAATACTTGAAAAGACATGACAGGATGTATAGCTACCTCCATTGGCAGATCTGTACCGCCCTCGAAGTTCCAAACACATGCCCCAAGTGGTTCGAACACTCACCAATGCCGGTGACATCTGTTGGATTGTTTATGATATTGTACGACCAACAAATTCAAACTGATTGCACGATAGCGGCAAACTAACCGGATATAGGTATCCGGGATTTGGAAAAAAATCGTGTTACTTGTTGATGTTGCTGTACCTTGCGATCAAAACGTCGTTACCAAGGAGGCAGAGAAACGTCTTAAATACAAGAGTTTGGAAATCGAGATCAGCCGAATGTGGGGCGTAAAAGCACAGGTCGTACCAATATTCATCGGATCTCTGAGATTTTTTCCGCAAAAGTTGTGTAAAAACTTGTCTAAACTCCTAAGCAATTCAAAAGACTGGGAAGTGCAAGAAATAGCTTTATTTGGAACAGCCCACATTTTACGCAAAGTATTGTAGAGGCACCGACAGCCCCTAGATCTGCTCCATTGGTAGCTGGTTGCAACCTTGAGTAGATTTTATATTCATCCGACTCATAACATCTTTAGTCGTGATGCAGTGGAATATAATAATTATACAACGGCCGCCGGTCCGGATAGCCGAGATCGCTAAAGCGATTTCGGACGGAAGGACTGCAGGTTCGAGTCTCGCGTCGGTTATGGGTGTGTTACTGTTTGTATGTGTGTCGTCCTTGCACCCCTCATTATCTTCATCATTTCATCTTCCATACCCCCAGGTCCAACAACCCGGGGGGATAAAAAAAGGATACAACTAAATGCTGATCCCTTAATAAAAAATTACAAGCACCTGCTGCCGAGATAGTGAAATTGAGCCCCAGTAACTGCAGGGTAAATGCATGCGTAGTCCAAGGCGGCCTCCTCGTGGGCAAGACAAAATACATCTGCTACTACTAATAATAATTAAACAACTTAATAGGATATACTACTAATTTAACAGTAGAGATTTATTAGTAATACACTGACGTAAATATACATAAGTAGCGAGAAAACTAATTAATTTTTACTTTCCTGTATACCTACGTATACACGGAGTGATTTATGTAGTATAGGGAAATTTATGTAATGCTGTGCGAAAAAATGGCCAATTTTCGGCGAAAAAAAATTAAATGCCAGGCCATGAAAAGGAACTAGCGGAGCTACAGAATGGCACAGATTTTCCCGTATTAGTTTTCTATTTCCTTGGGTCTTCGCTAGCTATTCGGAATTGCCACAAACTCTTTCTTGACAGCTGTCATATATCATCACCAAAAGTACATTTTTTTGTCATTTTTCTTAAATTTTCGGTTTCCTTTTGGTAGAACGGAAACATTAATTTTAGAATATTAAAGAACACAAAAACTAGCTGTAAATGGCAATTTTCTTTAAAAAAAGTATGTGCCGTTTAAGAGAAAATGGCGTTTTAGCCCTACTAAAAATGCGGAATTTGAAGCTCATTTTCTTAGAAAATTTTTGAGTTTTCAAAAATACATTATTTGAAGTTATTTGAAGAGCTTACGCCCACAAATATAATAATCTTTACAAATTGCGGATAATGTGCATATTAAAGATGTGAGAGATCTTTAAAAAAATTTACATTTATATAATTTTTGAAACACCAAAAAAATAACTCAAAATAAACTTTACGCGATACTAAAGAGTGTAATTAGCACTATCCGTTACAAAAGTTTGAAGAAAAAATGTGCAGCCATATATCCGTCTATCCCTCTGTTAACACTGCTAGAGCCTAACCCATACGTGAGCCATTCCACGTTAAATCGCACAAAAAAGACCAAAATTTGACCTTCATATTTTTATTTATTTTCTAATTTTTTCTATTTGTTATATGGATAAAATAAATGAACAAGTGCATTTTTATTTTTTCCTAACTTTATTATTTTCGGAAATATTGTATAATGAAATTGGCTAAAAATGACGCGAATCACTAACTTAAAAATATCATACATTTGGATACATCAATTATAGAAATTCCGTTCAAATTCCATTCGAAACTTAAAAACATTTTTAATTTTTAAGATTTTGCAAAATATTTAATTTTTTGAATTTTCAATTTTTTTCAAAAACTGAAATTTTGAAAATTGAATATTTTTGTTAACTCGATGAGCTAAAAATTTTTAAAAAATATTTATAAACGAACTAGAGTATTGATAATAAGTCCAGAAAAAATCAAAGTGGGATCTCAGTAACTTTAAAAGATATTAATATTTTACGAACCAGTGTGTAATAGATTGCTACAATAGACAAGTTTTTGTGTTACTGGTCGTCGGTTTCTTTGGATGAAGCAGTAATTTAGTACTCCTTGAGGTGGTGAAACTTCATGATTTAATTTATAAATAATAATATTTATGTGTATTAATATACATATAAATAATATTAATAAATTTATAAATAATTTATAAATATATAAATAATTAAATGACGGATTCTTGAATTCAGGTTTTGACTGACATTTTGAAATATTCTGGTCCCTCACAACTCACTTTAAATACAAGTAATCGCGTACCATAGAATTTCTTAACTTTCGTCACAATGCAGAGTTCTAATGCCTTGCCGAATTTACTTCAGTTCTGGACAAAATTCCATTTTCTTCAGCCAACGTTTTGGACACTTCTATCATGCGTTCGGTTGCTGCAAAAAGTCGTTTAATTTTATTGTATGTCCAACTTTCAAAAATTGTCAAAATTTAAATTTTCAACGTACTAAATAGTACCTTTGTCTGATTTTTCGATGGACGTCGAAGGATCTTCACTGTGAAAAAATGTATGTGTTGGCACTTTGTACTTTCTAAAATTTCTCATGGGGATGCCATTTTGTTCCAATTTTCTTTTCGTGGCGGGGGTTTCTCCTATTGCAATTAAACTCATGTTTACCTTCTCTTTCTTCATTTCGCAGACACTTGAACTATCTGAAGAGCTTAAATTGTCACTTCCTTGATTGCCACTTTTTTCACTGGACATTCCGCTACTTTCGTTAATGCCACGGGAGCCACTGATCTCGACGCTATCTTCATTAAGAAAAGGCCGTTTTGGAAGCCGATTCCCTTTCTTCCGAAATGAATCACAAATTCGCCAATCTAATAACTCCTGTAAATTCAACAGAAAATCAAGGTTTACGCGTTTTGGAGATTTTCGTTTTTAAAAATCGTAATCAGAAAGTTTAAATGGATTGAAACATCTATCTCATACGCTGATCGCCACTCATGTTGCACAGTGTACACACGATTCACAGAACAAATACTAGCACTCTTGTCTTCATAAGTAGTGCGTATTGCGACAATTGTTGAGAAAATTTTACCATGACCCTTGACAAGTGGTCGATTGTACTTCGTGAGCACGGTCAGGAGGGCACCCCGTCCCTAGGACGCAAAGGGACTCGCAGTAAAATTCGTTTCGCTGACACGAGGAAAAGCATTCGTTTTGCTGTTAGTCATCCCTTCTGGGGAAAGAGTGAACATAGATTTGCTAATATTTCTTGAAATCCAAATCAGGCAGAGGGCCATTCTTTTTATTGTTTGTCGGCATTATTATGCAAGACTGATCGAACACAATTCGTTAGTGCAGGGGCAGGAACCACGCCACCGAATACCCTAATTACAACTGATTTTTTTTATCTATACGTGTTGAGTGCCCACTTTTTTCTTGTTATGTTTTGTAGAAAATTGAACAAGATATATGCCTATTTTTTCAAATTTTAATCTGAGAGAGCTCATAAAGAAATTTTCGTTTTTTTAAAATAATTACAATATTTTAATGAAATATTTATTTTTTGAAAAAGTAATTTACAGATAAATAAATACACATATCAAAAAATTAAACAAAACAAACCAGTAATTTTATGTCAAGTACATTCAGAGCGTCAATTAATCATATTTTGCAAAGTATGCGTACATTTCAAAATTTAATATAGGCAAAACTACACAAATAAACAATTTTCAGGTAAATAAAGAAACACGTGCCTCTTTTTTCGATGTCCAGAATAAATGCCATATATTCGGGTCATATATTTTTTTTAAATAGTCGTGTCAATTCGAGTGAGATTTGACGTGGAATGGCTCGTATTTCAATTCGTTTCGCTCTCACCCATATGAACATAGGTGACACACATGTCACCTACGATGTTACCCACTAAAATATGTATGACACAATGTCATACATTCTGGGGGCAGAGTGAACATCTGAAATACTAATAACTCTTGAAGCCCTTATCAGGCAGACGGTCATTCTTTTTTTAATTCTTCAGCACTTGCATCAAAGACTGGCCGAACACAATTCGTTAGTGCATGGGTAGGCAGAGCGCGCCCTCATACTTACAATTGATTTTCTTAGAACTGTATGTCTGGAGTGCCCACTTTTTTTCTTGTTGTACTTTATAGAAAATTGAACAAGGAAGACGCCTATATTTTTTTCAAATTTTTATCTCATCGAGTTTACATAGAAATTTTACTTTTTTTGAAAAAAATACATTTTTGAAAAGGAAAAAAAATATTTTTTGAAAAATGTATTTACAGAGAAATAAAATACACACTTCAAAGTATTAAATGACACAAACCAGAAATTTTTATATTTAGTATATTCGAAGAGATAACTGATCTTATTTTGTGAAATGCCTGTAAATTCAAAAATTTAATATAGCCATAACTACACAAATAATCAATTTTCAGGCAAATAAAAAAATACGTGTCTCTTTTTTTGATGTCCAGTCTTAAGAAAAAAATATCGTCCATTTAAAAAAATGTCGTGTCAACTCTTGTGCGATTTGACGTGGAATGGCTCACGTACGATTTCTTCCAAAATGGATTTTCCCCGGTCGATCTGGTTCTAGTCAAAGCTTTGAGATTTTGAAAAAGATTCTTCAAAATTTGGGGGTATTTTATATAAAGCCCCCCAGGGATTTTCAAAATTTTCTCAAAAACGGCTCCAAATTTTTTCTTTAAATTTCTTGTATGAATAGAGTAAAATACACTTGTTAACATGGCATAGGTCCGATTTTCACGAATAACTTTGAATTTTTGAAAATTGTGAAAGCTTGAATTTTTTTCGGCGCCTTTCTCCAACCACAAAATTAAAGATAGAGATTTTTCTTCATATAAAATTTGTTCTGCATATTGATTTCTCTCATAAAGGTGATGTAAATGTTTTTCAAAATTTTAGTAGTTCGTGCAATATTGCGTGCAATATGTGAAATTTTAAAAAATTACAAAAACAAGATTTTCTCAAAAAACGGTTCCAAATTTTTTCTTTAAACTTTTGGTAGGGATAGTGGTAAATGTACTCTATCAGATGACATAAAAGCCATATTGCTGGATAGGTTGTTTTTTTCAAAAAGTACAAAAATGTAAATTTTTTCACATGTTTCTTACGTCGATAATATTTACATTAGCGGCGATTTTTTTACATAATTATATTTACGAGTACATGTGCTTTAAATAATGTAAAGTAAAGTTTCTCGAAAACACAACCGTTTTCTTTGAAAATAGCTCAAAATTCCGCATTTTCAGAAACGCTCAAACGCCATTTTCTCATAAATGGCTAAAAACATTCTTCAAACTTTTCGATCGGATAGTGCTAATTACACTCTTTAGTATAGCGTAAAGTTTATTTTGAGTTTTTTCAAAAATGTCCTAAAACAATGGCCTAAAAACACACAAACACACTAACAATGCAATTTCGACAATGCACGATATACCAGTGTATTTCAAAAACATTAAAGTTTTTAATGAGTTTAAAAAATAAAAATGTGAAAATTGTCTGATTTTTGCTTTGTTACTCTCCTTTATTTTGTAAAATGTTATCCTCTCTACCAAAGAATGTAGGTTTTCCTAAACGACGATGAATTTCATTCCAAGCAGGGTAGCCTGTGCATGCTTTGTACAATGCATAGACTTGCAACTTAATACTTCTTTATTCGAGTGAATCCCGTACTCCTCAATTTTGTGTTACCCCTGAAAGTAAAGTTTGATGCTCTGCGCTGAACCTTTTCTAGATTACTCTGCTGCAATATTTTGTACGTTTCTCAACATATCGCTCCACGTACACGGTAAGTAAGAAATATATCAATTAAAAATTAATACGCCATTCAACGTTCATATTTATTTACTTACATGTACATCATACATGTAACTAATAAATGTCCAATAATGTTAAATTTTAGTAAAATACAGTTTATTGAATTATATTTTTATTAAAGTTTGTTATGAGTTTCCTCTAACATAGCCAAAATTATTGTTTAAAACGTATAAACAAAATTTTACACAGGATGCTGTCAAAATTACGAAAGGCCCTACACACTAAATTATGTAAAAAGCGTTTTAGGGATTCTTGTTTCATCGAAAGGCTTGAACATTTTATGAACGTAATGTTTTATGTTCGGTGCAAATACATCTACATTTGAAACATCTTACTAGAATTTGCCTCCACTTCCAACCCACATCATTAATTTAATACGACGACCTCCTGAAGTGGAAAAGTTCCTTGTTGCCTTGACGTATGCAACTGTCAATCTAGTCCTGCACGCTTGCGTTCCACGTTCCCATGCCTATCAAGCAATTGAGGTGCGCGGCGACGCCAGCGTTAACGATGTCTTTCCAAGTCCAGTTGCTGCTCTCGCCAAAGCCAGAAACGCCGCGCCGAAAATGGCGATTTAACTATCTCGCTATGGAGTAGTGAGAAAATTATGTAATGATTTGCGAAAAACATGAATTTTCAGCAGAAAACTCTTATTGCCGAGCACTAAAAACGAAAAAGTGGATAAATCCACGTGCTAAATTAAAAAAATTCCTCTAACACATGTAGCCAGAATTAATGTTTTGTGGATCCTTGATACCGAAAAATCGAATGACGACAAAACGTCTGTCTGTCCGTCTATGAACAACGCTACCAGCTAAACCGTTCTATCGATTTTCTCGAAAATTGATATTCCACAATTGATTTGGCGTATGTCACGGCCCTTTGAATTTTTTGTTACCGTTATTTACATTTTTGGAGGCACTAAACATGAAGCCTCTGGGACATTTTTAAAACATTCAAAGAAATAGCTCCATCCTTTTGATTAAATTTTATTGTTGAATAGTGTGAATGACGTTTAAGAGAATGGTGCAGGACTCATGTTTGTTAAAACCCTAATTTTTCCAAAATTGCAAAAGCTCAAAATGTTTTCTTATTGTTCCTACAACTACAGCGACGAACAAAAATATGTTTTCCTTTAATGAAATCTGTTTCTTAAAGATAGATTTTGATACAAGGTCCTGCACAATTTTTCGGAAATTTGAATACTTTTCGCGTAATTTTGCGCGAAAATACGGGCGAGAATGTATGTGCTGTTTTAGCATTACTAGTTTGTTAGAGTGAGTGGCAGAAAAAGTATTCGGAAATGGGGTGCGTGATTTGTTTTATAATAAGGAGGCGGTGTTTTGAAAGATGTTTCAGTGTCAAAACAAGCATTCGCATTAATTTTATGCAAAACGCTTTGATCAGAAATCAATTATGCATCGATGTGCAGAAAAAGTGACATCTAAAATACGATGTTTTTTTAGTTAAGTGAAGAATTATTAGAGAAGTTTTGAATTATTGAATTTGAATTATTTGAGTGTAAAAAGTGAAATTGTTTATTCATAAAATGTTTGCGTAGTTTACAAGACCGCCGGTATACAGAATATAATACTTCGTTTAATAAATGGCTCCATTCATTAAAAGCATCCTTTTGCAAAACACTATTTTGCATGTGACATTTTCTTGACAACACTTTCTGAAGGATATGAATTACCTCTACACCTGCCATTCAAGTTTCTTACAATTGGGAACTTCATTTACGAAGGAAAAAATCTTACACGTGCTCTGCACATTTGCATCAATTAGACTAAAAAATTGAAGTACACATGGAGACATTTATTTTGTGTAATTTATACGACATATGATCTCTAAAAGTCAACCAAGAACATTAATTAAGATGAAGAAAAATCGTTACGTTCATGTTTTAAATTAATAATTTTTTATGATAATGTCAGTGGTCGAAAACATATCGGAAGAGGTAAATGTGCTTTTGCTAATACGTGATACTAATACATTTTTTTCTGAAACCCACCTAGAGAGGTTGATGAATCACATTGTAGAATACACCTAATAGAAAATACGGTTACGTATTATGCTGAAAATAGTCACTTGCTAATTCTAGTATGTGGTCATCAAATGTCGATATTAACGTATAATAACATTATGGTCCACATACTAGAACCAACTCGTAAACCATTAAAAACAGGCGAGTGCATTTATTAAAACTTGCAAACAACTTACCCACAGCTATACGTGAATACGGGGAAATTGTCTAGTAGACCGGTTCTCTAAACATCTGGGAACATGCAATCAACTGCGGTCTTTTCTCGACAATTCTGATGAGCAGTGGCCAAGCCTGTTTATTACATTTCTTGTGAGAGTAGAGGAAAATACACTTATAAAGGTGTATTTTCCTTCCCTCTCATATTGGCGCCCCTCCCCCAAGCTCACATTCAAGAAAGACGGAAGACACCGAAAAAATTCAAAATTTGACAATTTTCAAAAATTCAGTTATCCGTGAAAAGCAAACCTATGACACCTTTATAAGTGCATTTTCCTCTATTCTCAGATGAAATTTAAAGACAAAAATTTGGAGCCGTTTTTGAGAAAATTTTGAAAATGTCCGGGGGGCTTCATGTAAAGTACCCCCAAAAATCAATAAATGTTTTTCAAAATCGCAGAACTTCTGCTCAGGCCAGATGGATAGCGGTTACTACAATTTCAAAAAAAAAGCATGGTTTAGGCGCTAGTGTTGTTCCGACGAAATACGAAAAACGGACGGACGGACGTTTTGCTTTCAATTGGTTTTTCGGTATCAAGGACCCACAAAACAGGGATTCTGGCTACACTACGTGTTAGAGGATTTTTTTCGTAACTTTGCAACTGGATTTATGCAATTTATCGTTATCAGAATCCGGCAATGAATTTTTTTCTGCCAAAAATCCGCCGTTTTTATGCGCAGCATTACGTAACTTTCCATATACTACGTATCTACGTATGTATACGGGAAAATATTGAAGCGAGGAAGCAAAAAGAAAAGAATTGCGCATAATTTCATTCGATAGCTCCAGGGCCATTGTGTTCGTTAAAAGTACGTTAATGACGTAAAATTGCTATTATTAAAATTAGTGTACAATTATATCTAAAGTCATTACATGCGATGCGAAATTGACGGTGGTGTAAAACTAGTTGTGTTACAGAATGGCACAGACTTTCTCGTACTAAGGAATGTAATAATCTCTTCAGTTTAATCTGAGTAGGCTATATTGTGTGCTTCTCTCTTCTTATCTGCCACTTATCGGCGCCTAAACGACATTTTTTCACTTTTTCTCTCTTTCTAATAGCTTTCTCGCTTTCTAATAGTAGAATTGAATTAAAACTTTAATAGTATTATAGAAGAGTAAAACCTGGTTTTACATGAACATTTTCATTGACAAATTTGGAGCCGTTTCGGAGAAAATTTCGTTTGATCATTTCTGAAAATGCCCAATTTCAACCTCATTTCCACAGAAAATTTCGAGTTTTCCACAAACTTTGTATATTAAGAATAAAGATTCCACTAAACTGGAAATGTCTCCAGGTTGAGAAGTCGTGCGAAAACGCAAACTCAAACTCGTTAAACAGGTAAGGTATAATTTCTCTCTGTAGGAGCGGATGATTAATGTAGTGGTAGTTCAAGAACAGAATAAAATACATTAGAAAAATAATTATTACTGTTTGAAATTCAAAACACACCATTAATTTTTCTCAACATTTCTGACTCACGTGCGAATGTAAATTGCACGCACGTGCGACCACACACACACACACACACATGCACATGCGTATAATTACTTAGACAACAATATTTTGAGTGATAAATGGTGAGAGTATTTTTTAACAATTTGCGTCAGGAAGATCGTTGTGCTGCAACTTAGAGGTGATGTGATGATGGATAAATATTAGAAAACAATTATTGCGAGATATTGTGAGTTAATGAGAAAAATTAAGAAACAGACGGAGAAATCACATAGTCTATCACTAATTTTCTACCTCTCTGTGAGTCCGTCCAGGTATATCTGTGTTGGAAGAAGCCATTTCTGACCATCTTGGTATGTCGTTCACATAGAAATACTAATATTTTCCCATTTGAGTTACAGATATCCTCGCCAAATTGCCCAATTACTTTTTAACCACTTGCTTTTCTCACCCTGGCATTAAAATATCCGAGAAGAAATATGTCTATTTTATCTTCACAGTCGCTAATCACCTCGTCTAGTTTTGAATAAAATTCTTCCAGGATACTAGTTTTTTCGTTTTCGTTTGATGCATAGATTCCAAGAATTGTCAGTTTAAATCTATAGTTTTCAAGATTTACCTTAATAATTCTCTCGCCAATCGCTTCTAAATTTATTAGGTCCTTTTTCTATTTTATTTTAATAACAATGGACACACCTTTACTTCCTTTTTGATCTTTTGGAACACCACTCCAAATGTGTATGTAAGAGTCGATTTCCTCTGTTCCTGAGGCTTTCTTCTTAGTTTCGCTTATGACTGTGATATCCATATCTATCTTTTGTAATTCATGTATTACCTCCTGGGCCTTTTTCCCAAAACCTTGCGTATTCCAAGTACCTACATTCATAGTCCATGTATTTTGCCAAGTTCGTTTCCAATATCCAACCTTATCCTTGCTTATCCTTGCTTATTCTCTCTTCTCATCTGCCACTTATCGGCGCTTATCCAACCTTATCCTTGCTTATCCTTGTTAGGCTTTTTAGCATTTTGAATTTTTTCTAAGGCAATAGGGAGCTGACCCATCGCCTCAACCCTCTACTCGGAGGAACAGGGTTTTACTTCAGAGTTTTCCTTCTCTTAGACAAGCTGTCTTCCAGGACTACCGAGTCTCATCTACCCGAAATTAGGAGAAATGAAGAAGGCATTATATAAAATTGAAGAGTAGAGTAGTAAGAAAAGAAGAAACTTAATAGAACAGCGAAGAAAAGAAGATGACACCCAAACCCTCGAGTTCTAATAGCTTCGGGGTCGAAAATACAAGGGACTAAGAGAGGTCGTGTAGAATAGATAAAAGATGTATGACACAAAGTACAGTTTAGCAGTGCCACACGAGAATCGGGTACCACCTGGCAACAAGGGTCGCAGGTGGAGGGTGGGGAGCAGTAGTGGATACAGGTATAGGGTGGAATGTGGGAGTATCAGGACATGGAAAGGAACCGAAAGGTCGTTGTGAGACATCCCTTCGTCTGACACCTCCGCTGAGATCTGTACAGCCTGGGTGACCCCACCAGTAGTAATGTAAATTGATTCTTCAACCAATCCACACTTCTACCCCTGTCATAGCCCTCAGCATCATGGGTGCACGCAAACCTTCTCGCCCGCACGGTTAGTGCTACTTTAAGGCAGTGTCTCTTGGAGGAGGACAGTTAATCCTGAATTTTCAAAAATTTCAAAAGTTTGAAAATTTCCCGGCCTTTTTATAAAAACGCTTAAATGCCATTTTCTTCAAAGTGAATCCAAATTACTCAAAGAAAAATAAGACGAGGTTATACTGTTCTATGATATTTATTAAGTAATATTTCGGTTCTAGTGATAGGAAACAAACAAATTGAGAAAATTAAAAAAAATACTTTGGGAGGCGATAGATGGCAGCTAGTAAGTGCGTATGGTAATCCGAAAAGCTATCTCACACCCAATAAATTAGAAAACTAGTACGAGTATCTTTTCATTAGTTACATGATTGTAGTTTGTCCAAATATTGATTGCCGAATATTAATTAGTCCAATGTATTTTAGAAAACTTGCATGGCCATCTGCTGTATGCTGCTCTTGGGGCTATATTTCCGAGTTATTTGGTATACCACATCTACCCGGTTTTTCTATACAGCGTCACAGTTTCAGAATTTTTCCCCTTCATCACTGACAGCTTCTTCGCGATGAAGTGTGCTGAGAAGTATGACGTTCTTCTTCTTTGGTTAGTATATAGTCAATGTTCAGTTTGTATTTGTTATGTTCACAAGTGAAAGTCTGCACGCCAACTTAACACAATTTATTGATTCCTTATTTACTTGGTTGCCAGTCATCAGCGGGTTAGGGAGTAGCCTCTCCCTGAGCTGTGCCGCCTTCCTACTGCATCCGACAGACGGGTGGTATCTACCACAAGCCGCCACATTGCCAGTCATTGGCAATCTCCAGTCCCCCACATCTCCACACGTCCGGCACCAGGACGTCCCCCGTTGACTGCTGACTGTGAGCGTCGCCTCCCAACGTCTGGACTCGACTCGGGACTGCCTTCAGGGAGCCGGCTGGCTCCCTTTAAAGGGCCGATGCCAGGCGGTGAGACTGGCTCTCATGCCTCGAGCCTACTAGGCCGTGTCCAACGGCTTGCAGCTGCCGTCGCCGATCCCCAACAGAGCGCGCTGTCTGGCCTCTAGCGCTCCAATTATAAAAGTCATTCGCGACCTGAAGCGCGACATGACAGTATTGCCTGTAGTGTGTCGTAAATAACAGAGGAATGAATTTCAGCATTTTGTATCATCATGGGATTTCACGACGAATTGGGTTGATTGTTCCCACTATTCACGTTTCCTTCTCTTCGACTTTTTGGAAAGTTGAAGAGATGTCGGCAAGAGACAATTTGTCGGTTGTCACGTCTCTCCCTTGGTTTCGAAAGGCTCCATAAGACTTAGGCCAACAAATTTACCCAATGTTTGTTTCTTTAGTCCAGCATCCTCATTACTAAGATGTGGAAGGGCATTGCTTATGTACTTCGTTATTACATCAGAATCAGTCCCTATACTTGTCGGGTTGTTTGGCATAAACTGGATGTATCTGCACCTAGTTTTACTTGGAAGTGATGGCTCATGGATTGTTACATTTTCACCTGGGCGATAACAATAAATGATGCTTTTTACATATTTCTCCCACATTTCTGATACTAGAGCAAACTTATTGCTAATCAGGCGTTCAACACGGCTGGATTTGCCGAAAAAAACGGAGAATTTGAGGAGCAGCTCCCGAAATATGTCTCGTGGCATTGAGTCTTTCATGAATTTTGGTCCTCCGAAACGAGAAAAAAGATGATCTGAGATATAGATTTTGCACAAAAATCCCTCGTACATACACAGTACCGATCTTTACGTCCAACTATTTGAGAAACACGGCCCAGCTGTTGTTTTTCAGGTCTTTTTGTGCTTCTGATTCGGTGGGTCTCTTCACGAGCCGAAGCATTAGTTCATCAAATACAGTAATCCAGACCTGCACAGCATTTTGCACTTTCACTGACCTCAGGAGCGGCGTGTGGGCAACTCGGGTGCAAATGAGAAAATCGATGAAGGGTGGGGATGAGACCCAATCTAGGAGTGGGGACCACCAATCAGAATGCGCAATTCGAAAAATACGCGTAAATTTAAAGAGCAATCGGCAAGCACATGACGGTCATATACAGTTCAAGTAATATTGTCTTTTGTATTATATTGCAAATGTTTGTTCTCGGTATATGACAGGGCGAAATATGAAACTACAACGAATTATACATATTAGATTTCGTCACCAAGTATTATAATTGCTTGTTGGGCTGATAATGTCATTCGATTTCCTACGATGTCATCACAAATTTAGTGTTGTGCTAAACACAAAATTTTGATACTGAATTGTTTTTGTTTGATGATGACAGCAATAAACTATTTTTATTAACTATGTTTAATTGAATAAGACGGTTCTCTCGAAGCAAAAACCTATTGTTCTTAAAAAATCATGATTATTTTCTGTTCTAATTTCTGACAAGAGAGTAGAGTCGTGTACGAGATCATATAAAAATATAAAGCCCTTTACATTCTATTTAACCAACACCCATGATTATCTTATGATTGTCCGTAACCTATCGTCACAAAAGTTTGCTCGTTGATCTCTTTTATTCAGTATTATAATGGGGGAAAATGATCACAAATGTGCTATTAAACATTACCCTTCTTGGAATTGCCACATATTCTATTTCATGTCAATCTTGATGTGAGAGATTGCTCTCATGATTTTGTTCATTTTTCTATGATTTGGAGATTATAACATTCCTGGTGAACAATCAATTATTAAATTGCAATTTTGTGTTAGATAGAATTAAATAATATTTTTTCTTATATATAAGCATATATTTTAAAGCTATTGCTTTAAAATATTCCTTAAGAGTCGCAATGAGCATGTTATTTTCTTTAAAAAAATTAGAAAATGAAAATATATACAGTGGTGGATACAAATGTGGATATACAGTAGTGCACAGAACGTAAACAGTGAATTATAACCCTGGTAACTTGAAATACTAGACATAATCCATTTAAACAATTGTGCATTTAATTTTGAAGCATGGATCATTATTAGACGCCCAGGCATTCAATCTACGCGCCGCGTCGTGCTACGTCAGACTTCTCCCCTCCCCGCAAAGCTTCCTACTCCCCACTATTTGCACATTCGGCGCTGCCACGGGCAGACGACCGGCTCGCAAGTGCAGAATGCCCGCGGGAGCAGGCGTTGTGCAGGTCTGCAGTAATCCCTCGACATCCGCGAATTCGCTATTCGCGAGTTCCGAAGAGTCACGATTAGAGAAATGCTACCGATTTTAACATTCGCGACTCCAACATACGCGAGTATCTTGGTGGTACTACATTTTTTAAGAGAGCACATTTCATTTTCTTTATCAGCGTTATCTCGGAGACGAACTCAGAAGACACCAGAGCTCATAGCATAACGTTCTGCACTAATGTCAAAGTTGGAAAGTCTCTTCTCATTCAACAACAGAATTGTAAAATAATTCATTTCAGTTGCGTCCAATTGGAGGTAGGGTTTCGGCCAAATGAACAGAAAAGCCATTCAGGATCTATGCAACTGTCATTACAATGACCTCACTGAAGAGGAGCTTCGGGAAATCATCAACGAAGAAAACTTCCTCGAACGTAATTATGTAGTAACGGAAGCGAAACTGCGTCCTGCATCAATGACAAAACTGTTAACGTCGGTCTAAAACTTCAACAAGCTCTGGTGGAAAGAGCATTCGAACATGTTCCGAATATGGAAATAATTTCGAAATCGAGCAATAGAAGCAGCTACTCATCTATACAAAATATTGTGGTATTAGAACAACGAGGAGTGTGATGAATCAAAAAAATTACCGAATTTTCTATCCAGTCACTTGCAGTTTCGAAAACTTTCAAATATTGTTTTATTTCTTCTCTTTGGGATGTTAATTGTCAATTCTGTTTGTAGTAGCGCTTGCCCAGTTCTTCTGCAATTGCTGTTCAGATATTTTTCTTTCTTTTCTAAACAATTTTTCGATATAGAGGAACCTAACCCTATCTTCATTAGAAGATAGACTCAACATTCGCGGATTTGACATTCGCGATGCTTTTTGAAAACGTAACTCTCGCGAATGTTGAGGGATTACTGTAGTAAACGGAACGAACGTTTCACAGATGCAATCGATCGGTGGCACGTAGTGGCGCCACTTCGTTCTTTCAAGACAATCACAGAAGCTCTTCCAACTGACGAGTTGGCAATGATAACCTCCCACTCGGTTCCGTCTGAGACAACCATTTTCACTGTGAGAGTGTGTGGCTGCGCCTGTTGAGATGAATTAGGGGAAGGTTAGGTTTTATCAAAACTCGCATCTTCTTCCACAAATTTAACCACTATATCTACCGGCTTTATCCTCGCTATTCCTTGGCACAAAATCTTCATTTGATCTGGTTATATGACTTCCTGACGCGAAATCAGAATTTTCTAATGTATAGGACAACTCGTTAAAGGAGAGACCAATTGAAACATTATCACCGCACAAGCCACAACTGACAAGGAAACTAAAGTGAAAAAGATTGATATTCATTGAAACTTGTGCTCGTATCATTCTTTACTTTCCGGGAAGGATAAAACCGTCAAATTAAGCAAGGGTAACAATAATCGCTCCAATATTCAGTGTAAACTATGCGACAATAAAAGATTGCATCATTCGTGGAGGAAACCATTCTACGATTGCAATACTGTAATATCTGCATAATAATGCCCACGATTAGACCGAACAACCACTGATCGAGTTCAAAATAAGATAGTCTTACAACGTGAAATAGTGTCAAAATGATCCCTCTCGCTGTTCTAGGCATATCAAATGATAAAATTCTAAAAAGTTGTATAGATTGCAATTACATCATTATAAAGAGAATATAAAATGAGGAAAGGTCACAATGTTTGAAATAAAACACTTAAAAACCGAATTCATCAATGAAGAAACAAGTGGGGTAGGTGTATTGACCCCTGTCGCCGTTCTAGTGTTAAATTACTCGCGCTTTTATGCTACTTGTCGAAAACGAAAGAAATCAATCTAATTCTCTTTGGAAGGAACTCTTTATTTCCTTCTATCGATTCCTTCTATCGATCACAAGGCTCCTGCTGCCAATGAAAACGTAACTCATTACACATTATGTTTGTTAATGATGTTATGAAACAGCATGGAGGATCTTCTTCTTTGTCTTTCACTTGGCTTTTTTTCAGATGAACGTGTCACGGTCGGTGAGTAATATTACTTTCCCGATTGTATGTTTAGACGTAGGCAGTGCAGCAGACCGGTGTAATCGTACAGTATGGACTGATGGACGTCGCGGAAAAACCGAACTTTCTCTTATCCGATAGATCTTTCTCTTATCCCATCGCAAGTCCACTCGTGTATTTCTCATTTGAAGTAGGTTCCGCAACTGACGTCTTTACTCCTTATGGGGCAGACAAGCAACGCCCGAAGTGACATCTGGTGGCGAAAGTTTTAAGTTGTCCGGTGACCGCAGTTGTATTCCACCGTAAGTTGTATATGTTGGAGTGCACGTATTCGAGTAAATTGATGCATGGAAAAAAAACTAGAATGAGTAAAACTGCGAATAAGAAGAAGAAAGGCAGAAGAAATTGTTGTGTTCCTCACTGAGCAAAATTAAAAAACCTCAATTTGAAATTTTATTGTTTCCCAAATTGCGAGAGGGAAAGAGAGCATTAATGGCACATATGGACAAAATAATGTATATGCCCTGTGTTCTAGCGAATAAAGAACCGCTTCAGCGTCATAAGTAATTAAATAAAGTTTTACTAGGTTGATGTGATAACATTGTAAAGAAATGTGTAATCTAAACAAAACACTCTTATATAGATTATCATGTACACTTCGTTCAAACAAAATGGTCCTTAAATTAGGCAGATACAACGATTTTTGAGATTCATAATTTAGCTTCAAGAGCTGGTGTAAAATAAGATAAATAGAAATTTTCAATTTTGGGAATAATAGATTATTAAAATTTTTCATCAAAATGAACAAGAATATGAACTTGATCGACTGATGAATTGACAAAAAAATGACAAATGTGTATTGCAAGTATGTGCATAGATACTTGAAGCCGAGTATAATGATCATGAGAAACTTTTATCTTTGAATCACCGTTTTCATTAAATTCCAAATATGGAAAAGATACATTTTTTTTCTTCCGTGTCCACTACTGCACCATGTTTACATGAGTGAGGGCCAGCGGCGTAGCTTCAGCTGGTGTCACCTGGGGCAAAGCTAATGGTGTCACCCCCCCCCATAAATTAAGTATAAAAATATCTATTGCTGCATATATTTACATTATTTTATTAAAAATACATATTTGCACATAATAGTTATTTATAGTATATTAAAAAAACTATAAAATTAAGAATTGCAATATAATTTTTAAATAAATAGTTTAAAATTAAATATAACTGATCAACAAATGTAAGTTATTTATAAAACCTGTTTACGAGATTTTAGGGCAGCAAACATATTTATAATTTCATTAAAATCTATCCTTATTTTAATGTCATTTTCTATTGACAATAGAGCCAAATCAGATAGTCTTGATTAATATATAAAATTTTTAAGTAAATGATTTAAATTGTATAATTCCAACTATAAAATATTTTAAGTGGTGTCATCCCTAAAATGGTGTCACCCGGGGCGCGCCGCCTTCCTTGCCCCCCCCCCCCCTAGCTACACCACTGGTAAGGGTACTTGGTTTCAAACAATTCAAATCCTTGACCATTCATAATTATCCCATCAAGACTGCTAACTATGGCTGCTTAAAAGAAATTATAAGACCCGTCTTTTCCCCGTCATGGACTTCCTTTACACTATATACATGAAAACTTTCTACTAGTTTCTGCCCTTTATTTAAACTTTTCTGTTGGAATATTCCGACATCTACAGGTTGAAAACTGCAAGTAATAGTTATTAGCATTATGTGAAATGTAATATATATTAATAATATGTATAATTCGAGAATCCTGTGCGATTTACCTATTTTCACTGTACACGCGGCAATACCCACTTCTACTTCGATCACCGGATTATTGCGGATTGCTGCCGCTAGAGCGCAGTGTCGTCGGAAAAAATTCAACTTGCCTGCCCTATAGGCATGCGCTATATCATGCCAGGAGTAGCCACTGGTCGAAATGGCTCTTTCTAATGCTTATTAATAGATTGATTGATTGATTAATTGGTGTTTCTGGGCACGTACACTGCTAGGGTTATTATTCCCCTAAATGTAGTGCATGTTCTATCGCAGAAGGTGGCAATGACTTCCCCTGCTGGATGCCGATATCCGGCACCCACCTACATGTCGACTTGTGGGGTTTTCCCCACCCGGATATCACGCACCAGAGCGGGGCACCGCCCCAGCCGGGACAAGATCTAAGCTTCCGACATGTGTGGTAATGTAGTGCATGTAAGTGTAAGTGTGCGTAAGTAAGGGGTGAGAATAGAGCAACGATGAGAACGGAAAGATCGCGCGCGGTCTTTCCCGTTTGTTGGAGTACTGCTCCAGCATTCGCCTGAGGTTGATTGGAGAAACCACAGAAAACTACAAATCAAAGTAGCCGGCCGCTACATTTCTCCTCCAGAAGTGGCTGAATTCGTCTTAGCTATCTAGCTGGTGTTGAATATCCCGCCACCCACCGTCGCGACTCGAATCTTAGGACCGAATCTCAGACCAGAGGCGTCCTCCTGATCAGAGGCATTGTAGTGACATCAACTGATGCCTAGAGTCACCTAAGTCTGTTTATGAATAAGAAATTGAGCTTTTCCCTTCGCCCCTAACAATTAAATTTTCACTGTCTTTAATGTTGAATATATGAATACTTTTATATATTCACGAATGTAAGAAATAATATATACCGGCACTAGACAAAAATCATACGAACTTATTATAACCAGGGTCACCGACTCGTTACAGTAATTAATCATCTTATTACTCCGCATTGCGCTATCTGGACGGAGGCAATTATAAAAGAGATCTGCCCCTTCTTCCCAGCGCTCACGCGGCTTTGCACGCGATGCTACATGCGTAGTTGAAGCTCACGCGGCAACACATGCTCCCATAACACGCGATGCTAGCTAGATATGACCCTTTGGTCTTCGAACTCTAATGCATCCTCTTTGTACATTTCCGCACACGCTTGCTGGCCTCGACCTTGAGATTCAATTTCTTTGACTTTCCAGAGACATGTCACTCTTGAGAAGAAATTTTATCATTTTCTTTTATTTGTAATTTGTGTCTACAAGAGTATTTGGCAAATGTGTATAATTCTAACGTGCTCGTTCTTTATAACGTACTTGCTCACTGAAATTACGCTACAAGCTGAACTAGAATTCATTCCATGCCATTATACATTATTTTTCTTACAAATACTAGAAGCCAAAAGAGGAAGACACTGTGTACAAATTGCTCAGAAAATGAATAAAAAATGAAATAAACAAAATAAGGGAATAGAATTCCTAAAGAATGGATTTTTTTCAGTTGTCTCATTGGTGAGGTATCGTCGGTAAGGTTTATGGAGAGAGTTTTTGGAATATTATGCAGTTTTGTAGCTATTTCTCTGATTACTTTTCCTCTCAATATTAAAGTACAGGGAAGAAATGTACTGGTATCACCTCAACAAACAGAGGTGGATTTACTCATAGGCACAGTAGGCACGTGCCTACGGCGGCAAATTTGCAAGGGCGACAAATTTTCAAAGGCGCAAATTTTTTTGATATTTTCTAAAACAAATTTAAGTTCTCTAAAAACTATAACAGCATAAACAATATTTTTATTTTATAAAATGATTTAAACGAAACTAAAGCCGCACCCTCAACCTTTGATTTACAAAAAGTGTGAATTTCAAATGGGGACATTTTCAATGTAACAATACATGAAAAGAATCCCTCAACGACTTCTGATTGGTTGATTGAGCAGAAAGAATTACGCTCTTAGAGTCAAGAGTTTGAATTAGCCAATCAGAAATCGCTGACGGATTTTGCCATGCATTCATATTGCGCTATATAGGAAGTAGGGACATCTATTACTTAAAGTTCTAGAAGACGGATCTGGAAATAACCCTTTTCTTTCTTTTGTTACTATTGTTGTGTATCGTTTATTGTAAGAGTCTGCTGAGTAAAAAGGATATTTTGAAGTTTTAAAATGAGTGATTATCGAAAAAGGCTCAGCGGAAGTCAATATGCAAAAATCCGAAAAGAAAAGGAAGAGAAATGTCAAAATGAAATTGACAAGACAAAAAAAATAAATGAATTCTTTAAACCTATATATGTAACAGATCAATGCTGCAGTTCATTCGACAATTCTATTACTGAGTTAGTATAAACATATAGATTAGATAACATTTTGAGTTTTCAGCTTGTATATTTTTTCCATGTACTAATAACTTGTGTTAAATAAATGTTAACATTAATATATTTTAATGCAGAGTTGTGTTGCTAAAATATTCTCAAAATGCAAAAAATTTTTAGTACAATGATTAGAAAATATATATACTGAACGTGTTGTTGTTTTATTCGTTAATATGAACTATATCTTAATATAGAATTTAAATGAATTAGCATAAAATCTGTTGTTATAATTATGTTACTAAACTTTATTTTATATAATATGTATTAATACATATAATATTTTGACTCTTTTATTTATTCAGGGTTATCACTGAATCTAATAATGAGGTTGCAAAGTTCCAAACAGCTAAAAACGAAATGGTTCCTCAAGCAATTGAAAATATAACTGCGATTGATTATGAGTCGATGATTCAACCGATGTAAATAGTTTAAGCATTTTTTGTATAATTAATTATCTTTATATATATATACATACATACATATATTATAATATTTCTAGAATATTTTGTATAATATTACAATACATTATTATAATGATTTATTATTTTCTTTTTAATTAAATAGGATTTCTACCGAATGTACACAACTGCAAGAACATAAAATTGACGCAACCATAACTTCTACTGATCGTTTTTGTTGGAAAAGTGATCCAGCTTTGTGGTCTATTAATGATGCTACACGTGATTATGTTGCCAAGCGTTCAATATACTCTTTGGGTTCCAACAAAACGAAAACGCTGACTTTTCTAAATCAAGAAAAGAGTACAATGATGGCAAAATTCGTTACTTAACGTCGAATACGTTTGAATTTACGCATATCAGTAAAGAAAAAATGCCTCGCAAGTGGCTTGTTTACTCTGAGAGCAATGGAACTGTTTTCTGGGGTGTTTGTCAAGCAATTCAGAAGTAAGAACAAAATTATCATCGGAGGGATTCAATGATTGGAAAAATGCGCATACCAAAATAAAAGAACATTAGAATTCTACATATCATAGAAACTGTACGTCCGCATTGAAAAATAGTCAGCGGACTGAAAACCAAGTGAATAAGCAGCTGCTTGAACAAGTTAAAAACGAGGCAACTTATTGGAGGAATGTTCTTAAGCGTGTCATTTTAGTAACAAAAACTCTTGTTTCAGGAGGGCTTCCTTTGAGAAGACATGTCGAAATAATCAAAATAGTAATTACATGATGTTGCTTGAGTTAAATTCAAAATATGACCACATCTTAGCAGATCACATACAAAAATTTGGTAACTGCGGAAAAGGAAATACATCGTATTTATCCACCACGACGGTTGAAGAACTAATAGGTATATTATCTAAAGCAATTAAAGATGAGATTCTCCGAAACATTGGAAGTGCCAAGTATTTTTCCATAATTGTGGACACTACCCCAGACATAGCACACGTGGATCAACTCGCTATAGTTATTAGACATGTGGGAAAAGATGGTACACCAAAAGAGTCATTTTTACAATTCCTTCCAAACACAGGCCATAAATCAAAGGAGATGTTCGACGCTGTATGTAATTTTATGGAGATTAACGAACTGGACGAATGATTAACGAATTGACGAATGAATTAACGAATGAACTGATTAACGAATTGTCGTGGTCAGTGCTACGACAACGCGTCAAAATATGTCCGGTCTTTACACAGGTCTTCAAGCCCGTATGAAAGATGTAAATGCTCTAATTGAATGCATCCCCTGCTCAGCTCATTCTTTAAATTTAGTTGATACAAATGCACTGAAGTATATACTTATTTTCTTCTTCTACAAAATTTGTATAATTTCTTTAATGCATCTACATCAAGGTGGGACATACTTCAAAATTTAGTAGATGAAGGATCCAGTACATCTTCTTTGAAAAGTCTTTCAATTACGCGCTGGTCAGCTCGAGATGATGCATGTCAGGCTCTAAAACATCGTTGGCAAAATGTTTTAGATGCCCTTCAAAATATATCTGATGATTCTACGCAAAAACCGTCAACTCGTGCAGAAGCTAAAGGCCTTATTGTTGCTTTAAATCGACTTGAAACTGCTATTATGACCGAGGTTTGGGGATTCATTTTAGACCGCTTGAATGCGTCGAATAAACAACTGCAAAAGGTCGATATCGATTAAGTTCCGTGGTTGGTATTTTCACTTCGCTTGTAGAACTTTTAAAAACGAACAGAGAAAATTTTGAATTTTTTAAGAGAAGGGTAAGAAGCTGTGAAATACTGAAACGTAAGAATCGGAAAACCAAAAAAAAACAACGTAAAATGCAATATGATGAAACTAACGAGAATGCAGCAGAACTGACCGCACGAAAAAAGTTTAAAATTGACACTTATTTGGTTATTGTTGATAAATTACTTGCAGAATTGAATAAGAGACTTGAAGCGTATAAAGATGTATATGACAAATTTAAGGCTGTCATTGAAATAGAAAAATTATCTTTGATAGATTTGAAAAAAGCAGCGATATTTTTATGTTCACAATTTCCCCAAGATCTTGGCGAATCGTTTGTTTCTGAGCTGATACATTTAAATTCGTATTTAAAAATCCTTGACGAAGATGTTAAGCCAACGAATCCTGCAGCTTTATTAAAGTGGTTACGGAAAGAATTAGAATATATTTATCCTAACATTGACATTGCACTTCGAATCTTTTTATGTATTCCGGTGACCAATTGCACAGCAGAACGTTCATTCTCTTGTTTAAAAAGGATTAAAAATTATTTGCGTTGTACAGTGACAGAGTATCGACTGAACTCCTTAGCGTCATTGTGTATCGAAGAAAATTATCTTGGCGTTTTAGATTATACTATAATTATTGATGAATTTGCTCACCAAAAGGCACGTCGCAAAATTTTACATCAATAGTCAAATTAGTTATAATTAATAAAACGTTATTTCAACTGTATAAAAAAACCCATCCAAAACGTTAAATGTTATATTCCTTGTTTATAATGGTAAATCGAAAATTATAAGAACTGTTACAACATCTTAATATTCTAATCGTTCAGTTGTTGTAAATAAAAATCTATCATAATAATATTTAATAAAATCTATTTATTTGTCTACGTCATAAGAGTGTACCTAATGATTTCAGAAGTATATGAATCTGAAAGTAACGCCCCTTGACGAAAGAAATGTTGCAATTCTAGTTGTCATGTTTTAGTTTCCTTTTAATGTTAACGTTTCAGTGTTGAAACGTTAACAATGTTGAACCTTACTTGCTATGCAGATACAGTTTATATCCAAAATTAGCTAATCCAAAAAACTTATTTAATTTGTAAAACAATGTGCAAAATGTAATGTTACTTATGTAATGTTACAATGTACAAAATGTAAAGTTAAAACGTTCAAATTAATGAGGAATTGTTACTGAAACGTTACAAGTTGAAATATAACATTAATTTTAAACTAGGGGCGGCAAATTTGATGTGCCTGAAGGCGGCAAAAATATTAATCCACCCCTGTCAACAAAACGATCTTCAATTTTAGGTCACAAAATTCGTCTTTTACTACTGTTCCAAAGTTGGTTAAGATTGGAGCAGCCGGCGAAGATAAACGCAATTACGTCACCTAAAATGGGAATGTCTATAAATGTCTGTTATGCACGCATAACTCAGTCAGATTAGAGGCTTTAGCTGAATCTTAGTAAATATGTCAGGAGTAAGATCTAGTTGTGCTGTTCCAATATCAGTAGAGCAATCATTTTAATTTTGCGAGCTGCATTACATAAAGTTTCTCTGTGACATTTGAAAAAAAATTGGAAAATTGCTGAAGATTTTTTACTTAATTTTAATTTTATACTTAATAGGAGAAAGTGCATTTATAACTATGATACAGTTGCAATTTTTATTAAAACATCTGACATTCTGAAAATTCCAAAAATCTTCATATTCGAAACACCAAGGATTTTCTTTTAGAAAGAAACTCAACTGAATTTCGTGATTTTTACTTTAAGTGAAAGGTAGCTGGCCTGATATGTTTTATGGCTTGCATTTATTAGTCGGTTTTACACCATAGACATAAACCTTTAGACTTTATTTGGAGTCTTTTTTGACTCCAGAGGATAATAATGTTTTCCAACACCCTGAAACTTATTCACATGAACTTCGTTTTACATAGGCAATTCTTAAAACGTGTCTATTTCCGTTTGGTATTATTACTGTTGCTGTTTGTGGGTCATAATTTGGAGTACTTGTCTATTACGATTTGGTAGCTATGCTTCAAACATTCTCACGTAGGTGATGAAAGACACATATGTGTAGTTATGAGCATTTGCTATAATGTTTTTCTGAAAACAACTTTATTCTTTGTTATTTAGTACGATACAGTAAATAAAGAAAATAAGTAGTATTACTTTCTCAATTAATAATTTCAAATAATATCCAAGGATCAAATGCTCGTAAACTATTGTGTAAAACGTTTAGGATAAAAAATGACTCAGAATCCATGTAAATGTTGGAGAAACAGAGTCGAAGAGTAAAATAATAAAATCATTAGTAAGAACGCTTATCTGACGTAATTTGTTCATCACGTTGCTAGGTTGTGTCAAAAGATCCAGCCGAGCAAGCGTGTGTGTTAGGTTATAGTTAGCGAAGGCTAGTCAGTGTATATGAACGCTATGTCTAACACCGTCAATTAGGCTCGCAAGTGCCATGTATACGTGCAGATGAGCAAAGAAACTACAATTTCAATGGTGAATTTGGTTAAAAACTACAGTTTGTGGTGTTTAGAATATTACATATTGTCTGTAGATAAAAGAATACGGAAAGTTCTTTGGAACTTTATGGAATCCCTTTGAAGTTCTTGTAGAAGTTTATAATCGCATTAAAGTGCTCACCCTTCTTTTATTAGGTGAAATTACATAAGTTGGTTGGGGGCTCGCCCCCCAAGTGGGGCTGAACCGCGGAATGTTGAGGCTGATTGGGCGGTAGTAAGTTGTTCTTGAGGGCATGAAAAGGGTAGGGGGATTTCTGGTGCAGGGGTTGATTTGTGAAGAATAAAGATGATGTTGTATTAACTACATTATGTTGTATTAAGCTTGTACGTCCATTAATTTGGGAATCAATTTCAAATTGTTGGATTTCTATGAAAAGTTACACGAGATTTTTAATCTTCAGAAAGGTTTCAGAGAAAATTTTGAAAATATTGTGCTGTGCTGTGCTTACTGGTGTAATTGTTGCCAGAAATTTAATGGGTTTCTTATTGAGGGGTTTCCTTCTACCTTGTTCATGGGTGCTCTATGAAACTTAGTGCAGATGGAATTTGTTTCCTTTTGTGATTGTACACTAAAAAATTAAATGCAATCATTTGAAACATGTATCTCTTTATAACTAATTTTAATGGTTATACGAAATACAAGTGTATGTTAAGCATTACGTTTTTAAATTAAGGTGGATAGCAGTATTTTCTGTTATAGTTCACAAACATGTCCTGATTTTGGTAAAACATTTCAATTTCATTTCCAGAAATATGCGTTTACCGTGAATAGTGATTGTGTTGTTCCAGAATTTGTAAACCTCCCCCATTTCATTGATTATAAAAAGTTAGCACTATATGAGAAACAATATTTTTGTGGAGTAGGCCTAGCTTTTGCGTATAGTGAATATATTGTAAATTTCTATTGTAATTTCTCTACAGTTCTTTCTTTTGTGCAATGTAACTGCAAGGTATCAGCTAACTCAATGACCTTTTCGAATTTGTTTTACGCCCCCATTATTAACGCAAAAGATTTCTTACTCAATGAAACTTTTTCCTTAACTCAATTGTGTTAGGAAGAATGCGACCGACTCACAAAAATGTAAAAACTAAGCAATGGCTCTCTTTAAAAATACTATTGTGTCCCAACTTTCCCTGGAAATTGTTGATAGATTCTTGTAGCTTGAAAATTTTCAGCGTAACTTCACTCAATTGTTGGTCTTTAAATGATGTCATGCACTTCTTTTAATCATTTGAGTAACTGTTGCTTAATAACAGTAGGAGAACGATAAGTTTTGGTATCCTGCGCATTCTCCCCAGTTTGTAATATCTTCTTTGATGATATGAATTTGCAATTTATATTGTTGCTTTTTTACAGAGCATGGAACTTACATATTTTCACAAGGATTGCAATTGAAAGGGTCTATTTCAGTTTTAGAATTTTCGACGCTTCTCCATAACACTGTACCATATGATAGCTCTGTTTTGACCCTGAGAATATCTAAAATAATGATTTCCACTGAGGATCTAAAAACTATCATGCATGTATTTCAGTTATTATTTTTTCAGCCTTATTCCGAATGTGCATTGCAATATATTGCAATATTAACTAGTGGTAGTACATCAGTACATACTTTCTCGCATTATTTGTGCCTTTTGCAATTTTCGACAATTCTTTGTTCAACGAAACCTGCACCATTTTTTATGAGCTTAATTTACTCTATCTAAAAAAGTAAAAGAAAATATTTAAAGCTATTTTTGACACAATTTTGACAATGACATTGAAGCTTCGTGTAAAGTACCCTCAAAAATCGAAGCATTCATTTCAAATTCAAAGAGACGCTACATCAACCAGATTACTTGAGGAATATCACGTTTGGTGAACACCTTTCTCACGATTTAGGCACTAGCACATTCACAGACAGGCTGACGGACAGACGTTTTGCCGTAACCCATTTTTGGGCATCAAGGTTTCTCAAAACGTGATTAAGTAACCTACACGTGATAGAGAAAGTAACCACACGTCCTTACTACCTACGAGAACATAATTATTCATTTTTTCGGTGCCAAGAAACTACAATACGATTTTTTCCGTCGAAAAATTGCCATTTTCGCTATAGCTTGTCATGTCTTTCTCTTCACTATGTAAGTAGTATGCGAGATAACTAGTGGCGCTGGAGAATGCACATATTCTCATACTTGTCAGTTTTCTAATCTCTTGATTGGATCAGCTTTTCGGTTTATCACACCCTCTTCCCACCTGCTCCCCCTATCAGCACGTAAAACTCATTTTTTCACATTTTCTCAGATTTTCAGTCCTCTAATACTAGAATTGAGAAATGGCTTTAAAAATATTGTAGAATAGTAAAACCAGGTACTATAGGCAAATTTTAATTGAAAAAATTGAAACCGTCTATAAGAAATTGACATTTGATCGTTTCTCAGGAATTCGCAATTTTCAGCTCATTTTATAGAAAAGTTTCTAGTTTTAAAGAAATTTAATAAAAACCCATTTGAGGTAATTATATTCACATATTCAATAATGTATAATTCTCTAATAAAAAATTAACGATATGGTAAATATTTAAAGAAATACATTGCTTCCACTTCTGCTTTGTGTTCTTGCTCATTGCTCCAAACCACCTTTTTTGCCGGGCCCGGCTTTTAAACCATACTTGTATGGTACTTTTATAATTAAGACGTTTGATTTTCATCTAATAAATGCCCTATTAATTCTATGGAACATAGCAGATAAATAAACACTACGATTTTTTTATTCCCTTATCATATATTTTCAAAATATCTGCATTCTAGGTTTTCTTCCAGCCTACAGTATTTCCTTGAAGACTAAGTTAAGATCCGTATTCTGAGTTTTTTCTTCTTCAGTAACTACGAAATGGTGAAAACATATATTGATGGTATTGAATGATAAACACATGGTATTTGGCTTTGGGTACGCAAGGTTAGTATTGTTAATTTGACTTAAAGTCATCAACAGTTCCTGGTCTTGGCTATGTAGTATCTGCCAAAGCGTGTTAATTTTATTAGCTACCAAGGAAAATATTAGAAATCCAAGAGAGAGAAAATTTATGAACATAATGTGCACACATCCCGACAACCAAAGTATTTATATCAGACACAGCGTACGAATGAAACGGTTTGAACTTGTCTTTTGAGATAAGAAGAAGAGTTGCAATCTGCAAATGCGTGTAATGAACCCAATTAGAAAATGAAACATATAGTTGCGAATCATTACCAAAAAATACAAATTGCGAGTAGTTTTGTTTTATTTATTTTTCAATTCTACCACAATCGCAAGGGGTAAAAGACAGAATATAATAGTTGAGGTTATCTCTTTATCATTTAGAGCAGCAGCTCTTTTAAATTTGCCGATTGACGCAATGTCCAGAGCAGTTGTTAATGAAAAATTCACAAAGACAACTTTCCAACTAATAAATGTATACATGTGTGGTATTATACTATGATATTTATGCATACATTTTTCTTAAAGAACAACTCAAAATGTATTACTGGTATCTATTTATTAATATTAGTGCTGTCAATTAATTAACCCATTAACTGATACCGCCGCCTATGTCACGTGTGTTGCGTCATGTTTCTCGCTGTAGGGCCCGTTGTGAGCTGTATGCAGAAGTATTCATAGATACCGCGCAAGACATCCTAACGAGAGCCGAAAGCGCCTGTGCTTGGGCGAACTCGTCCAGAGGCTCATCCAAAGAATTATTATATTTTAGCATTTAACAAAACAGAGGTCACAATTGTCCACGTAATACAGATCAAATACACTCAATGAATATTACATATTTATCTTTCCAGATGTTTAAAATTTAAAAGGCTGAAATGTTACAATTTAAAAAAAAATAGAAATCAGGATTGCTCACCCAAAACATAACAAATACTCTAGATGAATAATACATATTTACATTTTAGATATTTGAAATTTTAGAGGCAGAAATGTAAAGATTGTTGGTTCTGAAAGCTAGTTCTTACAACATAGTCAGAAGTTGACTGTCTTTTCGACAAAGAGTTGTTTGACGGGTATGTAAAAGCGATTAGTTTTATTATGATGCTACATTAAGCATGCGTCATTCATTTTAGCCTCGACGAACAAACGACCTTTCCACGTAATAATTATTATTATCTTTAAAACGACCTTTAGACAAATGCATTTGTTGCCATAAAAACAGCCATGTGGTGTAGTGATGGGTAGATATTTTATTTGGTTATTGAATTGAATCGTGTTGAATTTTATAAATATTATAAGAATAAAATAAATTTATCCCGACAAGTTTCTTTGCATATCGACGAATTATACTAAAATGTAATGTATGTACAGTAATCCCTCGACATCCGCGAATTCGCTATTCATGAGTTCTGAACATTCGCGATTAGACAAATGCTACCGGTTTTACCATTCGCGTCTTCAACATTCGCGATTGCGTCTTTTGGTTGTACTTTTTTGAAAGCGAGCACATTTCATTTCCTTTATCAGCGTCATATGGGGAACGAACTCAGCAGACGTCGGAGCTCAAAGTATCACTTTCTGCAAAACTTTCAAAGATGAAATGTCAATTCACATTTATAGAATAACATAATTGTAAAATAATTCAGTTCAGTTGCGTGAAATTGAGGGTAAGGGTTTTGGCCACATGAACAAAAAAGCCATTTAGGATCTGTACAACTCTCATTATAATGACCTCCCTGAAGAGCAACTTCGGGAAATCATCAGCAAAGAAAACCTCGAACGTAATGATGAAGTAACGGAAGAGAAACTGCGTCCTGGAGCAACTTCAATGTCAAAACTGTTAGTGGTGTTCTAAAATTTCAACAAGCTCTATGGGAAGGGCATTCGAACGTGATCCGAACATGGAAATAACTTTGAAATTTAAAATATAAATAGAAGCAGTGACTTTTCCATGTTTGGATATTAGAACAACGAGGAGGGTGATAAAAAATAACATCCTATATTCAATCACTTTCAACTTTGAAATTAGTTTCAAATAATGTTTTATTTCTTCTCTTTGGGATGTTAATTTTGAATTGTTTTAGTAGCACTTACTCAGTTCTTCTGCAATTGTTTGTTAGAATTTTTTCTTTCTTTTTTAAACAGCTTTTGGATATCCAGGAACCTAACCCACATTTCTTCAATAAAAGATCGACTCAACATTCGCGGATTTGACATTCGCGAGGTTTTTTGGGAACCTAACTCTCACGAATGTTGAGGGATTACTGTATTTACCAGCCCTGGGAAAGGCCTGGGCATTGTTTTTATTTATTATCCAGGCTTAGGGGTAAGGGAGACATGCGACGAGCATGACGATTCCCAATTTCGTACCTTTTTTAAACAGCTTCCTTGACCTGCCTGGCCTTCTTCTTTCGTCAGACGGCTACAGAAATTGTGACGATTTGTATTACTAAGTTACAGTTTAATTTTCCCTGTTGGGAATCAAACATAGGACTGCTTCACAGAAAGCTGTGTCCATGAGCTACTCGAGGAATTCACAAATAGGGAATTGTATTAAATTAATAATCATCATCATTGGAATTAACGTCGCATCCTTTAGAGCAGTGGTGTCAAGGCTCCTACTGATGGCAGTGGCACGCCCTGACGCACCGTAGATTGCCACGAGCTTCTCTGCGCAACTAGCGGAGGGAAAGGAAACTATTAGTAACCCCGCCGTTTTACAATAGTGATTGTCTCTTGTGGCGGGGCGATTTCGTGGTAGCACTCGTGCCTAGACCCCCGCTCGTGGCACCGACCTTGACAACACTGCTTTAGAGTGTACCAACGCCTCCCGCCCGAAGTTCTATCACTACCCTTTGACATTCTAATGCATATGCATCAGTTTCTGTCCGAACACAAGCCGCCTGTGAAACATGTGTCCGAAGCTCTGGTAGACGGCGCGGCGGTTGCACTGCTCTCTGTTTCGAGAGATTCTACCATAGTATACGTATTCATAAGTACGTATACTGTGACCATTTCCGTTTATCAGCGCGTGCTTAAGAGTATTCGGCACATCGGATGAATACTTCCGGTGTCGCCCGGCCGAAATTTTGGCCAAAATCGGCAGCACTGATTAAGAGTACGGCCACAGTGGAGCCAAAATATCGCTCGCTCGCTACCAGACGAACGTGAGTGAAATCGTCCAACTTATTTCGTCCGAAAAACATCCGAATATTTCACCCTAAATTGTCCAAATATTCCCATAATTCCATGGTTCATTGTTCGAAACATTTGCCAGAAGCAAGCTTAAGACCTTCTACATGTATAGAAGATGGTCTTGATATTGTAGAAGGCCTCTATTCTTCAGCGATTCGTTCAAATACCTGCTATAAATTGGAAATGGGCATAATGAACCCTAACGACCTCTTTTGATGACGTTGGGAAACATGGTTGTCGGACGATGATCTGTTGTGTTTGATTTTGTCGGTTCCATCCTTCGAAATCAGCTGGAGAGGCAAGGCCATCTGTAATACCAAGACCACCTGTAATACATGTCCTGCTTCTGCCAAATGTTTCAAACAATGAACTGTGGAATTATTGGAATATTCAGACGATTTCGGGTGCAACGTTTTGGGTGCAATCATGTGATTTTGTTGGACGATTTCGCTCTCAGAAGTCCGTTATCGAACGACTGGTATTTCGTCTACACTGTGACCGTATACTTATGCGGTGGTTGCTCTACTCTCTGGATCTAGAAATTATACTGCGACCTTTTTTGTTCAGCAGCCTGTGTTTGAACGAATGCAGCACTTCGGACAAACACGTCTAGCGTCGGCCGACCAAAATTTCAACAAAAACCACTGTGGCAACCGCCTTAGAATACAGCAGTGTTGTCAAGGTCGATGCCACGAGCGGGGGTCCATGGCACGAGTGCCTCGACGAAATCGTCCCTCCACGCAGTTCATTACCCCGCCACCAGAGACAACGCCATCCTTATTGTAAAACACTTATTGTTACTACTCCTAATAGTTCCCATTCCCGACGCTAGTTGCGAAGAGAAGCTCGTGGCATGCTACAGTGCCTTGATGCGTGCCTCTGCCATCAGTAGAAGACCTAGACACCACTGGGCTACGGTCACAGTGCAGCTGAATTGGTCGTTGATACCGAATGAATGTGAGGGAAACCGTCGGATGTATTTCCTCCGAAAATACCTGAATGTCCACCTGAAATCGTCCGATTTCAGAAGTATACCTTCCCTTTGCGGCTCTCACACGCAACCAATCTTTATAAATGAGGTCTCTAAAGAAAGAGAATTTCACGGAGACATGACGAATCGCACTTTTACTCTAAAAATATGAAGGATTTGTTTAAAACAAACATCTAAATATTCATATCGAATGCAACTTGCAACGCACATCAGAATTTTTGATTCCATATTGTTAAATAAGTCCTAAATAAAGAGTTCTAGGGCCTTAAAAACTAACATTTTGAGGCCAAAATGTTAAATACGCCCTAGAACGGAAGGCCTTAAAAACTAACAAGTTGAGGCCAAAGAAACGTTCTTGCTGGTTCGACGCTTCGCGATTCAATCCACCTGTTCTGAGCCTGTAGAATCTGCAACTGTATGTGAAATTACTAATTACTTGGTATGCTATGCGATTGAATTACACGGGTGTACCTCATGGCTCGATAATAAAGTTAAATAAGAATAGTTAGAATTGACAAGGGTGTATTATATTATCAATTATAAAGTGACATACATTGTATAGAACAAGCGTCGGAGGATAAGAGGGTCTTGAAGAAAAATACATATTGCAGGATTAATATGGAAATGTAAAAATAAGGAAGAGGGCGGGGTATAGCAAGCGAGAGTTCTCGCTCGGGTGCGCTAGTATTCCTACAATTTCACAGCTCGTTTTTTGAAACATTTGCGAGGAGCATGCTCAAGACTGTGTAACGCTGGACCAAATATTGTAGATGGTCTTGACTCTCTAGCTGATTTTGGGCGAATGGAACAGACAGAACTGAACGAAACATATCCTCTGCCGACAGCCCATGTCGCCTTCAGAATAGATCCTGTTCCTATGACCATTTTCGTTTACTAGCTCGTGTTTGAACGAATCCGGTACATAGGACTATACTTGAGTTTTTATTTCTTGGCGCATGGAGACGTGTCATCAAGATGGAATATTTCACAGTATTTCGCGTTCTTTTCGGTTTTGCCGCTAGGCATCGCATGACCGCCAGCACTGCTCGATACAGTCGCGATCATGTGACTCCTAGCGGCACTATCGAGAACGATGCGAAATGCCGTGAGATATTCCGTCGTTATGAACGTCCCCCATGCGTCAAGAAATAAAAACCCAAGTATAAAACGTTTGACGTCGGCCGGCCGAAAGTTTGGCGATAATCTAGCGAAAATCCACTGCAAGTGCCGCCGTGTAGCACTGATTAAGTGTGGGGGATGAAAGACGACTGTCAGGTTGCGCGTTCTTTTGGGTCCGTAGACACTTTGCCAGCGTATTACTCCCCTAGCAGACCAAATGCCCCTTCCAACCCCTAATCAGGGCGGGGAATGGGACGGTTCTTTTGTTAGGTGGTATATGGTGGTTTGGAAAAGCTCCAAACACACTTCTGTACAGAAAGCTACCACCACACCTAAGTGAAATTCAAACCTGACACCCGCTAAATCGAATTAGCTGCTGCAGTCGTGCCTTAACCCCCTCATTGGCTGGCCAATAAATAAATATTACTTTTCCTAATAAGTCCATTACTCGTTTTATAAGATGCTTCTAATTAACCCGGAATCTATTATTTTTTGTTAGTACTTTAAAAATTTCTTTTGTGTCGAAGATACTATTAAAGTGTATGACACATCGTGAGATCGGGTGTTTGTTTTGTGCAATTATTGTTCTTATAAGAGGTTAGTCAAGGGTAAATATTTTCCTTGTTATTTCGTAATCGCTGTAATCAGTAAGTGTACCTCTAATTACTATTTCTTTAAACCTAGTCATTAAGACTGGATACGAATGAAAATCTCAAGACGTTTGTGTCTAATCGAATCGCGTAGGTGGCGAAGTACTTGTTCGTACAAGTTTATTTCAGTTGTCTTTCTGGTATGCATCGTATGAGGACCATTTCTGATGAGTCAAAAAACATAAGCATCTCCTAAACTCGTTTAGCAGACGTAATCATTTACTGTCCCGTAGTTCGTCAGGTTCCGCATCGAGTTCTATGCGAAAAACACAACGAAGGTAGAGTAGCGATAGGGGAAGTTGAAGGGATCACGACACGTTACTGTTCCAAAGTAGAGATGATGAAATTGTCATATCATGACATTTGATTGTGGATAGGTAGCGGTAGTGTGAATCCTCTGGAAATCAAATCACTTACAGATATTAAATACTTGAGAATTACCGGGGGAGGTCACTCAGGGCATCTACTGATGTCACTGCAGTGTCTGTGAATGACCGTGCAGTACCTGTGGTACGGTGGTCCCTATCCGTGCTACATAAAGAGGTGATCCAAGGGTAGTTAGAATTTCAGTGGAAATGTCGCGCAGGTAAGTGGCTGCACCGAGGGAAACTATCAAATGATTATAAAACAATTTCTAGAAATATGAGAAAGTAACGATCCCATGATGTCCTTATGATTTCCAGAGGATTCACACTACTTTGCTTTGGGGCCTCTTTGTGGCGAAGAACATGCGTGTCTAGTGACTTCGTGTGTTTAGCACGGTATGTGCGTGTTAAATCTACAAAGTGTTTGTAAAGGGGGCCTGGATAAATGATGAGTGTATGATAAGCTTAAGAGTATGATTTACTCCAGGATGAGAAAGCAAATCCAGAGAATCGAGCACTAAGCTTATCATCGTGCTCTGTCTTGAATTCTGATATTCTGACGTGTGTTTTACCATATGCTTTCAAAAGATCAATTGAGAGGTTTCTTTACCAGAACCAAACAAAAATTTCATATTTTGAAACATTTCAAGTTTTTTCTGAATATGGCGCTATCAGCTCGTATATTTTCTTTCGGCAAGTGTCAAATGCATTGAAAGATATAAGGCGGGGAAAAGTTTCGAATTTGGACTGGTTTGGTCCATGTAAGAAACCCTTAATTTGTACCATATCATTTACAACACGTTAAATGAGCATTACAATTTTGTCAATATTACACAAGGTAACGTTCAGAAATAATTCTTGCATCCAATTGCAATAGGGTCTCCATCGAAGCACACCACACAAAGCTTCACATTCGTACGCATATCCATAAGTGAAAATCACGAATTACGCCACTCGCATTCCCATGTTGCCACGTATATACATGGTACAGGAAAAGTCATGTAATGCTGCGCGAAAAAAACGGCGTATTTTCGGCAGAAAAAAATCATTGTCGGGCCCTCATAACGAAAAACTGGATAAATCCAGTTGCTAAATTAAGAAAAAAATCCCCTATCACGTGGTGCAACCAGAATTCCTGTTTTGTTCGTCCTTGATACCAAAAAAACAATTGAAAGCAAAACGTCTGTCCGTCTGCCTGTCTGTCCGTCTGTGAACAACGCTTGCGACTAAACTGTTCAAACGATTTTCTCTAAAATTGATATTCCCCGATCGATCTGACTGATCTCGTGAACCCTTGAATTTGAACTATGTATTTTAATTTTGGAAAGTACTTGATATGAAGCCCCTGGGACATTTTCAACGTTTTCAAGAAAATGGCGCCAACAATTTTAACTAAATTTTGTTGTTGGATGGTGTGAAAGCCATTTAAGAAAATGGCGCAGATCTCGATTGGTTGAAAACTCCGATTTTTCGAAAATTGCATCGGCGTTTTCCTACAACTACAAAATTGAAGGTAGAAATTTTTCCTTCAAATAAAATTTGTTATCCAAAGTGAGCTCTTTCATTAAAGTTTAAAAATGTTTTGAAAATTTTAGCAGTTTTCGCGCAATATTGCGTGAATTATTGCAATTTTAAAATTACAAAAACAAGATTTTCTAAACAACGGATTCAAATTGTTTCTTCAAGATTTTGGTAGGAATTGTACTAAATGTACTTCATGAGATGACATAAATGCCATATTGCTCTAATCTTTTGTTTCTTCAAAAATTACAAAAATGAAATATTTTTGACTTGTCTCTCACATCGGTAATATTGACATTAGTGGCGACATGTTCACATTATTATATTAATGAGTACATGTGCTTTAAATAATGTCAAATAAAGGTTCTCGAAAATTGAATAGTTTTCTATGAAAACTAGCTCAAAATTGCGCATTTGAGAAACGCTCAAACGCCATATTCTCATAAAGGGCTCCAAATTTTTTCTTCAAAGTTTCCAAACGTATAGTGCTAATTGCACTCTTTAATGACGTAAAGTTCAATTTGGGATATTTTTTTGTGTTTTCAAAAATTACACAAATGTAATTTTTTTGAAAGATCTTTCACACCTTTAAAATGCACATTACCAGCAATTTGTAAACACTGTTGTATTTGTGGGTTTAAATGCTTCAAATGAAGTGTTTCAAAAACTCAAACATTTTCTGAAAAAGAGCTTCAAATTTCGCATTTTTAGTAGCGTTGAAACACCATTTTCTTAAAAACAGCTCCAAATTTTTCAAAGGAAATTCCATTTAGGACGAGGTGTTACTGTTTTTTAACTTTCTAAAATTTATATTTCCGTTGTATCATTAGGAAACCGAAAAATTAAGAAAATGCCAAAAAAAGTACTTTGGGTGGCAATAGGTAGCAGCTAACAAGAGTACGTGGCAAGTCCAAATAGCTACCGAGACCCAAGGAAATAGAAAACTAATATAGTAAAATCTGTGCCATTCTCTAGTACCACTAGCTAAGAATTGGAATTGGTCCATTTTTTTACTAGGTGCAGGATATCGAAGGAATAGTCCCGAAGATTCTAGAAAAATAGAACTGCATCTAGAGTGCCCCATTATTAGGAACAAGGCATTAACACTCACGCAGCAGCTAATGAGAACGTTAAGGCTACATGACCGTATTGTGATAATTCTCGCATTTTTCATTAACTGCTTTTCGCCTGATACGAACAATTTTTTCAGAGAAGGTGAGCATCTAGAGGGTTCTATGTTGAAATTTTGGAAAAACACAGAAAATATTTATGCAACAACAGCACATACTTTTTCTCGTTATTTATAAATTTGCAATTTTCGAAAATTCAGAGAGTTCAAAAAAAGACCCGAGCCATTTGTTTAAACAGTCCTTCTTCTATTCATGTACAAAGTTAAAGAAAAAATTTAGTGCGATTACTAAAAAAAACTTTTAAGTTTTTTTTAAAGTTGCCTACATTTCGCAAATTACACTAAACTTTGAAAAATTTGAACCGGAACTTATTTTCGTCTTTGAGGAACACATTATTGACGATAAAATCTTTATCTTCAAAATTGTAGTTGTAGGAAGACATAAAAAAACTGTACTTATGCAATTTTCAAAACATCTGGGCTTTCATGGAACATGAGACATGCATAAGACCTGACCTCTTAAACGTCTTTTACGCTATCCGACGACAGTGTTTGTTAAAAAAAAATGGATACCCTTATAGAGGAAATTTTTGAGGATTTTTTGGGGGCTTAATGTAATATACCCTCAAAAAACAAAACATCTGTTTGAAACTCCCAAAGTCTGGAGTTGATCCATTGCGATTGGAGAATATCAATTTTGAAGAAAATCGCTGAACGGTTTACGAGCTAGCTTTGACAGACAGGCAGATGTTTTACCGTCAATCGATTTTTCGGTCACAAAACATGGATTCTGGTTACAGCAACAGGATTTATTCACTTTTTCGTTATCAGGGCCCTCAATGAGAGTTTTCTGCCGAAAGTTCTCCGGCGCACGATTACATAACTTTCGCCTATTAAGAATTGAATTGATGTCTTTTGATGCCTTGTTTTACGTGGCGAGACTCAGACAATGAGGTCTGCTCTTCCGTATGACCACGCAAATTTCGCTACGCTCCTTTCACCATCTAGCGGCGAAAGAAGATTATTATTTCGGGCGACGAAACAGGCAATTTTAATTTAGCTCAGAGGCTTCATTTAGGCTTGACGATCTTTTACATGCAGTAAATCTACTAACTTGGGACAGCTTCACATCCCCTCCGAAGAAAGCGTACGAAGGATTTTTCGCGGGTATATCAGTTTTGGGAAGGTATAACAGTCCTTCCGATGGTATAACAATCCGAAGTTCTAACCGTTACAGCGTCGACGTCGAAGTACCTTCGTAAGGGCGAGAAAGTAAAAACATGTCAATTCGTTTAATAATTAATACACAAATTACCAAGCCATACATAACTATGCAAGTAAAAACATGAACAAAAACAGTGATTACACAACCAAAAGAAAAACAACTCTGAAAGGACACTCTGCTATTAATAGTTTCGTGACAGAGCTCCCGTTCTAAGAAGTATGAATACACAATACGAAATCAAAATCGAAATCGAAATTCTTTTACATTTCTGTATGACTGTTTTATGGACCTTTTCAGATAAAAAATAATGCATTGTTGATTGCCAAACCAGACTGTTTTTTTCATTTAATTTTAGTCTTCTTCTATATTATTTGTTAATTTTTATTATTCCCCCCTTTTTTTAAACTCACGTTGAAGTTCCCTGATTTGTCATATCTCATGTAACCTATTTTGAAGCTTCTCCGCTCCCCTTATTCCTCGCAACGGTGTTTTAAATGATGGTTGCATTGTGCTCATTGTAACAGCCATTCTGCACGTACTTTGAACGCTATTTTTTACATACTGTATATTGTAGTTTACTGAATATTTTTGTTTGATCTGTATTTGAATTGGTGAGTCTCCATACATATATATTTTTGATTATATCGAGCACTGTTCTTTATTCTTACAATGTTTAACATTTTCATTATATGAACTTTTTATGACTACTTATTCATACTCTTGTCAATGTATGGATTATATCTCATTTTTTTACTGTTTATAGCCTGAAGATGAGAAAACATATATTCCTCGAAACGTCGCTATTTAAAACTTCATCTCTGTACCTGGAAATCTAAATAAAAACTTTTCGTCTGTTGTGAATAATCTGCCGCCAGATTCATTAAGTAATACAATAGGAAATCGTAACAAAATCTTAAATATAATATCTCCAATCTTGCGAATTCTTCTCCTCTTTCAACTTTACAGCCCTTTAAGTCCCTTGTCCTTGTTGAAGGCAACGTTTCATTTCGACTGATTAAGAAATGTTCACATTATACAAAGTTTTCTAATGGCTTCGGAACAATCCCCCACGGGTTGCGGCGCCCTCGGCGTCGTGGCCGATCGACGTTTATTAGAAGAAGCAAAAACAGCAGAGGAAGTTACCGACCTCGATGAGAGGGACTCCACAGCGGCTTATCGCGACGGCACAAGTCCCTGGGCTGAGCACCTGGGGCTTCGTGTCTTCCTCTTCATCCGCAGCCCCCGCCGCCGCACGAGTACGACGACGACGACGACGACGACGACGAAGGCTGACATCCGGATCCCACCGCCACGCAGTTTGCCCTCACGGCAACTTCCTCATTCAATGCCTGGGTGCGGCCGCCCCGCCAGCTTAGAGCTACTAGCTTTCCAGGCTAGTACCGGAGACTAATCAATTCGCCACTCTCATGAGCCGGGACAAGTCCCTTCTCTTTGCTTCTCCCTCTCTTCTTCTCTCCGTCTCTCTTCTTCTCTCCTTCTCTCTTCTTCTCTCCCTCTCTCTTCTTCTCTCCCTCTCTCTTCTTCTCTCCCTCTCTCTTCTGCTCTCCCTCTCTCTTCTTCTCTTCCTCTCTCTTCTTCTCTCCCTGTCTCTTCTTCTCTCCCTCTCTTTTCTTCTCTCCCTCTCTCTTCTTCTCTCCCTCTCCCTTCTTCGCTCCCTCTCTCTCATTCACATTTAGTTGCAGATTCTGCACGTCTCTGTGCACGTGGGGTAACAGCGACGGACCAGCAAACACGCAATAAAATGTTCAAGAAGTTCCTCTTTGTCTTTCCCTCTCCCTTTCTTTCCCTCTCTCGGTATCTCTCTGTCCCTGTCTCAGTCTGTCTGTCTCTGTGTGTCTCTATCTCTGTCTCTTCTCTGTCCCCCTCATTCACATTTACTTGCTGATTCTGTACGTCTCTGAGCAGGTGGAATAATATCGAGAAGCATCTGTTTAGAGTGATCAAAAGAACTGTAGGATCTTAAAAGTCCAACCTACAGACGTATTATGTACCTTTGTGACCCAGAGAAATTGCGAGATTAAATAAATTCTGATAATTGACATAGGTCACATTCTTGAGATGAATAAAGGAGTTTGCAGATTGAAGATCACTGAAAATATTCTGACAATAACGAGGATTTACAACAGTCTCAAACAAAACTGTACATCAAAAATAATCAAGCCTGGAGTCAAAATTTTCCCACGTGACCCCTACCGGCACCCATTTGTTAACAATTATTATTGTTTCAGACCGAACTGATTCGTTATATTATATACTATTGTATAAAATATTATTGTCCTAAAATGTTCAAACTTTTTCCAAAAATGTAATCTAATAGAAGAATGGAAGTGGAATTACGGTACCGGTTTTAATGAAGAATCGGATATTGCTTAGAGTTATGTAATAATGTTTGTTCTATTACATAATTCTTACCGTTGTTATTGAATCAAAAACATTCTAAATAATAATTAACATTTAAAAACGTAATTTGAATTGTAGAGTTGTACACCATGAAAAAGAGGTAGTTGGCCCTTGTGGAGAAGATATGGTAAACGACAATAGAATGGATTTATCGATCTATGTAAGGAGCAAGACTTGTGCAAGACTGTGTTGTAACAAATACTACGTTACAACATAAAGACATACATAGATACAAATGGGAAGACCCGTCAAGACAACATAAATCAATTATAGATTTAATGATAATGAAGATGGTAAGAGAAATATTATTAATGGATATGCGGGTGAGAAATCTTTCAAAAAAATTACATTGCTGTAAATTTTGAAAAAAACGAAAAAATACCCAAAAATGAACTTTATGTCATATTAAAGTAGAGAGTGTAATTAGCACTATCCTTTAGAAAAGTTTGAGGAAAATATTTGGAACCATTTTTGAGAGAATGGCGTTTCAGCGTTTCTGAAAATGCGAAATTTTGAGCTCGTTTTCACAGAAAGCGGTTGGGTTTCGGAGAAACTTTACTTGACATTATTTGAAGCACATATACTCATAAATATAATAATGTGAAAAAATCTCTGCTAATGTAAATATTAACAACGTGAGATACAAGTAAAAAAATATTTTTGTAATTTAAAAAAACAAAAGAATAGAACAATATGGCGTTTATGTCATCTCACAGAGTAGATTTAGTTTTATCCCTTCCAAAAATATAAAGAAAAAATTTCGAGCTGTTTTTGAGAAAATCTTGTTTTTGTTATTTTTTAAAAATTGCAAGTATTGCACGCAATATTGCGCGAAAACTTCTAAAATTTTCAAAAAAAATGTACATGACCTTACTGAAGGAGACCAGGAATCTCACTTAGGAGAACAAATTTTATTTGGAGGAAAAATCCCTATCTTCAATTCTGTAGTTGATGGAAGACGCCGAAAAAATTGAAACTTTAGCAATTTTCAAAAATTCAGAGTAAACCGTGAAAATTGGACCTATGCCACCTTAATAAGTGTATTTTACTGTATTCTTACAAGAAATTTAAAGAAAACATTTGGAGCCGGTTTTGATAAAATTTTGAAAATGGGGGCTTCATGTAAAGTACCCCCCAAAATTGATGAATATTTTTCAAAATCTCAGAGCTTTGACTCAGGCCAGATGGAAAGGGGTTTCTTCAATTTGGAAAAACTCGTACGCATAGTTTAGTCGCAGTGTTGTTCACATACACCGGACAGACGGACGGAGGACATTTTGTTTTCAATTGGTTTTCGGTATCAAGTAGTTATGAAACAAGGATTCTGGTTACACCACGTGTTAGGGGATATTTTTTTCTTAATTTAGCAAGTGGTTTTATCCACTTTTTCGTTATCGGGGCACGGCAATGAATTTCTTTCCGCCGAAAATTCGCCGTTTCTTCGCCCAGCAATACATAACTTTCCTTATACTATTTATATTACTCTGTATATACGTACGTATACGGGAAAGAAAAAATGAATCACCCTGGTTAAAAAACATTACAAAAACACCGCAGCGCAAATTATAATTGGAGATAAATTAACTAGAAGCTTTCTGATAAACAAGGATCTAAACAAGGATGTGGGTTATCTCCTACTTTGTTCAATATCTACCCAGAACAAGCCCTCCATAACTGGTACAGGAAATGCACAGGCATGGGAATAAAAATTGGAGACGACACCTTTCACTCCCTTCTATTTGCTGACGACCAGGTAATCTTTACCCAAGATGAAGAGGATATGGTGTACATGCTAAGAAAGCTAATAGAAAAATATAATAATTGGGGATTGGAAATAAATTTTAATAAAACCGAATGTATGTGCATTGTACAAGAAATAACGGATATAGACGAGGGTGGTAACAAAATCAAAAGCTGTAACACGTTGAAATACCTTGGATCTTTAATAAACAAGTCGAGTACATGTGCCATAGATATAAACTCAAGAATAATTATGGGGAAGAAAGCAACCAAAGCTTTACACAGCGTATTATGGAATAACAATAACCGCCAAGACGTCAAAAGAAAGATATTCCATTGTGTAGTAGAAAATATAGTACTATACGGGGCGGAAATGTGGTTACAGACACAAAAAATAAGGGACAAGATTAGGACAGTAGAAATGGATTACATGCGACGATGCCTACAACTTACTCGCAGGGACAGAGTGCGAAATGAAGTATGGAGAAGGATGAATATAATTTGTTCTTAAAGTGGCCACACAAGATCTTAAAGTGGCAACCACCTGAGAGGACAAGAAGAGGAAGACAAGTTTTTGAATGGGAAAAATACATCCAGGAAGCTATGGAGGATAGAGGTCTGAAGCCACGAGATTGGGAGGATCGAGAGTTGTGGAGGGTGAAAACGGCAAGCTCCTAAGAGGAAAATTCCGAAGAAGAAGAAGAAGAGGAAGAAATAAGAAAACGTAATAATCTATTTTCCAAGCGAATCTTTTCTACCACTTCCATACTATCATGAACCAGTGTGCGCCCGGCGCCGCGTCGGGCTCTGCCTTTGCTCCGCTCGGAGAAAGAAGATTTCTGTGACATCACAGAGCATTGAGTTGGTAAACACTGGACTAGGATGATGGTAGGAGGTGATTGTGGATATTATCATTATTATTTTTCCATTACCTCACGACTAAAGATGTTATGAGTCGGCTGAATTTAAAATCTACTCCAGGTTGCATCCAGCTACCTGAGGAGCAGATCCGGTGACTATTAGTACCTCTACAATACTTTACGCAAAATGAGGGCTGTTCCAAATAAAGCAATTTCTTGCACTTCCCAGTCTTTTGAATTACCAGGGAGTTTAGACAAGTTCTTACTCAAATTTTACGGAACAAATCCCAGAGCTCCGATAACTATCGGGACGACCTGTGCTTTTACGCCCCACATTCGGCTGATGTCGATTTCCAAACTCTTGTATTTAAGACGTTTCTCTGCCTCCTTGGTAACGACGTTTTTATCATTATTATTATTATTATTATTATTATTATTATTATTGAAGTGACAGGGTGATGATCAGAGGTGAAAGGGCTAGGATGATGGTGGGAGATGGAGAAGTGTTCGTGGGATTTCGGAACCATTCCAGCATTCGCCTTATGACCAAGGGAAACCCCGGCTGGCCCGGGATCGAACCCAAACCTCCCGATTGCGAATCCAGCGGGCTACGCACTGAGCCACTTCACTCAGTGTTAATACTGAACTAGTGGTGCTACAGAATGGCACAGACTTTCCCGTATTAGTTTTCTATTTCCTTGGGTATTCGCTAGTAATTCGGAATTGCCACAAAGTCTTTCTTGCCAGCTGTCATATATCACCGCCAGAAGTACACTTTTTTGGCATTTTCTTAATTTTTCGGCTTCGTGTTGGTAGAACGGAAACATTAATTTTAGAATATTAAAGAACACAAAAACCCAGTCATAAATGACAATTTTCTTTTAAAAATTATGTGCTGTTTAAGATAAAATGGCGTTTTCGCGCGACTAAAAATGCGAATTTTGAAGCTCATTTTCACAGAAAAGTTTTGAATTTTCAAAATACTTTATTTGAAGTTATTTGAAGCAATTATACTCACAAGTATATTAATGTTTACAAATTGCTGGTAATAAGCATAATAAAGATGTGAGAGGTCTTTCAAAAAAATTACAATTATGAAATTTTTGAAAAAACAAAAAAATAACTCAAAATAAACTTTACGCTATACTAAAGAGTGTAATTAGCACTATCTGTTACAAAAGTTTGAAGAAAAAATTTGCAGCCATATATGGGAAAATGGCGTTTGAGCGTTTCTGAAAATGCGGAATTTTGAGCTACTTTTCACAGAAAACGGTTGTGTTTTCGAGAAACTTTACTTCACATTATTTAAAGCACATGTACTCGTAAATATAATAATGTGAAAAAATCGCCGCTAATGTAAATATTATCGACGTGAGAAACAAGTGAAAAAATTTACATTATTTTACATTTACCAACCGATAGAGCAATATGGCTTTTATGTCATCTGATAGAGTCATTTACCACTATTCCTGCCAAAAGTTTAAAGAAAAAATTTGGAGCCGTTTTTGAGAAAATCTGGTTTTTGCAATTTTTTAAAATTGCACATATTGCACGCAACATTGCACGAAAACTACTAAAATTTTGAAAAACATTTACATGACCTTTATGAAAGAACTCAATATGCAGAACAAATTTTATTTGAAGAAAAAATCTCTATCTGCAATTTAGTAGTCCCAGAAAGACGCCGAAAAAAATTTTAAACTTTTGCAATTTTCAAAAATTCAGAGTTATCCGTGAAAATTGGACCTATGCCATGTAAATAAGTGTATTTTACTCTATTTATACAAGAAATTTAAAGAAAAAATTTTGAGCCGTTTTTGAGAAAAGTTTGAAGATCCCCGGGAGGCCTTCATATAAAGTACCCCCAAATTTTGAAGAATCGTTTTCAAAATCTCGAAGCTTTGACTAGAAGCAGATCGACCGGGGAATATCCATTTTGGAAGAAATCGTACGTATGGTTTAGGCGCTAGCAGTGTTCACAGACGGATAGACGCACGGGAGGGGCAGGCGGACAGATAGATGGACGTTTTCCTTTCAATTGGGTTTTCGGTATCAAGGATCCACAAAACAGCGTTTCTGGCTACACCACGTGTTAGGGGATTTTTTCCCTTAATTTAGCAACCGGTTTTATCCACTTTATCGTTTTCACGGCCCGGCAATTAATTTTGTTTCCCGCCGAAAATTGGCCATTTTTTCGCACAGCATTACATAACGTTCCCTATACTACGTATATCACTCCGTGTATACGTACGTATACAGGAAAGTTAAAATCGATTAACGGCGAAACATGAGTCTGTTTATTCATTCGTCTGTGAGTCCGTAGAAAGTAAAAACTGACGATGTTTACTATTGATTCGGTGTCTCCCTAAGTTGGGATGCATCAACCTGGAAATTTAAAGTAGTATCGAGTGTTGCTTTCTTTGCGAGGCGTTAATTGCTGATTCACATAAGAATAAATTATTTTCATGCATGTTCTGAAGTTTCCTGGTTGTTGGGAATCAAGATAACGAATGAAAAGAAGAAGCAGTAGCGTGTGAAAGAAAATATTGCAAAAGCTGTAAATTGAAAGATTTTGCAAATTACTTTTTTAATTGCACTAGGGAAAACATGATTCCGATAATTTTTTATTTTCAATTCTAATTAAGTATGTGATAAAGAAGAAAGTGTAGTGTACTTCACTTCCTTGCAAACAAAATTATACATCCGTTTCCTACATTCTCGTTAGGTCGATTAAACGACCACATAGGAGTGCGGCCATTTTTCTCCGGAACCATCAGCAGTCGTTGAGGCCGGTTTCACTGTATCTTTAGCCTCCCTCTTTTGACACAGCCTGTTCCCCTTGCAAAGTAATACTGTATAATAACCATTCATTATAGTTTGTAGACTTTATTTACACATTATATTAGCAGAAAGAGAGAAAAAGTTCTGAGATTTTCCCAACATTTTATTCTCTTTACGAAGGAAAAAGGAGTACGCACAAGTTCAAAGATATGAATCTCTTTCAGCCCTAGGAAAAGAAAATAAATGAAGTGCAGATAAGGTAAATCTAAAACAAGGTCTCTAGAAATTATAATTAACTGGGAATCTCAGCATTTGCTTTACATACGGGCATGATATTACACAATATTTATAATGGTATTTTCTTTTCAGTTTTTGAAGCAGTGGTAATTGTATTTGTGTTTAGTAAAACATGTTATAAAATAAATATTATCAAAATGACAATAACGTAATTATTGACGCTATCGTCCGGATAAGACGATCAAATGGAATGCTATTCTAATTAAAACAGAGTTTGTTACGTAAATTAATAACAAACTTAAAGGATACTGAATGACTCTTCTACTTCGAAGCAGTTATGTAAATACAGAAAGTTCCCAGCACTTAACAAGTAACAACCAAAATCTGCCATGTTTGAATCGACCCTGAATTCTTTCATTCGAAGTATAAAAAATTTGAAACGCATGTTCAAAATTTCAGGCCTCGCAGACAGACGACGGACATTAAAAAAACAACATTTTACTGATATCAATGGACTCCAAAATGTATTTCTGTTAAAATTTTGAAATTGATTTTCGCAGTATTACGTAAAATTCTCTACAGCATGTGTATTACTCCGTGTAAACTTATGTATATGAGCAAGTAACGACGCTTCTCTTGAAAAAAGGTATTTCTGGTGTTTTGGAATCAACCTCTTCAATTGTAGTGAGTAGAATTGACAGTAAATTAAGCCTTTTGAGTGGTTCGGCAAAAGAAAAATGAACATTATGTTGAAAGTCTTCGAAAGAGGGCAAAACGCAAGGTAAGCAGCTGTCGCATGTTGCTTCGAGTTCATAAAATGACACAAGAAACTGAGGACCACCAACAGCTAGTTCGCAGTAGATCTGGGACCCTACGACATACATCACATTCACACTTTCTCTTCTGCAAACAGTTGCGTGTTATGCGAACTCCGTGACCCGAACGATGACACTTCTGCTCAAAGAAAACCATTTAGTATCGACTTTATGACTACGAGTGCCTCTACACAATCGCACGTTTATCATATTATACAACTCTCTGCCATAACGATGACAATCGTCATCCTATTGAGATATTTACATTACTGTAAACGCCTCATATAATTAAAGTTAAATAAATACGTTTTTATCACATATAACAAAGTTTTTAAAGCGCTTTGATAAAAGTCTATAATGTATATTAAAAATTTAAAGTATGGTATTTAAACTATTGACGACGATCGTGAATAGACTTTTTCATTCGGTCATGGGGTGCAATACTGGCACACCAATAAACTGGTGGTGTAACAATAGCACAAAGCTTCTAGCATCATTTGTAACGGTGAAATAAGTTTATAATTCTAAAAGAACCTCCAAAATGTTTTTTAACTAGACACTATTTTGGTGCTAAAACAGCACGTACTTTCTATCCCGTATTTTCACAATTACGCGAAAAGTACTCATTTTCGAAAAATTGTATGTGGCCTTGTTTCAAAATCTACCTTTAAGGAAAAGGTTTTATTAAGGGGAAAACTCCATCTACATAATTGTAGTTGTACGAAGACGCCGGAAAATATTTAAATTTTTGCAATTTTCGAAAAATCAGGGTTTTCAACGAACATGAAACCTGCGCCATTCCCTTAAACGTCATTTGCACTATCATCAAAATTTTATGAAACACAATGAAACATTTTTTTCTAAGCGTTTCATGTAAAGTACGCCCAAAAATTAAAATATCGATTTGAAATTCAAAAGACACCGATATCAGCCAGATCAATTGCGGTATATCAATTTTGGAGAAAATCGGCGGAACAGTTTAGCCACTAGCGTTGTTCATAGACGGATAGACACGACAGACGGGCAGCCCTTTTTTCGTCAATCGATTTTTTGCTATCAAGGACTCACAAAACATTGCTTTTGGCTACACCATGTGTTAGAGATATTTTTCTAAATTTAGCAACTGGATTTGTCTTTCTTTAAAGATCTAATGTTTTAGAAAAGATTTCATTTAAGAAAACATTCATTTAAGGACTGCCTATGCTTCGCATGAACAAATGGAAAAATAATCTAGGAGTCGATGAGATTCGACTATATTGGTAGGCTGAGTGTAAACTACACACTCAGCTTTTCCATCACGTTTAGAACCATCTGTATATATTTGGTAATAGTTGTAAAAGTCTTATTGAAATCTTGCTATTAAATTTTTGACATTTGCATTAGCACCAGAAGACAGGTGAGGGCTTTCTTGCTAAGATCATATTTATTACAACATTATGGTCTCGCCAGCGCGAGATGGGAGACATGCATCTAAGTAAGGTAACTGGTTCAACAATATTAAGTTCCTTCAGGTACTGTGGCGTGATAGCCGGGGCCGTAACAAGAATACACAGACGTGAACGGTTGTAAATATTGAATATTTATTCACAAAGTGCACTGACCCCTGAAATTCCTATTTACAAAATTTAGAATGGATTTTATAACCAACCGTTACTAGAAGGAACTTTTACCGGTCACCACGACCGCTTGCCTCACGTCACGACACATGCGTGCCGGCTTCCTCCCCTTACCTTCGTAGCCAGCACATCGACGTGCCTCGAGCCGCACCACCCACGACGACCTACGGACGAGCCCCAGAACAGAAGAAGAAGAAGAATTGTTTTCGTCCGTGCCGTCTTATATACCTTCTGGCCAGCCTGCCGTCCAGAATGTCCACGGGGTTCATACCCTTGCCCTCATGGCAGGTCACGTCCGGATGTTCCCTCGTCGCCCAAATATAGCCCTTTGTCTTGCGAAGCGTCCCTTCAGCACGCGCCTGCAACTATTTCCCATGTGCATTTCGACACTGAAATGCATGACTAATTTTCTACAAGGCGACTGTTAGGACGCCACAGTACCTAGGAATCCTCTCTCTTAGTGGTAGTGAGGATTGAAGGTGGGCTTCATAGACAGATGGTTTTAGGTGTTTGAAAATATTTTATACGCACGATTTGGTGGGGGACACTTAAAGTTGAGTAAGCATAATTTAAACACTGAATTTTACGACTTAAGTCTAATGGTAATTGCCATGCTTCCACAAATAGGCTGTTAACAGGGCTGGTTCTAAAAGCGCCAGGGCTTATTTAGGAACATTGTTACCCAACAACTCAAGAAAGAAATACGAGCGTGGGCATTTAATTTTTAAAGATTCAGAAATAGATTTTTAAAGATTTTAAAGAATTTTTAAAATTCATTTCATAGCGGAGAAAGGTTTGATTGCTTACTTTTGTGGCAAGTCAGAGACAGAACAACCAAGAAATCTTTGGACCCACTCCTCTATGTTAAAGAGCACAATATCACTTAATGATTATATTGATATCAGTAAGTTTACTCAGTTATTATCGTTTTTAAAGAGAAAAAGAGAAGTACTTCATTACGAAACTTATTATAATAGAATAATGTATGTATGTATGTACGTACGTACTTAGCATGACAGCCGTTCACGACAGCCTTTGAACGGGTTCTGACCTACCGGCGACGTCCCTGCCTTGCGGCCATAGGTTAAGGGGGTATTGAAGTTAGCACGTAGAACCATAATCCCCACCTCGACCGGGAATCTAGGAACCTGGGGCCACGTAGTGGAAAGCGAGCACGTTTACCAAGAGCTAGCCGCGAGGCAATGTTTGACTTTACTTAACCACCGAGGATAAAGTTTGTAAAGACAGCACAGGTTATGTTTTGATTACGTTTATACATTTTTTACATTTTTAGAACACTTGCTTCAATTCAATATTATAACGTTAACATGTTTTATTCTACAGAACAAAGTACACTGCCTCATGCAAACACAATATATGCAGTAGTAATATCTAAAACATGTTGCTTTTTCGTGGTTCATGTGTTACAGTCGCATAACTCAGTCGTTCCACCATTCAAAGCTAGTGGTGTTACAGAATGGCTCAGACTTTCTAGTCTGTGTAGCATTATTTTCTGAAAATGCATAAATTTGAACTCATTTTCACAGAAAATTTTAAGTTTTCGAGAGACTTTGTAAGACATAATTTGAAGCACATGTACTCATAAATGTACTTAAAAATAGCTTAAACTAATTGTTGCTAGGGTAAATATTAACGACGTGAGAGAGATGTGAAAAAAATACATTTTTGTAATTTTAAAAAAATAATAGAAGAAAATCCCATTTATGTCATCTGATACAGTATATTTGGCACTATCCCTACCAAGAGTTTAAAGAAAAAAATTCAAACATTTTTGAGATTTTTTGTTATTTTTTAATGCTGTACATATTTCACGCAATATTGCAAGAAAACTATTAAAATCTTAAAGAAAACATATGTCATTATAGTACATGACATTTAAGGCTTCATGTAAAGTACCCCCAAAAATTAAAGAAAACTATTCAAAATCGCAGAGCTTTCAGTCGAGCTAGATCGACCTCGGAATATCCATTTTGGATAAAATCCTATTGATAGTATTAGGCGCTTTGAAAACCACTTTTTTGGTGTCAGGGGACCCCAAAACGGACCCCCAAAACTGTTGAAATCTCCAAATCGATTTTCCTCAATATTACATAACTTTATACTACGTACAATATCGTGTATACATTCGTTTAATTATTTAGAAACATTCGTATGTAAAACATGCTTCGATGATGAATGTACTACATACCACAAGGGATATCACGTACTGAAAAATTACAATAATAAATTTTCTCGAATATGAGATAAGACTTCTCGAATGAAGTTCTACAAAAACAATCATTTGAATGTATTGAACCGCGAAAAAAGAGCTCACCATGAAAAATTGTCTTTCTGGCATACGACCTTACCAAAGAAAACAATTTATGCACATGCAAGAGATCAAACGTGGGCAAGGAGGGTATACGACTGTTTACAAGTTTGCATTCATCTACAGTACTGTGACGTGTGAATAGAATGGAATGAAATTAAGAAATGACTATGATCTGTTAATTGGAAGTGATATTTTTTCCTGGTTCTTGACGTACACTCATATCCAGTGTGACATGTCACATTTATTTTTTATTCTACTGTTTGTAAAGACTTTTCCTAAGTTGCACCTAGTTTGATGTGTCGAGGTTCTATCGCGCACCGCTTGAGTTAGCACTGGTTCTGTTTTGATTGATTGACTATTTTGTTCTAGAGCACGTGAAACAGCTAGGGCCGTTAGCCCCTTTAGAATAGTGCATGTTCCAATCCTGAAAATGGTGGTGTTCCTCCTCCGCTGGTACGTGAGATTCATACACGTCCAGGTATCTTCGCTATCGGGGCGCGTTGACAGCGGAGCCATTGACACCATCAGACATACGAAAAAGGCTTTTGTAGCTGGTATGTCCTTACATGAAAATATTGATTTTGTGCATTTCTTCTGAGCGTGCAATATTGGACCGGCGTCGCTGGCCTAATTACTAAACCACGCTTCCTGAAGTCACAGAGGTTATATGGCTCTAGACCCCGCGGTTTCTTGGATGGATGACCGTCTGGGTACCCCGGGGATCTCACGGAGCCGATCCCTATCCGAAGGGATAAAAGGCAATGTCCGAGGATGACTGACTAAAATGAAGGAGGATTACTCCACAGTTCCATTCGACAGCAGTGAAAGGCTTACAGAACCCTTACGAAAACATAATAGAACATTTAAAAAATGTGCAGTCACAGGGTAAGTTGATTGGTTGATTGTTAGTTTTTCTGCTAAGGTCATCATTCAACTGCTAAGGTCATTATTACCGTAAGTGTAGTGCATTTTTCTGGCAGGGTGGCGGCGATCTTTCCTTGCTGGATGGTGAGATCCAGCTCCGGCCTATCGTCAGCGGTTTTTCCCAACAATGTATCTCCCTCCAATGGGGCACCGCTCCATCCGGGACAAACTCTAAGCTCCTGACTGGTCTTCGGAAATGTGTGGTAGAGAAGTGCGCGCGCGCGTGCGTGTATGTATGTGTGTGTGTGTGTGTGTGTGTGCGTGCGTGCGTGTGTGTATGTGTGCGTGTGCGTGCGTGTGTGTAAAGGTAGAGAAGACAGTGATAAGGAGTGATCGCGCGCAGTTCGTGGCGCGCTTGTTACGACGCTGCCCCGGCGTTCGCCTGACACTGCTCATAATGACCAGAGAAACCACGTAAAATCACATACATTAGAGCAATCGGTCACTAGAATGTTCTTTCAGTCATTGGTTAAATTAAGAATTGTGTACATATAAAATAAATTCCTACGGAGATTAAGACACTTATGATATAGTATATCATCACTAATTTAATGAGAGGGTCCCAAAAAATTTAAAATAAGATTTGTAATCTACTGTGTAAATCATAATAAAATGAAAATCGCTTCGGGCTAAATCTTTAGAGGAATATCCATTTGGGGGAAAATCCTGGTTCGTTTAGGCGTTAGTGTTGTTCACAGACGAAAGGGCAAAGAGAGAGGTGTTTTGAAAAAACAACTTTTTTTTAGGGAACCTGAAAATATGTATTTCTGCCACAATATCAATTTTTTACAGCAATACCTAACCTTTTCTTACACAAAATATCTGTATATGAGAAAATGAAAACATATATCCTTTTACTAGTTTGCATACACCAAGCGAAGTGGCGCAGTGCATAGCGCACTGACTTCGTAGTCGGGAGGTCCGCTTTCGAAACCCGAGCCGGCCCTGCTGACCGGGGTTTTTCGCGGCTTCCCTCATTCATAAGTCAAATACTGGGGTGGTTCAAAAATGCCACGATCATCACACACCATCCTATCTCCCACCCTATCAACCTAATCCTTTCATCCCTCATCATCACCCTATCACTTCATTCAGTGCCATCAGGGAAAGCAACGGGAAACTACACTGATTATATCCTCCCAAGAAAATCCACCATGATGATAATACTGTGGAACCACCTAGATAAGTCACCTAACTTTCGTCTATGGAAGAACAAGACCAAAGAAGCAGGTTTTTTAGGTGTAAGCAACGTTCGAGATCATATCTAATGCGGGAGAAAGAAAGTCTTATTATTCATGAACTCTTGGATTTTGCCCGACAGCCAGATCCAGTTTTATCCTGGGCTAGTTTTTCTGTTCCATTATTACATGTTGGTAATTGTAAAGTGCTTCTCATCATATTCCATGTCACCTTAGCTTGTTCCAAGAATTTTTCTTTGGATTATGTCATTTTTTGTGTGTTCTTGACTTCTGACCATTTCTCCACATGTGGTGGTTTTAGTCTCCCACACGACGCCTTTCTTACAGCAATTTGCTTCCCAATTAGACAGAAAATAAAAGATACAAGAACACGTTTACCTCAAAGTAAGGGAATAGGCGGTTCAATTGAAGTAGACAGCTCAAACGTGCCTTGATGCTTCAGGGATAACAAGAAGGTGAACCACATTCTTTGAAAAACTTTTTTCCAAATGAGGAAAAACTTTTGCCTCTCTCATAGAAAATATACTGACCACAATAGTCGTTTCACGAATATAAGCTAATGATCAATTATCTCAGCACTTGTACTTTGGAATAAACTCTTTGGTGTGTAACATAAATGAATTTATGAAAAATTTGAATTGGTTGACATCTTAGTTGTTCCATTCAGTGGCGTAGCGTTTGTAATTTTTTCTGGGTAGGCTCTAGAGCAGCTTTACTTATTACGAATGAATTTATGTATTAATTGCTATATCTCAAAATGGCAATTATTGTCTAATGTCTGATAAAACCAAATGGGTGAACAACCGGTTTAGTGTAATTACTAATTCATTTGTTTTGCACTCTTTTGTTCATTTCACTCAAGCGAGGCGTTTAAATATATTTACACTTTTATAATAAATACAATAATCACAAATCATTTCATTCATTTATAGGCAAATTCGAAGAATACCATCTGTAAGATTCCACCATCTGTACCGAATTCATACCATCAGTAAGATTCTGCTCCACGAAAGTGCGAGGTAACGAAATGTTTATTAACGGCGCTGGCATTTTATTGAACTTCTAGCAGTCCACTGTTTTCTGTCACCTCTTTCAAAGGTTTCGGTTTCAACAAGAGGTTAGTCATTCCGATAAGCTGAGGTGGTGTGTTTGTGTGCGCCTATCGTGTTGGTGTTGGGAACGTGGGCCCGCCATAGGACACGAACAGTCTCGAGGATTCCGTATGGGCCAGCCGTAGGCTACACCTCGGCTCGCTGTAGCCGTCAGCATAGCTACGTCTCGGGAGCACACGTACTGCGCAAGCGTGACAGGCTCTGAACGCCAGAGGCTCCCTCCTGTGAAGTGTAAGTTCGCAATTAAGCGGGAAATTCAAGGCACAAAACCTGCGTGAAACGTGGTAATTGTGAATGGAAAAAAATATCAATAAGAACATTATATAGGGACGAGAACACTTGTGCCATTGATTTATGTCTACGCGTTGACTTTACATCTACGCGTGTTTTCCAGAGAAAATGTACATGTAGATTACATTTCTCTTTTCACATGTGGACTATATATACAATGTACTTTACGAGACTATTTAATGTCTCACATAAAATACCCAAATTGTTTATAATAAGTAGTAATAGTAGAAGCATGTGTAAATGTTATATCTAAAATTTTCAGTTCAGTAAATGAAATGTATTATATAACTCCTGATGACAACCTTTTAATAGCCACAGTTACAAAAGTGATTTTTAATCAATTCAAAATGCAAAATATCTGGTACATCCTGAAAATATATGAAGGCCAGTGACCTACATAAAAAGGTCTCCAATGTTAGGTCAATGAGAACTTTCAATGGCTTTACTGGTAAACAGCAGGTAAGAACTGAAACCTACAAATTGTCTAATGCTCACTTGATAGTACCCCCTCCCAAATATGATCACTGTAAAGTTCAAACACATGTACGACATGCCGTAATTCACTTCCCGTTACACAAAATGCTAATAAAACTAAATTGGAACACAGTTATGAAAAAATTCTAGACACTAATAATTATCGTAGGAGAATAATAACTTTTGTCAAAGAAATCAACATCTGTAAACATATAACTAAGAAACTTCAATGCAACAAACATAAGGAAGTCGGTACCAGGAATGTGTAACCACTTTTATTAAATCATGTACCAGGAGCGGTGGCCCAAGGCATCAACTGATGTCACTGCAGTGTTTCTGATCTGAAGTCGTAGGTTCGAGTCCTGACGGTGGCAGGATTTTCGACACTAGCTTATTACCGAGGGCCATTAGGGGACCGACTAATTGAGAAAATGTGAAAAAAAATGTAGTTCGGGCGGCGACAAGTGGAAGCTGGGAAGAGGATGGAAGAAAATCAAAAGGCCAGTCCAGGCCAAAGAAATTAGGAAACGAACTAGTACGAGAAAATCTGTGCCGTTCCGTAGCATCACTAGTGATACGGAACGGCACAGATTTTCTCGTACTAGTTCATTTTCTAATTTCTTGTTGAATCTTGGAATGGCATCAATTACAGTAGTTTTCATTCTTCGCACTTGTGTAATCGTCTGCACCGAGAAGGGTAGCATCGTACATCGCATAGTGTGTCCTCGAAAGATCTCGAAGGCCATAAGGCCCCTTCACAAGGCGCCATTCAGCAGCGCTTCCAAGTGGTGCGTCTGTTGGGAAAGCATTCTTTTAAATGGACCGAGCGAAGTGGCACAGCGCTTACCGTGCTGGATTCTCAATCCGGAGGTCCGGGTTCGATCCCAGGGCCGGCCATCGTGACTGAAGTTTTTCGTGGTTTCATTTGGTCATAAGACGAATGCTGGGATGGTTCAATAATCCCACAAACACCTCAAAAAAAAAACTTACCACCTCGGGAGCTTAAAGCTTGTCCCGGCTGGGTCGGTGCCCCGCCGGTGGGAGATACCTGGTTGAGGGGAAAACCCCGCTTGCAGACGGTAGGTCGGCGCTGGATCTCGCATTCAGCGGGAACTAATGACCTTTGTAGTTGACGCGCCCGGAATCACGAATCAATCCAAAAACTTCCCAAGACGCCACGCAGCGGCGCTTCCGATAAATGGCAGGGCCCTTCCCACGCCGCCACCGCCGCATACTGTATACCCTACCGTGGACAGGGGGAGAGTTCGTGAGTCCGACGACAAAGGGACGCAGAAGTAAAGCGCCGCGACCGAGTGTTCTAGAGGGAGGGCTACCTTTAAAGCTGCGTTCTGCCAGCGGTTGCGGGCGTCTGCCACCGAGCGCCTCAGCAGCGCGAACCCGTGGGAAGATCTCCATTTAAACCAAATGCACTGTTGCAGTGGCGACATGGGAAGAAACCTTATGCTTGGATTTATGTAGAGCCGTCTCTGTAGTAAATCAGCTGTTACGGTGTCATTCAATCGGAATGTTTGTCACCATAATGACGTCACTGTAGTGTAAGATCCCGATTGGATGATACCGTAACAGCTGATGACCTGTCAGAGGCAGTTGTCAATAAATCGCAGTATAAAAGGCGGCGTTCAAACGAGGCGCGCCACTGAGCCGAGTTTTGCTAGCTGTCTGCCTTTTGGCCGCCTGACCCCACAGAGGTGTGACTCGCGCAATCTCTCTCGCGGTCAGAGGCGAGCGACGGTATCGGTGTCGGTGACTCTGTCTGAAGGTGTGTCAAGGCACTCCTAGTCAAAAGTAGGATGGGATTCCCTGTGAGTGAACAAAGCCTGTCGGCATTAGAAAAAGAAATCCAAAAATTTTGACTGGAATCATCTTCCTTTCTAATTTAGATTTTTAACACTTTCTGGCCTTGGAACCTCTTCTTTCAAAGAAAAAATGCGATAGTGCCTTTGTGCTGTCCAAGCTTACAGTTGTGTTTTCGCCTTGATCTATATCTGTATTAGGAGTAAAAAAGGAAAATAATGACAAAACGTAAGAAAAAGGCAAAAATTAGGCCAAATATTATTAAAAGGCACCTGAAGCTAAAATAAGCAAAAAAGGTAAAATGAAAATATACTAAACACATTCCAGAATTAAATAATATCTTTTGTTAAAAGCTAAAATTTGTAACAATAATAGAAAGGTATTTTGCCAAACTTCCGGGCTTTAAGCATCAGGATGTGCTTGGCTACATGAGCATATAATATATTTTATTGATAAATATACGTTTTTTGACATTTTAAAATTTTCAGTTTGCGAGTTCTGTGAATTACAGCTTTTAAAAACCGCGAATATGTTTTTCTTAAAGATGGAAAGTAACAATGGAACCATCTTCAATTTTTTCTGCCATAGCTTCATTGATCATAAATTTTAGACAACTGCTAGAAAGCTCAAGAACATAAGTATGTACGTATGGTAATGATTGGCGAGTTGCCAGGCACACAAGAAATCGATTCTTCTTTAATTACGTCGACCCTCCTGATTATATTCAGTGACAAGCAGATTTTATTCAAAGCTTTCCTCATTGGCAATACTTACATTACTTGAATTATATACACCTGACACAGGATGGATATAACTTCATGTAGCAGTATGAACGACGATGAAAGAAAGACCAAAACGAACACCACGTTTATTTACGGTACTTGTTCCAAATTCGTTACGTAATTTGCAATGTGAACATACCTCCTCATACCGTACACTATGTAGTTGCGATTGCGCAAAATTCAAACTCTCAGTGTTTGAATAAGAGAATTTGAGGAAGTACATTATCGTTGTATTGTGCAATTCTGTTGAAAGAACTCCAATTTTCATACTGATTAGGTTTCAAATAAATTGCCCGAAAACTCTATCCAGGCTCCATAATAATTGAAAATAAAGTTATATCCTCCACATTACAATGTTTTAGCGACAGTCTCGCTCTAGCCGCTGAGGTGTGAGCATCGTAACCGAGGCAGCTCTTATCGTGGACTGTTGAGGCCAAACCTACAGTTTAAGTGAATGGTTTGAGAGTGCGCGAAGGAGATCTATACTGATTTTGCTAATTTATCGTGTGATTTTACCATTGGTGACGAGTGCTTTGTGAATTGTGAGTGAGTGTAAAAAATCTCCCCTTGTTCGGTGCTCGGCACCGGGCACAAGCTCCACCATGGCATCAACCTCAGGAAACCAACAACCTACCGATGGCTCAAGTAAGAATTATGCTACAGTAACCGCAGCGAACCTTTTCCCCAAAAAAGAAAACGCAATTGTTATAGACTCTGTCAACCAAGCTCCAACCTTAGATTTCATACAAGTGCTTGCCCAAAAAATCAATCCAGCCCATATAAGATTTGTGTCAAAAATTTCAAATAATAGGCTGTGTGTATATCTCGCCACTAAAGAAGTTGCTGACGAACTTGTTGAAAAACACAAAAGTATAACAGTGTGTAGGCAAGAATTCCCTATAAGACCCTTAATATCCAGAAATAAAAGAATAATACTTTCAAATGTGAGCCCTAGTATACCGCATGCGCTTATTGAAAATAAGCTATATTCGTATGGCATTAAAACAGTAACACCAATGTCATTTCTTAGAGCAGGTTTTTCTAGTCCAAATCTAAGTCATATTCTAAGCTTTCGTCGACAAACATTTATTAGCCCAGAAGATGAAAGCAAACTACCTGAATGTTTTCAAGTAATTTTTGAAGAAGTACCACACTGGATTTACATCACATCGGATACCCCTACGTGTTTTCAATGTAAACAACAGGGTCATTTAGCTAAAAATTGCCCACAAATCAATTCAGATTTTGTGGAGATAAATCCAACTTCCAATACCATATCACAAACTCCCATCATAAGCACACCTCAACACGTTGCCTTTCATTCTACTACATCCGCCCCTGCACAAGTTGAAACTATAACCGTTTGCAAAGAACCTCATATTCAAACTCCAAAATCAGTCTCAGTTCCTGTAACCTCGACGAAGGCCGCTACCACCGATAAGCTCACAGAAGGACAGGTCGACAAAAGTACCCCAGCAAGAATGAAAAGACCTTTATCTACTACCGACTCAATCATTACGTCAGTAAACCAGTTATCTGAAAGCGATATTGAGTCTACAGACTACAACTCTGGATCAGATTCAGAAATACAAAACCCAGAAGAATTTAGTACATCACGAAAACCTAAGGCGGGAAAGAATCCAAAGAAATTAAAAATCAAACCAGATAATAGTCAAGATAATTTATGGACAGACACAAAAGCACTAGTAGAGAAAAATGGTACAAATTATCCACTGTCATTCAACCAATTAATAAACTTTTTCGATAAAACAAAAGGAACTAAATTCACAGTAGACATCGCGAAAGATTTCACAAATGACCTTTCCCCCCTAATAGCAATGCTAAGAGAAATTTATCCCACCTTACGTGGTAAAGGTCTAAAAAATAGATGTTCAAGAATTATTAAAAAACTGGAGGCCTCGAAAGATACTTCCCATGAATTAATTGATCATTCATCGTTGGATGAACCGTAATTAGAAACCAAGCTTAACCAAACACATCATGGACATTGTTCAATGGAATTGTAATGGTTTCTATGCAAGACGTCCACATCTAAAACTCTTAATTAATAACCTTAATCCACAAATTTTATGTATACAGGAAACCAATTTCAAAAACAATTCCAATGCAAAAATACGAGGATATAGAACATCCTTCTACAATAGAAGGCAAGCACAAATCGCTAGTGGAGGGGTAGCAATTTTTACAAAAAACGAAGTATTCATTCAAGATATTCCTCTCCAAACGACGTTAGAAGCAGTAGCAATCAAAGTCAGAATAAATTGTACTATAACTATCTGCAATATTTATCTACCAAATAGTATTTCATTAAATATTGCTGAACTAGATAACATTCTCGCACAACTGCCAAAACCGTTTATAATATTAGGAGACTTCAACAGTCATAACAACCTGTGGGGTTCCTCAACTGTAGACAGAAGAGGAAAATTAATCGAAGAATGGTTAGACAATCATAATGATTTGGTCATACTCAATACGGGAACGCCGACCCATTTCAACGTTAGTAACGGTACAGAAAGTGTCATAGATTTAAGCTTCGCGTCCACAGATATTGCAACAAAACTTTCATGGGCCTCAATGCAAGATCTATATGACAGCGATCACTATCCTTTATCCATAAACTGGTCAATCCAGCAACAAAAAATAGAGCAAAGAAATCGCCCTAAATGGATAGTAAACAGAGCTAATTGGCCTCTTTTTCAATATATTATTAATAATAATATTAACAATCTTAAAGTGCTAGATTCGCCTCAACAATATGAAATCAATACGATAGTTGGTGAGTTTATCACTTTGATTACAGAAGCAGCCAAGCAGGCAATCCCCCAAACTACAGGAAAAGTAATGAAACGTCAAGTACCATGGTGGAATGAAGAGTGTACAAACGCTATAAAAGAAAAGAAAAGAGCGTTCAGGAAATTTAAAAAAAGCAAAACAATAGAAAATTGTATTTCCTACAAGAAAGCAAGAGCTAAGGCCCGCTTAACACTTAAGACCACAATGATCCAATCATGGCAACAATTTACGTCATCCATCACGAATAAGACAGCAATTTCTGAAGTGTGGCACAAAGTCAAGATAATTAGCGGATCAAAAACATATCACCTACCTAGAATGCTAATTGACAAGAATGGAGAAAAACAATTCTGTCCAGAAGCCATGAGTAATTTACTTGCTGATTCCTTTGCTAAAAACTCTAGCAACTCAAATTACGAACCAACATTTTTAGCACAAATTGCATCGTCTTCTACCCCCTACTTGGAACTCAACAAAGAACTATTAGAAAACAATGAGGATCAGTATAACCAACCATTCCACATGCATGAGCTTAGCTATGTACTAAACAAGAGCAAAAATTCAGCACCAGGGCCGGACGACATACCAAACAGTTTTCTTAAGAATCTCCCAGAGAATGGATTAAAATATCTTTTACAAATATACAATAGTATTTGGACAACCCATACCCTTCCTAACCAATGGAGAGAAGCCATCGTAATTCCTTTCCCTAAACCTCTTAAAGACCATTCAAACCCAGTGAACTTTCGTCCCATTTCGTTAACCTGTAATATATGCAAGATACTAGAAAAAATGGTTAACAATCGATTGAGATGGACCCTGGAAGAGAAAAATCTGATATCACAGTATCAAAGTGGCTTCAGATCACTCCGGTCAACAAATGATCATTTAGTCAGTATAGACACAGAAATATGTGACGCCTTAGCTACAAATCAACATGCTATTATAGTCTCTTTAGACATTGAAAAAGCATACGAGATGGTATATAAAAAAAGACTCCTAAATATCCTTTCTGATATGGAAATAAAAGGTAATACACTAGCTTTCATAAATAATTTCTTAAGTCACAGATATCTCAAAGTAAGATTACAAGAAAAAACATCGAAAGCTGTAGAAATGATCAATGGACTTCCACAAGGGTCAGTACTTAGTGTTCTCCTTTTTCTCATAACTGTCAATGAAGTCAGTACATTAGTAAAAGGCCCAACTAAAATATTTTTATTTGCAGATGATATCACCCTTCTGTGCACTGGAAAAAATATTCAGTTAACTGCTAAAATAATCCAAGAAACATTAAATAAAATTGACAATTGGGCCAGTTCTACAGGATTTATTATTTCCAAAACTAAATCTGAATTCATAGTATTTACCAGAAGATCCCATGAACAGAATGCAAAAATTACATTGGAAATTGGGAATAAAGAAATAAGAAGATCAAATACCTGTAAAATCCTTGGATTAGTGTTTGATGCCAAACATACGTGGAAACATCATGTTGCAGCTCTAAAAACAGATTGCAAAAACAGACTGAATATCATAAAAATGCTAGCATGTAAAAAATGGGGAGCCCAGTCTGATTCTCTAATAAAAATTTATAAAGCCCTAATACAATCTAAACTCGATTATGGGTCAGTGGTGTATAGCGCAGCAGCCAAAACACTACTGAACACTTTGGATCCCATTGTCCACAGTGCATGTCGCATAAGCTTAGGAGCCTTCAGAACTAGCCCGTGTACCAGCCTTCTAGCAGAAGCAGGTCTCATGCCACTGGAATTGCGAAGAAAGCTTCAATGTTTAAAGTATGCATATGCAACATTCAGCATACCTCCAAACCAAACAAACGCATATATCTTCAACTCCCCTAAAACAGAAATGTATAATGTACATCCAAATTTTCCAAAGCCTCTGAGAGAAAGACTTCCCTTATACCTTAACGCTCTAAATATAAATAAACCCCTCATATTCCCAAGAAGCTATCACCCCATCCCCCCATGGCACTTATTCAATCCCACCATAAATCTTGAGTTTAATCAACTTCCACACACCTTCTCACAATCTGAGACCCTTCTTCTCCCATTTATTGCTGAATATGAAGAAAAATTCAATAATCACTTAAAGATCTACACAGATGGGTCAAAATGTAATGGTAAATGCGGTTGTGCCATAATTTCAACCACAGAGGGTACTGAAGAAGTATTTCGACTACCTGATTTCTATTCAATTTATTCCTGTGAAGCTTGGGCAATCCTAAAAAGTATTGAAACCATTTCTACAAATAAAGTAAATCCAAACATACTTATCTTCTCTGATTCCCTGTCCTCATTGAGAGCCATAAATAATAGATATACAAAGAATATCTATATACAAAAAATACAAAAACTACTGTATGATCATCATGAGGCAGGAAATCAAATAGTTCTTACCTGGATTCCTTCCCACAAAGGCATTATAGGTAATGAAAAAGCAGATGAAGCCGCAAAAAGAGCAACAAAATTACCAAATATTGACAATAATGCTTATGGTTCATATGAAGATATTAAAAAGCTTTTTAAATCTCAAATAGTTAAATACTGGGACACACAATGGAAGAACACAACCTCTAAACTGCATCTTGTTAGGAGATCAATAAATGAATCTCCATTTCCACATAAGTTGGTTAACAGGAATAATCAGGTTACTATCACCAGACTCAGAATAGGTCATTTCAAAGCCAGTCATGGACATCTTATAAAAAAATCCGATCCAGAACAATGTCCTAAGTGTGGAGCTAGAATTTCTTCCCCACATCTGCTACTTGAATGCCCACAAACCAACAGTCAAAGAACAGCAATGAAAATCAATGGCAATTTATTAGACCTTCTTAATACCATAGAGAAGTGTGATCAAATTATCAAATATTTAAAAGTAACGGAATTTGACAAACTAATATAGAACCGCATAGTGAAATGAATGGGATACCAAGTAAGGGGCTTATTTACTTAATTGTGGATATGAATATATATATATATATATATATATATATATATATATATATATATATATGTGTATGTGTTGAATGTGAATGTATATGTATGTATATGTTTATTATATGTATGTATCTGTATATATGTATATGTAAGTCTATGTATATGTACTTTGACATATTGTAAATGACATCTGCTATTCTGTGTACTGAATTTAAATACCTCTATGTATAATTCTGTCCAACGGGCAAATTGATAGATGAAATGACCAATTAAACCCACAGTAATACAAATTAGAGCATTGTACTGGGAATTAATAGTAACTTAGGGATCTATTTAAAAACATGAAAGTTATGTAATCTAAATTTAAATTTTTCCTTTAAATTTTATTGTACTTTCCAGTAACATAAACTGAATCCAACTATGAAGCTAATATGGATTCTGAAATTGAGTATTAATTTCCTAGGGATACAATGGATCTTTACATTGATTCAAACAGTTAACAACTGGTTCATATGAGGTTGCATTATTGTGTCAAGTATGTAATGTATTGCATGTATTGCTTTATGTAATTTATGTATCTAAATATGTGACTAGTGTACCTGTGTATTACTGTGGTCGCTTATGACCCGAGCAGTTTAAAAGCGACCTAAAATAAATAAATTTAAAAAAAAAAAAAATGTTTTAGCGGCAATGTGAATAGTTGTGAATATATCGATTCACTTGATTCATATCTAGAGATCTGAATTCTGGTACCCAGAGACGTAAAGCTGCACCGAGATTTTACAGGGAAACACGTATGAATAAAGAGTCCATGGCGTAATGGACTGCTATACCCAAGTTCGCGGGTTCAAACCCAATCGAAGCAATGGATTTTTAAGGGCGAAACAATCCTTCGCACTCCTTCCTTCGGAGTGGAAGTAAAGCTGATTGTCCTATGTTAGTAGATTTACTGCATGTAAAAGATCACCAAACCTAAATGAAGCCTTTGATCTAAATTTAAATAGCCTGTTTCGCCGCCCACGAAATACCGTTTTTCTCCGCTATTTGGAGAAAGGAGCGTAGCAGAATTCGCGTGGTCAGACGGAAGAGCAGGCTTCTTTGCCTGAGTAGCGTCACATAAAGTAAGGCATCACTTCAATTCAATAAAAGTTAGGCTTGAAGAAAAAATTGTGTAAAAGTAACTTTTGTGAAAATTTTGTACGAGATTCCTCGTATTTACCGGCAAAGTGATTACCAAGCCCAGCAATATATAGAAATAGAAAATGCATGATAAACAAATAATTGATACGATGGTAAAATACGATTTACAAATCCAAGAAGAGACGTGAAAAATTGTTGAATGTTAAAAACTCGAAAAAAATATACACACACTTTCAGTTCATTTATTGTAATTATCAATATTTGTTATTCAAATGGCTTCACATGGTTTTCAATAAAGATTTTAGTATTCTCAATTATTTCCTGTGAAATAGAGAATTTTGACGAAAAATATGCCCCGATCAGAACTCGAACCAGCGCAGCTTCCCTCTTAAAAGCTGTGCCAATTCTCGCTGAATAACGACTGCGACAAAAATGGCTCTGCATGACGTTTACACTTATATAATAGTAATAGCGTATGGTGGTTTCATTTCTGGCATTACGAAGTAAAACATCCAGAGAATGTGGAACAAAACGTCTACTGGGCGCCCAAAGAAGGTATCTCGGAAGATTATTATTCATAACAGATAAACTGGTTCAAACTATAGAGATTAGAAAACTAAGTTATGTGAGAAAGTATGGTCCATTCTATTGCACCACTGGTTTCCTAAATTTAGAAACACGTTGCATCCACTTCTTTCTCACCATACTCCAGCTATAAGAGTTTTTCTGGTGAAAATTAGCCGTTTTCCGGCGCACGATTACATAACTTTCTCTTCTTACGAAGATTCGTAACGCGAGAAAGTAAAAAGCAAATTAATAACGATTTTGGAACTATTAGGGATATCTAACTTGTTCTTATGCGTAATTATTATATTTTGTTTAAATTTAATGTTGATATACTCCTTTTGCACTGAAATGGGTTTATACAGATGCAAAGAACGACGAACAATTGATATGATGCTATATACGCTTTACAACTCCAAGAAGAGATGTGAAAAATTGTTAAAAAGTTGAAAATTGGAAAATCACACACAGACTCTTCCAGTTCATGTATTGTAATTATCAGTATTTGTGATTCGAATGGCTTCACATGGTTTTTGATCATGTTTCTGGAATTCTCAATTATTTCCTGTGACAACAGAGAATTTTGGTAAATAATATTCCTCGACCAGGACTCGAACTAGCTAAGCTTCCCTCAGAAGCACTGGGCCGATGCACCCAATTAACGAGCACTGCTACTTTCCTATGCGTGGCTCTTACACTATAATATAAATATAATAGTAATAGTGTATGGTGGTTTCATTTCTAGCATTAGGAAGCCGACAAAACCAGAGAATGTGAAACAAAATGTCCTTTGGGCGCCCAAAGAAGGTATCTCGGAAAATTATCATTCATAACGGAAAAAATGGTTCCAACTATAGAGATTAGAAAACTAAGTTCTGCGAGAAAGTCTATGCCATTCTATTGCACCACTAGTTTATATATTTACCGTCCATTATTACACACGTGGAGAAAATTTAAAGAAAAAATTTGGAGCGGTTTTTGAGAAATTTCTTTTGTAATTTTGAAGCGAAGATTACGCAAAAACGACTCGTTTTTTTAGAAAATTCTATATAACCTTTTTTAATGATCTAATTTTGTACAAGAGACTTTGAAGTAAAAATTGCTATCTACAATTCTGTAGTTTAAAAATATATTTTGGGAATTTTCAAAGTATTTTCAGAAGTAGGACTAAGACCATATTTTTTATCGTCCTTCATTACATAAGTGAAGAAAATTTAAAGAAAAAATTTGGAGCGGTTTTTGAGAAGTTTTTTTGTAAATTTGAATCGCAATTTTCTCAAAAACTACTCTTCTTTTCAAAAAAACGGTACATGACCATATTGAAAGTGCTAATTTTGTACAACCGACTTTGTTTGAGGTAAAAATCTCTATCTTCAATTTTGCAGTTTTTAAAGTTTTTTTCAATTTTCGAAAAATTGGGGATATCAACGAAAATGATACCTACATAATTTCCTTAAACGTCCTTTGCACAATTTAACAGCCAAATATCATCAAAAAATTTCGAGCCATTTTCTTTTAACTTTGAAAATCTCCGACGGGCTCAATGTAAAGTACTCCCACATATTAAAATATCGGTTTCAAATTCCAGGAGCCTTGACACGAGTAAAAACGATCAGGGAATATCAATTTTGAAGAAAATCGGCAGAAAGGCTTAGGCAGTAGCGGTGACCATAGACGGATAGATAGACAGACAGACGGACGGACGTTTTGCCGTCAGTCGATTTTACAGTATAACAAAACATGGATTTTGACTACCCCACGAGGTAGAGGATTTTTTCCCCTAAATTAAGCAACAGGTTTTATCAAATTTTTCCTCAACAGACTCCTGCTATAAGAGATTTTCTGGCGAAAATTAGCCGTTTTCCGGCGCACGATTACATAACTTTCTCTTCTTACGAAGATTTGTAACGCGAGTAAGTAAAAAACAACAAAAGAATAGGGCATATGGCGTTTATGTCATCTCACAGAGTTAATTTAGTACTATCCTTTCCAAAAATTTAAAGAACAAAATTGGAGCCGTTTATGAGAAAAATCTTGTTTTTGAATTTTTTTAAAAAATTGCATATAATGCAGGCAATATTGCGCGAAAACTACTAATATTTTCAAAAAATGTACATGACCGTAATGAAAGGCCTCACTTTCGACAATAAATTTTATTTGGAGGAAATATCTCCATTTTTAATTTTGTAGTTGTAGTAAGAGGCCGAAAAAATTCAAACTTTTGCAATTTTCGAAAATTGAGAGTTAACCGTGAAAATTGGGCCTATGCCACCTTAATAAGTGTATTTTACTCTAATCTTACAAGTAATTTAAAGAAAAAATTTGGTGCCGTTTTTGAGTAAATTTTGAAAATGTCCGGGGGGTTTTATGTAAAGTATCCCCAAATTTTGAAAATTGTTTATCAAAATCGCGGCGCCGCGAGTGGAATCAGATGAACCGGGGAATATTCATTCTGGAAGAAATCGTACGCATGGTTTAGGTGCTAGTGTTTCTCTCAGACATCGGACGGACGGACGGACGAACGAACGAACGGACGGACGGACGGACGGACGGATGTTTTGCTTTCAATTGATTTTGCGGTATCAAGAACTCACAAAACAAGAATTCTGGCTACACCACCTGTTAGGAGATTTTTTTGTCGTATTTTAGCAACTGGTTTTATCCACTTTTCGTTATCACGGCGCGGCAATGAATTTGTTTCTGCCGAAATTTTGCCGTTTTTTCGCGCAGCATTCCATAACTTTCCCTACACTACGCATATTACTCCGTATATACGTATGAATACGGGAAAGTAAAAAGCCTTTTGTAACTAGTACGTAGTTTCATTAAATTATTTATTATTGTTAGGCAATGTAAGCTTAAGTATGTTATGTTAAGATATTCTGTCAACAAGTAATGATACTTAATTGCCGAAATAAATAATAAATCTAATCTAATCTATTTTTCATTACTTCTGGGCGCGCAATATATGTATATCCGTTCGACGTCAGTAAAAGGCTTACAGAAACCTTACAAAAACGTAACAGAACTTTAAACTAGTGGTGCTACAGAATGGCACAGACTTTCCCGTATTATTGCAGGACATTTTACAAAACTCCCTCCGAATGCGCATGCGCGAGGAGGGGTGACTCCCACCATCAACCGCACACTTCCCCTGAAAATACCGCTGTCTCACTCGCTCTGCGCGCCAGGCGACGTGGCCGGTCGAGGGGAGGGGGTTCTTAACGCACAGACAGGCTGCTTTGTTCGTGGCCCAATGCGCAGCAGTAAAAGTGTCAGCCATCCAAATCAAAACCGTTTCAGCTGTCTGTGCACAAACGCTGACTCTTAATATATTAAGATTCATTAAAAGAAACATGTATTGGAAGCGTCGCCCCTGGTCCTCAGTCCTGTCCCTTTCGTCTTCGAGTGCTGTGCAGCGTGGCGTCTCTTAGCGTAGGCCTAATTTGAAGTGAAGTTCACAGGCGTAATATTGTGTGTATTTGTTTCTAACATTAGGACAACCGTTTGCAGGTAATATAACCTGAACATCAAGCACCCACTTTACCATCCCGATCTCAATTCCATCGATTTAGTTTGGAGTTCCATTAGGAATCATGTTACGAAAGAAAGCATCGGTACCCGTCTATGAGTTAAAGAAAATGTATGCCGAATATTATTTTCTAAATATTGTCCAAATCAATGGAAGAAGTGTTGTGAACACGTTAAGAAAATCGAAGAAGAATATATGAAAACAGACATGTCGACGAAAGCAAAGGGGGACAAAATTATCGTTTCTTTGCGGGGCAGTTCCTCTGAGTGTGAGAACGACAATGACGTCACACAGCGACGGCTGCAGTGACATTGATGACTTATGGCTCCTCCTTGCTGGGGGAGGGCGACGAATCGCGCGCGCGCAGGTCAGATATTCTGGCACTGTAGCAGCGGTGGGAGAAGCCCGCGAAAGTAAGCACCTCCCAAAAGGGAGATTTCAAACTTGTTCCCCTATAGTTTTCTATTTCCTTCGGTCTCAGCTAGCTATTCGGAATTGCCACAAACTCGTGCCAGCTGGCATCTATCTCCACCCAAAGTACGTTTTTTTGACATGTTCTTCATTTTTCGGTTTCCTAATGGTAGAACGGAAATATTAATTTTAAAATATTAAAGAACAGTAAAACTTTGTCCTAATGGCAATTTTCATTGAAAATTTTGGAGCCGTTTTTAAAAAAATTACAACTACGAGCTACTAAAAATGCGAAATTTCAAGCTTTTGACAGAAAAAGTTCATTTAGAGGAAAGTTTTCGGAAAATTTCATTTGGAGTCATTTGAAGCCCTTTAGCTTACAAATACAATAGTGTTTACAAATTGCTAGTAATGTGCATATTAAAGGTGAGAGAGATCTTTCAAATAAATTAAATTTATTTAATTTTTACATAAATTACATTGATGTAATTTTTGCAAAACCAAAAACATACTCCCAATTGGCATTTTTGAGAAAATGGCGTTTGAGCGTTTCTGAAAATGCGGAATTTTGAGCTATTTTTCAAAGAAAACGGTCGTGTTTTCGAGAAACTTTACTTGACATTATTTAAAGCACATGTACTCGTAAATATAATAATGTAAAAAAACGCCGCTAATGTAAATATTATCGACGTGAGAAACATGTGAAAAAATTTACATTTTTGTAATTTTTGAAAAAAACAACCTAGAGCAATATGGCTTTCATGTCTTCTGATAGAGTACATTTACCACAATCCCTACCAAAAGTTGAAAGAAAAAATTTGGAGACGTTTTTGAGAAAATCTTGTTTTTGTAATTTTTTTATGTTGCACATATTGCACGCAATATTGCATGAAAACTACTAAAATTTTGAAAAACATTTACATGACCTTTATGAAAGAACTCAATATGCTGAACAAATTTTATTTGAAGAAAAAATCTCATCTTGAATTTTGTAGTTGGAGAAAGACGCCGAAAAAAATTCAAACTTTCACAATTTTCGAAAGTTGAGAGTTATCCGTGAAAATCGGACCTATGTCATTTCAATAAGTGTATTTTACTCTATTCATACAAGAAAAAATTTGGAGCCGTTTTTGAGAAAATTTTGAAAATACGCGGAGGGCTTCATATAAAGTACCCCCAAATTTTGAAGAATCTTTTTCAAAATCTCAAAGCTTTGCCTAGAATCAGATCGACCTGGGAATATCCATTTTGGAAGAAATCGTACATATGGTTTAGGCGCTAGCAGTGTTCACATACGGACAGACGGACAGACAGACAGACAGGCAGACGTTTTCTTTTCAATTGGGTTTTCGGTATCAAGGGCCCAGAAAACAGGGTTTCTGGCTACATCACGTGTTAGGGGATTTTGTTTTCTTAATTTAGCAACTGGTTTTATCCACTTTTTCGTTTTCACGGCCCGGCAATTAAATTTTTTCCGCCGAAAATTGGTCATTTTTTCGCGCAGCATTACATAACTGTCCCTATACAACGTATATCACTCCGTGTAAACGTACGTATATGGGAAAGTAAAAATACTAAAAAAAGTCGTGATTTTTACACACTTTTTATTTCAAAACGTTTTTCCAAGCAAAATTCTTGTTCGCTAAATCTGTACACTATCTTATGAGCATTCAAACTAATAACAAAGAAGCAATTCAGTGAACAAGTTTAATATGCTAGCGATCTTTATCTAATGGAGTTTTTGAGAGAGTCTATCCGTGACGTGTTGAATGTGTGTCAAAATCTCCATTACAAGCCGTCATTGTTTTTTGTGGCGAAGTAAAAGGTATGTTAACTGGTTTATTATTATGTTAACAGGTGCGTCCTGTAACTTTTATGTTAAACAAGGCTTTTTGAGAATTAGTTAATTTTGAGAAATTAGAATGCAATGTGAATAGATTTTATCATATTTGCGAGTGGAACTACACCATGCGGCGTCTCTCGCATCCAAGCTTCCACCTTCTATCTTGCCAATCGTCGTCCTTCATGCATCTATCTCGCATTGCCTGTCTTACTGCATCATTCCAAGAGAGTGTTGGTCTTCCCCTTTGTCTGTGCAGCGGAGGTTTCCAGTGCCAAATTTTCTTTGGCCATCTTTCTTCTGAGATGTCTTCTAAGATGTCCATACCACTTTAGACGTCTGCCTTCTATTGTATCAATAATGTTAATAGCGATTCCCATGCGTGGCCTAATTTTCTCATTTCTGACCCTATCTCTTCGCATTATATTACAGCTACGCCTCCAGAACTCCATCTCCATTGCTTTTAATTTTTCTTTATTTCTTTAGAAATTTCCCACACTTCTGAGCCATACAGGGTAATACTTTCGACAATAGTTTTCTATATTTTGTTTTTTACATTGTTTCTAATATTTTTGTTCCAAATGATTGTGTGTAGCTGTCGTATTGCAACCTTTTCCTTAGTTATCCGTTGTTTTATTTCATCATCGCTACCCCCATGGTTAGATATTGTTGTTCCTAAATATTTGTAAGAATTGCAGCACTTCACAGTAGACCCATCTTCCATCATCAGATCTCGGCCTACTCCCCCTACTACCGTATATTCAGTCTTCATAATGTTTATTTGCAACCCCCATTTCCTATATTCTTCATTCAGCTTCCTTATCATATAGTAGACATCGTCATCTTCTGCAAATAGAACTTGATCATCTGCAAAGTTTAATAAATATATTTCATTCCTAAAGTAATTTTACTTGCATTGTTGCACCCATAAACATGGATTCTGGCTACACCACGTGTTATAGGATTATGTTTTCTTAATTTAGCAACTGGATTTATCCACTTTTTCCTTGGCAGATCCCGGCAATAACAGTTTTTCTGCCGAAAAGTTGCCATTTTTTCCATAACTTTCTCTCTACTGCGTAAGCGGTAGCGAGAAAGTAAAAAAGTTTTTGTAGCTAGTATGTCGTTTCATTAATTTATTATTACTTCTGGGCGCGCAAATTTGAAACGGCGGAGATAGCCCAATTGCTGCACACTTGTGTATAACGATTGGTGCCAATTTGTTTATAATTATTTTTTCATAAAACGACTCCGAATTTTTCCTTTAAATTTCTTCTTCGGATAGAGCAAATGAGGCTTAAAAATAGCGCTTGTCTCGTTTTCGTTGAACTCTGAATTTTTGAAATTTACAATAGTTACAAATAATGCATGAGTTTTTCCTGTTGTCGCACCACTAGTCTATACAGGACTTAAGGATTTAAGGAATTTTTTCTGTAAACTTTCGAATAGAGTTGGAAATTTGTGAAAGATTGCGGAAGAATTATGTATTCGAATGCTGCAGGTATGTTGTTTAGATTGCTAAGTCTTTGTCCAAATGAGAATTGCACTCAAATCATGAAGCATTGATCAATATTACACTTACCTTGTTTTGGAAATTGGATGAAATTTTCGAAGTTACTATAATTAGTTAAAGAATTAATGATCCAATTGGTTAAAACTAAGGGACTAAGCGAACAATATTTTACAGCCCTGAAATTGTTAATTTCAGAGTCGAATTTCTATTTGGCAGAAGATAAAGACGTGGAAGATTTCATTAACCTTTTTGCTTTGCTTGATTGATTGTTATGTACAACATCCAAGTTAATGACGATGATACAACGTGTTGTGTTGAAGATGCGATGATACAACGCGACGTGTTGTGCTGAAGAATGTCAAGAGATGGGTGTTATTTAAAGCAATTTGATTTGAAAGTTTAGACGAGGAAGAGTGAAGATTAAAGACTTTTTGAAGCATTCTATTCTTCAATTGGTAAATCATGTTGAAGCTTTTCTAAGTCGTGTTGCAAATCCTCAACAATGGAGTTTATTTCAGCTACTTTACAATTATTATTTCAGACATCCCTTGGAAAATTCTTTCCAACACCTTGATCAATGATAGCACAGAACGATATATACCAATTTGCTAAGACCTATACCAAAAGGAAACTTATCTTACTGTTAAATCCGTGGAGAATATAAGGGGTGCAAGGCGTCTGTGGCCCCCTAGAAATTTCAAAAGGGTCTCCATAGACGTACGTAATAAAACTTTAATTCCAGAAATATGATTTACTCTTGTTTTCCCTCTTTTTTAAACTGACAATTTGGGTAATTAATTATTTGGGTACTTCAAGGTACAGGTTCACAAGAGAAGTTCTCCAAACTATTTGGTGACACTGTAATTAGTTCAAAATAAGGGATTGTATATATAAATTGTGTCAATAAAGTTAAAATTGTATTCTCTTCGTATGTTTTATTTATTTTCTGATGAAGTTCCATTGAAAATAGTAAATATTAAAGTAAAATAGGACCCAGGGGAAATAGAAACGATGTTGGCTTCCCCTTGTTTTTGGTTACGCACGCCTATGTTGGAGAACATTACGTTTATTAAAGCAGTGTCTAGCAGAGTTAGTTTATGGTACAATTAGCAGAGGTCATTCATAAATTGCATTCATATTCAAATGCAATTCTAAAGCAATGTAGACTGAGCACCAGGGCACATATTTTAATCAAAACCAGAAATATTATACCTTTCTTACAATAAAATTAGATACGAAATAGTAAGTGGATAACCAGTAAGGTGTATGAATTCAGTAATACTGATGATACATTTCCAGTTCGGAACAGCTTGAACATTTACATTTCCCCCAGCAATAAATGTTTCATAGAATCAAGTGCATTCTGTGCTCTACAATGAATTTCCCCAACCAACAGTAACTGTTGTCGGGGAATTTTTGTCAATTTTTGGCGAAATTGGGTTAAGTACTGGAACTACTTGGGTTACTAAATTGGGTTAAGTACTATCTTTATATTATTTGAGTAAAATACACGAAATCAAATGTTGCCTTCTTATCGACAAAAATGCGTTGGAAATAGCGTTGAGCTTAGGAAAACGCGTTCGCTCAATAATCTAAGCCTTGTTTTCTCCAAATTACTATTTTTGACTTAAGAACGTTTACCCCGTTACCACAGGGTTATAAAATGGTTGTAGTCCCCCCTCGAACTTCTTTTGGCAGGGCCAAACACCGCTTTCATGTGTACGCTAATCCAACACACGTAGTTTGGCGAGTCTCCGAAAGAGTGCGAAGCCTGTCACTCCCCTCGACACCACCGCCTCCCTCGCTACCTGTAACGTCTCGGTGACAGAGGCAGCGCTCTCATGGTCATCGCCGGCAGCTGGTTGCAGGTCGGGGTGTGTTGTTTCCGCTATGCTTTGCGTTCAGCTGAATCCTTTTCGGATTTCGAAAATCTTTATCATTTGAAACTTTTGGACTTAGAAAAGCTATGGACAATAAAATACATCTATAGTGAAAATATGAACGATGGCTGAGAGATTAAAAAAAATATAGATAAGTGCAATTGTTAAAATTCAAAAGGTTTAATCGAAATGGAATTTGAGCCACACAATACGATGAAATTATTTCTGTTCAAACAGAAAGTTCGACGAAAACATTTCGAGTACTTTTGTTTTAGAAACGTTTAACATCATTTCTCCATCAAGCTGTACTTAAAGCCTGGTAACGTCGGTAACAATTTTTTAAATTTTTGGATTCAACCAAATCAATCAATTTATGATTATCGGTTTTGGAAAAAAATCTTCGGTGGCGGTAGTGATGTTCTCAAACACAGACGTTAACATAGCAAATAATGATTAGGAAGCAAACAATTTTGGATACTTATTGCTTATTGTCGATTTGCACTTCACTTCACTTCACTTCAATTCAATTCATTTCACCTCACTACACTAAACTTCTTTCCATGTCCAGTCCATTTTACTATTTTTCTTTTACCCAATTTCCTCATTGAGAATTTCACATAACCCAAAACCACACAGCCCTTCACAGCACTTAACTAGAAGTACATATCTTATTCTAAATATCAAATACATACTAGATAATATTGTTAACCTTTAACTGTGCTGGTGGGGTCTTCGAAACCCACATCAACATATTTTTTAAATAATTTAAATATTTTTAGCGACTTTTGTATTCCTTTCAAACCGTGGGGTTTGCGATCTGACAAGCCACCATCTTGTTACGTTTGTGCAGTGACGAGTTATAGTCGATTTCAACGTTTCCAGGTATCCTAGACCCCACCAGCATAGTACGTAAGTTTTTCAAATAGATGTCTTCTTATGTAATCTGTATTGTTTAGAACGACGTTTTTTTAATGTGGAAAGAAAATGCATTTCGTATATAGCAAAGAGGTTTTTTTTATTTCAAGTGCAGTTTTATTTGTGAAAAGTCGACAATCACCGACAAGAAATTCTGGGATTTATATTATGAACAGTAGTATCAAGTTTCGGGATCAACCCGGTGTTAGACCAAAATCAGCAGTTCCAGAGAAGACAAGACAAGAACAAGAAACACTTTCTGTGAAGATTGTCTGCTAGATAGAAATATCAAACATACTTGCATTAACTGCCCCTAATTTATTTGTTTACAACACTCAAACGTTTTTGTTTCAATTCTTCGGCTTTGGAAATTCAATAAGTTGATAATAATTTTGTTTTGTTCTCGTGTGTTTACCAATATTGATGCATATTAATGATGTATATAACATACCACAATGCTGAATTTTATTAAATATTATTTTCGTTGAAAAATATTGCGTTTAGCGAATTATTTTCTGCCTTGGTTTTCCGAGACCCCATCAGCACAGTTATGTTAGTAATTTTCACCAGCACAGTTAAAGGTAAATATAAAATAAAGTATATTCGATTTAACCCATTTCTAAATATTTTCACAGTGCGAGGAAACGTTTCAAAGACTGTCAAGGGTAAGCTAATTCAGTGCTTCATCGTTTGATTCATAGAAGAGTGTTTAGTGACATCTGTCCTCTGCTTCTTTCCTTCGATTTTGTAAGGATGATCCCCTCTGACACATGGAATAATGTCTCGATTCTGCTCTGATTTTACCCCATGCCGGTTCTCATATGTAAGATTTCAATAGAGCGCAAAGCCTGGACGTTTTATCCGCGTTCATAAAGGTTTCCAAACCAAACCTACGAGCGTGCTTTGTTTACGAATTTTTTTTTCAGCCCGCCTTTCAATTTTATCCATACTGTATCTTTGTTCCGTTTTTAAGGGTCTCAGTAAATTAATCCGTATTCTAAAATAGGACAAATAAGGAACGTGTAAGCTAACGCTTTTGAATTTGGACTGTTTTTTCTTAAGTACGCGCATTACAAAAAGTAAAATTCTCCACACTTTTCCCAGTATGTAATTTACAAACGTATCCAACTGACTTTTGAATCTAAGAGAACTTCCAAATACGTACAGCAAGAAACCTGAGGTATTACTCAGATCCTAATTAATAAGATAAAACGGGATAACTGCAAGTCCTACAAAACGTAATAGCTTGGTTTTTAGAGCAATCAATTTTAATTTTATTGGTGATTACCCAGTATTCTATTATGTTTAAATCTGTTTGCAAATGTTCGACATCCATGTTTGATTTAATGATACGATAGACCATACAATCATCTGCAAATAATCGGACGTGCGATGCAACATTCTCCATCAAATCATTAATGAAAGCAGGAAATATTTAGGGTCAATAGTACTCCCCTGTAGGACCCCTGACGTGACATTCGCGGATTCTGATAACTGTTCGTACTCTGTTTCCGGCCTGAAGAAATTCATTAATCCATGCCACGGTCATTATTGCAATGCCCGATTTTGAGAGTTTTTCAATTAGTAAATTGTGCAGTACAACATCGAACTCTTTTGCGAAATCTAATATAATAACGTCAACCGTCCCTTCCCGAATCGATTTCTTCAGCCAAATCCTGAAAGAGAGAAGTTATTTGGCTCTCTCACGAGTACCCCTTCCTGAATCCGTGATGGTTTGGAAAGAACCAATTCGCCTTTTCCCATTTTTGACGAAAATATTCCACCACTAGGTGCTCTATTATTTTGCATACAACGGACGTTAGGACTAATAGGTCTACAGTTCACTACTCGAGGCTTAAAAATAAGTACCACGATAGTTTTTAAATGTTCAGGAATGCACGTGTTATTTGTAGAAATATTAAATAATCGCACTAAATATGGTATAAAGGCTTCTCCAAGTTTTATTATTTCGGAAACTATGCCGTTCGCGCCGCGATATTTTCGTGGGCTTAGTGCTTTCATTGGTCTCTTTACTGAATTAACTTCTATTTTAAAGTTCCCGTTTCCCACAGTTGTCTGAATTTGAACTTGTTCTACGTTGGGGTTGTATACCGATTTTAAATACTTATTAAATGCATTGGTTTTATTTATGCCTTCCACAATGCTTAAATTTTCAATATTGATTATGGGGATTTCTTCACTATTTCCCTTCCGTCTCCAAGCATATCTGTGAAAATTGATTTCTTTCGTTGTTTAATATGTTTGTCAAAAACGTTTCTTGTGTTCTTTTCTTTCCTTTTCGGAGATTTCGAGAGTATTCACGAAATTTATGCTATGATGCCTTGCATTATATGTTTTTCGTGTTTTCTTTTTCAACTGACGTAAGACAGTTTAATAATATTCTTTAGGTTTTAAAAATTTAAATGGAACGAATTTTCTCAATCCCTCGTTGATAATACATTTAAATACATCCCAAATTTCTTCTATATTTGCTCCAGTACTTAGAAAGCTCTAATAACACTCGCAGGGCTAGTAAAGCTTTTAGAATGAAATTAGTCCTAGTTGGTGTGTGAAGCTGACTTATTACAATATTTATACAGCATGTTTATAAGCTGAGATCAATGAACAATTTTCGTGTTCGCCTGTAGTAGAGATCTTGTTCCTGTAGTGGAGATCCGTGTTTTACGTTACCAGCCCTACCACATTGATAACTGTATTACCAACCGTACCAAGCGGTAACATATTATAATTTATCACATATGCTTCTTAATTAATTCATAAGGTTTTGTACGTTACTGCAGATAGTCGCCTTCACCATTAGCCATAAAAACCGACTCACAGGTTGGAGGAGGAGGGGGGCAACCATACGGGAGGAGCCGAGAAAAGAGAGACCAAGATACTAAACTACCTGCTCCAGCCCTACCGCTCCATACAAAGGCCATTATTCGGAGACCTTGGAAGAATGAACCACAAAGGGCTCTTTCCACAGGGGTTGACGATCGTGTCAGCAGTGGTTTCTCGCAGCTGTAGCTGTAACTTGCAGTTTATAGGTCTGCAAAACAAACTCCCAACAGACCAGCTGATGGAAAAATTGTTGTTATACAGCGATTTTCGTAACTTTGCCCCTGACACGAATCAGCTGTTTCGCTGTTATCCAATCGGGGGCTTATATTTCGCGACAGTGACGTCACTATGGTGACGTTCATGCCCCCGATTGGATGAAACCGTCAACAGCTGATTCCTGTCAGATCAACGTTACGAATATCGCAGTATATGGTAGGTAATTCTCAATCATTCTAGAGTGTTTCACATTATGTAAAGTGTCATTGTCTATCTTACTCTTTGGCACTCTTACTTATAATAATAATAATAATAATAATAATAATAATAATAATAATAATAATAATAATAATAGCAAACCATCAACACCGCCATATGCTTGAAAGTATATGATATATTAGCATATGACTAGCGACGTTCCTCATAAAAGTACTTATACTCGTAACTATCATCATCATCATAATCTTTATTCCAATATATTGGTATAAATACAATTTAATGTTAGGATCCTATTATACTTTTATATTGTTCCTGAATACTGTCAATATTGTATTTTAAATTATTGTTACTATTAACCTATGTTACTCCTTTGGTGTTAAAAATGATTTTATACTTATCTAAAGTGCTCATGTAAACAGAATGTACCTGGATGTAACGTCTCTGGAATAACTTCACGTCTTCCGCCCACTTTTTCTGCCTCCTTTTCTTCGCTTCTTCTCCCTTCCCTTTGTCTCACAAATTTCCCCATTTTTTTTTCTTTATAACTCCCTTCCTCCGAACATCTTTTCTTCTCTTTCTCTACTGTGTATATATTCTGCTCTATTAATGTTCGGCCCTAAGCCGCCATTCTGATTGAGGTTTTTTCTGGGTTTACTCAATCGCTTAAGGCGTATGCCGGGATGGTCCCTAGTCTTGCGCTCCCAGTCACAAATGTACATTTGTCCCCCCTTTTAGTCTCTCTCCTTTCTTCTTTCTCTTTCGGCCTTTCTTCTTCACTTCCATCTGTGTTTCCCCTCTCTTTCACTTCTCTCTTTGTTTTTAAAATGTTCGGCCTTTAGCCGCCATCCTGATTGAGGTTTTCTGGGTTTACTCAATCGCTTAAGGCGTATGCCGGGGTGGTCCCTAGCTTTGATCTCCCAGACGTAAATGTACAGCTGGCCCTCCTTCTCTTAAAATATTTCTACTCTGCATTAATGTAGATTGAGTGGTTAGGCGGAAGAGCAGGCCCTATGGTCTGAACCTTACAACATTAAATAATAACATTATTATTATTATTATTATTATTATTATTATTATTATTATTTTTATTATTATTGCTCCATATCACGACTACAGATATTATGAGTCGGCTGAGTATAAAATCTACTCCAGGTTGCAACCAGCTACCTAAGGAGCAGATCTAGGGACTGTCGGTGCCTCTACAATACTTTGCGCAAAATGTGAGCTGTTCCAAATAAAGCAATTTCTTGCACTTCCCAGTCCTTTGAATGACCTGGAACTTTAGCCAAGTTCTTACACAAATTTTGCGGAACAAATCCCAGAGCTCCGATTACTATCGGTACGACCTGTGCTTTTACGCCCCACATTCGGCTGATCTCAATTTCCAAACTCTTGTATTTAAGACGTTTCTCTGCCTCCTTGGTTACGACATTTTGATCGCAAGGCACAGCAACATCCACAAGTAGACACGATTTTTTCTCAAAATCCCGGATAACAATATCCGATTTGTTTGCTGCTATCGTGCGATCCGTTTGAATTTGTTGGTCGTACAATATTGTACACAATCCAACCGATGTCACCGGCTTTGGTGAGTGTTCGTACCACTTGGGGCATGTGTTTGGAACTTCGAGGGCGGTACAGATCTGCCAGTGGAGGTAACTACAGTGGAGGTTGTTGTTGTTATTATTATTATTATTATTATTATTAACAATTATTTTCAACAGCAAACGGATAACATTACACATAAGTGCAATCTAGAAGTCTTGCCAAAAAAAAGAAAACCACAGTGTAACTCGTTTTTACTGCCTGAAATCACACTGGAGGAAACTAAGTTATTAATAAAAGGGATGGACAGCAATAAAGCTCCAGGAATTGACAACATAACCATAAAAGATATAAAACTTAATATTAATGCATTAGCACCAATTATCATGAAAATTATAAATTTGAGCATTAATAAGGGAACTTTTCCAGACAAATTAAAAGAATCCATAATCAGGCCAATTCATAAAGGAGATAATCTCTTTGTCTACGAAAATTACCGGCCAATTTCTATTCTAAATACAATCAGTAAAATATTCGAAAAATATATATCACAAAAATTGACAAACTTCTTGGAAAAATTTCAAATAATAGATAATAATCAATTTGCATACCAGAAACATAAAAGCACTACGGATCTATTGGAGAATTTAGTAGAAGAATTAAATGAAAAATTACACAAGGGATTTCATGTCATGGCATTAAGTATAGACTTGTCTAAAGCATACGATGTGATTAACCATGAAAAAATGCTAGAAGCACTAGAAAGTATAGGAGTAAGAGGTAACGTGTTACAGCTATTTAGAAATTACCTTGAAGGGAGATCCTTTAAAGTAAAAATAGACAGCACTTACAGTGATACAAAATCTGTAAAAATGGGAATACCACAAGGAAGTTTCCTTGGACCGATACTGTACTTAATATTTGTTAATGATTTAAATAATTATTTAGAAGATGGATCTTATTACGTATATGCCGATGACAAGATGCTTATAGCTACAAACAAAGATCAAAAGAGAGCGGAAAATGAGTTGCAAGAAAAATTTGGAATATTTCAAAAATGGTGTCATGACAAAGGTCTTATAATTAATGAAAAAAAGACTAAAATACTGCATATAACAGCACCAAAAATTGTAAGAGCACAAGTTAAGATACTCTTTCACAGAGCAGACTGCATCCACAAGGATTTTAAAAACTGTCAGTGCAATGGTATAATAAATTCTGTAAACAAACTAAAGTATCTGGGCTTAACTTTTGACCAACATTTGAGCTGGAGAGAGCACATTGTGGAATTAAGCAAAAAAATTAGAATATGTGTTTGGAAATTAATGAGAATTAAAGATTTCGTATCTTACAAAATTTTCAAATTAGTTTACTTCTCGCTAATAGAATCTCTAATCAGATATGGAATTGGAGTCTGGGGAGCAGCATCTAAATCTCATGTAAATATCATCCAGAATTTACAGAATAGATGTATTAAAAGTCTTAACGAAAAAATAAACAAAACAAACCAAACACTTGAAGAAAGTTCAGTGGTACACGGAATCATGAGTGTTCAAAAATTATATGAATTTCAACTTCTACAAAAGAATTTTTTCAAAGAAGAGTACAGAAACACCAGTGGGCACAATTATGAAACCAGAAGGAAATACAATTTCATATTACCAGAGGCTTTCAATAAATTTGGAGAAAGAATGCTCAATACGGTCATTCCTAAACTGCTTAACTCTCTGCAAAATGAAATATTAGAAATAACGTCCAAAAGGGTCTTGAAGAAAAAATTAAAGGAATGGTACACTAAACAGAATATTTAAAAAGAGAGTTCAAGGGAAAAAATCTATTATTTATGCATAAAACAATCTTTAAGTAGATTTACCAATCGAATAACGCAAACTATCTGATTCTGCCATCCTATCTTATCTTATTCATCTTATCTTATCTTATTTATTCCATGTTGTCAACAATGTATAAATCAAATTCTTTAAGTAGATTTTACGAATCAACTAATGTAAACAACTACAGCCATTTTATCAACCATTAACTATAGCCATTTTATCTTATTTCATTTGTTCAATATTGGTAATATGGTACAATTTAATTTATTGTTTGTATTTTTCTATTTTTATTTATTTATATTTTTTTACTGTACTGTTGATGATGTGATTGAAGTTTAAGATATTATAAATGTAAAAAAGGTTTTGATTTGTTTGTAATGGATAACATAATTGCTTTTTCGCCAATTCTACTCACATTTTACTTCATTTTATGGTATGTTATGGAACTAAATTTTTTAAGTAGATTCCAACTCTAATCAAGTAATGTAAAGCACTCATTTCAAATAGCCAGCTCATTTCATTTCATTTTATTTTATTTTGTATATTTTATGTTAATTATTATATTATATTCATTTCAAGTAATTAATTTTTAACTGCTAAGGGAAGTACTAATAACAATACAGAAAATGAATCTAGTTACTGGCTTGTTCTGTATACTTGGGGACCAGTAACAGTATGAAATAAGTTGTAAACTCATTCCTCTCTGACAAGTGCAAAAAGCACTTAGAGAGGGAAGATAGTGTACTAATAAGAAAACATCCTGTACTTGGATTGAGTCGTATCGTGTACTTCGATTGTAAGTTAATAAGTTCAATTTCAATTTAATTTCCATTGTATGATTTGATTATTACATTCTAGTTTGAGCTTCTCATGTTTGTAATAGTGGTATTTTTCATGTTTGAAACAGAGGTCTTTATGGTGATGGCGCGTACAATGTACACTGCAAAAGTATTTTCTGAAATAAACAATTATTATTATTATTATTATTATTATTATTATTATTTCTATAAGGTCAATTGCTTGAGATAACGACTATATTTACGGCACTAATTAGGGCAGATAAAAAGTGTGAGCAATTTTAATGCGTCTGTTTCTCTGGAGTCTGTCTCTTTAGATGTATTCAATACCGAGTGAACACAACTAATATTGTTATTCAGCGAATATCTTTCCTATACACTGAATACAAAAGTATTGCAATTGAGCGAAAAGTCTGTTTCGATATTAAATGAAAACTAGTTTTATATATCTATGTTACCTAAAAATATATTTTTGGAACAGGTTTATGTGCTCTGCTTGTTTGCAGGTTCATTTTTCCCACTCGTCGCTTCCGTTCGTCTGCACGTCCTTCTGGCAGAATTAAGAGTTCGCGGAGATCAAGGTACTCCTAAAAGCGGATTGTTTGATTGTTAGTGATTCCGGGAGCCTCAACTACCGAGATCATTAGTCCCGTAAATGTAATGCATGCTCTTTTCCATCGGGAGGTGGCAGTGATCTTCCCTCGCTTGATGGCGAGATCTGGCGCCGACCTACCGTCGACTAGCGGTGTATGTGTGTACATAAAAATATTTTGCTCCTTTAGGGGAGAGTATAACTAATTAAACGATCATCCGAAGGACTTTCCCCCCAAATTTGTATAAACAGGTACATCTGTGAAAATTGGGGCGAAGGAAACATAATTTATCTTCCCTTTTCATGTTATCAAAAATACATGCGGTAACATAACATTTTTTTTACAAATTTTATAAAACAATTCGGACGAAAGTAAATATTCATTAATGTGACAATTTGTAATCAAGTTATCGCGGGCAATGTTTTCCACATTTTCAAAATACAGAAAAGTAGCAATTTATATATCTTACTTTTCTAACATACATATAAGCAGAGTAAGCATCGTCTTACTGCCCCCGCTGGATAATAACTTTTTAAACAAAGTTTATATTTGTTTATAAAGAAGAAAAAATATTTCAATTTTCATTTGTATACTGAACTTTATTTTTGTTTATCTGTTTTGATGACGCATGTTCAATATTTCAGTATTATTAGGAGGTATTTAGTTTGGTCATACTTATGGTTCCTGTTCAAATTGATTAATTCCACATACTGTATGCCTGTCTCATGCATGTCAACTATTTCTCACACAGTTGAGTCAAATCGCTTTGCCACACCTCGATGCATTATGACATTATGCATATGACATTATTGTTGTGGGAGGTGGAGAGATACTTAAAAGAATGCTTGTGGCGTAGTTTCAATATGTTCCAAGCAAATTATGAACTATTTCTCTCCCTGCGATTAGTGGAAAATACTCTGAATAACATACGAAACGAATTCTGTTTAAATAATTTACATATTGGTATAAACCTTTGATAAAAGGTATAAGGCGGTTTTGTACACCAGTTTAATTTTCTCGAAGAAAAAGTTTAATTTTTTAGGAATTGAAAATATGCATTGTGATTTGAGAAGATTAATTGCTCAGTGAGAATGATTTGGGAGAATTGGCAGTAATTATAGCACATGTTCTTTTCAATAAATTTTATGACCGTTCCTAAGAAATGTCTGTTGTATGCTGTCACACTATTCTTAGGGTCAAAAGATAACTGAGATTCAAATTCCATCTTAAAATTAGAAAAATAGAGGATTCAAATATCTTTAATTCGCGATTTAAAATTTTCTAATTTAAAGAAGGGTACTCGAGTGTAGGCTGTGAGAGCCTCATTCAAGGAATGCGACATCTCAACAAAATTCTGAAATTAAACTATATCTTCCCACAAATTAGGGTAAGGTAAAGAACATCTACCCATATTTTCAGTTTTTATTACTACGCCTCATTACATTTCTTTAAGTTATTATTTATTACGTATTAACAGATTGTAAATCAGTATTATAAATACATAAAATTAAGATTATCAGAAGAATCATTGAGGGCTTCATTAGATTTGGATGCAGCTTGATTTCTACTTTAGTGTGTACTCTGTCAGCACAAAATATAAATATTTTCCAATAATTAAGAGGTTGTGAAGTTAAAATGTGATATTAATTAACGGGAGAAAAATAATCTACTAATATATTTTGAGGCGATCTAAATTTTCTACAAAATAGTTTGTACTGTCACATCACATTTTGTATCACATATCGCTCTACGGCATTGCTATATACGGAACAGTCTGGTTTTCGAAGGTTACTAGTGAATTCATCTGTTTCTGCATGTTTCGTTAATGGCGTAATTTTATTTTAATTACTTCTTGGAAAGGCACATGTTTTGAGGATAATTATAGTAATCACGCAGTTAAATCTCCTGGATTTCCCTGGACGTATAAATGTAATTCTAGTAGTTTGCAGGCGCTGAACAATCGTTGTTTGGGATGAAAAACGTGGCAATTCCTCAACTCTGTAGCCTTGCCGGAATCGCGTTGGCTTGGAAGAGTAAACTTCAGAATTCCCAGGGTGGATGTGATACACAGGCAGTTGTATAAGTCCGACTATAACGTGAATGGATGTCAAGAAGAGCCAGCATGTTGTGGGGAACTGCCGCTATTGGCGAGCTGTGAATTTGTTCGTTTATCAGACTAATGTTCACCCTTAATTAGAAAACAACTAGTCGCGATGTAACAGGACATACATTTTTGCAATATTTCCAACTTTTTCAATTTTCAAAATTTCAGAGAGTTCAAGAAAATAACACCTGGACCATTTTTAAGCGTCCTTTTCTCTATCCATGGAAAAAGAAATTGGAGCCATTTTTGAGAAAATAATTGTTTTAAAATTTCCTAAATTTCACACAAAATCCTATTTACATTTCCGAAAATGTATACTTGATCTTATTTCACGATGTTTTTGAACAAAATATTTCATTATGAAAAAATCTGATCTTCAATAATGTAGAAGAAGCAAGACGCGGAAAAAGTTTGGACCTTTGTCGTTTTCGGAAATTCAGAGATTTCAACGAAAATCAGGACTAGGAAATATTTTAAGCGTTCTGAAGCAAACTGAGAAGAAAGTTTAAACAAAGAATTTGGAGCCAGAGCTGTGGAGCTGTTTTGAGATTTTTTTTAAAAAGGTGAGTCTTTATGTTGAGAACTCCTGAAAATCGAAATATTCGTTTCAAATTTCCAGGGCCGAGTTTGCTCATATCTATTGGAGATTATCAATTGGAGAAAATTGCCTGAAAGGATTAGACGCTAACAAGTACCACAGACGGATGGATGATTTTAAAAGTGTATTTATTCCACCTTTTTGTGCGTAGAGTTTATTTTCGTTTGTAAAAATAATTGTTTATATTTTTTCACAAACCAATGGTGTCCGGTGGAGTTGCTTAAAAGGGATCTGAAGAAAAGTATATAATCATCTGATTATTGCAAAGGAGAGAATATCATCATCATCATCATCATCATAATTATCATCATAGATTGAGTCTATTGGCCCTTTCCGTCTTCAAGAGTGTCTTACATCGCCTTAATAATATGCCCCTTCACCTTTTTCCGTTAAGGTTGTAGTTGTAGCTGTCTATTGGCATTCGATCTTCCAGCATTCTCATTAAATGATCATTACATTTTGTTTCTTTGTAGGCTTATAATTCGGTTAGATTGAAGATCTTTAATTCCCTTCTGTCCACGTTTCTTCTAGGGACTAGAATTTTGCAAATTGAATAGAGCGCTAAAGGTCTAAGAAGTCTCATTTCCGTCGCTTCCAGTTTTCTCTTATCTACACTAATGAGGACTCAATTTTCACATCAATCCTGGTACTGCCTTTGTTTTACAAACATTCATTTGGGTGTCTGTACGGCTTTTTGTCTGAGTCTTTCGAATAGTTCCGAACCTTTTCTGAAATTTCGAAATTTTTATATTAATATCTTTTTTTGTCAGTATGAAATATTGCAGCCGTGTTGAAGTTATTTAATTGTTCAACACCGTTACTATGAACTAATATTACACACATATTATTTTTACCCTGAAATACCATGTTTTTCGTTTTCTTTGCTGAAAGTGGTAGATTATAGCTTTCTCCTATTCTCTGAAGTTGTTTGGCAGCTATTTGGAGATTATCGTCTTAGGTGCTGAAAATTATCTGGTTTGGTTATATGCAAAAAAATGCATTTAAAAATTTGTTATTCGCTTTAAAATTTGGCAGAGAATACAAAGTATAAAATTCACTAAATTTTAATAGTAGGTCCGACTTATAGATTGTATATTTTGTCGAGGAGCTCTTCCTAAGCAAACAACTCCATTTTTATAAAAACGCCCTTTGCCCGAAAAGAATGGAAATGAAGAATTCTTAACAGCGTCGTTGGTAGCGTCCAAGGAACGTCTCCCATATTTCATACACCACTCAGATAGACGTAAACTGTGAAGACATTTAGAAAAAACTTTTCCTACTTAGAGCGTTGTTCTGAAAAGCTGCCCTTAACTGGAATTTAGTTATTTGAAAAAGTTCCTCATTTAGGATGTTTTATTTCAGCGAGTTTTTCAACAGTTTCTTTGCAGGTCATATTGCTGTTTTCTTTGGTCATCACGTTAGAGGGTAAGTGATAGTAGATTCTGATACAACAAATCGTTTTAGGTCAAGGAGAAAATGTCAATTTACTTGACTACGAGAAAGTTAACTCAGATGCGTGGTAATAAAAAAAATAAAAATGGAGTACGTTTTATGGCGATCACATACGTTGCCACTTATGCGACGATTCTTAGATTTTGTTATTACACTAATGATATCCCTAAAGGGTAGTTAAAGGCGGGGCTCAGTAGAATAAGGGGCTATCCCACATTAGTATAGTTATAAGATAACGGACTTTCCTCATACAACGTAGTACATTTTTTAAAGTTTAGAACACAGTACACTTGCATATAAGTCCATACTACATTTAAATAACATATTACATTAAAGAATAATATTTAAAGTTTTGTGTAAGCTGTTCAACTACTCAATTTCCTAAAGCTGTGGGATAGCCCTTTGTTCTACTGATCCGTTCAAAGGTTTCAATGATAGTTTACCTTATTACTAGTTCTTGGTTCTATAAATGAGCAAGGAATGGAATTAAAAGTAAATATTATTATTATATATTTTGCACTAAGCTAAAATCATAAGTGTGGAACTGTTCCATTTTCGTTACTTGCATGATTACCACATCATTTTCTATTTTTATTAAATTAAAATTTATTACCATTTCCCTCGAACACGTCTCGATTGCTTACATCGTTTTTGTTCCCATTTCTTCATTAGTGTTAACTCAAATATTCCGGCAAATAAAAATCATTCAAATCCGAAATTTTCTTCGCGTTCCTTATAATTTAGAACTTCGATATGTACAGAACTATTGCAGATCAGGAGTTTGCGTTTCGAGATAACCATATTCCGGTTTATCGATGGATTTATTCAGAATCTTGCCAACATTCCGTCCTTGCGCCTAAGGGGACCAACCATTTTCCGTGTGGTGGTAGGTCGTCGATGGCGCTCCAAGCCGTTCCAGAACCGGTTTAACCTCGCATCCCCGACACACAAAAAAAGGAGGCCTCCGCAAAGCCGCGCAAAGGCCCCACTAGTCGAGCGGGAGGCCCTCGCCACCCGGCCGTGGGAGGGTGAGAGGGGGGCGGCGCACGTGCTCTCTCTTGGGGACCAACCGCCACCCGCGCGCCCTCCCGTTCGCCACGCCGCGCGCTGCACCGTCCCGCCCGCCCGCCCGCTCGCCCTCCCGCCCGCGCGCGCGTCGCGTCGCGATACTCCACTCCACTCGACTCGACTCGCCCGCCTCCCAGTTGAGACAGCGCGGCGCAGCGAACACACGCTCCGACTGCACGCAGCTGAGCCGCCCGCGCCGCCGCCCGCGCCGCCGCCCGCGCCGCCGCCCGCGCTGCCGCCGGGGAACGCGCCGTCACTCGTGCACCAGCCACGAGCGCCGCGCCAGCTCGCCCGGCCACGCCGCGCGCCTCCAGCCGTCTGCCGCCGGTCCCGTCTCGCGTGTCAAACACTCTCCCCAAATCCCGGCGCGCCTCCCCATAAAGCCAGCGGGATGACGGTCGACGTGCGCACCGAAGACGGGTCATTGAATTCTGCCAAACCAGACGGACTGGTTGGCGAATCCGCGGGCAGAGGAGGAGGGATAAGGCAGTATGGCGGATGGCCAACCGACGATAGCGTGGGAGCAGAGCAACCCTTGCTCACACGTGCGCCAACGCCCCCCTCGCCGGCCGGCAGGTGGGGGGACGAATCGCTGGGGCGCACCCGCGCCGACACCTATGAGGCCAGGCGCCGATTTTTCGGAAACGGCGGGGGCGGGGCCCCGCAGGAGGTTGGACGAACTGCCGACGGCGTCGACCAGGGGTCGCAGTTCGCGACTGAAGCTCATCCCGAAGCGGGCACCCGGCGGTCGGGCGACTCCACTGATCTCTCGGCTCCCCCGTCGTTCGACTTCGCAGTCGCCGCTGCTGCCGCCGCCGCCGCCGCTGCAGCTGCTGCCGCCGCCGCCGCCGCCGCTGCCGCTGACGCCGTCGCCATCCCCAAGTCGTACCACAGCGAAGAAATGAACATCGCGCGCGTGCCCCCGCACCAGAGGCTGAGCGTCGTCTTCGAGGACCTGGAGGTGTGCGCCAAGGCGTTCTGGCAGAAAGGTAAGAGGCCCGCGCCGATGCAGTCAGGCGTTCCGCAAGGTGGAGAATCGCGCGTGGTGTCTTCGGTGTAGTGATGTGACATCGATAACAACATGGATGTTACCGAACAATGATGTTCAAAATTAAAACATCCATGTCAATAATGCATCGACCATAAACCATCGCTGTATTTTAAACGTCGATATTTTAAAGATGTTTTAGTAACCTTTAACATTAAATTCGTGTGCAACAAAATTTAGTTCGACAGTAGCCATGTTTATTGATTTATAACTAACTTTTGACTGAACACAAAGTTACAAAAATAATAAAACTAAGCTTGAGCGCTCAGTGATATCTCTAGGCTTGAGTCCTCCGTACGGGAAGAAGAGGGGTTGCTCAGCCAAAGCGTAGGTGTTGACCAATTCCTCGCGTGCGAAAAACGAAGGACGTAAAAAATACCGGCACATCACGATCAGCTCCGGCGAGTGATAGTCTGCAGGATAGACAGTAGCTTTCGCTGGTTTAAACTCATGAACAGTCAGGGGAACCAAATATTATTTCATATTTTAACTTTTACAAAATTGTTGTTAAGGGAATAAATATTTCATTTATTAATAAAATTTCGAAAACGTAAAAATATCGTGCACAAAACATCGATGTTAAAAACCACCGGTTTTAATATATCGACGTTTAAAAAATGGATGTTTCTTAAGAAAAAACGAAGTTTTGGAAACATCGACATCGATGTCGTATCCCTACTTTGGTGCACTCACAGTGAGATCGTGAGCCGACGAGACTTAAGTGCTGGGGTCTCATTAACGGTTGTCACGGGAAAGCAGGGCGCAGACTGGTTGCTGGCGACGCTGCAGCTATCGCGACTGTTTGTGCGTGGAGGCGAAGGTTGAACTGCGATTGACATATGTGCTCACCAAACAACAGATTCTTGTGCATTTGATTGTGAAAGTGCGTGTTAAACAGTTCTTACTCTTTATTCTCAACGTTTTAAATAATTTCGGGATTGTTTGTGCATGATTCACGTATAACAAATTTAATCTACCTCTTCTTGAGAGCGAATTGCATCAAGGAATTCTCCATCCAGAGGTGAAAAGGATTATTTCTCCGTAAACAAAGATAACTAGGCATACACATGCAATGTGTGATAAAGCTTGCGTCTGAACACACATTTCCATTATCTTAAGGATTTTCCAGAGTATACTTTAGAAATTATTTATAGAGCAACAATAAATAGAATGTAGTAAAGAGAATCTTCATATTCCTATTGACAAAAAATACTTTCGTACAATTGTAGTTAAAAATAAGTGTAGTGCAAAATTTATATCAAGAATTATTAGAACCACGCATTTCATAACGCTGATGTAAAAAAATATCACAACAATCGTTCGCCAAATAACCTAAAGTGACTTCTTTTGCTTCACATTTTTGCTACATGTCAACTGATATGTTTACATCCAACATTTCGCTAAGACCGGGAAGAGGTCGTAACTTGCTATTCCTGAGTGTCGAACTGGAGATAACAACATTTCGATAAAGTTTAGTAGAGCACTGCCAGCAAACAGGCGTCGAGAAGCCAACGCTGCTTGCATTGCGGGACGACCCTTCGAACGCGGATGTCGAACAGTGACGCAAACGCGAAGCGGCTCGACGCGTGTCGAGGCTAGGGATGCAACATCGCCGACAATATATACTAAATGTTTCAAAATATCGATGTTCAAAATTAAAATATCGATAACTAAAAGTCTATAGCAATTAAAAATTAGCAGGAGTCAGTTTGAAGGAAGAGTGAACAATTTTAATAACTGACGGGATAACAGAAAAATAATGGACTGTCGACAAAAACTTGACCATCGTATTTTTCCCTTTTCGTTTCTTTTTCCGAAGGAAGTTCGATTTATGGATACCGGAAAATTACTATAGTTGTTAAAATTATGATGGTAATACTTACTTTTTTATTGAAAAATACAAAATCAACCGCGTAAAACATCTAGAAATTTTTAAAACGTTTAAGGACTAATAATGATTAGTCATTAATTACTAGTCCTTAGATTTATAATCCTTTACACAGCCAGATGGAGAATTCTTTAAATTCATTTCTTCTCAGAATGGGATATACATGTTTATAAACATCGATGTTTTCAAACTGGTTTAGTAACCTGTAACACTCATGTTTAGGCATGTGGATTTTATTTGACGGTCATATTTATTAATTTATAACTAAACTAAAGTAAACAAAACAATGGAATCAAATTAATGGGAATGAACAAGAACAATTATCATTTATTTTTATTATCTGATTGGATAATACAAAAATACGTGTATTTGGCATTTTAGTAGCTAGAGATAGTTCCTGATTTTGTTTACTATCCGCGCCTGGGGGTAACGGAAACATGAGGTGAGCAAGACGCAGGCCTTTCACCGCATCTGGCATATTTGGCCTGCCTCATATTTTATTTCGTCATTCAGCTACAGAAACTGAAACGAGGAATGGAAAGATACAGCTCTATTTAGGCTCCAACCGGGAGTCGATCCCGGGATCCTCGGGAACCCTGTAGAATGTTCGATTTATGGATTTTAGAATGTTGTGGAAACATTGACAGCTATGTAGAATCCCCAGTGTGGCGAAAAACAAGTGTGAGGGCGTTGCAAGTGGCGCTTAGTGCGCATGCATACGTCCTGATCGGAGCCCAAATGGATGTGGATCCCTGCGTGCGTTGCAAATAATTTGCTGTTAAGGCTCTTTCTCTTGTACGTTTTATCTATATGATGCATTTAAAAAAAATTACGAAACGCTTTATCAAAATTGGACTTGTCACGTGATGACGTGTGTGAAATTCACGTGGATTAACGTTTTCGCACAGGGAAAGTATGCACTGCTCAAAGATAAAAGTTGTTACATAAACCCACTTACATTGTCCTTTCGAATCAGTTAAAATAGATGAGATAAAACTTAAAAAATATACAGAGGAAGAGGAATTCCATTCTTCAGGCAAGTTTAATCTTCAATTGCACGAATGGAATTAATATAACTTATTTTATTGAAGTATCTCCTTTTCTGACCAGTGCATGTGAATAAATGTGTGGAAATATTTTATATGTGCCCTCAATTCAAGATTGCTAGTTTTTAATGCTATAAATACTAAGTATGAAGCTAACAGTCTTTTATTGTTTAAACGATTTGACATAGCTATCCTGAAGCATTTTTTCAGGATAAAATATCAATATTAAAATACTATACCAATTGAGCGGTGGATTTTTAAACACGTATAATAATGCATTTAGTGTTTCAATAATTGCTTATAGAGCGAAATCGATATATCAAATAGATTTATTTAAAAAAGTTATTTCTGAGTACTCGAATGAATGTGATATGATGCAAATTCTGTAACGCAAGCCAGTGTAAGTCCCAGAGCCCTAGGTAATCCGCTATGAATGATATTTAAAATAATAATAATAATAATAGTAATAATAATAATAATAATAATAATAATAATAATAATAAACAGTGATAATGACAGATGTCGGTTAATTATATGTAGCTTGATAGCTTAAATAATTACAAAATATTTTAGGCGTTCTGAGTTGTTGATAATATTTGACGTTTCCTGACTCGTAGGTGAAAGGAATGTGATACCATTGTTAACACAAAACAAGCTGAACGAATCAAAACGTACAAGAGAATATCATTACTAATTGATGTCTATTGGAAATCCACTATGAATATGGAAAGCTACTCTCTCTCTCTCTCTCTCTCTCTCTCTCTCTCTCCATAAATACCCACAAACCCGATTTCGGCGAAAATGCCAGATACCCTTTTATTTGAACGCCTCATTTTACTCCTCCGAGAATTTAAAGGCGGGAGCGGCGATGGCTGCTAACCACTTGCGGATGTCACGTGTGGTCGTAGAAACTCGTGCCCGGAACAGCCAGACAATGGCGGTGGGTGGTGGCGTGGGTGTAGCAGCAGTCATTTTACGTGGACGCGAATAGCTTCGCCTCCGATAAGATAAGCATATCGCCGCCAGCCCCGGCATGGCAGGCGGAACCGCAGCCGATGCCCTCCCGCTTTTCCGTTTCCTTCGCTGGCTGTGTTTTGCCTTCTGTGCTTTGTCGTTGTTATCTTACGCATTAAACCAATCTAAAAAATCACAAATCATTCAGAACCAGTTTCTCAGAACAATATCCAGAGCACCGTGGTTTCTCACCAATCATCAGCTTTACAAAGAACTCAACTTAGAACCCATTGAACATCACATCACATACCTAGCCACTAACTTTTACCATCATTTACTCCAAGATCCTTCCTTTGCAACCTTCAGACTCGCAAAAATCCTAACCACATCAGAATAAAAAAACATGTATCCCTACAATATATTCCTAAAAACCTTCTCCGAATTCAAACCTGAATAGAGGACCCAAAAGGGCATTCTCAACCTAATGTTAGATTTAAGTTGTAGAAGTACGTTTTAAATATAAGTTAGCACGTAAGCCTCTCAGATATATGTAAAGTTATTATAACTGAACTATGTACAACCAAAATCAATCAATAAGAAAGAATAATCTTACGCCTAAGCGCAAGGGTGGGAGGCACGGCCCGCCTGAAAATTTTTACAGCAACCTCGTAACATTACGTAATAAAACTTTTTATTTCGTTAATACGTCAAATCCTTTTTTTTAAACCGACGATTTGGGGAATTGTTCTAAGGTAGGTTTTGAGAAAGAAACTCTCGAAGCCATCCGGAGACACTGCAAATGGTTCTACATTAAATAATTTATGTTCATTAATTGTTTAATTAAAGTAAAAATTTAATTTTTCCTTTATCTATTTACTTGTGAAATGTCATCTAATAAAAATGGAAAAGTGGATTCAGAAATATAGTTGCCCCTCTCATTAGCTGTTTACACCTATGCATATATTCAAAGTTACTACAACAGCACATATTTTTACGTATTGTTTGGTAATTATTACGTTGTGTGCAAATATGGGATCCTACTATGTTCTACTAATACTGCAGCTATCATTTAAAAACTCAAACGTTTTAACTTAACATTGAGGAGAAACTACTCTTTTCGAAAAAAAATGTTTATGAAATTATTTGAAAATACAGAATTGAAGTATAGAGTGCATTGAAAAAAATGTTTGCTTCATTATTGATGCTTCGAAGAATGGTTCGAAAAAATTTAAATCTTGCAATTTTTGAAATATCGTGTGTTTTTATAAAAGGTGGACCTGTGTTGGGTTATTAAATACACTTTGCTTTATTCAAGCAGAAAATTTAAGAAAAATTTGCAGCCGTTTTCCAGAAAATTCTGTTTACTCTTTTATTTTTGAAAACTGCCACGATTTCACTCAAAATTGCAGAAAAACTATGGATATTTTCAAGAAGTTGTACCTGACAGTATATAAGGACAATTCTGAAGAGCATAATTTAGAAAAAATCTTTTGTAATGCAAGTTACATTTGCAGCCATTTTTACTATATATTCTAAATCATCCCAAATAAAAGATTAATTATCAAAACAATTAAAAGATCCTTTTCAAATTGGGAGGTCCGGGACATATCCCAGATCGTTGGGGAAATATCGTTGTCTCAGAAATATGACACAAAAAGTTCATTTAATTGAGTAGACCACTGAGGTTTGCTTCAACCTCATTCATTTTCACTTTATACATATTACTGGAGAGAGGATTTTTCTTGCTTGGAATTAAAAGATAGATTTTTGTGCAAACATAATGCAATCTACTACCTAATCTAATCTAATACTATCGCTAGAGAAACAATTAATCATTGCTTGTCTTGTTGCATTTCTTCTGCTCGTTTAAAAAAAGTTAACAAGAAATATCCTACATTTGCACAAGTATTTCATCATCTATAAAAAAGAAAGAAACGCAAACTATCACAAGTTCATTCTACTCAATGAACGCTCACAAATAAATAGTAATAGATTCTATGAAAAGATGAAGCGATTTAGAGTTAAGTCTGTATTTCAAGGGAATATGCAAAATATACGCCTATAATTACACTAAAATGCACCAACAGGGAAAATCGGTCAAGTATGCTCAAATATGCACTAACACTTTAGTCTATATTGCATCCAACACTAACCAAATGTCAAGAAATTTCACTTGGCGATGACCTGAAATAACGGACAAAAATATGGAAAATTATAGAAATTCATTCCCTAAATATTACACGTACTTTCATTGTTCTGTTTTCATCGTAATGAAACAAATATAAAGAGTCCTTCATTCTTAAAATATTAATATATTTAATACCGCAGTAATTAGTTTCTAAATTTCGTCATATCTTAAAATATATTCCTTCGTTTTATTTATCTTCGTTCCTTTTACTCATATGTCGACGACACGTAATGTCTTGCTGTCACTCAGGCGTGAAAACGGCAAAAGGTGCATAACTACAAGATGCTTCGTTCTGCAACGGCGTGACGTTTAAATGCCTCTCGCAGAACCAGACTGACAATGCAGTTTTAGAAGTGCAATATGAGTTGGCTACTCACTGCAAAGAAACATCGAAGTTCTCTCGGTTCCTTTAGTACCAGAGCCCACATTCGCTAGTTCTGACAAAACTCTTTACATTCTCCTAAGATTCTTGATATTTTCGATGTGATTCAATTTGTTTTATGTATTTTCGACTTGTTAATAAGTCGGAGAAACTTTGAGGGAAGAACCTGTTTTAAAGTTAGAGCTCTCATCGCCAAGGTCATGAAAATCGAAAACACGTGTCGTGTTTCACTTCTACTAAGGAGAAAACTACAAGGAATTTCCCTCTTAGAACGCTTGGAGATTACACTAAGAACAAGGTCTCAGAGCAACAAATATTTTTACTTCTGCCAGTCACCTACTTCATTCACAGTCAAAAGAATCAAGATTCACTGAACTTACCTTGTTTGGTAGGTAAACCATCTGCAAGTAGATAAACAAACCTTGTTGAATGAAATTTTTTTCTATTGCTGTGCATTAGCATATTCTCATAATGTCCGATACGAACACTTAATGATTTTGACATCTCCAAAACCATGCACATTATCTCATTAACAAAACACTAAAGTATACGTGTCATTTCAGTAAGTATGGACCAATCGACTTCCCATCGAAAATTTTCGATTTCGAAAAAATGAGGTGCCATTGCTTCTTCCTATTTAGCACTTCCTGTCCAGTAATCCCTCATGATTCGCGATTAGTTTCCCAAAGAGCATCGCGAATGTCATATCCGCGAATGTTGAGACTATCTTTTAATGAAGAAAGGTGGGCTAGGTTTCTGGATATCGAAAAGCTGTTTAAAAAAGAAAGAAAAAATCTGACAAACAATACCAATAGAATTGAGTAAGCGCTACTACAAACAGAATTAACATTTAACAACCCAAAGAGAAGAAATAAAACAATATTTGAAACTTATTTAAAGTTGAAAGTTATTGGACGTAGGATTTCGTTATTTTTTGTTTTATCACTCTTATCGTTGTATATGGAAGAGTCGTTGCTTCTACTTCTCTCTTTAATTTCGATTTTATTTTCATAATTTCATTTTGGATATCATTCGAGTGGTCTTTTCACCGGAGCTTCTTGAAGTTTTAGAACCTTATTAACCGTTTTCTTTTTCGGTTATTTTAAGCTCGCATCAACATCCAGGACATTAACGACCACTATTGGGTTTAACGTTATGGTAACTGTGAAGATGACATGATATGGTAATGATAAGGGGTGAAAGGACGAACATAAGTAAAACCATGCCCGAGGCGGGACTCGAACTCGCGATTGTTCGCTCCGAGATCGCTACAACACTACTGGCTTAGCGATCTGGACTACATTTTGAAGTTGTTCCAGGGCGTAGATACGCTACCGATACTTCACTTGCACGTTCGAGGAGGTTTTCTTCGCAGATGATTTTCCGAAGATCTTCAGTAAGGTCATTATAATGAGAGCTGAACAGATCCTGAACGGCTTGCCTCCTCGTGTGATCAAAGCCCTTACCTGCAATTTGACGCAACTGAAATGAATTATTTTACAATTTTGTTATTCTATTAATGTGAATTGACATTCCAACTTTGACATATTTTTGCAGAACATGATACTTTGAACTCCGGTGTCCGCCGAGTTCGGTTCCCAGATGATGCTGATAAAGGAAATGAAATGTGCTCGCTTTCAATAAAAAAAAGTAATATGACCAAAAGACGCATTTGCGAATGTTGAAGTGGCGAATGTTAAAACCGGTAGCATTTCTCCAATCGCGAATGTTCGGAGCTCGCGAGTAGCGAATTCTCGGATGTTGAGGGATTACTGAACTCTGAGCCTCGCCGGGACACACGCGCATTCGCGGTACTTGTGAGGGGGGAGGGGGGCGAGGTCTCGGCAGCGATAAGGCTGTCGACATTTGACATGCGACATCCAATATCGAGGTTAATAATACTTTGCCCGCTATTCATCGATTTTTTTAAAACCTGGTTCAGTAACCTTTAAAGAGGGAGTAATTATATATGACTGATATATAAATATTTTGTAAATAAAATTAAAATGTCTGTCTGTGATATCAAAAATAAGTCCTTTTTTATTATCTCATATGATTCTTTTGATTAAATAAAATCCAATTTATTTGTTTTACATTTTTTGCCTCTTTGTCCGGGTATTATCTGGAAAGGCTGAACCGATTTCGATACGGTTTTCATTGAAAGATAGTGCAGGGTTAGGCTAAGTTATGCTGTTTTTTTCGAATTACTATTTTCTCTTATATAAAGAAGATTTGTTTGTTTAATTTTTAAAACAAATCTAAAATTTACTCCGATCTCACTAGAATTCTGTACATGTGATCTTCAAAAAAGAGAAAAGTTACTGACTGCTGCTGAGCTACTGCGACTGCTACTGAGAATTCGTAAAAATTATTCCCATTCCCCTCCCTTCTTATATCAATAACTCGAAAACTGTAAATTCATCAAAGGAAATGAAACGTTTTAGAAATTTCATACAATCTTCTCCTAAATGCGCTTTTGTTAATAATTTAAGGTCACCTTAAGGTCATATAGCTACCACTAAGAAACATATGGGGATAACCGTAACGGTTTGCGGACACACACAAGCATCCATGCTCCGGAAGGAATTCGATCCCACGACCCTTCAGCCACGAGACTGCTACGGCTCTTCAGCTTAGCGGTCTCGGCTATCCAGGCCGGATACATGCGATTTGATTCATTCCAATAGTTAAGTTGAAATTGAAGGTCAAAATTGTTACCGAAGATTGCCGAGGATGTGCACCTGCCCGAACCGAGCGAAGCGCTCAGGGCACAGCGCGCTGACTTCGCGTTCGGGAGGCCCGGGTTCAAATACCGTGCCGGCCTTCTTGACCAGGGTTTCGTGGTTTCCCTCGGTCATCCAGGCGAATGCTGGGAAACTTCCGCTGAAAAGACACGACCGCGAAACCGGCGTCGCTAGCCGAATTCGTTAACAACGTGAAGACACGAAAGTTAGGCGAATTCGAGACATCGCAAGTTTCTGGTTGGGTCACCGACTAGGAATTCCGGAATCTAAAGGCTCCGAAGCCAACTACTCTTTATGGGAATGGCTAAATACAAATACACCTGCCCGTGGCAACAATGATCGAAACAAACATGACGTAGTGGGTAGGGCCAGGGTACATAGGAGCACAATGATTAAAAAATACCCGGCAACGCAACGAACTTAAGTGCTTATTTTGGCAAACAAATCAACGGAAGTTGCCAACTTTCAACTTCAATTACCCTGACGCATGCTGTATCGGCCTCCCATTCATTTCATTAAGATTAGTAATGAGACACGTGAGATAACAGCGAGATTATTGTTAACGGAAGGTGGTGAATCCAACCAGAAAACATGATCCATCACACTGGTGACAATGAAATTGACCAGCATTTTCAGTGACATTTGAGGTGACCATGCTTTATTACGTTGTCACAAAATTGTTAGAGAATATCCATTAGATTTCATGATATTTCGAGAATATCATATTCTAAATGCAAGATTTGCACAGTCACAACGTATAATAATTATATATTATGATACTAATAATATACTAATTCATTCTACACATATTATAAATATAATATTCTACGTCCAGACTCGCACAAAATGCAGCCCCGAATACATCATCTGATGACGACCAAGAATGTATAATATTTTTGGAAAAATAACGTAATCATGAACGCAGAAAAGGCTATTTTCTTTCAAGGAAGAATGTACAGTAATCCCTCGACATCTGCGAATTCGCTATTCGTGAGTTCCGAACATTCGCAATTACAGAAATGGTTCCGGTTTTCACATTCGCGATTTCAACATTCGCGAGTGGGTCTTTTGGTAGTACTACTTTTTTTTTGAAAGCTAGCACATTTCATTTTTTTATCAGCGTTATCTGTACACGAAACTCGGTTGACACCGGAGCTCAAAGTGTCACGTTCTGAAAAAAAGTCAAAGTTGAAATGTAAATTCACATTAATAGAATAACAAAATTGTAACATAATCATAAGCAAAGAAAACGTCCCCGAAGGTAAGGATGAAGTAACGGAAGCGAAACTGCGTCCTGAGCAATTTCAAAATGGATAATGGCGTTCTAAGCCTTCAACAAGCTCTGGTGAAAAAGATAATCGAATGTGATCCGAACATGGAAATAACTTTCAAATTTAAGATAGAAATAGAAGCAGCGCCTCTTCCGTATTAGAACGTGGAGGATGAAGAAACAAAAAACATCTGTATCCAATCACTTTCAACTTTGAAAAATGTTTCAAATATTGTTTTATTTCGTTTCTTTGCTATGTTAATTGTGAATTTTCTTTGTAGTGGTGCTTACTCAGTTCTATTGCAATTTTTAATCAGATTTTTCTTTCTTTTTTAAACACCTTTTCGATATACAGGAACCTAAGGAATTTCGCTGTAACTTCACTCCGCATGTAAACAAACTTTGAGTGTATCCCTCCGCTCAGTAGTTCGTGATTGGCTACGCCATTCGCGCCACGACTGTACTCAAATGCCAGCACGTGTCACAGCCAGAACTGTCAGAGCATATTATTTTCATTAATTCTTCTTTAATACGCCCAAAATACCAGCCAAAATATGCAGATATTTTGCTTATATACCACAGAACTTACATTTACATGTGTTTTTGCGAGGTAGCAGTGAAATCCCGCCCGAAGCATGAATTTCAATAGAACATACAGTGACGTTCTTTTAAAATTTGGCAGTCCCGAATCTTCATTAACAACATCAAAAATTTTATGTTATGTTGGAGATTCGTTTCTACGAAAAAATGTGCGCATGAATACTAATGGCAGATTAACAAATTCATCGCACTCTCTCTCTCCACCTGTTTTGCTCTACAACTCTTCTTACGTGCAGAAGTTACCTTTCCAAAGACTTAATTCATTACACAGTTTTCAAATACTTCTGACACCGACACCTGCAATTCAGCAGTCATTTCTTCCACCTGCCACAAAGTCATTGAGGGATTTTTAGCCGTTAATTACTGAGGGATTTTACCTGCGAATGTTTCAAACCTAATTATCCCGGGAACTGCTTCACTTATTGGTTCGATGTGGAAACAAAAATCAACGCAATGAACAAACACACCTTTCACTAACCAAACAAAAATACAGCAATCTTTTAGAACTTTCTCATTCGACAACGGAACTGTCACTGATAAAATTTGGCAGGAGCGGCGCCGACGGCCTGGCAAATGAACGTTATCTCAAAGAGGTCCGTTGGCAGCTAAAGGTTGGCAGTTAAGGTCACGCTCGGTGTCTGATTTTACTTCAAGGCAAAGGAGAAAATTATTTCGACTGTTTGTGTAAAGAGTCAGGGGAAAAAATCAATTTTGAAAGGGACCTAACTCCTAACAGCTTCACAGTGTTGAAGTCGGTATCGTATTGTCTTGGCCGACAAGAAGCATGTGCAACGACGGCACAGAACGACGCGCCCAAAATCTTTGTTTGTGTGTGTGTGTTGTGTGTGTAAATGCTACTGTTGTTCATTTAAAAGATAGAGGATTAGGGCGTGTGCAGAGGAACATTGCCCCGTGTGCTCGTAGGTGGCCATGAGCGTGGAAGACATTTGAACAATATTTCTAAATTTCTGTAAAATGTTTATTATAAGTGTATGGTATATGAGTGTCTCAAGCTTTAATGATTGATTGATTGATAGTGATTCCGAGCGCGTCAATTAGTAGGATCATTAGTCCCGTAAGGTAGTGCGTGTTTTTGCTCTGGAGGCGGTGGTCTTCTTTCCCCGCTGGATGGTGAGATCCGGCGCCGAACTACCGTCGGGTAGCGGGGGTTTCCTCAATCAACTATCTCCCACCATTGGGGCATCGCCTCGGCCGGGTCAAGCTCTAAGCTCCCGACCGGTCTCCCGGCTTGTATGGTAGTGTAGTGCATGTTTGGTAAAATGTGTATAAGGGAGATGGATATGACAAGGAAGAGGTAGGAAAGATCGCGCGCGGTCCGTGGTCCACTTGTTAGGATACTGCTCAGGCATTCGCCAGGTGTTGATCGGAAAGAAACACGAAAAACTACCGATCAGAGCAACCGGCCGCTAGAATTCTGCCCCAGACAGCAACTGAAGTCGACCTAGCTGACAAGCTAGTGTTGAAAATCCTGCCACCGTCAGGGATCGAACCTACGATCTCCCGGTCAGAGGGACTGCAGTGCCATCAGTCCTGCAGCCCTGAGCCATCTCTCCCGGTCTCAAGCTTTAAGTATTCTGTATTTTTCTTACCTGGTTTGCATGACCACACACTTCCTTTCCGCAATCCACAGCTCATTACTAATTGATCCAGCCGGTTTCGTTTTACTGTCCTTGCAGAAGACATTCTAGGCCAGCCCCTCGTCGAACCGCATCCGCACGAGCTATTTGCCCCCGCTGGGAAGCCCGGCGCTCCTGCGATCACGGGCAACTTCCCCTAACCATAGAGTAAAGATGTATACATCCTTAGTCTATGCCCTAACTTCGCCATCGCTACCCCTCCAAATTCAGAAAGGGGTTGTACACACGCAAGCTGAAGCGGCGCGTGGAGAGGAATAATCGCTTCATACGAAAATGTGTTTGCCAGATTTGTTCTATCAAACAAGGAAGATTTGAATTACGATTATATTATTTACTATTTGTTACTATTTCATATTTATTTTCTTTTTGAATTCTACATTTTATAAACATTTTTGCCAAAGGGCAGGAGTTTGTTTCACTGATCATTTCTTTCCTTGTTTTGATAATACTGGACGTCTGTAGAGTGATATTGTCTGTTTTATTTTATATCCCAGGATAATAATGGCTAATTATTACATTTGTCTTTGGAGAATGTCTTCAATTCTCGTAATTGCAAAAGAACATTTATTTACAAACGAATTTTTTTCTGAGTTTGCCATAAACATATGACTATGATGTGTTTGTGAGCTATACATCGCAGATCTAGTTATATAATAGTTGTTATTTTATAGTTAAGCGCATCATTTTCCTTCAAAACAAGGCAATGGTATTTAGCTGCAGAACATTGAATTTATTCACTAACCATGTCGGAAATACAAATCTAAAATCATCTAAAAGAGAACTAATAAAATAAGCCAGAGTTAATTAACCTCAGTTTGCCGAGGCAGGACTAAATGGAAACTATATTAATATGTATAACTGACACCCTTATATAATTAAAACCCCTTGAAAGACACAAATCAAACTAGAATAAATGCTCTACTTCTATAACCTAATAACCTCGGATATTTATATTGTCTAAATTTGTTATTTACCTCTTAGAATGATGGATTTCCCAAACATACAGAAAGAGATGGACATTACTCGTTAGTATTAAGGAAAGAGAAAGTGAGTTGTGAAGCTTCTCGTTCACATGTTTCCAAGAACCATTGATTTTGTTTTGGACATTAATTAAGTTTTGGCCGATTCTCAACAGAAATATTCCAGTCGACCACCCTTGTAATGTGTGCGCTGAGTGTTCAAAACGCATATTTGTCAAGGGCAAATGATTAAACATCAAGGATACGTTTAAAGCAACAGTGATGCACCTCCCGCTGTAAGATATTTTTAATGTAAAAAAAATTATGAGTACTAATCACATACTATATTAAGAAAAGTGCACCTTCTCCTTTTTCTGACCTGACCATTATGGTCCTCGTAGTTTTAATTCTTTGAGCCCTAAAAACCTGCGTTTGTAAAATGTGATGTGATTAATATCAGATGTGCCAGTGAAGCTAATGTATAAACATTTATTTTATTGATTTTTTTGCTTTTAACTTCGATTGTCCTTGTCTCTCTGTTAGTAAATTATTAGTAACTTATTACACATTTTTCAATAATGCATTCGTAAAATACTTCACGTCCTCCTTCGAGAACCGCCTCTGAATTTTCATTCATACCTTTACAAGATTTCCAAATTAATATTTGTGAATGTTTTATATTTAAAATGTAACATAAGACTCTTATTTCTAACCATTTAAAACTTCATCTTCATAAAGTAAATTAACTGTGACAAACCAATGATCTTTCATTGTTTATTTAAAACATAGACGCTCCATCATTTCTCTGTTGCTTTATTTAATAGCATACTTCGGCTGTCATTCCTTGTTTTTACATCATTAGAAATCGTGAAGATTCAAATTTCCTATATTTCTTTCATTCGGAATTCTTCTCGTAGAAATTAGTGTAGAAATTTAATACGTCACGATCTTGTGACATTTCATGCCGAAAACTAAGTAAGAAAAATGTCGATTGTGTCCACGTTTGATATGTACGATTACATTTCCGATTTGAGCGAATTTGCTAACATTATACTCCTTTGCCCTGTGCTTTCATCGTTATAAGTGCGCAATCATTTTGAAAAAAGAAACAAACATGGGAACTTTTTTGATCATGAGTTCGAATGCTGTGTAAAGCAATGTGTTTTCGCCAATGTTACTGTGGCGGGGTTGATTTCCTAAGCTATCGCGTATTTCATCTGAATATCTTCCCAAATCATTCATCTATGGCCACCATCATTCACCCTCCCCACATCATCGCCTCTGTGATTTGAACTAGAGCTGAGAGGACGTAAATGCACAACCTTCTTCCTTCACCATCTCTCTGCAATGTACAGCACTCACTCCCCATCCCCGGGATATTCATTAAGTTATATAAAAAGGACTGATAAAAATAGCAGACTGTAAGCCAATGCACATTTTGTAAGCAATGCATTTTGTACCTTAACTAAAGACATACACATCTAAAAGTGCTAACAAAGTAAACAACAGTATGTTCGAGAAAAAAATGGACGGGAAGTCCCAATGTAAACAATTGCAAGGCCACAATATGCGATTGAATGTTGCAGATTGGAATTCTTTAAATTGAAGTGCTACACTTAACCAGCATGTTTACCATTAGAAATACTGTCGACGAGCACAGCAATTACAAGGTCCTCATTCCCGGAAAACTTTGGAGAGTCGGGCTGCTCTTGGACGCGAAGGAATCTTTGGAGTGTTTGTGCATCTCGGGGTTACGACACGAGGGCGAGACAAAGGACGTTAACACTTTACTCAAGTGCTGTCCCGTCAAGTGTTTGCTCGGAAATGCATGGTCTGTTATGCAGAACCTTGAATGAAGTGCGTAAGTTAGGAAGGTGTACTACGTGCGGCTACTAAGTACTGTCCTCGCCTTCATGACCATCTTGGAGTGGAAATCTAGTACTTGGATTTATTTAAGAGGAGGCGATTATTTGTTCTTGCTTTATCTTATCACATATATAAAATGTATTTCAGTAGGTGTAACAGATATGCATTATGCCAACGACACGTGTTCGATAATTGTCCGATATTTGCACATTCGGCTATGCCGAACCTTGAAGAAAGAATGTGAGTTACGAACTTTAGTGCACTCTCTCATTTAACCTGATATTCCCAAATCCTGATGGCACCACTGAGCAAACCTTGTGCTTTAGAAGGATTTCAGACCATTCCCGGGGGCTTTTTGTGTTGTCCGTCTGTTTTTGAAGAACCGATTTCACTAAGGGAAACATCTCTATCGTCAATATTGTAGGCGCCGAAATTTTTTTAAAATTTTTGCAATTTTCAAAAACTCAGGGATTTCAACGAAAATGAGAGTTGTGTCATTTTTAAGGAGTTCTGTATACTACTCGAGTACAGAGTTCAATAAAAAAATTCCGAGCCAGTTTTGAGAGCATTTTGAGAAATGTTGAGACTCAAGTAAACAATCCCCCAAAATCAAAATTTGCATTTCAAACTCGCAGGGCCTCGAGTTCGTTTTAGATGTATCGTCCATTTTGATATACATACTGACTTCGCCTGTTAAGTTCCAGAAGTACAACTTTACTGTAACGATACTCGACTGTATCTTCAATCAATCACATCTCGTACCCAGTCAACATAGACCTTAGTGGCTTCTTTCTTTACACGATCAATGATATGTTGAAAGGACAGCAATTTTCTATCATTGATCACATCAAGTTTTACATGATGAATTGAAAGCTATTCCAGGAAATCTTTCAGAAACGCGTTTAAGGTGGAGAAACTGCCGGCAAAACTGCATAGCTTCTCAAAAGAGTGATTCGATGGTAACCGCAGCGAGATTCAACAATATATGTTTTATCACATTTTCTGGAACGTGTTAAGGAACTTAATCTCCAGGCCCCACATCCCATGCAAAGATTTCGTTTCACGACGAAGACCTTACGTTTGGGTAATTTCTATTAAATTACTGCTGATTTTGAGCAGAAGTAAGCAGTTGAATATGAACCGTTTATGAAAGAGGTACGCGTCATATTCACAATTTTATCACATTTCAAATTCCCATCCATATTGTTGGATTTTTCCATTTAATATTGTTAATGAAATGATAAATCGCTTAAATTCCTTTCCTACAGATAGACCCAAAGGTATAGGCCGCTTTTCATATCCACGAAAACGGCCTTTAAATCTTTCCGAGAGTGGGAAATATCAGTAAGAAATAACTCTCCAGATGTGCGATATTGCATTGACATCACGTTATCACAAGCGTCCTTGCAATTAACGCACTAAACACTCAAGTGAAAGCATGACTCGAGTTTTTTTATTCACCGTATCCTTCGTAGGATGGAATAGTGGCACAACAACAAAAAAACAAAACAAAAAAACAAAAAAAAACAGGTGTTGAGATAAATGAGTTTGAAGGATTCACCTTGTATTGAAGTACATCGTTCTTGCTTTCATCCTTCTGGCATTTGTTGGTGGAATACTGCACTGAAAGATATGCTGCTACAAGGAGCTGCAATTCTGGAGAGCGCATTAAATAAAAACGCATATTTTTTGATGCTCTTATATTCTATACGAGTCAGAAAGAGCCTCAAAACGAGAACAGATTGGATGTTTTAAAACTCTGGCCAAAGTCTTGTAGGGGAATAATTGGAAGACGATTACTGAATATTCAACTGCAACAAGAAGTTCAAAAAACATTTACAAGATATTAGGGAAGAGGAAATTGAATCTAATGACAGCAAGGACGAAGAAATTTTAACATGTCGCAAATAGAGTTTCGATTCTTCCAAAAACCTCAGAAAAACACAATCTCACTTACGCCTCGGTTGTTAGAAAATAGTTTCGTAAGTGCTCTTCTGTTATTTGTTTAATAGAAATACATTTCATTAATACATTTTATTATTACTAAATATAAATTGTGAGTGATGAGTAAAATAGAAAAAAATAAATTTGTATTGAATTTATGTTTGAATTTTCCACATTTTTTTGGAATAATCAAAGTTTTTTATGAAATGCTGTTAGCAGACAAATACAAATAATAGATATTTCAAAATTATAAATCAAATTTCGAATCGTAAGATCATAAAAAATAGAATAGTATGATAGGAGTCAATTTGACTCCATGTCTGTTTCAGCGGTCCCAAATTTCATGTCCGTAGTTAAGGGTTAAAACACATGTACTTGTGTTTGTGAAATATATTGGAGGAAGGTCTTTCTGGACGCATTGTGCAAGGTCTTTCTGTACACATTCTTTTTTTCATTGTGTTCCAGAAACTACGAAAAGTAACTTATTTCAATAGAACTTTCATGACTTTTGAAACATTACTGACGAACTTATTACTTTTTGTTATCTCTCACCTTAGAATATCTTCCAACAAAGTATCAAGTCCGTTATACGAGAACGTCACAGAGAGAGAGGACAAATTAACTTTCAAGATGCGTTGCCAAATCCTCACCTTTGGACAACTTCTCAACTCTAGGGAGTCATCAGGCGAGTCAAGTGCTTAAGAAATCACGTATTCCGCTTCAGGCGGTCTCAGAACTTGATACAGCCTACTTAATGTAAACTTCCTTCAACGGGTGGACTGTTGTCAGGGTTCCGAATTCCCAGCTCGGTAAGGCAGTTGGAAATTTCTTGCCATCAACAGCGTTCGCAGCCTTAAACAAAAAATGAGAGGGGAGCAAATACAATTCTGGGCCCTCATTTTTTTTCTGAATTGTATTTTCACATGACTATTCCACTCGTGAAATTAAAATCAATAGTGCTTAACTATACGTACAAAATGACCCAATCAGGGCCATGTATCTCAAAAAGTTTATCGCTTATTCTATCCGATTTTTCTTACCGCTTCTCCCTAATGGCCAATCATAAACTGTGACTCATATCTTAGGTGGCAGTATATATCGATCGCTATGTCGATATTCAATAGACCGCGTATCTGTACTATAACCTAAACTCTTTGATTTTAACATAACTGTAAGTTATTTTCAATGTTAGGTGCATTTTGGAACTTTGTTGGATATAATTTAATTCTTGAAATAGTCTTATTAAATACCACTCGTGCTTTGGAAATTCTCAGATAAATCCCCTCCCCACTTCGCGAGTCGGGAATTTATCTGCAAATCCAAAGCACTCAAGGTATTACCTATTACAATATTTAACTAGTAAATTAATGATACAAGTAGAATGAAGTCATAAGTTTAATTAAACAATTAATAAATTCAATTAATTTTATGTTATATCATTTACGCGATGGGCAGATGGCTTGGAGAGGAGCTTCTCGTAAATGTCATTTAACAATTGCGCAAATTTTCAAGTTAAAAAGAGAGAAGTCAAGGACTTAACATTTATAAAGGGGGAAGTTTACGTAAGGCTACGAGGCCTATTCCAACAGTTTCAAGGGGACACAACTTGAGCGCATGCCTAAGGGGCCATTAGTTGACGGGGGACTAGCCGACGGGGCAGATCGACTTGGCCAGACGAGGTGAACTGCTTGTAGACCTTCGGCTGCTTCCTATCCCACGGCAGCGTCGGACACGGCACTGGTTGTTTCGAGCGCAGCCTTACACTCCGATTTAATTATAGTGACATCTGACATTCGATCGTAGTTCTTCAATCGGGAACTTCGATACGATCTTTAATATTGGAGTTCCCAATTGGATATCTGCGTCCCCGCTGATCGAACGTCAGGAGTCACTATAATTAAATCGGAGAATAGGTTGAGCAGGGCTGGGCTGTGTTGGCATGAAGCTTGTCTGCACAAGGCCACGGTCGAGGTCACCCACGTGCTGCCGGAAGGCTTTCTCTCATTCGCCTGTCTCAACCTTCTTTCGTGAGACACTGCCGTTGAAGTTGTTCCTTCCTGTTTCATTTTTCACTCCATACCCTTTAGGGCGTAATTTGTTTTGTTTACGGCTGGCCGTTTTTGTCCTCAATGAATTTTTTGCTGATTACATAAGCCTCTATTGCTTTTTCATTAACTAAGCATACTGAGAAACGCTCCCTATTCAGCTTAGAGATTTTCATTTATAACATGTGTTTTAAATTTATATCGTTCTATTTTTATTCTCTTTTTATTGTTGTTGCAACTTGCAGCTTCAATTACATAATGAATAACTTATTCAGTGGCAACGCATGATGTGGTTCTCAAGAGTACGTACACTCCCATTAATTCAAGCACTTACGCATAAAATAATAAAATATTATCCGCCACACCAGAATAAACAATTTTAGTAGCACACATTTTCCCCCCTCAGCGATAATCAACACATTTTCAGCCTATTTTCTCCTTTGAATGAGAATGATCTTTCGCGCGATGCGTAGTAGCAAGGATGGCGACGCATTCCACTGGAGGCTTTTCTGCGCATGCGCGACAAAAGTGACGCCATAGCTTACGGGGCTTTAACACCGTAAATCTTTTCCCGCGGTACAGAGTTGGTTGCGCGCTGTCCTACCAGATACTATTGCTCTACTGTCGTGATGGAGAGAGCGGCGCAAAAGGGTAAATCCCTAAAAAAACGGATTTCAGTTCGAGTGCGTGCAATCAATATAACCCTGCACTAATGCAGCCCTGATGACGATGTAACGAACACTTGTGGACTTTTGTTTCTTTGGTGTACATTTACTTATATTAACCAAGTTGTTTTAAACTATATTTGCCAATGTTTCTGATTTTTTATAATGCTAAATGTTGTGTTAAGTACGTTAGTAAGTTACAAATTCTTTTATTCCTGTAAATAGTTCATTTTTACTGACCGAGAATGTGGCGGAAGAGATACTTTCAAAACATCTTAGCTGCGAAGTCAAACTGGAAATTAAAATCTTGGAACCTCATCAATGTCCACTTAACATTATGAAAGTAACAGAATCTGAAACGCGAGGTCGTAAACTTTACAATGACCATGCGGGTGATTAAGATGAAATGCTCTCTTTTGATTCCCTAACTTACTAAATAATAAAAATATTAACGAATGTGCTTCAAAGTTCAGTTACCTTGATGAAAAAATCAAGAAGCAGGAGCAATCACAGGGCTATAAGAATGCCTACAAAGAGTAAATTCCTGACAATATTTGTACACACCATTAGAAACGGATTGCTGGCAGTCGATTGTAAAGCACAGTGAGAAATTGGTTACAAAATAGGTTCCAACAAGAATGATAGAATGCATCCGGTTTTGGTTAACGAAAGAAGTGCATCATCACATAATTCAATAGTGCTTCTTGAGCTCGTGAATTTTGTAATTTTGTGAATGCTGTATGCAGCGCAGTGAAAGATCTCGCCAGTAAAATATGATTTTAATCCTTTTTACTTCAGAAATTAACGGACTTAACATTTTTCCACCATTCTACACCTAATATTGTCCCTTGATTCTGGGAAATAACAAATATTTTTGTGAATACCCAATTTTGTCCAACCTCGAATTGATAATGAACATTTCAGACCGTCATTCCCTAGTCTTTGTATTTATTATGGACTAACGAATATTCCCTTCCTAATTCAAAAGTGAGGGCAACACTTTCAAACAAAAATGAAGGCAAGTACTAGTTCCCTGAAAACTTTCCCTTGTCACTCGGCTGCTATCACAAAAAAAATTAACCAAATGCAATAGGCGGAAGCGCGAAAAAATATGATCTGCCCAATCTCTTACACCGTCCTGGACATTTTGTAAACCGTTGAAATAAAAGGAGCTACTGTATTCATAGAGGGCTTCGCCTTAAGCCAAAATAATATTGAACAGAGCATTTATGAATTACTGAAAACGCAAATTACAATATGAAAATTCACTAATAAGATCGCTGGTGAGGTAGGTACCTTCTAATAATTAATTCAATAAAAGTTATTATTCCGGATCGAATATATATTAAATCTTAAGATATTTTGGATCACGTGTCGATCATCATCAAAGCTATCTTGCAGCGTGTGGGCGGAAAACGAAGTTCTGCGAAAAGATGGGAAAATCTTACGATTTAGTATATATTTGATACCGAATATCTTTCATTTATTTTAATGAAAATTCATAATAAGCTTAGGAATTTTATTATAAATATCGTTGGTTGCGACTCTCCAGTTGGTGCCCTTTACCACTTCTATTGGGAAACACGTGTGTTCAGACTCAAGAGTAGTAGTACGTTGACATTGCATTGTTTGGGCGAGATAACATTAACAAAAGAATGATATCAGCAATGCACAATCGGATTTCTAATCCAAAATCAATATTTCTTTTTCAGGTAGGTAGAAACAAACAGGTGTGTCATAATTTCTTTTAATTTTACTTTCTCGCTTTACATCGTAAGGACAGAAAGTATCGTAATTGTGCGACGGTAATCGGTGATTTTCCGACAGAAAAACTCATATTGCCGCGTACTAGTAATGAAAAAATGGAAACATTCTGTTCCTGTATGTATTTCATTACTTTCTCTAACTGGTCGAGTGGTCAAAAGCCACGCTTTGGGGGTCTTTGACAAATCGATTGCCAGTAAAATGCCGTCGATCTGTCCGACCATCCGCCCGTCCATCCATCAGTGGTCAACGCTAAGGCCTTAACCGTTTAGACGATTTTCTCTAACATTAATATTCCCCGATACATATGAACGAACTCGAGGCCCTGCGAATTTGAAACGCATATTTTGATTTTGGGGGGTTCTTTACTTGAAGCCTCAACATTTTTCAAAATTCTGTCAAAAATGGCTCCGAATTTTTTTATTGATCTTTTTCCTCGAGTAGCGTAAAGAACTTCTTAAAAATGGCATGGCTCTCATATTCATTGAAATCCCTGAATTTTTGAAAATTGCAAAATTTAAAAAAAATTTTCGGCGACTTCATACACCAACCACCAATATTAACGACTGAGATGTTTCCCTTAGTGAAATCGGTTCTTCAAAAACAGACGGACAACACAAAAATCCCCTGAGAATGATCTGAAATCCTTCTAAAGCACAAGGTTTGCTCAGTGGTGTCATCAGGATTTGGGAATATCTGGTTAAATTAAAGACTGCACTTAAGTTCGTAACTCACATTCTTTCTTCAAGGTTCGGCATAGCCGAACGTGCAAATATCGGACAATTATCGAACACGTGTTGTTGGCATAATGCTAAAACATATGGATAGACTGATGAACAAAACAAAGAAGAACTTATGAACAAAACAAAGTGCGTAATGGCAACGGCTTATCATATTAAAGACATAGTCAATAAAACACGTGAAAATAGCAAACTTTTACGCACTGATTACCACTCTAGACTTAAGATAGAATGGAAATTATAATATGTAACTCAGTATTTAGGCCGTGACTCATTTATGCTTTCCCAATCTGGGGAGGAGCAGCAACAAGCAACATTGGAAAAATAAAAATAGCACTGTCGGAAAAAAATTATAATGAATAATAATTTAAAATACTCAAAACGTAGATTATTCTCATCCTAGATTCCCTTTATATAGTATTCAATTCACCATCGTGTATCATTACTTTTACTTAAAAAAACGTAAAATAGACAAAAACTAAAATTCTAAAATACATACAAACTTCATACACTTAAATTAAATGAACTCCCCGCTCCCAATACCGTATCCTCAATTATTTACGTACGTAAGAGTTTATTATTCCGTAAAATCGTTATGATTGACTAGAACGTATATGAATACATTGAAAGAGTTCCTTCGCTGAGAATGATTAGTCACCAGGAGTGATCGTGTATGTTTCGTCACTGGTGATATGCTGACGATGAATAACTAGTACACGCGGAAGATAAAGATTATGCAGGCGGACTCGAGTTGGGAAAACCAGGGACTTGAGAGCACAGAAGAGATAATTGGGACAAGATCCGGGGAAGTGACTTTTGCTCCCCTAGTACTCTCAAAAATAAGAGTTCTGAAATCTCGTATAAATTCCCGGTTAATTAATGGTGACTATCCTTCCCTAAGAAAGATTGACTGATTATTGATTCCGGGCGCGACAATTGCTAGGATCATTAGTTCCGTACGTTTAGTGCATTTTTATTGTGGGATCCCCATTGGATGCCGAGATCCGGCGTCAACCTACCCGCCTGCTTGCGGTATATCCCAACTGGTATCTCCCGACTGCGAGGCGCCACCCCACACAGAGCAAGCTCTAAGATCCCGACTGGTCTCCCGGCATTTGTGGTAGTGTAGTGTGCGTAAGTGTAAGGGAGGGTTGATAAGACAAAGATGAGGACGGAAAGACCGGGCGCGGTCAGTGACCCATTTGTTAAGGTACTGTTCCGGCATTCGCATTGTTTTGATCAAAGGAACCATGAAAAAATACCATTCAGAGCTGCCGACCGCAATATTTCTCTTCCAGACAGCAGCTAACTTTGACCTAGCTCTGTAGGTAGTGTCGAAAATCCTGCGGAATAAGGCGGTGACAAGTGCTCCCAGACAAAAAATATAATAGCGATGCTCAAATAAAAGAAAGTAAAAAAGACGTGATTTCCAAAAATCCAGCCTGGGGCAATCTGTTGTAGAGATACAAGGAGAAACGTGTTTGTCATGTTTCATTTTTTTCTCAGCTTCCATTGCATGGATCAGGCTGAAAAAAAAAGGAAAAATATTTGAATCTGATGGTACTTTTGTCAACCAATTTTGACACCAATTTAAAAAAATCTATTTGAATTTGATCTTCGACGTAACAAAATTGGAGTACTGTCTCAGTATGTTTCCCAGAATGTGTCTTATTACATTCTATAACATATTTTTTCAGATTTTTAAACAATGTGCACGATAGTGAAAAATATTAAAACCAAGTTTATTTGTTAAAATTTGAAATTCGCACCCAAACGTGTTTGAAAAACATTTTCACCAATTTTTAAACAATTTATATTTAATTATTGAAAATTCTCAATTACCAGCATGATTTTACAACTTTTTGCTGACAAATGTCTGTATTTATGTGGAAAGTATTTATATTCTCGAAATAAAATCATCAAACCCCTTTTGTTTTTAGATTTATGCATTATTTCTAATATAAATCAAATTACTGGGTTTTCGGTACATTATTCATTCAACGGTGACCAGCCAAAAATAACACGATGGTGTTATTGAAATAAAATATGCAACATTTAAAAAAGTGCTTATCTGTTTCTGTTTTAAGGACTTGTAATGATACTTTCATAAAGTAACTGTGATAATTTTGGTATTTAAAATTCACGGTAATATTGTGACGCAAACTGGTGCTTAAAGCTCAATAGCAGAAGTCGCTTGCGCAAGAGCCCATCCACCTCTTTCCACTATGGATATTTCGATTGAGTTTGATACGTAAAAGATGTAACACCTACAAGATTTCGAGTTCATACGTCATGTTTCAAATTGTGTAAAAATGTTGCTAAAAGCGTTTTTTCTAAACACATTTTGGTGCGAATTTCAAAATTTTAAACAGATAAAATTGGTTTTAATTGTTTCACTATCGTCGACATTGTTTAAAAATCTGAAAAAAATATGTTATAGAATGTTATCAGACACATTCGAGAAAAAACTGAGACACTACTCCAACGTTATCACCTCGAAAATCAATTTCAAAAATTTATTTATTTTTTCTATTTGAATTTGGCATTGAAATTGGTTGACAAAAAAACTTGAAATTCAACTATTTCCCCCCTCTCTGCAATGTTTTGCAGCCTGATTCGAGCAATAGAAGCTGAGAAAAAATAAAACATGAAAAATATTTTTCTCGTATTTCTACAACAGATTGCCCTACAAGACTGAGATTTTGGGAATCAACGTCATTTTTTATTCTCTTTAATATGAACATCGCGATTATCGATGTGTTTTAGAGGCACTTTTCACCACTATATTCGGCTATATCCTTTACTTATAAAATACAGTTGTTTCTGCAAAAAGAGCACACTATGTCAAGAGCACATCATGTTCAAGAGCAGATCAATAAATTAATCTGCTATTTCTTCCAAGACCTGAAAACACGATGAATTTTTTTAATTTATAGTTTTTGTCTGATTTCTCAGCTTCAAAACATGAGCTGTGACAAATAAATAAGATATAATATTTGCTCAATTAGAATTACAACAGTGTTCAAAGTATCTTATTATATGAGACACACAGAATATTAGAGGAAAATTGGGAATTTTCAATCTATCATTTTATTTGGATACCCTGAATCAAATGGTACAAATAAAGAAAAACATTCGTAATCTTCTCGGGTCTGGTCTACTTTCAGCTGTGCACGTGTGCGAGAAATCCCTCGGAGGTAAAGATAATGAGTACATGTGAGAACGTCAAGTATGATAATGATGGAAAAAGTTGAGATGAGAAAATACCTTGGATCACAATGTTCAAGGTTTACATTTTAGTTGCGATGAAAACGTCTTTACAACTGACCACTGAGTTTTCTACAAGCGTGTTGCACGTTTGAACTTGGAAGCGAAGAATAAAAATCATATAATATAAGGTATTTCTCCACCAAATAATAATTATATGAAAATGAAATGTAATATTTGTTGATTCATTACACTGTGAGTTCATCTTAATTCGATTAACGTTTCTGTAATTATCCATTTATATCACTATTACACTCGAACACGGACGCTTTAGGCATTGAGCACTCGGCAGATTTATTTTTTTAGTTTATTTAATAGTCGCATCAACGTCAGTAGTTATTAGCGACCATTGAGTTTTGCATGTGGTTACTGGAGTAGTAGCATTCAGTAATAATATGGTACCTTATGAAACGATGCTGTAATGATGGGTATTAATACACGAGTGGGGTATTACGATACAAGCGAGGAACCAGCGCGTATCGTAAACTTCACACGAGTGTATTAATACCCATTACGTTGAGTTTAATACTGTTATTTTTTCTACGACTTATTGTAACTTTTATACGTTAATTTTTAAACTGGATCGTTACTTGACAGTTGACATGAAGGATTCAGGCAAGGCCACCTAGCGGACAGTTACCCTGCCACTGCGCTGGTGGCTTTGGTTTACCAGTTCGCCTGCGAGAGAGTACAAAAGTTGCCGCATTAATTCCGACGTCACCATTTTTGTTTTTCCTCTTATTTCTAGAGGTGCTAACTCCACCTCTAATTCACTACACATTTTAAACTAAAGAATTCACCGGTTTTTACGGACAACCACATGGCAGTAACATATAACACAAAATGGCTTGCGTTCTGATCTTAAAGTCAGTCAAATGTTCCCTCCAATAACTACCATTGCGCTGTCAAATAGGATCAACGTTAATTACTATCCAATTTATTTTCAATGGGGTAACAACTAGTAAATGAGTCACAGTGTATTAAAAAAGTTACAATTAGTGCATAATTAACTTAGTCTTAAAAAAAGAAACTTTGCATTAGGGGTGTTTAGAGAAAGGATTAGATATCATTAAATAATTCAGACTCTACAAAATTGTTTGATTTTTTCCTGGTATTCAGGGGGTTCCAAAATTGATTCTAATACTTCCTTCTGCAGAAACTGTTTTTTTGGGTACTCTATAAGGGCAATGTTTGATAGCATGGTGTATATTAGAATGTTAGTAGTAGTGTGGAGTTGTTACAGATTTTTAGAGATGGGAGGGAGCTTTTGTTAATTGGATGTATATGGCCCAATATGCAGTGGTCAGTTCAGATTCTAGAAATTAGTACTTGTTCTATTCTATTTATTTCAGCATTTGTTTTTAATTTAAAGAAATGTATTATTTGTTTATGGAGTTCACTAGCTTGTAGCGTGGACCCCTTGTTGTTCCATCTGTCTTTCATGAAGATCTCAATATGTTTCCAAGTTTCGCTGAATGTAAGGGGGATTTGGTGTTTTCTTCAGTAATCGATTTAGTCTCGAATTTTGGTTTTCACTTCCAAGAACTCCTTTACTGTCCATTTAACCAAAAATGACTTTCGTGTTTTGAAAATATGATGGTGCAGTTGAAACTATTTCAAGATTGTGGGTGATTACTGCTGATGTTACGCTGATGTATTGCTGTTGATATTCTGAATTGCTGAACGAGAGCTACAGGAAATGATAAATGTTTTGGAGTTCAACAGTTTGACCAATTTGAAGACTGTCGTCAGAGGTCATATTTCTGCACTAGTAATGCAGGATAGGGAAGTAGTTGATGTTTAATTGTAGCATCTGTAGTAACAATGGAGGCGCCTACTCCACTCCTGTTTTAAAACCATTGTTATATATGTAGTGACCTTCATTGCCAGCATAATTGAAATCAAATTGTATGTCTGAGAGTGTCCAAGGTGGTGATGATATAGTTCCTTTTCTTATCAATGAGAGATCACAGATCCCTTGAGCTTGATACTGCTCAAAATTGTAATATATGCTGTTGTAATTCAAATCTACTCCAAGTTGAGAGATTTTTTGTGGATTTAGTTATACTCTTTAAGTTACCTGAAAGCAAATACCGGCTTTCTGTTTCGTTATGAAAACAAAAAAAAACGCCATTAGGTAAACTTTACACTCACCTTCATTGCTAGATATCACAGTAATAAATGAAAATTACAGTCTTTAAAAAGTAAATAGCTTATAATTTCACTTCTTGTTGCATGCGAAAATGAAAAAAAAACGTGTGAGGCTAAGGACTTCAAACTTTTTGTATTTCCTCTCCCAGTAATGTAACCACATTCTCGTGAAAAAAAAGTGACGAAGGAAACTAGGTCTGGTATCGAACACGTCCTTATACGAGTAATATGAGGTCGTTGAAGTAATTGTAAGGAGCGTTGGGAACCGACGACTTGGGATTCCTTCATCGTGCTTGTCAATTGAGTTTTGCCGCGGATGAGGTTCTCGTAACACTCTGGCTATGGAATGTATCCCACGCTCAGTGGCGTGTTACTCTGTGGAAACTTCCAAACAATGTATCGGCGCTACTGAACCAGGAAGTACGATGAGGATGCAATATTATCGAAATAAATAACGTGTAGCTTCGTATCGAACCACCTATAAACATTAAAACATATAATACACTGCTTGCTGTAATTAGATTGGATAAAACAAAATCGTTGTTACTATAATCACAGAGATGGCGGATATAATTTCTCATCTGCCCAGAAACGAATGGTACTACAACAGAATATACTTTTTGACATTATTTGTGTCGGAAAGTTATACGTTATTATACGTTTGCGTTATTACGCAAATTTCGAATATTGGTGACCCCCTCCCCCCCCCAAAACAATATTTGCGTTGGCTGAGTTTCAAAACCAGATTATTAGATTCTTCATGTAAAGAACTTCCACAAGAGCAGCCGACTGACATACTATACCAATACTCCCGACTCGTCAAAAAGGAAGTTCAACTTTTGCAATTATCAAAAATGTAGAGATTTTAATGAAAATTTGTGCCATTTTATTAAGTAAACATTACTTTATTCGCGCAAAAAATCAAGAAAAAGTGTAGCCATTTTAGAGAAAATCTTGTTCACGTACCTTTTTCAAATCCAATCATTTCATTAAAAAGTAAAAACTGCTCATGATCCAAAAAATACACGTGACATGATTAAAAGACCATCAATAATATAGCTGATCCAAGACACCGAAAACATCTAAACGTTTGCAAGTTTAGAAAACCAGAAGTTCTACTATAAATCAGACCTGTGCTATTTTTATGAGCAAACTTCGTTATCTGCGAGAAAATGAGAAAAAATTTGGAGGGAGAAAAATTCGAAAATACTGTTCAAGTTTCATGAATAGTACTTCCAAAAATTAAAATAGCGGCGCCACATCAACCAGATATATCGCGGAATATCAGTAGAAGTGAAAATCCTGCGTGCGGTTTAGGGGCTATTGTTGTTCACGATTGACCGGACATTAAGAACGGAGGGAAGGAAAGACTGACTGTCGGTCGTTCGGTCGGTCGGTGGGTCGGAAGGACGGCCGGCCGAAAAAAATGACAAAAACGACTTTTTTGGTAGCAAGGACACCTAATATGTTTTCCTAGAACATTATATAACTTGAAATTTCTACGAATTAGATGCGAGAAATTAAACATTATTCACATACTTTGTTTTGTCAAATTTCCTACTCGTTACGAAACAAGGTTCATTATTTGGAGTACAATTAAATTTTGGTAGTTTTTTCATTGTTACTCCGATTTTCAAGGTCCCTATTCCACCTGGGCCGAGAAACAAATCTCCCATTCCGCATACGAACAGACTTCCCGAAGGACCTCTTCCGCCAACCATAGAAATGTGGACTTCCATCCTTTTCAATCATCTTCTACTCAATTCACACCCCCTCCTGATGCGCATCATTATATTTTAATACTAAAATTGAATTTATAAATTGAGGAGTACGCCGTATGAACCACATTGGAGGATATTTCAATTGTTTATGTTTCATGTATTCCTAAAATTCCCAAAAGTCTAGACGAACCGGTAGTCAATAAATAAGAAAAAACAATTATCGGGAATCAGAAAGCCTAGAGGGAAACGTCCACAGAGAGATTAATTGATTGGCGTTTCTAGGCGCTTCAATCGCTAGAGTCATTAATCCCGTACGTGTCATGCATGTTATATCTCGGAAGGCGGTGGGGTTTCTCCCCAGCTGGAATGTGTGATCAGGTACCGACCTATTCGTTGGATCGCGGCTTTCCCCTCCAGGTATCTCCTTCACGCGGCCTCCTCCCCAACCGGAACAATGTCGGGAGGAGAATTCTAGCGACTGGCTGCTCTGATCGGTAGTTTTCCGTTGTTTCTCCGATCAATACCAGGCTCATGCCGGAGCAGTACCCTAACAAATATGCGCTGGACCGCGCCCGATCTTTTCTTCCTCTTCTTTGTCGTATCCTCACCCCTTACACACGTTTACACAAACATGCACTATACTACCACACATGCCGGGAGATCGGTCGGGGGGGGTAGGGTACATTGTACTCGCATGTCGGAAAATCAGAGCTAGTCTAGGCTGGGGTGGTGCCCATTGTAGGGAGATACGTGTAGCGGGAAATCGCCCTAGCTGATGTGTTGGGGCACCGTATCTCGCGTTGCAGGCTCTGCCATCTCCCGAAATGTAACATACACTACACTAACGAGGCAAATAACCTCAGTAGTGGTAGACGCGCCCAGAATTAATACTCACTCACTGCAAATCCATAGGTCTTTTTCCCATGGTCTAGATCGTGAGAGGTGGCTCAGGGCATCAACTGGTGCCACTGCAGTGCTTCTGACCGGGAGGTCCTAGGTTTGAGTTCCGACGTTGGCAGGATTTTAGACTGTAGCCATATAGCTAGGTCGAATTTAGCCGCTGAATGGAGGGAAATTCTAGTGGCCAGCTGCTCTGATCGAGAGTTTTCCGTGGATTCTCCCATCATATCCAAGCGAATGCCGAAGTACTATCCTAACAAACGGGCCATGGAGCGCGAGCGATCTTTCTTTTCCCTTCCTTATCCTCTCCTCTCCCCTTACATACACTAAAATGCACTATGCTATCACACATGCCGGGAGACCGGTCAGGGGCTTAGAGCTTGTAACGTCTAGGGCAGTGCCCCGCTGGTGGGAGATACCTGGTTGGGAAAATCCCAAGGTAGGTCGACGCCAGATCTCACCACTACCGCGATAAAACTTGCACTAAACGTACGGGACCAAGGGCCTTAGCAGTTGACGTACCCGGGATCACTAATCTATCAACCAACTAAAATCCATGGTCTAGCTAGAGGACTGGCACTCGTAGATTGCTCTGTAGTCAGGTCAAGGCCCAAATCGGGCAAATGCTAGAGCAATACGATGCATTCTCTTGCTTGCCGAACTCACTCCCGTATACACAGGTCTTATCATCATTGTGTCGCAGCGTGGTTAATCGGAACCTTGAAATCGTAAAAACGTTATCTTTAAGATGTCCTTGTCATGTGTCCATTGTTTCCCGTTTTATGCAATACACAAGTGTGACTAACGACCAAGGATTTCATTTGTAATCCCCCGCCCTTTCGTCCTTCTGTTCGTCCGTCTGTGACCAACACTATTAGCGCCTAAACTATTCCTTGTATTTTTTTCCAAAATCAATATTGCAAAATCATTCCTCGTCGATCTGTCCCGACTCAAAGCTCTACTATTTTGAAAAACATTCCTAAAATTTTGTATGTACTTTATATTAAGCCCCTGGGAGATTTTCATAATTTGCCAAAATATGGCTCCAAACATCTATTATTTAAAACAATAAGGTATTCTGCCATGACTTCGTTTAGAGCTTCTACTGAACTGATTGTATTTATTTCTTTTTAAATGAAAGAATGTGGTCCCTAGATGTGTAATTAGATATTGTTTGTGTTGATTCATTAGCATTTGCGGTGTAAATTAATTAATTTAATCATTAATCAATAGTACGCTTATCGGTAGTCCATTGTTTTCTTCCAATGGCTGTGTTTTAATTATCGATCGATATGAGTATATCGATAGATGTAAGTTCTCGCCGCTTGTCGCCACGTTTATTTTTTACAATTCGTCAAGGTTATGTTTAAGTAGTAATAATTGCATTTTCGTACTGACTATTTTTGTATGTATTTGTTTTCGTGGTGTATTTTGTAGAGAACATTAAGATATTGGATTTTGTTTGATTTTACTGAAGTAGTAAAGTTGTGCAGAGGTTATGTCGCGTTCCGAAGTGTCCACACAGCTGTCGCGACCGTGAAGTAATTTCTTTTACTGTTGGATCTTAATCCATGAAATGTCAATTTTGTTCTGATTTGAACGTCTCATTTGAGAGAAATTCTGCAAACCAGTTTACTCTGTGTTGCGTAAATGGAAGAACAAATTTACCTTCTAGGAATATGTCAGAAGAAACGAAACAGTTGTTTATAGGAGATGAAGACACATCAAAAAACTTCAGAAAAAAATATCCTTCAATACAGTTATACTCTGCTTCTGTGCCATTCGGTGCTGATATTGCATTGCCACCTGGTCGTGGGCCATGTGTTCACTTGTGTAAGTGTTAATGTATCAAACATGATTGATTTTGTGCTGCACAATATGTAATCATCCTGCCCATAAAAGTGAATATCTGCAGAGATGCAAAAATAAGCTTTAAGTTAAAGAAGTTTGTTCTTTCTTCTTCTTCTTCTTCCTATTTAAGAGTGCTTTGTGAACATTAGTCTTTTCTGAACATTAGTCTGGGCGCGGTATTTTAATCACCCTCTCACCCTCTCAGAAGTCCCTCTAGTTTTCCTTACATTTCTTGTAAGAATATAGTGAAAAACACTTATAAAGATGACATAGGTCCGATTATCACAGATCTCGATTTCTGACGATTTCGACGAACACTATTTTTTTGAAAATTACAAAAGTTTGAATATTTTTCGGCGTACAACCACAATATTGCAGATGGAGATTTATTCTTCCAATAAAAATTTTCTTCGCAGTTGGCTCTTTCGTTAACATTCTGTACATTTAAAAGAAAAATACTAATTTTATGTGAAATTTGGCAATATGAAAAAATATTCAATACAAGATTTTTCTCAGAAACGGGTCCAAATATTTTTCAACAAACTTTTTCTATGGATTGTACTAAATACACTATATAATCTGACAAATATGCCATTTTGCTGTATTTTATTTTTTAAATTACAGAAGTGTAATATCGTGTTACAAATATCTATCGTGTCTTCAATATTTGCATAATCAGGGATATGTGTACTACGCATATTGCACCTTTGAGTACAAATGCTTCAAAAGCTGTCTTACAATTATTCTGAAATACTCAACAGTTTTAGAAATAAGTTCGAATTTCCGCATTTGAGAAACGCTCAAACGCCATTGTTTCGTAAACGGCTCCAAATTATTACTTTTTCGACCTCACATTCTGAGAAAAAAAACTTGTAATCGGGGACCGGAGATGGGCACATATGGGAATGCGAAATTCGTTAAATTTGGAATTAAATATGCAATGAAGTAATACCTTCATTCTAACTGTTCAAATGCAAAAACGGAGTTCGCATTTTTTTACTTACCCGCTCGTGTCTGATTTCTTGAAAACCGTGAGTAAAAAGACAGGAACACGATATAAGGATTCCCTGCATATAAATAGTGAGACACTTTTTCTTTGTTCTGTTATGAGTAGGGGCGGATTTTGATGATATAAAACATCGCCAAAAATATTCAACAAAACGCTCCTAAAATGTTTTTAAAATGTTTTTAAAAACAAAGACAAATGACGTAAAAAATATGATCAAAATCAGTTCTATGAACAATTAAGCTGTTGGATACGTTACCGATGTAATCGAGGCTGCTTCTATGCATTCATGTGAACTTCAGCTTTCAAACTTTTGGTTTGGACTGTTACTTACCAGAAAATCTCTGTCTTTAGTTATCCCGAAACGGCTTAACCGCTAATGGCGTTGACAGGCGTCACAGGAATCTTAGATCATTACATTACAAATTCTGAGCGAAGGAATCTAAGAGGCATAGGTACTCAGGAATTCTGGGGAGAACATTTCTTGCATGTCGTAAATATTATTTGTAGCAAGCAGCATTAAAATGATAACAAAATCGATGAAATCTAAAAAAAATGCATTAAAAAGGACGAAAAAGATAAAAAAGACTAATTAATCGAAATCGACAAAAAATGTAAAAGCATGACGTATACAGATGGTCCATTTCGTTGTGATAACATAAAATGAATTTGTATACTAAACGGTATTTGAAAAGAAAACGGTAAAATGAAAAGAAAAAAAGGCATTTCATTAAAATCCGCCCCCGAGTTACAGGGTGGTCACACTCAACTCCTGAACCAGCGGCCTCGGAGGTGGCGTATACAAACCTAACATTATCGACGACCATTTGTTTTCGTCGCTGTTTGTGAAAAATTAAATACAATCTTTGGAAACCTAGTATATCATGCGGTTCGTTTAAAGGTCGCCTAGAAATGCCCAGTTTGACTTCGGCTTGAATGAGGGAGTTTCTTATCATTAATAACTTCTTGAAGGGTGTAAAGTCCGAATTCCAAACACGTATTTTCACTTCATCTTCATAAATAAAAGTTAGTTAGTTAGTTAGTTAGTTAGTTAGTGCCTTATTTTACGTGGCGATACTCGGACCATCAGGCCCGCTCTTCCGTCTGATCACGCAAATTTCACTACGCTCCTTTCACCAACTAGCGGAGAAAGAAGGTATTATCTCGGGCGACGAAACAGGCGATTTGAGTTTAGCTCAGAGGCGTCATTTAGGCTTGAGGATCTTTTACATGCAAGTAAATCTACTAACGTGGGACAGCCGGCTTTACTTCCCCTCCGAAGGAAGGTGTACGAAGGATTTTTTCGCCCTTAAAAATCCACGGCTTCGATCGGGTTTGAACCCGCGAACGTGGGTACCCGCGAACGCGAAAGTAAAAGTTTCATAAAAATCGGGATATTAGCAATTTTTATGCAGATTCACTATTTGCACAATTATTAATGTACGTTAAATCAGGAAAATAAATAAATTTATTTATTGATAGTAGATAATCAAAAGCAAAAACTTTGAAGTACAAAATTCCAAATTAGGAAAACCACATAGAAACTGTTTCTTTTTCCTTATGTCTTTTGAAATGTCAAATTATAAAATGTGTCATTACATTGGACTTTACGAGCAGCAAAAAAAAATCTAAGTGAATTTAATTGCTGCAAATATTTTATGCCAATTCATTAATTTATGCAAATATTGCGTTTGTAGAAAATTGGTACTTTGATTTGATTTATTTGTCATAAAGTTTTTAATGTAGGAGGAATACAATACACGCACGTTTCTTTGATTTTCAGAATTCACTCTTCTTCTATACATTTTCGAATTATGAATAAATGTACCCACAAACGCTGTTGGCGACATTTCAAAATTAGAAATTTTGCAGAAAAACAGAAAACTTATTTGCATCGACAAAAGAAATAAAGATTTAATTTTACAGTATTATTATCAAAATAATATCTCACGGCCCCGGCCATAACCTTCCATATGTAGCAAAAGCACAGCACAGTAAAACGTTCCTATATTGAAGTTATACGATGTATTATATATGTTATGTATAATAACATATACATTATATATGTTATGTATAATATACGATGTATTATGTATATTATATATGTTACAGTTCAGAAGGAAAGCAAGCTACCATCCCAGCAATTCCTCAAAGGATTAAGGGAAGGTGGTCGAAAAACTTGATTTAGAGGGGTCATTGATGACGAAGCAGAAGAACAATTCTTGCTACATGCATATATGGCTTTTGGAATTATGAAGTATAAATGGAAAATAATACATTTGCTTTTTGGGGGGGGGGTCGCGAATCGGTCCTCTACGGACCACGCGAACGTGCACTTCTACCCACCGAGGCCCAGTGATATTTTTCGCGGGGGGATACTCCTGACTTTTTCGGAGGGGATCAGCATTTCTATGGTAGCGGATTCGAGTCCCGTCTTGGACATGGTTGTGTGTTTGTGTACGTTTATTTGTGATTGTCCCTTCATCTTTCATCATCATCATCATCATCATCATCATCATCACCATCTCATTCTTCATTCACCGAGGGCTAACAAACCTGGGGTGTAAAAATGGATTCAACATAAAAGTGCTAACCCCCCCCAAAAAAGGTCACGTGCACTTTCCTCCGGGAGAATATGACTGGGCCTCGGTGGGTACAAGTGGCGCGTTTGCGTGGTCCTAGGATGGCCAATTCGCGACCAAAAACAGAATAATAATAAATGTGTTTATTTGGTATAATCAGTACACTCATTATTAGTGTAGAAACATTTATCCAGCACAGAAGATTTTACTTGCCACTTAAAATAATTTATATCAATTTTAATGGTTTCATGCATCTGAAAATATGTTGTAAAATAACGTACATGAATAGGCAATATTCAAAACACAATGCAGAGTCTTGCAAGAATCGCAAGGAAGACATTTGCTATCTTTTTCTGCATTTTAAAAGTCTGGGTAGTACGTGCTTACTCAGTACGGAAGTTCTGTATATTTAGTCTGGTAGTATAATTATGTACGTAGGAGAAAAAGTTGAGGAGAAAAAATAGGTGTAAAAAAACTCTGTTCCAAATAAAATATCGTCTCTGAAAGTTAAAGATGGCGTGAAAACAACACCTCAAAATCATCGTTGCAAGCCTTTCCATTGAAGACGAGGTAAATTCTCCAACCTCCTCTTCCTCTGAGGTTAGGATTTTCATTCTGTTAGGATTTTCTTTAATAAGGTATCATTAACCATGAGCTTAAGATGGGTGCACACATTTTCCGTTCAATTAAAAACGAAAGCACATGAAAAACTGAAGAAAGCAGATTGAAACCTCTTGGATCGGAACTAAATCTTAGGGCAATCAATGAAAATATGCTCAGTGAGGATGGAGTTCATTGTAGAACAGATAATTTAAGTACATTAAATGTGTTCTACATCACCAATCTCAAACTGGAAACGCCAGACTTTCTCGGCAGTTACAACGTTCTCTTTGAATCGAGATTTTTCTCCGCTCGCCGACACGAAATTCAGTGAACAGTAGGTTCTCACGGTGGAAGGAACACGAACCCGGAAACATACACCCAAGAGATCTGATGTCAGATGCTTATCTTCAGAATACCTTGCTCGTAATATTTTGTAAAGTTTAATCATTCAAATTGTTCAAAGAAATTGTCACCCCGAACGGGAATCCAACCGGGATTCTAAACAATTTACTATTGTGGAGTTGTGCAGCTCTTCTTCAGAATGAAGACGACTTAAAATGTCATAGATATCCGTCCGCAAAACGTGTGCCATCCGCGAAACATGCAATTTCTGTTCTTTCCAACTGAGGGTAGTCCGCAACGTAAATGTTAGAGTAGGTGAGAGCGGCAACCCTTGCGGTACTCCTGCTTGCGTGATTTTTTTTTATCCGATACAGTATTATTCGCTTTCATCGTGAAGGAGCGATTTTGCAGGAAATATTTAATTATTTCAAATAGATAACGAGCTATTCCCATATTTCTGATTTTATTCAATTAGCCTGCACACCAAATTTTATCAAATGCCTTTTCTACGTTCAAATGACGTGCAGGGTCGCGCTTTCCCCTTTCGAAGCCTGGGGCAGCTTCTTGCTTCACAGCGCCCTTCAGAGGCGGACGCGTGGCTTCCACGCACGTGCACGTCGCCTGTGCTCCCAGCACGTCTGCGAGTGGAGAGCCCGGGTGGCCAAGGATGCGAGACGGAACGCTGGCTTCTCGATCGATTGACTGATTAGTGATTCCAGGCGCGTTAATTGCTGGTGTTACCCTAAGTGTAGTGTATGTTGTTATCGCGGGAGGCGGCGGTGATCTTCCAACGATGGATACCGGGATCCGGCGCCGACCTCTCCGCCAGCCAGGAAGGTTTTCCCATCAAGGTATCTCCCCGCCAGGACAAGCTCTAATCTCCTGAATGGTCTCCCAACGTGTGTGGTAGTGTAGTGTATGTATGTGTAAGAAAGGAGCGAGAATAGGAGAAGGGAGAGGAATCATGCGTGCTCCTTGCCTCTTTTATTAGAGTACTGCTCCGATATTCAGCTGGTGTTAATAGGAGAAACCACGGAAAACTACCGATCAGAGCAGCCAGCCGCTAGAATTCTCCTCCAGACAACGTCTAAATTCGGCTTAGCTATGTAGCTAGTGTCGAAAATCCTGCCGCCGTCGGGACTCTAACCCTAGGACCTCCCTCTCCGAGCACTGCAGTGACATCAGTTGATGCCCTGAGGCACCTAAGCTGATACTGAGTTCTCGAGAAGGAAAATAGATGTACTCTAAGAAGCATCCACTCAAAACAAACGAGAGAGAGAGAGAGAGGGGGGGAGAAAAGAGAGATAGGGAGTGAAAGGAAAAAGACAGAAAGAAGGAGAAATGTTAAAAGAGATTTGATATGATAAATTAAAAATATAATACGAACAATGCAGGATTTGTTCAAAAACATTATCTTTATTCGAAAACCTTCCTACATTATTTAAATACAGATTGCACATGTTATTTATTAATACTTATCACACAATTCTGTTCAAAATAAGCTTTTGAGTTTCTATGGGTAAACCCAACAAACACAATAAAGTATTTGCCAGAGAACTTGAGTTTTGGGATAATTGTCCGTCAATGACTTTAAGGTGTAAATCATTTATATTGACGAAATGTTTATGATAGTTTCGGCTTTGTACTGAAAACCCTTTAACAAAGGTAGAGCTGAATATTTCACCTTCCGCGGGCCACCGATGTATTTGCTGGTTGTGAGGTATCAGCTTCCGGAATTAGCTTCCGGAACAAGTGGTGGTAGTATTTTCGTGTCTCAGTGTTTATGGTAACAAGTGTATTCGAACACACAAAGTTGTGCAATGCTTCGACATCCCTGTTTTGTTCTTCCAATTAAAACTCTGCTTGTTAGTTAAAAACGAGAATACAACAATCATTAGTTCAAGTTCGAATGTCGGTGAATTTGCAAAAAAAATTAAAAAGTACAAGTTCATCAAAGACCACCCTGATACGAGTAAAATAACCTGATAAAACCTGTAAATGATTACAACAAGACACAAGAATATCCATCGCAAAGAAATTAAAATAAGTTTGAATTTCCCTTTCCTTGGCGTATTTTTGAACCTCGATTTCTCAAACATGCAGGGAAGCAAAATTGGCTTTTCGAGTACGGCTGTTTCAATTGCTGAAATCCAAACGTGTAAAGAAAGTAATGGAAATTTGATATATCAAGGTATTTGACTTATCGGATTACGACGTATCAGGTTTCCCTGTACAGAAGTAGAAGGCAAATACTTATATTCAAAACCAATTAAACAATTTCCTCTCCACTATAAGAAACTTTCTTTTTGCAGGTAAGGTGCAGCACATTACCAAAGATTGTGACACAATGACCCAATGTCTGCACGGAGCAATTTCAGTAAGAAGAAAGGGGCGAGGTAAGCACAATATACACAAAGAGCATTCGAAGATATTTGGATTTTTTAACATGAGACAGTACAGCTTGAATTTGTTTCTCATGAAAATGTGATTGTAATATTATTACAATCGCCGGCTCTATTCAATAGCTGAAAAGAACGATGGAGCAGTGTATGTACCATGCACTGTTACGTCAAATCCCTAAGAAACTGTGAATCTCAAAATGTTTGCGTACAAATTATGAAGAATTTTGACAGATTTCCTTTAATTTATACCAAATCTATTGCAAAATATACTCAAAATAAATTCAATTCATTTAACAAAAACAAAACTGTTTTTACCAATAGTTTATTTGCTCACGTTTCTGGTTAATCACTAAATATTTTATATTACCCATCAAATATATCGGATACAATTCTTTGTTAAATGGAAGTAAAATATCATGTTGTCCACAACTATATAGAGAAATAACATCATTTTATAGTTTGATGACGCTATCATTTTCCCTACCTTCTATACTTAAGAACTCTTACCAAAGTAGTTAATAAGTCGAGCTTCCAGCGGTAGAAGTGTTCATTAAGAGGAATTATAGCTTTCGGGGTTAAACAATGCTGTCGCTACTGCAGCTAAATAGTATTTGCTCAACATTATAGTACTCACGATTTAATTACTGTATTGTTTTTACTGAATTATATGTGTTGCAAACGTGATTTAAAAAAAATAATAAACGTAGGAAATACTGCGTTAGCCATCTGGTGATGCCTTCTCTATTACGTAACTAGCTCTTGAGGATTCCTATCTTGCTTGGCTTCACAAGTGAAAAATAAGAACGTACAGATTATAATATTAAGGTAATACCGAACACAATATAAGGAATATGTCAAAAGCTCTTTCTTGTTCTTTTCTTTCTTTTCCTTCCTAGTCTTCTTCTCTTTCTTTCTTTTCCTTCTTTACTTTCTTCTTCTTCTTTACTTTCTTCTTTTTCTTTACTTTCTTCTTCTTCTTTACTTTCTTCTTTTTCTTTACTTTCTTCTTCTTCTTCTTTCCTTTCTTCTTCTTCTTTCCTTTCTTCTTCTTCTTTCCTTTCTTTCTTCTTCGTCTTTTCTTTCTTCTTTACTTTTGTCCTCTTCTTCTTCTGCATCATTTCTTTCTGCTTCTTTTCTTCTTAATTTATTTCTTCTTCCTCTTTCTTTCTTTTCTTAATTCTCTCTTCTTCTTCTTCCTGTTCTTATAATTTTTATTGTTATAATATTATTATTATTATTACTACCATGACTTCTATCCAAATTATTTGCACATATTTCAACATATTTTTAATCTTATGAAGCACTTAATCACATATTTACTAAATTCTCTTCATGAATTGTTCCCACCCTTCCAAGAACGGAATGACAATACAGCAATTCGCTACCTCCGTAGCAACTCTGTTGTCCCTTGTTAGTAGGTTTGCCAACTAATCTTTTACGCTACACGATTTAATTTTTCAACAATGTTTTTTGTTTGTAAATTGAACTGAATTGCCTTATTTTACGTGTCGAGACTCAGGCCATGAGGCCTGCTCTTCCGTCTGACCACGCAAATTTCGCAACGCTCCTTTCACTAACTAGCGGAGAAAGAAGCTATTACTTGGACGAAATAGGCGATTTTGAATTTAGCTCAGAGATGTCATTTAGGCTTGAGGATCTTTTATATGCAGTAAATCTAACATGGGGCTACCGGCTTTACTTCCCCTTCACGGCTTCGACCGGGTTTGAACCAACGAACTTGGATATAACAGTTCGATACGCTAACCGTTACGCCATCGCCGCCGTGATAAATACTTCTTTTAGGAAGTTGAAACGACAAACACCGATCAAAATATGGCCAACATTCTCAGTTTCTCGCAGGCGTCGCTGTCCCGAAAGAAAATGAATTTAAAAATCACTGTCAGGCGATAAAGGCATCCTGTAGTGGAATATTTATTAGCGTCTGCAACCTTATGAATAACAAAATATTTTGTCGTTGAGCGCATTCACTTTTGTTCTTCACGACGATGTCAGTTCTCCATAAGAAGCATATGTCACCCATATCTAAGCCTTGACCCATCAAATACCGTAGTAATAGTAGTAGTAGTAGTAGTAGTAATAGTAGTAGCAGTAGCAGTAGTAGTAGTAGCAGTAGTAGTAGTAGCAGTAGTAGTAGTAGTAGTAGTAGTAGTAGTAGTAGTAGTAGTAGTAGTAGCAGTAGTAGTAGTAGCAGTAGTAGCAGCAGTAGTAGTAGCAGCTGTTCTTTGGCGAATCCTTCAGGGGTGCCGCTAGGTATGCCCTCCAGCCAAGTGGGTAACGCTAGTTAGAAAACTCGCTGCGGCTAGTTATTTATGAACAAATTATGCCAGCTGTTACAACCGTTTTTCAGAAAAACTGGAAGTTTCTTAGAAGTTCCCCATCTCGATCAGGTTTTTGTCCAGTTTCCCTGATCCATTGAGCAAATGCTGTGATGGCCCCTTGTTTTACTTCTGGACGTAAATGTAACTTCACTGTGAGCACGTTTTGTTGAGCACTCCTTTTGCTTGTAGTTCATTTACCGTTGAAATTGATTTTCTATAACTCGGGAACAAACATTTTTCTAATATTTTTATTTTTCTAAAATAATTATTTTCTAAATTCATTTTTTCGTTTTCTATTTTCGTAGTTTTTTTTTAAATTCTGGGTCTCAAGAAAATGTGCGCAGATAAATCTCTTTCCCCACACGTCATATACAGTTTTTACTGTTTTTTGACAAATAAATAAATAAAAAGATTTATAGTACCTTTCAGATTTTCATATGACTGGCTCTTTTACTTTGTCATCTATTAGAATCTTCTTCTGGCAGCTTCATGAAGTAAAACTAATCACATAAGCACACAAACCAATGCCTTGACCTGAGCAGGCCGTTAAATGCCCACCACTTGAAAATAGTGGTTCGACCGCTGTGTGTTGACGAGATGTATTGGTCTGCATTACAGTACAGGTGAAGACACTTGATTATTTGGTATTAGAATGACGAATAGTCTGTGCAAAACTTCCGGGTACCTTACAATATCACGTTTAAAACAATAAATATTAAATCGCAAATGAATATTAAATATCTTACGAACCTTAGATTTCCTGAGAAATACGGTCCTACATTTTAGGAGAGGAAATTTTTAAACATCGCAGTTTTGCTTTGTTTTGGTTAATTTTTATTAATCTAGTTTTAAATTAACTGGCACAGAATTTAATAAACATATTTAAGTTCGATATCAGTAAATCCAAAAAATCTCGTTCGATGTCAAAGTCCCTGAAGGATTATTATTAAGAAAAACTTAAATATCAATCTTCATTTCAGCAATTGTCGCGTCCGAATGGACTATTTCTCTAATATTTCATCAAAGTTAAAAAGGCCAGTCTGGAAAAATCCAAACAGTTTGCAAAAATCCAAACAGTTTGAAAAGATCCAAAACATTATTGTGAATCTAAGAAATAAAAATATTTTAAGCTTCAAATATGCTTCTAACTTTGAATTGCAAAGAATTTACATTTGTTTTGTTGTATTAAACAAAGGCTTGTTCCTTAATTTGCATAATTACACCTCATAATCGACGCTAACAGTTGTAGAGATACCTCCACTTGAAGCCTACTATGGTCAACTCGTTTCATTATAATGGCGGAAATTAATTACATGTTCGGTTTTTAGATGGATGTCTGATAGGTACACGGAGGGTACACCGTTTAATTATTAAATACATGTGGATGTGTAATTGGCACTTCTTCCTATGTGTATTCTAATGGAGATTAACTTAGGATGATGTAACGTCCATACGTTACGCAACAGACAACAGTGGAAGTTAGTCTGCAGGGCTGTCATTCGGTGACCCCAGCCTTCTCAGATGGCTCTTAAAGGCCTTGTGAGCGCGATACACCCCCTCCGATATGCTCACAGAGAAACAATGAGAATGCACACACTGGGGAAAATGTGGAAACGAAAAAAAATTCTCGCAGAATAATAAGTACATTTGATTGCATGACACGGCAATATGTGAGTGTAATGCTAGTACTTCCTGTGTGTTGTTTCCTCGTTAAACGGGGTGTGAATATAGTACTCCCTCTGTGTTGTTTCCTCGTTAAACGGGGTGTGAATATAGTACTCCCTCTGTGTTGTTTCCTCGCTAAAGTGTTTGAATATAAAATTATACATGCAAAATGTTCCAGAAAATGTTATATGTGACTTCATATTCGAAATTATTTCATTGGAAATTTTCTCATAAAATTCTTCACACGAATAAATTGTATTGTTTTTTATTTATAATGTGATAAAAATGTGATGATGTGTTAATATAAATATAGTTCGTCTGTAACCAATTGGTCACTTACAATTTTCAACATCTTCATCACGAATTTTGTGTAGCTCTCAAGACTAATGTGAAGAACGTCTCTGGACATTACTATATTCAAGTGAAGACGAAATTGATTTATCAGTATTCTAAAAGTGTGTTCTTCAGGAAGTGATGCTGAAGATCGTAATAAAATTTTTCGTTTGAGATTTTAATTATTTCAAGTCTAAACTAATAGATAGTTGACGAATATTCATGACAAAGGACAAAAATATCAAGTCCTGAATCGTTTGGCATTTAAATAATGTGTCATTTAAATAGGGCGGTATAATGATTTGATAATCTTTTGATTCCGAGTTATAACATCATGTTATAACAACATATTAATGCACGAATAAAACGATAATTCAGAAGGGCGGGGTTGTGTCCTGTCAGATAAGATTAACGAAACTCTTTTGGAGATGTTAAATCAAATTACATTAAGTAGAGAAATTGCCATACCGCAAATACTCCTTGCTGTCACTTGTCATTGGTAATCTTACGTGACCGACGAACTAATAGATAACACTTTTTTTATTTGACTAATTTAAAATTTAGAGATTTTTTTAGTTCACCCTTAAGATGTAATTTACTACCCTCATAGAAGTTTCAATTTTAAAATTCGTTGGTTTTTTTTTTTGAGTGCAAAGAAGATAAATCGATTACTGCTTTAAATTGTATTTTCTCTCACAGTTCCTTATATAATTGCACATTTCTTTCGATCTTTTGGCAGAAGGTAAGCATCGGTTATTTGTGGTGTTTGCATTAAGGGTACGCGCAACTCTTCGTCTTCTTGAGACAATTTTTCGATGATTCATTGCCGGCGTCCACCAATGCAGGGTGCCTTAACTACAATGTGACACTTCCGTGTGAGTGTACCTACGTTGAAAAGCTGAAATCTGAATGATATTGTCTTACCACCTTCAGACATCAGTTTATCGATATTATATGTACTCTCGTTGATTTGAGAGAAAATTATATTTGAATCGCATACTTAAAAATTAGATGATGAGGGTAGTATGCCGTATCCGGAGGGCGAAAGAGTTTGGAATATTCTGCACTGAACGACAGAATCTTGTGGAGCTACAAAATGGTGCAGGCTTCGTCGCACTAGTTAGTACTAGGTGGTACGTACGACTTCGTAGTACGTAGTACGTACCTTTCTTTTGAGTCGGGACTACCTTTCGATGTTGCTCAAGCCATGAATCGACGCTCAAGGGGGCCAGAGTACCCACCTGATGACTATCCTGTACCTACCATTCCTCTGGGACCAATTCCCGGTAGATATGAGGTCGCAACGGTAGTTGGCAATTGCGAAACTAGAATCTTTGCCATGCAGTTGTTAAAATTTACAGCTGTGACGAGGTGGTGAAAATTAAAATTGATCGAGGGGTTGATTGTCTCGGTAGATGAACTGGATAGAGCAACTGGGTGCATACGGTAGATTCGGGTTCTATTCCCGACCTGGGCCGTAAATTTTTTATATTGACTTTGAATTGAATGAATGTTGCAGAAATTATGATGTTCCTTGAATGTTAAAAAACACTCCGTAGACAATATTAAATAACAATCATTTTCGTGGTTTAAAAGGAACGAAGACCAGTGGTTTAAAAGAACGAACCCAGAATCCAAAGAAGTGGGATTAGTTGACCACGATTAGGCATTGAGAACACTTTATCATAAAGCGGATCTTAAAAATTACGAGAATGATAAATGATTTATTTATCAGCTACAGGTAGAAACAATAATTTTGTTTCGACTGGTCTAACAGAGTCTGATTGTATGAAAAGGTCAATAGGGCTTGTAATTACTTCCAGATCTGAACGCTTCCAAATGCATGCTCCAACTACTACCAGCACTCACCAAAACCTGCAACTTCTGTTGGAATCTGAACAATATGTATGAGTAACAACAAAGCCTTACAGATCGTACAATAACAGCAAACGACCAGATATTGCTTTCGGGATTTGAACAAAAATAGTGTGCCTAGTTGTTGATGTTGCTATACTATGCTATTAGAACCTCGTCCGTGGTGACTAGGGATATTAAATACGGAAATAGAGAGCAGCCGGATGTGGGGTGAAAATCTCAGGTCATTCCGTTAGTCATTTGAGCTCTGGGATTTTCCAGAAAACTTATGTAAGAATTTGTCCAATCTCTCAATTCAATCAAAATAACGGGAAGTGTAATGTTTGTGTTATGAGAACTGCCCATATTGTGCGTAAAGTATTGATATAGCTTTCACGTTCTCCGGAGTCTTACGAATCTGGTTTCAACGTGGAATAGGTTTTATATTTAACCCATACCTAACAGCTTTAGTCAGGTATTTTGGGAATGATAATGATGGTAAGAAGAAGAAGAAGAAGAAGGAGAAGAAGAAGAATGCGTAATTATCTGAGATAAATATTCTTTCTAGGGAAGTTTCATTTCATACGCTTCGGTCATGGAAGGTCACGCATTGTTTTGTCCAAGGAGGCGGGTTGCGGGTTTTCTGACGTAAGCCCAGTGCGAGTAACCCTTAACCCCTTGGGCGTGATATTAAGTGATCAAACGCAATTCTTAGCCCACTTCAATCCACTGGATCAATAGTGTGGATGGCCTCGCTGGACTATCAATGATCATCATTAGCATTCATTTCCTTTTTCGAAATAATACCCATGGCACGACTCCAGTAAAACAACAGTGATATACTAGATCATTGTCCTCATTATGCTGAATTGGTATGCAACCTTCGGATGGAGAGATTTGAAAGTAAAACTTATTTGACTATTATTAACGAAACACAAATATAACGAACATTTGTAAATTACTCTTCTCCATTTTGGTTATCTGAAGTGAAACTTAAAAAAACAGATCGTTTTCATAATAAGAGTTGTATAATGTATAATACAATATTTTATGCTAATTGAATTTCTGAGTCTAACAGTCTGAGAGCAAAATTTGTCCATCTCACTGTTTTCACAATATTTCAATTTCCATGAAATATCATATAATATATCAATAAATAACCATCAACAACTCGTAATCTCGGAAGTTAAAAATAATTCATTATACCATTCATTCTTGCTCTTGATACCAAAAGAAAAGTCCGTCCGTTTGTTGGTCTGTGAACTTAAGTGTTCCTCCCAACAAGCCCACTTAAAATTATTCGTACAGCCTCTATTTCTCCACAAGACACTCTGCGTTTACATGCAGTAACTGCACGCTCTCACAAAACTTCCTCTGAATGACCCAAAGCGCACTTGCCATCAAGTGCTCAGCAGTTAAACACTAGCACTAGTGGAACCCGCGCAATTAAATCGCACAGAAAGTTTAAAGCAGTATCCTGATTCTTGTCTGGATATTAATTAACCTTATTTACCTATTCAGAGGCGAAAAGGAATGCAATATGTCTATAGGTTATCTTCTCCCTGGTCTGACTTGGCGGGGCCTGCTCTGCATTCACTGCTCTGCTCTGCTCTGCTCTGTTCTGTTCTGCTCTGCTCTGCTTTGCCCTGGCCGGCTATAAGTTACAGTAAGCTATAAGTCTCAAATGCAAGAATTCGGGTCAGACTATCCATGGATATTTCACTAGACAAGAACTGAACGCGCCCGAGCGCCTCTCCTCCCAACCTCTCCCTGCCCTTCCCCTCCGCTCCCCTCATCCAATCGGCAAGCATCGGGCCACACCGGCAGATGGGGGCCGTATGTAAATTGTGGACCAAATAATCCCTTCATCTCTTCTCGCGAAACTTACTTTCTAATCATACGTGTAAATTGGAGACCAAACAAATCCAGGTAAGGAAAAGGACCGATTGAGCAGGTAAGCGCGTTTGGGTGGGGCTGCTGTCTAAAGTTTCCTTGTGCCGTATTGAAAATCTTCTATATTTGTTCCTACATCAAAATGAAAAGCAAAGAAAGCTCTAGAAGAGTGTTCACTGTTACAGAATATTAGCCGAGAAAATGGATGAATATAAAAATGGTAAGATAAGCAGAATTTCCTTTGTAAAATACGCTGGATTTTTATGCATCTCCTATGTAATTAACAAAGGCATAATCCAGCCAGCTGTGAAAAGATTAGTACTAGTATAATAAAATGACGCAATTCATTCAATCAATGAATGATTAAGTTGAATGAAAACTAACTTTAACCAAACTATATTTCGATTACTTTAAGTCTAGAACATTAGGAAAGGAATTTTGTTTTAAACTTAACGGCTATGAAAATGCTCTTCGAAAATTCCTTTATCACCTTCCACTTTTACCTGGAAGGGGATGAGATATTCTTTCCCCAATTTACGTACAGCCTTCTCTGGGTCGGCCCCTAATTTATGTATAGGTTAAATTCTTATTTTCCTTCTGATCTTCAATTGACATACGCCGCCGATGGGGCAAGGCACGCCAAATGGGCAGCACACTTGAGCAGCCCTGCAATAGACACGGCGGTTCTTCGGTACTTCCTTGAAATTAATACGCTCTTCTGCCCGGGATGGAAGGTGTATCGATCAAGAATGACCTGTCTTTGGTATCTTTGGCGAAAGGGTGTGCTATGAAGTGCATCCAAGTGGAAATGGTAGTGCAATTTCATAGTGCGGGAGCATACCGTTTATTGTCCCCAACAGTATCACAAAAGAGAAATTATCCTTATTTTATACCAAATTATTATAATTATTGTTAACCAGTGGTGCACAATCATAATTTTTCTATGAAGAGTTTCTATTTTTATGTATGTAGTGTCCAACAGTTTCGTTGTTTTGCTTAGAGAATTTTTCATTTAGGCCGAAATTTAAATTTATTGTCTCTGTTTTCTTATACTAGTTATTTAAACAGTAAACTATTCTCACCTTTAAAGGCTTTCTACGCTACAGAAAATTAGTTTAGTTAAAATTACTTTATTTTGTAAATACGTGTCGTAGACTTCTGAAGGGAGAGGGGATTCTTTGTCTTTCCTTTGTGGTCTAAGAGTGATTTAAAAGTGCCTTCGAAATCGTGAGATGCGCTTCTGTTATCCACGACAATACCATTTCTCCAAAAATAAATTCGAAAATCACTGTCAATTTGAAATTTTCAAAGTAAAATTATACTGGTAATACGAGTCAGAGGCTTATGGAGCTTGCTTTATTGTAAGATGCATTGTCCACATTAACATGGTGAAATTTTGTTGCCGCACGATAATGTATGCATAAGGTATGCATGTCACTTTCTAGACGCCAAGTGCACGACTAGGCGGAGGATGAAAGATACTAGAGAGCGAAAATGTCTATTTTTCATATAGATTTTCATGTACTTTATTCATGATACAACTATGTATAGTAAAAAGGAGGGAAAGAGCTTCAAGAATACGTCCGCAGATTATACCATTTCCTCAGACGAACAGATTTTTTCAGTTTTTTGACGAAAATAAATAGGATCAAGTCAATCAACGATTTCGCGCAGTTAACGCCAAGAGCGCTACCTTCACAGTTTCCCCAGGGTCGTCGATTTGCTAAGGGAAGATTTCTCCTTCGTAGCGACGGGCTGATAGTGTCTGCCGTGAGCTTCCCAAAGTACCACCTTTCCCATGCTACCGTGTGCCTTCCACTTGTCCCCAAGGAGAGCTTTTTTTCTGGCAGGAATTTTGTTACGACTTTGCAAGAAGAGAATGTCACACACGATATCGTGACTCAGCCACTTCTTAGTGTGAGGTTCAAAGGTTATGAGGTTCAAAAACATTTTTTTAGCTTCCTCCAGGAAGACTAAGGTGGTACTGCGAGTAGGTGTACTGTAGTCCAGGCTCGTCGTTGTCAATTTAAACTGTTTTAAAAATATTTTCATGTTAAAATCAGTTGTCTGGTTCTTTCATTCTCGAGCGCAGTACATAAAAAATAATATATTAAAATTAAATAGTATAATAAACAAAACAATTTTTGGTCGCAATTCTTCTTGTCGGATGTTCGGCTACTACCCAGCCAGAATGCGGTATTGGAGAACATAATCTGAACGCTCCCAGAAGAATTGTTCTGAGAAGTACATTCTTTCAGTGTGTTATCAGGCAACTTATTTAAAAATTTTGTACATTTGCAAGCTCCTATTATACAACATATAGTTTCATTCATATAGATTTATATTATAACATAATTTATTGGTTGAAATTATCCTACTTTATGTATGTGGATTATCCCCTTAGCACTATCGTATATTGTATACGTAATAAAATTGTCCTATAAAACGATAACTATTTTACGGGATGGCAAACCTTACGATCAACCTTTTCCTCTCGAGTGATCCAAAACTTGTATCGCATACTGTAACAGCGGCATAATTCTAGCGACCCGTGTTGTTCATCGCCTGGATACGAGGCCGAACTGGCACGAGCATTGGCGTCACGTTTTGATATCATCACCGAGGTGATGGCAGTTGGTTGGGCACTTGGTTCTCGCGACTACCGATCCCAGAGCTAAGAAAACTCAAAAACACACTTTTTTTGAGAAATTTCTTAGAATCTTTGGGATAGTTCCAAAAATAAATCATCAGTTCGCCATCAGGAGACCGACACGCGTCGAATGGCAAGTCTTCGTTGTACCCCGACGTTATGATTTTTACTTTCCCGTATAACGTGTATTCGGAGTAATATACGTAGTATAGGGAAAGTTATGTAAGGAGAGTGAAATCAAACTACAAAAACGATTCAGGTGATCACAAGTCAAAATGTTCTCTCCTACGGAACAATTCTCAAATGATTGTTTCAAATAAGGCAGAACTCTAAATGAAAATAATTCATTAATATTTTTTATAATTCTATTTACGATGAGTTTTCTTTACGAATTCATCTAATTTCCATTTAATAAGCGCTTTTTGTAACGGTTAGTATGTTTTCTCCAACCTTATGCAAGCATTCTTGCGTATTATCGAGCTGCCAGAGCTTAAAAATTTCGCTTACAAATGTTTTCGCTTGCCAGCCACTGTTGTGATATTGAGTGGCCGGGCAGGAATACGACTGACCATGTTGTAGCCAATCGTGCCCGCCCGTTGTAGAGTTTTACAGCAGGGATTTCTTGCTGCAAAGCAATAGGTGAGGCACAATTAAGCTTCGAGGATCTCAACTTTTTGGTGAAGGTCTTAACCTCGGATTTGCCATCTTTGTCTCGGCCGAAAAAATGTGTTCGCAGCGTATTCTGGCGGCCACCTTTCAACTAATGAAGCAATCGTGTATCTCACCCAAAATATAATCACATTGCCGTTACAGAACCAAGCCTAGGAAGGTCATTTACGTCAATATTCCTAAGTGGTTGCGGAACGAAAATTCCGAAGTTTGGAAATAAAAATTGTTTGCCCAAAACTTCTTACTAACGACTAATAATTGCTAAGTCTGTTGTTAGTCTTTTCGGAACTGATGTACTCGGGAATTTGCTAGAGCAGAAAATTACTTCCGAATCCCTGCCCATTGGTAACAGCCTGAAGAGAATTCTAATCGCAAACCTTTCCATGAAGCAAAATATGTGTAATAGAGCTCCAATAAATAAAGGATAATTTTACAAGCATTTCATGTAGTTATTTTTTGTAAGATCTTAGAGAATTTTTCTACATTAGTTTAGTATGCATATAAACCCCACTTTATATTTGTTTTCCAAGACTATCAAATGCAATTTTCACTGCATTAATAATGATTTTTTCCATTGCGCTGAGAGAAAATGATACGTACTTATAATACAGATTAGCTGTTTTGACCTATTGCATGAAATCTTAAATCATATTTCACATTCAGTAAATGCGAATGCCAGTGTGTTATAGAAATACACATTTTCAGGTTATGTTTTTGCCCGTACCAAGGTCGTTATTCAGGAAAGTAGCAACTTTCACTTCCACTTACCATTGCGACAAGGCAGTACGCACACTCCATATTCTAACTTAATTCAGCACGGCCACGTTTCCACTTGTCCTGTGAATGGAGAAATAATTGGAATGTTTCAGAATATATTGACATCACAAATGCGGCTGGCGATGAACAGATGTCCGGAATATAAAATATCAAGACGATGCACAAAATAAATAACTTTTAATAACTTAATAGAAATTTAATACAAAACACGACAAAATATGAAATTACTGGAATACAACTACAGCAATTACGAGCCGTTTCTAGAGCTAAATTTGGTGAGTGAAGTAGTCCTTTTGTTTTTGACATTACGATATTAAATGAGAAAATGGTATGAATTTCAATATACCACATACAGGTGACTCATCTATGTTCTCCCCAAAACGATAATAACGACTAGAAAGGACTGTTTGTAATTCCGGAACTAATGTCATTCTGCATTCAGGATTTTGTTAGGGCAAAGAATTACTTTCGAATATTCTTCCCCGTGGGCCCCATTCTGAACACATCCCTGACAATTGATGGAGACAATGTGATGTAGTTTTCACTGAAACGAATGTAGTATGCGAGGAACGTCTAAGATGATTTATAATATTGTCCTGTAGTATTTTTTTTTAATTTATCAGCACAACTTTGAACAACGACGTCTTAACCTTTAAAAGTAATGCAGGATTTGCTCTGAAATAATAATGACAGGAATAAACTTTCTTGTAGACTGAGAACCACTACAAATATAACAAAATCGTGAAAATAACACTATTTCAGTTTTTTTTCATAATTCAATATTTCAACAATAATATTAGTAACAAAAGGCAACTTAACAATTCTAAAAATAATTTTAATAATTAAATTTGTTCAAAGAGGTGGTTCAGTAAAAATAATTTTAATAATTAAATTTGTTCAAAGAGGTTTGTTCAAAGAGGGAGTTCAACAAGGTGACGGGATGGTGACAATTATATAAAAAATAATTTTAAGGAATATTGGCAATATGTGCACCAACAACGGCAATATACATTTCAAGACGCTGGTATAGTGATCCTTGAACGGAATGCAGAGGTTTTGATAATATGACTTCACACAATGACACAAGGCGACGTTTTAAGTCTTGAGGTGTTAGACCTTGTGCGTAAAAGTGGTTCATTTAGCGTGACGTTTGGCCCTACAATTTTAAATCTCCCTGCCAACCCGCCGTGGCATTGTAATTTTTATTTTCTCGCACTTTCTTCGTTAAAAGAGAAAGATATGTAATCGTGCACCGGAAAACGACGAAGTTTCCACAGAAAAAATCTTATTGCTGGGCCCCGAACGAAAAAGTGGATAAACCCTGTTCCTATAAATCTTAAATTACTTCCTCCAATACGTTATGTAGTCAGAATACATTATTTTGTGGCTACTTGATCCTGAAAAATCAATTGACGGCAAAACGTCTGTCTGTCTCTCTGTCTGTGTCAACACTAGTGCCTAAACCGTTCAGCCGATTTGCTCCAAAATTGATATTCCCTTATTAATCCGAACGACCTCGAGGCTTTGGAAGTTTCAAATTAATATTTTTATTTCTGAGGATATTTAACATGAATCCTCAAATGCATTTGCAGAATTTTCTAAAAAATGGCTCCAATTTTTTAAATTAAACTTTGCCCTTATTTTTATTTATTATTCATCTCACGAAAGTAAAACCGATAGTGTTCAATCAGAACAATGTTCTTAATTACAATTTCCCTTCTTTTTACTTTTTTTTCTCTCATTATTCCCCTCTCCACTACAGACCAGTTACAAATACCAATACATAATTCATAGGAGGCTGGATAGTTGAGCTAACAAGATACTTAAAGGTGCAGAATGAAAAACATTAATCTAACTAATAATAGGTGCATTTCCAAACTCTATTGCTGGTAATTTCGTAAGTGAAATTGTTATTTTAAATTCCTCTCAAGCCCTTGTATAATACCAGAGCAAAATTCCTTCGTTTCTACTCAACTCGTGAATTTATCAAATATTTCCATTGCCCTCGTCAAATACACGAGTATTATTCCCTAAACGAATTGTTAAAACCCTCCGTTTGGTTTTCCGGAATCGTTTGTGCGAACCGTCGCGGGAGACGCGGCAAATCGATCGCCGCGAAGGCGGAGTCGGCGACCGGGGAATGTAGGACGCGCGTCGTCAATGACCAGGCGCCACTGGTCCACGCTCTCGTAATACAAAGGCACCTCCTCAGAACGTCGCGAGAAAGTGAAGGAGCGACTTTCGGAACCGGCGCTGCCGCCGCCGCCGCCGCCGCCGCCACCGCCGCCGCCGCCACCGCCGCCGCCGCCGCCTCCGCCACCACCGCTGCCGCCGCCGCCGCTGCCGCCGCCGCCGCCGCCGCCGCCGCCGCCGCCGCCGCTGCCGCCGCCGCCGCCGCCGCCGCCGCCACCGCTGTCGCCTCCGCCGCCGCCGCCGCCGTCGGCCGCACAGTCGGAATTACCTCAGGCAGCACCGGACTCGCCGTTCATCGCCCTGCGTCGCAGTCGTCGACTCCTTTCCTGTAACTGTAACTGGGTCGCCTCGCGTATCTGATGAACAATTTGGAACCGGGGTTGTTCGGATTAACGTATACCAAAGATTACTGAATTTTGTTCAGGTGCATAACACATTACAATGTAGCAAATCCGTCAAAAAAAGGCCTTAATGAATTTCGTCCAGCAGGAGGATATGCGAAATAAATCCAGAAGTTTTCGTTGGTGTTATGTCTAAAAAAAACGCAAGATTAGTTCGTTTAGCATTAAGCATGATTTAAAGAAAACATTGGAATTGCATTTAGGTAGACGAAAATAATGCGTTAATTTCATTCATGGCTGGTGTATCTTAACTTGATGATTGGTGAACTGGCATGGTGCTGAAGGTGGAGGCTTAAATCTTTATGTTCTCCCATTTCGTGGGTCGATGAACACAACGTTACGTTGCCAGTCTTATACACGATGGATTGTGGTAGAGGTTATTATGAGAGATGAATAAAGCTGAGAGGTGACTTACATTTGTTCTTACGTGGTAAACGAGCAATCAGCTTCCGTCTGTGCATCATTCACGGTTAGACTACTGCTAGTCCGCCAGTCGAGACGAATGAGAGGGCCCATTCGACGCATCTTGATCTGCTTGTGAGAAACTGATCAGTGATTGCGGATCTATTCAGAATATTCTAAGAAATTTCTCTAGAAATTTTTTTCTTGTTTTTAAGCCCTTAAAATGTGTTTTAGATGACTTACGGCACCTACAGAGGTCTTCCATGGCTCGTTCGATTCCTTTCGACAACGCAATTGGCACAATTCTCAGCCAATTTCCTCAAAGATATTCTGGAAGAATAAGAGGGAACCAGTGTTTTTTCATGGTTTCAATGCACCTACGAGTAGATTAGTTAAAACGCTGTGAACTGCTTCTATTTCCGTCACTTTCATTAATCGTAACGATTTGATTCATCATACTGATGGTAATTAAACCGAATTTTGTAATAAACCAAAATGTAAACAAGTGTTTTGATTGATATTTCTACTTTCTCGCTAACGTTTACGCAGTAGTGAGAAAGTTAGGTAATGCTGCGCAAAAGATCATTACCGGGCCCTGGTATCGAAAAAGTTGATAAATCTAGTTGCTAAATTTAGAAAAAAAAATCCTCTAACAAGTGGTGTAGCTTGAATTCATGTGTTGTGGGTCTTTGGTACTGAAAAATCGAATGACGGCAAACCGTCTGTCTGTCCGTCTGTGAACAACGCTAGCGGCTAAACCGTCCAGCCGATTTTCTACAAACTTTATATTCCCCTATTGATCTGACTGATGTCACGGTCCCTCGAATTTAAAAACGATATTTTAATTTTGAGGGTACTTTACATGAAGCCCCTGGGAAATTTTCCAAATTTTCAAAAAAACCGCTCGATCGTTTTTTATTAAATTTTGTTGTTGTATAGTGTGAAGGCGTTTAAGAGAATGGTGCAGGTCTAATTTTCGTTGAAAACTAATTTTTTTGAAAATTGCAAAAATTCAAAATTTGTTCGGCGTGCTCCTACAACTACAATTACGAAGATAGAAATTTCTCTTTAAATGAAATCTGTTGCTTAAAGATAGATTTTGAAATAAGGGGAGGTTGTACACCTCATAGGACCAATTGTTTTAGCGATTTTTGCGTTATTTTGAGTTTTTAATATTCACTTAACATAGTACAATATACATTTTTGAGATATTTTGTTCTTATGGGCTTTTATGTACCATTTTAGATAGCAACTCAAATCCCGCAATCCGGCACTGGGGTCAGATGCTTTGACTTCAGGTCAGACCGCTGCCGCCGAAATTTTCCAAAACCTTCTGCACGTCTTGTCCATCTTCTGAGAGTCAAGAGCGTTCGGTGCGCTTTCCAGAACAAAAACGTATTGACGTCTCCACGAGACTTTGCGTCATTCGCAATAAAGTCAACTATTAGGTTATTGCTTGCTTTCTTCTTCATGGCGAATTCGCCCTGAAGACAAGTGTTGTGGAGTGACTGCATGTCCAAGGTCTCGTTTCTTTCACACAAATTGTCTTCTCAATTGCATTCAGAGTAGAGTGGAACAGAGCACGCAAACACACAGGCACCACATGCAACGAATGCATAAGAAAGTGTAAGACTGATATACTTCGCAAAAATGATGAATTCATTTATGCCTTGATACTAGACTAAATTGGTAAGCGCACATTTTATATAAATGTAATAAAGCACAGGCTGCACTTCTCAACTTGTATCCTTCGTAAACAAAAAGACAGCTCTTAAAACAGATCTCTCCCTTTTACTTTGTAAAACTGCCATTCGTCACATTTTTACTTATGTATGTGCGGTTTGGGGAGGAGCTGCCTCTTCTGTACGTAAAACGCTCCAAACATTTCAAAATAAAATCCTTCACACTGCTGTCAAAGCGCCTTGGCAGGTATCAAACAAACAACTCTACAGTGAACTTGTTCCTCACGCGATTGATCATTATACCAGACACCAATCAACTAAATTTTTTCTATCCTTATCATCCTCCCCAGCAACTCTTATATTCAACCTAGGGAAAATCTATAACCAACGCCGAAGAATCAAATCTAGATTCCCGAATGATACATTTAAACCGCTCTAAAGAGAAGCGCATGATTTCCCAAACTTATTTTTTGTCATTTTTTCCCCTCGTAATTGTTACCTATAACCCATTTTCCCATTTTCATTGCATATAATCATTAATTATGAGGTCTCCAATGGGAATACGCTCCCTCGCTCTGTAACTCTTAGTATTGCGCGTGCTGAGTTTCAGTTCTCAAAATAAAGCGCTATTATAAAGCGCTTGCCTCGATGTATGAGAAAATGTCAAATAAATAAAAATAATAAAAAATCATGCCTTGAACAGTGGGGTATTCACGTTCATTGACGCCCCACTGTTGATCATTTTTCACGCATCACTATTCACCACATTTCGGGAGAAAGAGCTGCTGTAAGTGCAATGTCCACCTGACTTCACTTTTCTTCTCCAAATTTTTCTCTTATATTAAATTTAAAAGTAAGCTATTTTCATCAATTTATATTTATTTATAACGTATGTGAGATCGTGAATGATTTTTTAGTACTACGCCCTCAGGTCTACAAAAATATAGCACGTTCGTGGCTTACTGGCAAAATGAGGTATTCGACCTCTTTTCCTTCGGACCTTATAAAAACCACGAGTAAAATATGCTTTACAAAATCCAACATTCGTAACCTCCTATGCATCTGAGAACCCAAAATCCCTCTCGTCTTCCAAGAAGTCGGTCTCGCTCGTTCGTGGACGTGGCTTACCGGCGGCAGGTATTCGACCTCCTTCACGCCTGATGCCGTCACACCGGTCGGCGTAAGAGAGACCTCTCTGCCACGGCCACGAGCGCCGAAAGCCTCCAGGGGGTTCGGGCGTTACTTAACTGCGCCAGGCGACTTCGCGGCGCAGCGCGGCGCGGCGCGGCGCGGCGTGGTGCAGCACCGTCATCGTCACAGCTCGAGCTCTTGCCCAACGCGCGTCTGGCGTGGAGCGCTTTAAACCTCGATAGTATGCCTATCGAAAACTATCGATATTCTTCAAATAAACTATCGAATAACATCGATAGTGCTATCGAAACAAAAGTTTAAAAAATCTTATGTTTCGACTAATTGATAATATTTTTCAATAAATAAATAAACCGCACTAATGTTATGCCATAATAATACATTCATACATTCATTTATTTGTTCCATCAGGTAGGACCCGATGGCAGTTAATTAACAATAATAATAAAAACAATAAAAGATTACAATACAATATCATTAATCGGTTCAATAATTCGATTGCAATAATCATACTATCTCTAATATGAAGTGTTATAACAATTATTTCAATTCTACTACGATAAACAACAATTATATGTTGGTGATACTAAAAATCTATAAAAGCTACGTAGATATTGGCTAAATTAGAAAGAAAAAAAGCATTGATCGCGTTCACTACACTTCACTATACTACACTTGTCTGTTTTGCTTCGAATTACACTGATCAGCACTTCACCACACTTCACAACACTTAGATACTCATTTAACAGCTATTACTCTCAGCGTGTTCTAACTTATTTCTAAAACTTCGGACACTTCGAGGAAAGGCTTTGAAAGTTGCTGTGGGTCAACGGTTCCAATTTCTAATTGCTCTGTTACAAAATGAAAATTTCCCAAGATCTGAATTTTTTTCCTTGTTCGAATTTTGTGAGTTTGATCACTTCGGCCTAACTAATTTGGTTTTCCTAGTCTAACCTGAATTTCCTTCAAAACTGACTTTCTAGATATTCCCATGACCTTATTGCGTTAGTTCTGTAGGTAAAACATATTGGCTTTCCTCTGTATTCTATCTAGGTTTTTACCGGTGCGACTTTCTGTACGGAATGTATAATAAAAAAAATTAATTTCAATATCATCTTACTAATCTTTTCATTAAATTCCCTGTCATTAAATACGAACTTCTTTGAAAATGTGTAAAGTATGGTCATTCTCTTTCAGCGTTGTCACCTCAAAAAGAATCTTTGGCAATATCAATATACTACTTGAATAAATTAAATGTTGCCAACTTATGTGTTAGGAAACGTCGGCACATCAAGGCTATTGATGTATTTACTCAGCCAATTGACGTTCATGCCCGCTCATCGGTAACGTGAAATTTGTTTTTCTTACTCCTATTAGGAAATTACAAACAAACTCTAACTAGTGTTTGAACCAGTGATCTCTACATATTTACATTTAATGAGAGAAAAGTAGAAGAATTATGACGATGGAATATTTGTAATTAAAAATGAATTATCTAAATTTATACATTTTAATAAAAATTGTAAAATACCGCACTATCGAATACTATCGATGGTGCCATCGAGGTTTAACGAGCTCTAGTTTGGTGACTAAGACCGGCGGAGGTGGCTCAGGGCATCACTAATGCCACCGCAGTCCCTCTGACCGGGAGGTTCTCTGAGCCCTCCCCCGTCGGTAGCAGGAATTTAGACACTGGTTAAGAGACCTATATCAAATACGGTCGCTGTTTGGAGGAAAATTGTAGTGGCCGACTACTTTGATCAGTAGGTTTCCGTGGCTTCTGCAATCAATATGAGGCGAATGCCGGAGCAGTACTCTACCAAATGGACAACGAACCGCGCGCGATCTTCCTCCTCCACGTGCTGTTCTCACCCTTTAATTACGTACACTTTTACTTACAAGGATTACACTACCAGACATGTCGAGGGACCGGTCGGGAACCTGTCCCGGTTAGGGCGGTGCCCCGCGGGTGGGAATACACCTGGTTGGGGAAAAACCCGCAAACTCACGTGTAGCACCCGCAAATTTCGCGAACTCACACTCTTCCCTCCAGCGCGGGAAGATCATTGCGACCTCCTGTGATAAAACGAACTACACGTGCGGGACTAATAACCCTAGCAGTTGATGTGCTCGGAAGCAGGAATAAATCTGACGACACATTTGGTCAGACTGAATTACCAGATGCGTACGAAATAATCCCCTAATCTCTTAAAGAAACTAAACGTAGTATATAAATAATAAAATTCGTTTCTAAAAATTTTTCTGAATGTTTTTAAATATAATTTAATAAAGGAATTGTATGGCTCAATAAAAATGTAGTGGACTTAAATCGTTATCCCCTATGTGTGATTATGTCTGTGATTCATTGCTTCTCTCACATTCGCGCAAATTTAAATGAGGTAAATTACATTAATGCTTCCTACCCACCTATAATTAAATTATCTTTTCTTCATTTTTTGAATTTACAATTCAAAGTATTAAAAAACATTAATTTTTAACGATTAAGTAAATCAATTCCCTCTTAAATTAAAACTCACAAAAGTTTGCAATCTAAATTTAGAGGGATCGGCTGAGTTGGCTGGAGAGGTGGCAAACCTGGCAATATTGTGGTGTCGCGCCGGCAATGATAAGGTGACGCTCGGCAGTGATTGATGGGGTGGGTCCGTTTGCAGGCTACTCCGAAATGGCACACAGGCCCAGGGCTCGTTGAAACAAGTCTACATGGTGACGCATGATGAAAGGATAGAGAGGGAACCTGTAGGTACAAGACTTGCACAGCAGGCTAGACTGTAAAGAACCATTAATAAAAATTATGCTGATATAAAAACTAGCTGGATCCGTGCGAATATTCCATACTTTGAATCTACTTCATTTTTAAATCAATGATTTACATACTGGATTCCAACTTCAAGCCATAACCTGAACTGTATATTAAAGCGTTGTAGGCCTGACAATTTAATAATTTTACTTGTATTTCGTTTCTTCTCATTCCTGACCACCGAAGGTTCACTAGAAGAGCTAAATCTTCGCTGAGTTCTTCACACTACGTAATACCGCAATTTTTCTCTTCGTGGTCCACAATGTATTCTCTCGCGTGTTCACCACTTGTTTTTTTCGCAAGTTCACTATGTTCTCGCGTATGTTCCATATCGCATGATCCCTTGCATTTTTATCACATGCTTCCGATATGTACACCCGAGTGTACCTCTGCACGTTCCTCAAATATTCCCTTAAACCTTTCTCACTTGCTTATATGCATTTCTTAATCTACGCTGTTCCCGTACTTCTTAATGTGAAATTCGAAGTATAATTTAATTTTTTTATTACGAAATTATTTTATAAACGTTATTGTGGGGTGTCTCCCATGCCGGGTGAAATGGATGAAAAAAACAACAAAAATGTAATAGAAAATGTAATAGAATTCGTAAATAATTGTTTTAAAAATGACAACAGCTACACACTGTAACTCAAACTTCAGAGTTTCTGGCAATCCGTGCTACGGAGTGACGGAATCATAAAAAAAATGTAATAGAACGTCAAGAAAGGTCAGTTCGCAAAAGGTAATGTTCTGTATCAAATTTATTCCCTTGCAGGGACAAAAGAAACTGGTCTGAATGCTGTAGGTTGCATCATTTGCAAGTTATACATGACGGTTAAGTGTATTGCGGCGTTATGTGTTTCAGGATTTGTTTATGCACCTGCCGATCCACAAATGCCGGAATCTGGGTACTTCTTTATTTTTCCCCTTAAATATCTTTGATGTACCGCTTGGGGCAGTAATTTTCTCTACAGCAGTAATACAATTTTTTTTTCTGTTCATGGCTTCTTATAAAGGGGAATAATCCGTCATCTTTCCGTAGCTTGTTGCATCATAATGATAATAATAATAATAATAATAATAATAATAATAATAAATACATCTTATCTCACCACTACGAAAGAAACGTAAGCTTAGATCGTGCATGGTACCCACCCATCCCTCAATATTCCAGAGCCGAGGAGTAGAAGATCGAAAAAAAATCAATCTGCATGTGTTCATGTCCAATCCCGGAAACTCTGATTCCTGCTCATTCGCACGTCAGTGGTCTAGTCCACTAACATTCTTTCTAGTTTCCGTATTTGAAACGTATCTTCCGCATACGATCTGTCTTTCGCATTCAATGAGAAGCCATTAATTAATTTAAGGTGCTAATAGGCATGCTTCTCAAGGGGGCGTTCTAAACTCAATGAGTAGAGAATAGACGAATGAAACGATGACATCACAGTCTGAATTAATTCTAAGAATGCTCTTAGAAACGTTCAAGTTTCCCATTTCCTTGATTTGAAGATTTTAGACAGTGGAGATCATAAATGCGATCAAATGGAGTATTTTACTATCAAAGGACCTCTAACTCTCCAGGGAGGTTGGACGATCCCCAGCATCCCCGCTGTGTATTTGCTCCCTTGATGAAGTGATCCATGAAAGCGAGGACTAGTTGGAACATGATCGTTCGGTATTTTGTCTCTCAATAAATTTATTTAAAATCGTAAACCAAATAAGCAGGCATTAAAACAATTTAGTGTTCCAAAGTAAAGATTTATTTGTTTATGTGGCCTACAACTTCATTTGGAAAATGCACCACAATACAAACGTATAGTAAATGTAATTCTTACGCAGTAATGAGGCGTGGTTCGATTGCTATTATTTATGGTGAGATGATTGGGTTAATTTCGAGTTTTTTCAACGTTTCAAGCAAAGTGGAACTCAATCGATCGCTTTTAATTTGTTTGCAAGTAAATTTGTTCTTTATGACGCACGAACAAATCCACAGCTCCATTTATTTAAAAAATGTCCACTATCCCTGACAACAAACAACGATGTCTTCACATTGAATATCCTCACTGACTAATTCTTCAAAGACTGTCAAGAATAGCAGATCTGAGAGCTTACGTTTATTTTGGGCACTAGTTCTTACAATTCTCACATTCGTTACAGTTACGGTCATCACAAGTAATATATAAACAATTATACCTGTATCTTATTATATAAAATATATAATCATATTAGAGATAATATATAAAATATTATCTGTATCTTATGATTTCCAGAGGGGATTATTGATAAATGTCGTTGTCCTAAAACACTGCTGAGGCAATGTCACAATATTACGCCCATCACAATTTTATGCCCAGCGACTGGGGCCAGCTCGTCCTCCAGGTGCGACCACCATTCTTCGCATCAATTTCTCTTGTTTCATCAACTGATGCGGCTCTTATTGTACCCTTCTAGTGTGTCCCGCGGATCTGCGTTGACTGAGTTCGGTATTAAAGGAATAGGAGGACATACGACCGCATTCAAGTAGCGCCAGCTGTGGTCCGGATTCCGCTCAACTGTTGCCAGAATGTAATAGATACGTCATGTAACTGACATAATGTAACGTCATGTAACATAATTCTACTCTCCGCGATGTAATACCTATAGGCGGTTCCGTAAGGAGTACGGAGAGGGCGGTTCAGGTGTAGTGAGTAAAAATCTCACACGCCGAGTAGTATGGGCTACCCAGTGTCTTTTAAAGATTTCCACTCCCCCTCGTTAAAAAATAATCTTTACCCGGAGACCTGTGCCGTGTGCAACGTGGCAACACCGCACCCACGCGGTTACCGAAGGCGACATATGCACTAAGACAACGGCACTACCACGCTCGTACGCCACCCGGGCTGGCTGTAAAAGATGAGAAGTGGTTAGAAAGGGGATGCACAGCGGTTGGGAGTGCCCAACATGCCACAACACAAGAGAAAATATTCATGTCTAAGAGGCGTTCGAACCCGCAGATGTAGTTTGTGAATGCCACAGTGCGACCGCTTTAACTACCTGCCGCTGAGGCCAGCTATCACTATTAGAAATACAGTAAAAAGATGGGCCGTCAATAGTAATGACGTAGGTTAAAATTTTATCACTTATTTTCAATATTTTATCAGTTATAACAATATTATTTTACTGAATTGTTTTTTAATCTTAAACTGGCCATTTACTGCCAACGTTTTGAAATTAGCAAGACAACACAGGTTTAATTTGGACACTACAATTGTGAGAATTTGACAGGCAACAACCAAGCTTTCAGAGGGACTACCTATGACAGTCTCATATGAACTTATACTCAATAAACATCATGCCCTCGCATTTCGAGATCATCCATGTGTATTCTTTCGGATAAGAGGCCCGTGGTCTTTCGCCAACAACACTGCTGATCTAATAACGACAGAAGTCGACCTTGGCGAATCTCTTTTTCCACTCGTCAGATAAGCCAAGAAGTGTGTTACGAACTTTATCCATTCCAACATACAAAGTTCGAGTGCAATCGCTGTTGAGGAGGTGCAGCGCGGGGCGGCGTTAGGGTGAAGTGAGGCGGGGGGGGGGAATGGGTACAGACGTAAACTTGTGCGAATTTGCGTTACAGTTGGTCGACACGGGAATTTTGGTCGGACTGGGATCCAAACTAGAGTCCCTAGATACAAAAAGTAGGGCATGCGCTGACATTTAATATCCACTCACGCGACAACCCCTTCAGGTACCAAACAGGAACTGAAGGGAAATGATAATAATTGAGGACATTATGAAAATATTCAAGAATATTAATATTGGTTTGGGGCAGATTTATGGTTCTCAACATACAGAATACGACACAGTTTCCGTTTTTCTGACAACTGGTTATGAAATGGCGGGATCGGTAGAACAGTGGTATGCGTTACTCTCTGTATCTACGAACTCTTAATCCAAACTATCGAAAGCACACAGAAAACGTATGCTGTCGGCGGAGTTGTTGTGGCTTTTGTTGTTGGGGGCAGTTAATGTTGTTATTCTTCTGGCAGTTGCTGCAGTTGATGTGTTTCTGTGGTGTTTGCTTTTGTTGGGTTGTAGTGCACTGAATTGCTCTACCACTGGAAATAAATCTTTTGGTTCACGTCCGAAATGGGCTGCATTGTGGGAAACTTGTCTATTTGTCACCACACTATGAGGTTATCTATTAATATTACAGAAACTTGAATCCTGAGGTGATTTTATTTAATTTACGTATACTCACAATACCCTTCGCAGTATTTGTATCTAAAAACCAATTACATTATCACAAAGTACTACAAAAACTTCAAGTGTTTTGCAGCACTGCTTTTTTGTTTCTTTTGTCAGAAAATGTGTAGCCTTCAAATTTTTACATTGTAAATACAACAAAGGGAGAAATCAAAAAAGTACATTACTACTAACCGAATGTACATCCACCAGAATAATTTATTCCTGTAATCATTGTGAAAATAAAAAAAAAAGAATAAAGATTTTTTTTCAATAGTGTATACCCTAATTATACCAAGTTACTTGTACTACAATACCTTCAGAAGTAACGACAATTGCATTGTGATATCATCCGTGAGTTACCCTGTGATTATTTTGTTTACCATGATTCGCAAAACTGCAGGGCCTGTTTCGCATAAAGATGACTTAGCATTTTTTCTTTGTTCAAAGAATTCGAAAGTTATGCAATCTTTCTTTTGTTGCAACAGCGCTGTGACAACAATGAACGTAAATGAAAGAGAAGGAAAGTCATGTACTAAATTGGTCAGGAAGTTTGTTCCCACCAAGAAATTAAGGATAATTTACTGAAAGAAGGAACGAAAATCCCCTGTGACTTCATTCCTGTACTTGAATGGGTGTCATTTTAGCGATTTATGTCAATTTCAGTTTCACGAAGTTTCTGGCGAATTGTAATATTCTGCTTACTTGTAAACGTCCCGCTTGAGATATGGATATCATCTTGGTTGTCGCGTGAATGGTCAAGGCAAATGATCACAAATTCCATAGTTTCATCTGAGTCATTATTAATCATATGAAGTAAAATTTGTTCGCACAAGTTGATTTGTTTGTGTATAATCAAATCCGCAAGTGCCATCAGAATACGTTGATGTATAATGTCATTACAGCATACCTGGATTACTTCGGGTTATATTTACAAAAATATTATGCCACTAAGACGTCAAAAACCAGATAGGAATATAAATGAGATTACTCTTTGAGAATATGTGAACGTGCATCGGTATCAAGAATAAGAAGATAAGAACTTCCTGATAATTGGTGTGACATGTGAAACACGTTAAATGTAGGAAAACAAAGATCAATAAACGAGTGTGGAACAATGTAAATAAAAATTGAATACGCATTCCCATTCTTTGTGTACATTTACATCCCCTGAGCTTATATATCAGGCGAGAAAAATGCTTTTCGATTAAATATTTACCATCAATATTGGACTTGAATACTTATTAATACACGCACACATTAATACACGTGTGATGAAATTTCAAGCTTACGAGTGATGTCGCTATTTTTACAAAATCTTCTAGTTTATTCTACAGAACGCCGGAGTCTCCACCGAATTTTCTGAAAATAATATATTAATTATTGATAAAACATTCACTCGTAATCGGATGAGGTGTGTCAGAGCATCAACTGATGTCACAGCAGTGCTCTGAGGAATGTCCTAGGTTCGAATACCGACGGTGGTAGGATTTTCAGTTGTTGTTGGGAGGAGAATTCTAGCGACGGCTTCTCTGGTGGGTAGTTTTCTGTGGTTTCTCCAATCAATACCATGTGAATGTCGGAGCAGTCCCTAAGAAACGGACCGCGCGCGATCTTTCCTCCCTTTTCCTTGACCTATCCTCACCCCTTACTCATACACACTACCATTTTGCCGGGGAGTACTTTATACAAAGACTTAACAACACTTAAACTCTCTAAATTTTCGAAAATTGGAAAAGTTCAGGTTTTTCTGCGAACATTACATTTCTACCATACTAAAAGTAGCTATATATTTGAATGTAAGGTTAATATTTCCAGTAAACCGAGAAAGTATGTGCTATTGTAGCACCTCTAGCTTTCTTGAAGTAAAGGCATTTTGTTCTCACAAACGGTTCCAAGATTTTGCTTATCTTTTTCTCGAATAGAGCAAAGTACGCTTATAAAAATGGCACAGGTTCCATTCTCGAAACTAGCAAAAGTTATAAATAATTCGAGAAAATATATGCTGTTGTAGCACCACAAGTTTTTTTCGGTGTTTTGCTGCACTGTTTCGATAATCCCGAATAAACACAATGTGTAATAAATATTATAAATTCCATAAGTCAAGTGAAGTTGCGAAATTTGCGACGGTTTCAAAAGGAATGAAAACGGAAATAATGATTATCTTTCTCCTATTTTCGTTTAGTTTTTTCATTCATCCACTGAATCTTTAACCTCTTTAATGTACTTCTGACTGATCGGTAAAGTAAAGAAGAAAAACATTTTAATGCTAGCCCAATACAAGTTGTAAAGAATAAATCACTTTAACATATAATACATCAAATTTCAACATCTTTGCAGTTTTGTTCAAGTAGACCTCGAGATAAATTCTTTCGAGTCAAACTGATATCCGTATTTGGAAGAAGAACCAGATCATGCGGCAATATCATTTTCGCTGACCGGGAATTTTCTCAAGACGCAATCTACTATTATATCTTACTTCCTGCTCCCATCTCTCATAATGTACTCGCAAAACGTTCACTTTCACTATTGTATTTGTTTTTGTGATGCCATTTGTATTCTCCTGTGCTGACTGTCATATGAAAAGATTCGAGAATGCAAAGTTAACAAGTTCATACATCATTTATTCTAATTCTTTATTATTTTTTGATAATCTTTTAAGATTTCCTCATAATGGTTTAATGCATCTCATATTTTCAACATTCTAAAACTGCACTTTTAATCTTCAGTATTGACATTTAAAACGTTTTGTGCGAAATTTAATGAAATATTCACTCATTAAAAAGCTCTGCCATTGTAAGTTTCAATATGACTCAAGTTTCTTTATAATTAGTAAAAACATGTAAATAAGGTGTTGGAGAAACAATGAAAACGGCATAACAAGTTTCAAATGTGTATTTTTAATGTTTTCTAAAGCGTGAGAGCGGAATAAGGTGAACTGGGCGTCTCACGGACCCTGTTTCATTGTTTTACGTTCTTCCTTCTTTGGCACTGTGTCCCTCGGGAGTTTGGTCTTACACCCGGTGACTCAAAGTACTGCCGGGATCTTTGCTAGAACATGTCATTATAGAGCGATTTTTACAACTTTGCCCCTCAAGACCCGTCTTCACAATGGAATATGTCACGGTATTTCGCAACTTTCTCAGTCGTGCCGCTAGATATCGCATGATGCGACCGTATCAAGCAGTGCTTGCGATCATGCGACATCAACCGGCGCGACCGAGAAAGACGCGAAATGCCGTGTGATATTCCATCGTGGAAATAGGGGTGTGAGGGGCAAAGTTATAAAAATCGCACTATAATTGGCGGTGTCAGGGTTCAGTGTCAGTCTTTCTCTCGGCAGGAGAATGGGGGTGATAGGAAAAAGTTTATGGTCTGTGTTTCAAGGTACTGCTTTGGCGACCATCTGGAATGGAACCGAAGGAACCGCGGAACGGCCGAACAAGCCAATCCCATTAAGGCAGTGAATTGCTTCTGCCGAACTCGATAGGTTGTCGAAAGTTCGCCAGTGTCGGGGAGCGAATCTAGGACCTTCTAGACTACGAAGCTTTTGTTTATTTATTTATTTAATTTATTTACTTAATTATTTATTTAGCCTACAAAGATCCCCTAGAGTTGCCAAGGCCTCCTGCCTGAGCAGGAGTGATAAAGCCACACGTCTTCGGACGCGCAGATATACCATTTTTCATTCCATTTTTCCATTTTTTGACAGCCCCCCCCCCCCGTGCGCCAAGAAAGAAAAACCGAAGTATAGATTAGTGGCGCTGTCTGTCTTCCGTTAGCCTGTAGGCTCCCCCTTGTCCTATCTTTTGCTGTTCTGGTCCAGGTCCCGCCCGCTGATTCACGGAAGAAGTCCGCCCATCTCTTCTTTTGTCGTCCTGCGTGTCTCCAGCCTTGCTTTGCGTCCCACACAGTAACTGTGTGTAAGAAGCTTTTGTAACGAACTCGCAACTACCCGTTGTACATGTATGAAAAACCGAAAAGCATGTGCTGGCGAGTGGCGTGTAAGATAAGCCGTAAGCACAGAGAATCTGCGAGGCCATCTGCATTTAAAATGTTGTCTGTGATGAATTTCCTTGCCCTGTTTATTATATCAAGTTTCTTTTGTACATCTTTATCATATTTCGAATACTCCACAAGGTTACTTATTCCTGGAATGTATCACACGTATGTGGGGCGTCATTTCAAGGTTCGTATAATGCCGCATTCATTAGTCTAAAAAATAAAATGAAAAAGGCAAATCATAGATATTGAACAAATCGTAATGCTTCTTGTTATATTATGTTGCTCAACAAGCACGTGACTGACATAATTTAGCGAAGATAACCTTCGCTAAATTATGTCAGTGACATGCTTGTTGAGCATCACATGCTTGTTGTAATAATAAGTAAATGCTCTTAAATACAAGAGTTTGGCAATCGAATTTAGGCGAATGTGGGACGTAAAAACACATTGTCCTGGTAGTTATCGTAACGTTGGGCTTTGTTCCAATAGTTATCGAAGCGCCGGGTGAACTGGTGTTAGAACTTGTCCAAACTCTGAGATCAAAAAACTGGGAAATACAAGACAACATTGTTTGGAACTGCTCACATTTGTATCAAGTATTGTAGAGGCACTGAGGCACTGACAGTAACTCGTTCAGCTTCAGCTGCAACCTGGAGTATTTTTTTTTAACTAAGCGCGATCTTTCCTTCCTCATCCGTACCCCTCCCCTTCTCTTACAAACATGCGCACACTTTCAAGCACTACTCTCCCTTATCGGAAGATTGAGCTTAGTCAGACTAGTGTAGTCCCCTATTGGGGGAAGTGTTATGAGGAGTAACCCGCAAGCTGATGACTAGGTCAGCTCCGGATCTCATAGCAGGGCAGGAACACCGTCACCTCGTGAATTATGACAAGTACAACACTTACAGGAGAAGTGCCTTTACAGTTGGACGGAATCAATAAATATTCACGCATTAACTTCCCTCTACGCCGCTACCGCATGTGTAAGGACAGACAAGTAGTAAAAAGATAAAGAGAGGAAGTTCTGGCAGCGAGAGCGAAACCGCGCCAACCAGCGGCCTCGTGGATCCACCGGGGCTCGTACCGATTTCCTAGTTGACTCTAGGCATAAATTCACGGCAGTAGTGTGCCTCTGACTGGGAGGTTCTAGGGCTCGCGACCCGATGGTAGTAGAATTTTCGACACTAACTAGATAGATCAATCGATTTCAGCCGCTGTCTGGAGGAGAATTCTATCGGCGGGCTGCTCTGATCACCACTTTTCCGTGGTTTCTCCAATCAACACTGGGCGAATGCCGAAGGAGTGCCCTAACAAACGGGACACGGACCGACGGAACGGAAACGGCCGAGCGCGATCTCACTTTCCTCTTCTTTGTCCTACCCTTTCACCTTACAGACACACACTAACATACACGTCACTACCACTCATGCCCGGTGACCAGTTGTGAGCTTACAGCTTGTCCCGGCTGTGGTGGTGGCCCGCTGATGGGAAATACCTGTTTAGGGAAAACCACGCGAAGCGACGTGTAGGTCGGTGCAAGATCTCCTCAATCAGCGGAAGACCATCGCCACCACCCGCGACAAAACAAGTACTACACTTCGGGACGAAATATCTTAGTAGTTGACGAGTCTGGAATTACTAATCAATCAACGGCAGCGTGTAGGTCGGCGCCGAATCCCATGATTCCAGTGGAAGAACACCTCCACCTCCTGGGATACAACACGCACTACATTTAGGGGACAGTTACTACAATAGTTGATAAGTACAGAATTGCTAAATCTTCACCCACCTCTGTCCTCAACGCCGCTACCGCATGTACAAGAACAGACAAGAGGAAAACGATAAGAGGGGGGGGGCAGCGACCACGTGGGTCCAGCGGGGCGTCTGTGGGTCGGGAGAAGCGCGTGGCTGCTGGGAGGTCGTCGACCGCGGAGCGATCGCCGGCTTCGCGCGCTCTGTAGTAGGTCGCGCGCCGGTCGTTGGCTCCGGCGCCCTCTCGGCGTTTTTACGTCGGCCGCCACCTACGCTCCGACGCCGCCGCCGAACAAATTGTGAGGCGGTACTACAGAACTTTATTGTAGAGATGGGCTTAACAGCTTTTCTTCAATGTTATGGGAATAAAAATTCAACTGTTATGGGAATAACAGTGAACCCGTAATAACGGTTATTAATAACAGTTGAAAAATTACACACGCCCATGATCAGCAACCTAACATGTCTGACTGCTAAGAGTTAAATCAGTTGCGGCGACTGCTAAGAGTTAATCCCGGCAAAACGAATAACGTTGGTAGCACCGTAAAGCTTGTGCAGCTACCTTAAGGCGCTTTTTTGCACTACTTCCCCTAACATGTTTCGGCATGGACAGAGAAACAGCTGATATGAAAGAGATTCGATGAACTGCCAAGGAAGAATAGCAGTTAATATGATGAGTAGCAAATGTGTATAGAATATTACGAAAATAACAGTGATTCGTGATCAGATTGCAAATATTCTTTGAAATATGCAACATGTTCATAGTGAAGTGTCGAGTGACAAAAATAATGAGAAGTAGAAACTGTGTTTTGCTTACCTACAGCTAAAGTGGTAATGACTGTTGAATATCAAATATTATAATGAGAGTTATTTGACGGTACCTCATTGTATTCTATCGGACTTAGGGAAATATTAGTGGATCTCACATAAGCTGTAATGGGACAGAAAGAAGTTAACAAACATATTGGACTGATTTAATTTAAAGGACAAACTTCTTATTGTAGTATACGTATACAATAAAATATAAAAATATTGTGGCACATGGTGTGTAATAATAACAAATTATGTACTAATGAATCTATAATTTGAACACTTGTTAATCATGATTGATTACATGCAGTGAAACTGTTGTCGTACAAAATTGCCGCGAAAGCTTGTAGTAGTTCGGGTTTGGCCCAGTAGATTGGAGTACTATGAATATCAACTGATAACAGCCAATAACAGGATAAATGAAATAACTGTTATTTCGTGGAACAGTTACTAAACGTTAATTGTTAAGAAATAACAGTTTAACTGTTAAGGGCACATCCATACTTTATCGCCCTTTATGCTGCCTATCGACGGTGCCGAAGCCACTGCTGGCTGATTAACACTGTAACTAGAGATGGTTTAAAATTTTGAAAAATCGCATTTTGGAAACAAGGCTATAGCATTTTTTAGCAATTTAAAAATTGAGATTAAGCATATTGTGGTATTTGTTGAGAAAATTATTATTAAGAGAGGTCTCTTTAAAATACATTATTTTGATGCTTTTTAGATTTGCTCCTAAAATCAGGAAATAATTTAATATTTCACCGTGAACATCAACAAATTTAAAGAAGTGATTTTAAATCCCTAGAATGAGTCCTGTCTTATATAGAATTATAGGTTTCTGAATAACACTATTCAAAGAAGAGGAAAAGGATTGTCTTTCAATTTGTAAACACTTATTAAAACAACACATTATTTTTAAAGGTCATCTATTTTGTTGAATGAAATCAATTTATTAAATACCTAGAATCAACATGTAACATAAACAGGGGAAAATTAACAGAGCATATTTCAATGTTCTCTCCCTTTCACTAATATGTCAGTAACAATTGACTGAATTATCGACCAGCTATTACACTTGGTCACTGTCAAATTAAATGTTTTCAAACATCGATGTGTTGTTGTCAAGTTACTAGTTAGAGATACTATTGTAAGAAGTTAATAGTTAGAGAGGGAACACGAAGGAAATCATAAAATACAATTTAGCAATTATGTCGTAGATTCACGACATTTCCCACTTGGTATGTGATTTCTCATTTGCGATCGATTTCGAATTTTATCACAGATTGAAAACCTTCAGAAATGTACTACGCCGCCCGTCAAACATACAATTACTATTTTTTCAGCGTTTGATAACATTTCACATTTTTAGCAATTGCTAAAATTTACCATCTCCAACTCGTACCGCCCGAAACGTTGCGCATACCTAGAACGCCCATGCGCTGTCTTTCTGGTGGCTGGTGTATTCCAAAGATTATTTCCCTAATTTCAGAATTTGAAACATACGAAAAAAGTATATGAACTTCTTGACTTAATCTATTTATTGCAATAATGCCACAAATGTAACTAACTAATAAATTCTTACGAACATATTTTTACGTATAGTATGGTATATGTTCGGAGGTCGTTTCATAAATAATGTACAGTTTGGCAGCATCGCCAGCTGAAGGACGCGACGAAAGTGATTTTCGCGTCACTTGTAGTTCAAAGTTTCAAGACGAAGCACATGTCTCGGTTTCATCAATAACTTGTTTCGTTATTAAATAAAGGGTCTAAGAAATGGAGTCTGCACAGGTCTCGGATACTAGGGGTGTTGAGGATCAAAGATCTTATGTTAAGATCAAAACTTTACGGGGTAAAAACCCGTTTGAAATCCAAAACACTTTAAGCAAACATAACACCAAGAAGACCCAGAACATCATGATGAATGATGTGACAGATGAATGAGTGTGAGATTTGTGGCAGATTTTATTGAAAAAGATCATCGTGCGACATGTGTAAACGTTTCTGAATCCACAGGTATTTCAATACCGACCAAATTTCGAATACTGTCAAAAGATTGATACTGAAAATGCACAAACCCGATATCGGTTGCTCGACAATTCGGAGACACTCATTCAAGACAACGCTCTTCTACACACGGCCAAAGTCTGAACAGAAAAGTTCCACGAACGTGGTTGGGAAGTGTTACATACATCCTACAGGCCTGACATGAGACCATCAGATTTTGACATTTCCCAGAATTGGAAAACCTTCTGCGTGAACTTCGTTTTTCATCGCTGGATGTGCTTTTTTCAGCCGTTACCCGAACCATTCGTCCGACGAACAAAGAAGGGGTATTTGCGGGAATTCCCAGTTGTTGGATCTTGTTAACTGAGAAGAATAAAGACTACATTGAAAGATCGTAAAGAGATTTTCTCAGAAAAATAATAATGTAAGAAAATATAAAATACTGTGCAATATTTATGAAATGAAGGCGTCCACTGTAAATGCCCCGTTTACATAGCGCACGTCCTATTTTTTTACAGTTTTTTCTTAGGCATCCACACCTTACATGATTTGTCATTCGTAATTAATACTGACTTAGCTTGTTCATGTGTCTTATCAATTTTATGCAAATAATCAATAAGCAAATGCCAATTTCTTTGCACGTTCATTTTCTCCAGTGACTTCATTAATAACAATAATTCATTGGTTATAAACTGAAGGCGTTAGTAAAACAATTGCATTGACCATCTCTTACAACTAAATCAATCGACTGATTAAAGATTTTTTGAACTGAATATTTAATGTACAATTATTTCAGAAAACATACCCCCGTGAATGATTTCTTTACAATGACTTCATTTATTTACACAATGATGAGCACAAAAAATTATTTTAATGTAGATCGTTTTCGATCACAGAGCAATATTCTCCTTCCGAATTATCATGGAGGCTTTTAGGAAATTACCCGAGAATTTCTTAATTAATCTAGAAGAAGCATCTAAGCTGCGTGAGGTTGTAAAATCTTCTTCCTTGTCTATTGTATTTCATCGCTACTTAACACATTTTTTCCCACTGCTGTGGTTCCAAATATCTACATTTCAGATAAGTCGAACTCTACAGGAAATACTTTTCATCACAGAGGGCGTGCGTGAATTTTGGAAGTCGATAAGATATTTTAAACAACACTGACCTCTTAAGGCCCGGATCAGCAGTTGGGCGTTTATAATAGAGATAAAAAACAAAAACAAACTATTGGTGCTACAGAATGACACAAGCTTGATCGAGCTGGTTACTAGATTTCTAATCTATTTTGTCTGGGCTAGCTTTTCGGTTATTGCCTCACCATCTTCTTGGCTGCTATCGACGCCTAAAAGACATTTTTTCACATTTTCTCAATTTTTGCGTTCCCTATAGTTGATTTGATAAATGATTTTAAGAAAATCATCTAAGAATAAAACCTGATTTTATATGCACACTTTCACTGAAAATTTTGGAGCCATTTGTTGAGAAAATGTTTGAGCGTTTTGAAAATGCGCAATTTTAAGCTCATTTTCACACAAAATCTTTTGCGTTCGAGCTGGTTACTAGGTTTCTAATCTATTTTGTCTGGGCTAGCTTTTCGGTTATTGCCTCACCATCTTCTTAGCTGCTATCGACACCAAAAAGACATTTTTTTTCACATTTTCTCAATTTTGGCGTTCCCTAATAGTTGATTTGATATATTATTTTAAGAAAATCATCTAAGAATAAAACCTGATTTTATATGCACACTTTCATTAAAAAATTTTGGAGCCATTTGTTGAGAAAATGCTTGAGCGTTTTGAAAATGCGCAATTTTAAGCTCATTTTCACACAAAATCTTTTGCGCTTCTGAGAAAAGAAAAGTGAAAGCTGTTTTGCTGAGAAGCAGGGGTAAGGGAAAACTGACCGCGGGATGCAGTCGGGCGATTCATTTTTGCTGCCCTTCTGCTGCTTTCCTTCACAAGTGCCAGGTAGCAGGTGTTCCGAAGCTCCTTCGCCGGTCATGCTTTACCATTTTTCTTGCCATTTCGCACCCTGGAGAACGTTCGCGTGATTTCAATGTATTTATGAAGGTACAATGCAAGAAAAGTACTCTTTAAAATTACTTTTTAATCCTGCAGTGGTAACGTGATTTTTTGAAACAAAAGTGGTAACGTGGGGTGTCTCCAGACCCCCACACTCTTTCCATGATAAATGCGAAATTATTAAAATAATAAATAAATATAATATTATTCTCCTATTATTAACAATGTTTTGCATGCAATTAAACCATTTATTAAGAATTTAGTTCCTAAACAACTCTGAGAATTCATCAGGAAAGCATCTAATATTTGGAGTTAATTTTTCTACCGGTTTGCGCATGTTGTCACATCCAAGCCCATGTTACGTAGCAAAAATTGAAATCTTTTCAAATACGTAGCACAATTACTGCCTTCATTTCCTCTTTGTCAGTCTTATACGTGCTGCGATCATTTTTATTCCTCTCTAAATCCATTTCATTTTTGATGTTGGTGGATTCTGTAATTCTCTCAATCAGATCCAAATCAATAAACAAAGAAAACATTATCCTGGGCTTTTGGAATTGCGTGCAGACTACTATTTCCCGGGCGGTAAGTAACGATATTCTGTCCCCGCTTTCAGCAAAAGTTGGCGTGTTCTTCCACTTCTTTCTTAACATATAAAGTGACCTAAAATGTTCGTAGTACTTCAGTATTAAATTTTAAGGTAATCCTAACGTAAAAATACAGCATGCAATACGTTACCAAACTAATAGAATGTACGAGAATGAAGACACCTTTGCTAACGTAGAAAGTAACGCGGGGGTCTCTGGGCACCCCAAACAAAACAATAGAGTGCTACGCGGATAAAACTCACTAAACTGGCAAACTGAGAGCACACTAAATATCATGATACAAAAAGAGAAAGGTACTAAATCAATGGTCTTGGTAGCCAAACACAACAGCGGTCATGGTAGAGAAACACAACAAGCGGGAAGAAAGGATCGTGGGGGTCCCGCAGACCCCCGCGTTACCACTCCCGGGTTAAGACGTTATTTACCTGCACATTCATGCGACTAAAATTTAGTCTATTGCGAGTGTAACCGGCTTAGGTGTCACAGGATTGAGATATTAGGGTATGAGTCCCAACGGTGGTAGGATTTTCGACATTAGTTACATGGCCAGCACGAGTTTAGTCACTGTTTCGGGGAGAATTCCAGAGCCAGGCTGCTCTGATTAACATCTGTTTTTCGTGTTTTCTCCGATCAACACCTGGCGAATGCAGGAACAGTATCTTAACAAATGGGCCACGGAGCGCGCGCAATCTTTCCATTCTCGTCATTGTCCCTTCCTCACCCCTTACTTAGACACAGTGATACTTCATACCCTACGGCGCGCGCCGGATCTTGCGAACCAACAGGGGAAGATCACCACCACCTTCCGCGATAAAAGCACGCACTGCATTTACGGGACTAATGACCTTAGGAGTTGACGCGCCCGGGAATACTAATCAATCGATCAAAGTTGTCGCGTGTATTGCACGTGAAGATATAGGTTCCTCTGCCTGTATGCTACTTTGGAAATGGCCACTTCGCTTACAGAGCTGGGTCGTAAATCTTAATATCTCGACATTGAGTCTTTTCCTACGTCGCTTTTGGAAAGGGTTTATGGGGTGTATACAAGAGAAGGTGGATGGTGCCGTCCTTCCCTTTCACTTGCCATCATAACAAATAAATATCCGCAAAATATTGAACTTTCTAATTGAAAATTATATTATGAGAAAGTATGGTATTGTGAAAGAAATAGTAGAAAATTCCCTTTCACCTTCGTAAAGATAGTAAAAGACCGTCGTCGGAAAGCGGTGGAAGTAGCCATAAGACATAAGATAATGCTTTACAGATCGGATGGTTTGCGGTTCGGTTCCGATATCGGGAAAATTATTTTTAATCGTTCCATGTAAATTCATAATAAAAGATGAATAAAGAAGAGGGGGAAGTTTAGGTGGAAATAATAGTTGCATTTACACTAAATTTTTACTTGCGCATAGTTTTGGCACCCGCCCTTCATGAAATCACGAACCGCTACTGCTCAAAGGAGCTCGCAGATACTTCTAAACAACCTATATCAAGTAGTTCAAATGTTTTAGGCTCTTGGAATAAAACAAATCTATTCCTTACATGGTTCCTAGTGTTTATCAATGCTGATACGGTTTGCGGCAATTTGCAACCCCTTTAGAAATTAACATTAGTATGTAATAAAACCTCAATAGTCAGCCTCTTTCTCATTAACGTATATTATGCAACCTTATTATAAATTACCGATTGTTATAAATTAGACCTGTAATTAGCTATTGTTTGTTAATGTATTGTTTTTACTTTATCTCTGTAGAATACTGAAGAGAACCTCGCAAATGAGGTCGAAACGTCTGTACGTAAAATACAGATAATTTACAACTTGACTGGAATCATCGTTTTTTATTATTTAACCTGTAACAAGTGTTACGCCTGAGCTTCTAGGACAATGACCCTCATCTCGATCATCGTTTTCGTCCAGTTTCCCTGATCCACAAGCGACTGCTGAGTGGCCCTTTGTTTTACTTACGGACATAAATATAACTTCGGTTCATATTGACGCGGCAGAAACTACATTTCTTCACGAAGGATACGATGAGGGAATAAGTGCCCAAAACTATAGCTGATTTGCCCTTGAAAATATATTTTAGCTCAGGAGCAAATATTTTTTTTATCCATTCTTGCCAAAACCGCTCATTTATTTCTGTATTCAGAATTCAACTTGTATATGGCTTAGGGTAGGGATACCAGTACTAAGAAATCGTGTCCAGAATACACTTCTCCCCGTAAAACGTCATACACAGTTTTTTTACTGTTTTTTGAGGTAAAATAAAAAATAAATAAATAAAACGGAGTTGCCTAGTTGTGGCGTTGTCATACCGGGCGGAACGCACACATCACCACGTGTCAACACCGACAAGGCCATCTCTGGAAGCAGCGCTATAAAACTATGTTTTTAGGCAGCCCCTAGTAAAAGCGGTTCTTTCAGGACATGAATAACGTGCTAAATGTTCAATATTTAGCACCATTGCTAAAAGTTCCATTTTTAGCACTTGTGCTAAAAGTCAGACGATGCTGAATTGTTCAGATAAATCCGTGAATGCAACAAAGAAAACAAAATACTTCGTCTGACCGCATCAGCCACTGAGCACTTCATGACGTGATATTTAAATACTGGAATTAAAATAAAATGAAAGTAAGTAATGCTGTCTAAAAAGAACGTATGTCACGCGGTAAAAGTGATTTTATTTTGTTCGTAGGATTGTGACACTCGGCTTATCGGCCTCGTGTCGCAAACCTTTTTCTATTTGGAAAATAAAATGTCACTTTTACCACTCGTATCTCAAATAACTGTTCTCGAGTGCCTTTTCTCACGAGTCTGAGTTGATTGACTATTCTACTCATGAAATGAAGATCAATAGTGTTTAAGAATGCATAATGAATTAACAAATCAAAGCAGTGATTCAAAAAAAAATTATCATTTTCTTCATCGATTTTAATCACCCTCTCCTCCTGAATGTCCATTCATCTATCTTAGGATCAATTCCTGTGTCCATGTATATAATATATATATACGAATATGTATACGATATTATATACGAAGCTTTGCAAAAGTTTGTTCCGTGCAAAATTCTAAAAAATAATCCGGATCCAGAATACTACAATGCAAAAATTAGGAGAATGAAGAGGATAACGAGAAAGGCATTTAAGAACAGAAAGCGTAGTAGCGAGCATATGAATATTTTTCGAAATCATTCAAAAGAATTGGAGCGCGAAAAGAAAATTGCTCAGGAGGCATATTTAAAGAATATTCTAGGTGGGAAGGGAAATAACTGGACAGGCTTTTATAAATATGTTCGTAGAAGGAAAGGAAATAAAGAGGATATCCCAGTTATTCGCGAAAATGGAAACACTTACTGACGCTAATTACTGACAATCGGGCAAAAGCGGATGCATTTAATAAGTATTTTAGTTCGGTTTTCAAAAATAGTACGGACCATCCATTTATTCAAGGCCCTTCGGTTGCGAATCAGTTTAATATTGAAGTAAACGTTCTATGGAATAAAGTAAAGTCAATGAAAAATGGTAAGTCAAGGGGTCCAGACGACATTTCTACGGATTTAATTAAACTGGCAGGAAAGGCAATATTACCGTACCTAATTAGAATTTTTCACGTGTCTTTGAATAATTCAAAAGTACCGGAAGATTGGAAATTAGCCTTTGTCGTACCAATTTTTAAAAGTGGTGACAAAACTAAATTATGCAATTATAGGCCGGTAAGTCTTACGTCAGTGGTGTGCAAGCTTATGGAGCATCTAGTTGGGAGTTACATTAAGAAAGAATGGGAAATTAAAAAATGGCTCTACGATGGGCAACACGGGTTCAGGAGTGGTTATTCATGCGAAAGTCAGGTAGTCACGCTATTTCAGGATCTAGCGGATGAAATTGACGCGGGCGGGAGAGTAGACGCAGTAGTTATAGATTTTGCCAAAGCGTTTGATGTCGTTCCACACGATCGGCTTGTACAGAAATTAATGAATTCAGGCATAGATCCCAGGGTGGTGGCGTGGATTAGTGAGTTTCTGCGAGATAGAAAACAGAAAGTCCGAATTGGACAAGAGTTATCTTCCGGGGCAAGCGTTACGTCAGGAATACCGCAGGGGAGTGTCATTGGACCCCTTCTATTTCTAGCTTTCGTCAATGATCTGACGGCGCAATTAACCTCAAATGTTCGGCTATTTGCAGACGATTGCATAATATATCGTAGTATTAACTCGAAAAGAGATGAAGAAATACTGCAAAAGGATCTTGATGCGTTACATTACTGGGCGGAAAATAACGGAATGTCCATAAATAGCTCTAAAAGTAAATCCATCACTTTTGGCAGGGGTCATAATTACAGTGAAACACATTACCGTTTAAATAATGACATTATTCCGAGAGTTTCCTCGTGCAAGTACCTAGGAATTCATTTCGATAGTAAATTAAGTTGGAAAAAACACGTAGATTTTGTTGTAGGGAAAGCCTGGCGATCTCTTCACTTTGTAATGCGCATCCTAAAAAAGAGTACGGCAAACGCGAGGGAAATTGCTTATTTATCTCTTGTTCGTCCAATAATGGAATATGGAACAATTTGTTGGGATCCGCACAAGATTATGCAGTGTAAACACTTGGAAAGGATTCAGCATAGGGCAGCTAAATTTACTTTCAGGGACAAGAAAACGGCAGGGTGGGATTCACTCAAAAACAGGTGATCAGTAGCAAGACTCTGCGCCTTGTATAAAGCTTATAATGGTCATCCAGCTTGGAAAGAAATTAATTGGCGGCTATGTATTCCTACATACATCAGTAGAGTGGATCACAGGCACAAAATAAATTTAAGACAGCAGAGAACGGATGTCGGGAAATTTTCTTTTACAAATCGAACGATTACGGAATGGAATAGATTGCCTGCAAAAACCTTTGAACCCTTTCCTCAAAGTGTTCAACAGTTTAGGAAATTAATTTAGGGTATTATTAAGTAAATGAGGGAGAATAGTGGGTTATATAGCGATGCATAAGTGTTCTATTGTGAAGTGAGGTGTAGTGCAATGTATAGCAGAGAAATAAAGAAGGAAATGTTTTCAGGTCTTAGTGAAGTGAAGTGCAGTGAAGTGCAGTGTAATACTAATGCAGTGTGTGTGTGTGTTTTCTCTCTTAATGTAATTTAATGTTTTATGAATCAGTCAGTTTTTAATATTATTATCATTATTTTACCATTATTATTACTACAATTAGTATATAATTTGCTTATTATTATTATTATTATTATTATTATTATTATTATTATTGTTGTTGTTGTTGTTGTTGTTATTATTATTATTATTAGTGGTTTTGGAGTTCTATATTACAGAAAGGCTGTGTATATTTATGTTTTTGTAATTAGCTGCCACCGGGTTATGCCCAATTGCAGTTTAAATAAATCTAATCTAATCTAATATAATAAATAAAGCGCTCATTTCGAATGCCTCGTTCAAACAGTTAACTAAAGTGAATGGCGAAAAGATTATGCGTCAGAAAAAGAAATATACAATATTATTCGACAAGCTATGCCAGCGAACACCGATAAAAGTAGAAAATATGTTTAGAAACATTTTGAATTTTCTTATAAGGACGGAAGCTCTATACTCTTACGAAAAGATACATCAATTGAAGGAATGGCGATCATTTTGAAGGAAATGGAATCAAATAAACTCATATAATACGTATTTTCCTCAACGTGCATTTTCTATTTATTCATATTTGTACTCATCGCATCGGCGACTAGAGAATTTATCGACAATTTCCAAAGGTCTCCTGGAATTACCTATGATAATTTTATGTGTCCGGGTGTCCCAACGGCTATGGTCTGTAGTCGCCTAGTGCTATAGTCCGGAAGATTGCGTCGATCCTCCCCTCCAGAACGTAAGATCCGTCGCCAATTGACATGTCGGCTTGCAGGGGTTTCTCCTTCTAGGTATCTACGCCTGCAGGGCACAACCTTACGCCCAGCCACATGCTCTAAGCATCGAATGGTCTTCCGATATGTGCGATAGTATAGTGCTTGTGTCAGTGTGTCTGTACGTGTAACAGAGATAAGGAAAGAGAAGGATTAAGACGATGAGATCGCACGCGGCACATGTCCTTTTTCGTGTGGCACTGCACCGGCATTCCCTTAGTATAGATCGTAGAGACTACCGAACATAGCAGCCGATCGCTGGAATTGTTCTACAAAGAGGTTCTGAATTCGACTTAGCTGACTAGTCAGAGTTGATAATTCACCACCATCATGATTCGAATCCTAGAACATCACGATCTGAAAACTGCATTAGCAAGAAATGTGCCCTGTGTCATCTCAGCCGCTGAGCTTAAGAAGAGATATTTCACAGAGACTATAAAGTTGTGAGAGGTAATCGCCAGAACGACGCAATTATTTAACGCTCCTCTAGAACTTACGGTACTACTTGTATGTTGCACGAGTGCCCGCGTTCTACTTGGGTGTTTCCCTTCCTACTACTTTCGTATGATTTCTTCTATGACAATTACCAGATGAATGCGTAAGTCTTTTACGGTTTCTTTATAAGAGATGTCGCCAGCAAACTACGCAGCTATGAATTTGACTCTACGTTAGCTTGTTCCTCTGACATAAACCTACCAACAAACAAAAGTTTAGCCCGCCAATGACTAGCGTCTGTGTGGTATCGTTCAGTAATCATGTACACGTTTGTGGTTGAAAAAGAACATTTGCTACGCAATTCTTTTCTTATTTAATCAAAAGAAAAAGGCTGTGTATAGTCATCGTTTGCTGGTAGAAATATCTGGGGAACATGCTACATCGATTAGAATATGTGAGACATGGTTTAAACAATTTAAACGTGGTGATTTCATTGTGAAAGACAGAGCGCAATCTGCTAGACCAGAAAAGTGCGAAGACGAGCAATTGCAGACGTTACTGGAAGATGACCCAACTCAAACTCAACAGCAATTGGCAAAAGCATTAAATATGTCTCAAGAAGCAATCAGAAGACATCTACGAGCAATGGGGAAAATCAATAAACTCGGTAAATGGGTCCCACACAATTTGAATGAACGGCAAATGCACGACATTGCGCCGCTCACACAGCGAAACGAGTGAAAGGCAACTTGAAATCGCTTGGATGGGACATTCTACCGCAGGCGCTGTACTGCTCCGACCTGGCGCCATCAGACTATCACCTTTTCTCATCAAGTAACACGTGCTCGCGGAGCAGCATTTTTACTTCAGCAATTTCGAGGAAGTTGGAAAATAGCTCGCCGAATGGTTTACCGCAAAAGACAAACAGTTTTTCTGGCATGGTATTCAAAACATCTGAAAGGTGGGCGAAGTGTGTAGAAGCCGATGGGCAATATTTTGAATGATCAAAATATGAATTTTCTTTGAAAATTCCATGTTTTCTTTACCACATAGACAGGCAAAAACTTATGCATGCACCTAGTAAGTTAAGAAGAACCGTCTCCAGACCGCGGCAAACGACGCGACGTGTCAGTGTCGACACAACTCTCGCGACACAAGAAGAGTGAATGTGGTCTAGTGCATTTGCGTAAGTTCGCTTTAGAACGAATGCTGCTGTGATTCTAATCATGGTGGTTTAAACATTGCATTATCTGTAATGAGAGATAGGGATAATCATCCACAACAATTATTTATTGTTGAGGATGATTACCCTGATCTCGCATTATGGATTATCTCAAGATTTCTGCTACCATCACGGAATCCATTATTTTTAACACCCAGCCTGGCTTTAAGGAAGTACAATAGATGATGAAAAGATGAAGTTACAGCAATGAGGAGCTCATAAAAAACTATTTATTTCATTCGTTAGGGTTAATGAGAGATCTACGCTCAAAATAGGTCATGAGAAATGTGATGAAAAAACATTCAATGAAAAGATATTAATATGTGCATGCCATTGGGGAGGCGAAGTATGTTTTGTTTTCAAAGGCTATTGACAGTCACACATTTATGAATCTATTTAAAAAGCGAAGTTCCATTACCTTTTTCAAAGTTGAAAGACGACGAGAATTTAAGTTATTGAAGGTAACTGAAGAATGCCAGTCTTGCATATTTGGTGGTTGTGTGAGATTGAACAACAAATATGCTCTCATTCTTATTTACTTCTCCCTCAGCTTTGCGAATCAAGTTGCTTAATAGCGCAAATCGAGATTCATTTTCAGTGATGTTCCTATGACAAGGTAATACTAGAAAATACTCTTAATAATGGCAGAACAACTTCTTTTTTTTCTGACCAGTTACATATTCAAAAATATACGTTTGTAATCCTACGAAATTTATATTCAGTTGATATTTTGGTTGCTTCTAACCCTATTCGAGATAATAGTATTTGGATCAGTTAGGTGTTACATTGGAAGCAATAAATTACGGCAGTGGATTAGACCCGTCAGAAGTCATGCTGAAAATAAGAGGGTAAAAGAAATAAACTTTTTTGTTGATGTTATTTGCAGAATATTAAGCTCCCACATTCCAGTTTGGGGGACATGAGAGTGGACTATTTCTGTGACCCAAAGTAATTCCCGATGATTAATAAAATTAGAGTTGGTGAAGAGTTCGCTGAATAAAAGTTATTCATTAGCAATGCATTTAATTAGTTTGGTAGTACCTAAATGAAGGAATTACATAAAAAATAATACCGCTGGTTCTTTGAGAATTACGCATTAATTCACAAGTCAAGGAACGACGAGCATTACTAGAGATGATGTTGATATTAATTTTTTCTATTTTGAAATAATTAACAAAAGAAATGTATTTTGTAATAAATAATATGTACTTTATTTAGTAGCGTAGTGCACATCAGGGTAGATGTCGGTGAAAATATTGTGATAAAACCGCACGGATAATGCCTCTGGTTGACGCGTAGGGATAAGTTGTTAATCTTCTCCTTCCTATACTCATATATCTCAAGTGGATTTGTTAAGGTCGCTTTTCAACACCTTGGTCATGTAGAGACCACTGTGACTTAAACTGTACGGGGAACACGTTAGTACAACACAAACACACCCAAGGCCGAGGCGGAACTCGAACCCGTGACCCTCCGGTCCGAAATCACTATGCACTACTGCTTTAGCCATCTCGGCCATCGGGCGGACATAAATGGATTATCCGTTCGGTCTTCAACGAAGTCCTGTTGAAAACAAACCAACGAAATTTTGCACACATTGTGCTTCTGCTTGAGGCCGCTTCGCAGCCTACTTTCGATGACGTAAGCAGCAAATCCCGTGACCATTTCCACCAATTCATCTTCAAGAAGAGTTATCATTCAAACGTCATGCATATGAAACTAATCACGATTTGCCTACGTCAGAAGTGGTTCGACTCCTTCATGACCTACGCGAGTGATTGACCTTGTTGCCGACTTCAATTCACGGTATTTACATGAAACTTGCATCCACAAAGCGTTTTAGTAGGCAAAACTTCACTGCAATCAAACCGTGGAAATCCTGCTAGGGTCGGCCGCCTGTCAGTCTGTACGTTTGTGAGCAACACTAGCGTCTAAACTATTCTTACATTTTTTTCAGGGTGAGTATTCCCCGATCGATATGGCCCAATATAAGAGTCCTGAAATTCTGAAAAGAATTTTGTTAAATTTTGACTTTACATGAGGACCCTGGAACATTCAATTTTCGGATATTGCAAAAGTTAAAAATTTTTTAATCTTCTCGTTCAACAACATTAGTGAGGATTGAGGATTTTTCCTACAAATGAAATTTGGTCTCCGCCACAATTAGTTCTTTAATTGATGTCAAAATATGCTTTTGAAATTGTTGACATTTTTCGTGGAATTTTGAGCGAAATATATGCAATGTTAAACACACGAATTTCTCCAAATGGTTCCATTTCTTCTCTAAACTTTACGTAGTGATTGTGCTAAGTGCATTGAGTAATATGACATTCACGCCATTTTAATGAATTCTTTTAAATTTTCTAAATTTACACAAGTGTATTTTTTAATATTTCTCAAGTCGTCGTTACTGCGTTTTTAAACTTTATTGCATTTGTGAGTACAAGTCAAAAACAAAGTATCGACACGTTAAGTCACAGGCGTGCTGACACGGAGGGCTTAAGAGACCACGAACACCTTCCAATTTTTCGAAGGGATCCCGTAACCTTAACTCAACAACATTGTCCTACCTATCAAGCAACCTATCAACTCATCTATCAAGCAACTGTGTAAATGATTCATCATGAAAAGAATTCATAAATGGTATCATTAATGTCATAATTTCATTCCTCTTGAAGTATATTTTATTTATTTACTTGTAAAATACGTCATATGTAAATAAAATAGTTTAATGAAAAACGGGGCCCAGAAATGAAGTTGACCCATCTCGTGTTTTAGGCTGCACATGCCTGTGGTAAGCATTAAGCATATCTCAACGTCTCTAGACGCGGTAACCTTGGTTAGAACAGCCTGAGCCTCGAGTGAGGTTCAACGGCTTGAATTATAGTTGCATGGAGTCAGCGTGACAGCAGGCAATTCAGTTGCTTTCTTCAGGAGTACGCTTCATTAGAGAGCATGAAAACGTATGATATTACCATACAATCTCCATAACTGACGTGTTGACGTGTGGCAACGATGACAAGCGTACTTGGGCCTTGCGGAATGGTATCGTTACGACGTTTCGAAGTGGCAAATAAAAGACGTAATACGTACGTACACGTTTAAATCTACAGATTTCTCTACGATGAATATCCTCTTCATTCAAAGTACTCCATTACTATTAATGTCATTATGACGATTAGGGCAAAGAAATGTCGCAGTTGTGGTTTGAAAACTGTTAACCAGGTTTTGAAACGAACCAAAGTATGAAACGCAACTACTGTACGTTTGTGATTTTGGCTGTGTGCCGTTCAATACGTGACATAATACAACTCTTATAAGAGATACTAGCGTATCTCTGCCAGAATTCTCGCTTGTTAAATCCCACCCGTTCCCTATTCATTTGTCTATCCTTTCCATAAAGAAGGATAGGGAAGGAGAGGAACTACTAATGTACTTACAGAATATCAAACAAAATAACAATGCAACTGATGTACTTGATGTTGGAAACTTTTCAATAAAAGTTTATTCAGCATTATAGAGAAATGATCTTGGAACAATTCATTCTTCTTTTAAAAAAATCGAAGAAATTATTCAATCTTCCTTGAGAGTTAGCTTTTCGCTTTTCTTGACAGTCACAAAACTAATAGAAAAGGTTTCTACTCTTGAGAAAGCCAAGTAAAGTAGAACGAAAATACCGGATCGAACAAGTTCGGACCTACTCTTGCAATACTGTTTAACTTTCCTTGATTTTTTATGAGGAACCGAGGGGGTTTTGGAGAGTCAGGGTGCCAGCTTGCTGGGGTGCGAAAATTAAACAATTATTTGTGTACTAAAAAGTATTGGATTATTTTGTGCGTTCACAAGTACCTCAAGAAAAGCAATTCCGAGCCAAAAAATAATCAAACTAATATTTTCATCTTGGAATACTGAATATCATTTGTTGCAATTAGAAACAGTTTACTAGGCTTAGACTTCACTTCGGTACATGGGAAAGTTGCTCAAAAGATGTTTACGTATTGAATATCTTAACTAACCGACACCTTGAGTTTAATAACAAACGGTGTATTATTTAAAATACGTGGTTGCAGCTGGGAGTTGATGTACATATTTCCAGATACCGCCAACATTTAAATCGTGCGTTTGGACTGCGATTGTTGGCAGTTGTCGAGTGACTTGCGCAATTCTATAATTTTAAATTCAGTTGTTTTTTTAAATTAATTCACATAGTATTGTAGGCTACCGCGTTTTGATTTTTGTTTTCCTTGTATTTCAAGCTATTTTACTTTAGCTACTTTAAAAAGTTTGTTCTTTGTGTTGTGCCATAGCACACGTTTTCCCCCACTACCTCTGCATACCCATGCGAGAACTCTCGCATGTTAGACCCCACACTCTTCCCTATCCTATTTTCATTCTAAGAGGCAAAGTAGTTAACGAAACGGATTTATTTGTTCAAAAATCTATAAAGGTAACTTGCAATGTACTAACACAATAAAAAATAAAAATAAAAACAATGCAATTGATGTGAAAAGACATTTTCAATAAATATTTTTTCAATATCGTAGAGAATTTTCTTGGAACAATTTCCAACACTTCCTAAAAGTCATTTGAAGTAATTATTCAATATTCTTTGCTAGTTAGGTTTTAGCTTTTCGTGATAGTCACAAAAATATCAGGTTTTTACTCTTGAGAAAGCTACGTGTCTGAACCCGCTGACTTGAAAATTCCATCGAATGATAACAAAAATATTGGTACAGGTAAAATACAAACACAGTCTTCACTCTTCACTGTTCACCCACATCCCTTCACAATTAAATACACAGCACTTACAGACCATGGCAAAACGTTAGTTGAATAGTTTCACTACACGCGTAAGAAACAATCTTCATAGGTATCCAGCAACTATAATAGTACTCCTAGTCGTTGCTGGAAGGCAAATCTTGAATTAATGATTATGCAAATAAACCTAATCAGACTGCATAAACCACGATGTATACAGAAAGCGTAAATATAAGATTGAGAAATCTAAGCCTTCTAAGCGTGTCGTCACAAAAATGGCTATCAGCATCAAAGGCTGAAATATTGAGATGGCCTTGATAGTATTGAAGCGCGGAACGGAAAATTTAATTGAATGTCAAAGAATGTCTCCTCTGATAGATTATGGTGTGTAAAACGATTAGTTTTTAAGGCCCTAAAATGCATGGTTTAGGAATTATTTGACGAAAACTTTGGCAAGCGTTGGGGGTTGCATTTGACTTGAATATTTAGATGCGTTTTTTAAAACAAATCCTTTGTATTTTTAAAGTCAAAGTGCAATTTGTCATGTCTCCCTGAAATTCTCTTTCTTTAGAGACCTCATTTGTAAAGATTGGTTGCGTGTGAGAGCCGAAATGGAAAGGTATACTACTGAAATACACGAGACGATTAATGTAAATATGAAATATCCTTTATTGGAGGAGTATATTCTTGCTATTTTAAGCTACAATTTATTCGATTGGTCATAAAGGTCGGCTGCCTGAAAAAAACGGACCCCCGCCGTTAAGATCTTTCTTTGGTTTGCTAAAGTTGTTATAATATAACAGTAGTATTGCGAAAAAATATAAATAGCCTTCACATTCGTAATGTTTTTCTCGTCAGTTTTTTAATTAGGGATTCTTACTTAGTTAATTTAATTATTAAAAAGGGGAATCTACATGGATTAAGTATTATTTAATCCGCCATCGATTCTACATTGGAATGGTTGGGATGTGACTTCACACTTTGTTGCCATCTGACTTTTAGAAGGGGCTGACGCAATTACAAGCAGTTTACAAATAAAATCAATTATAAATAAAATTCGACTGACAGCGTGTTTAAGAAACGTTTTTCCATTCTTCATTCAGATCTGTTTGCTTTTTGAGTTACATATTAGTAAATATTATTCATATTTAGTGAATGCAAGTTTCCGTATCATAAAATGAAGATATCTATGGAATGAAGTTTATGGTACCCTTCATACATACAAAAATTATGGCAACGCACATTATGACATTCATACTGCAAAAAAATTCCTTCATTGCAAAATATGTTTGACGTAAATCTAAAGATGCATAGGTCGTCTATTGTGTGAGTTGACGGGAGCAAACGTCATTACGAATTCAGTAAAAAAAACTAAATGTTATTGTCATTTCAGATTTAAAATACTGCAAAAAATAACATTTAATAAAAAAATTGCCATATTGATTCAAGTGATAGTATATTTTATCATAAAAATAGAGCATATCATGTTACCCACACACGGTAAGTACCACAATGGCCAAAAGATCATGACGAGCTTGCACATCACGCCTTGCAGATTTCGAGGTAACACAAAAGGAGTAAATTGTCCACTTCCCTACATACCGAGCAAACTCGCGAAATCACCATACCGTCGACAAGTACGATTCACGCCTTTTGCAAACAATTACGCGGTGGACAATGACAAGGATATGTGGTTTCGCGCGAAGTCATTGCGTAACTATCGTCTTAAGACGATGGCTGTCCCAGGAACAGGGGCGCCATATAATGAACGCGATATGCCTAGATCGCCCTACAGCACCGCAGTATACGGATTTGGAGCTGATAGTTCAAAGTAGATGCGGTATCGATAACGTAACATCTATGTTGGTAAAATGTTAATTAAAATACATCGATATTTTTAAACATCAGATTTAAAATCCGCTAACATGAAACGCATGCGCAACAAAATTTAATTGACAAAATTTAATCATTCATAATCAAGGTATAACTGGAACTCTTCTATCATTCCTTGGTCTCCTCTGAATTCATCTATTCGTTATCTCGGCGTTCCGATATCGGGCGATTTGAAAATGGTTAAAGCGGAATGCAGTTTTAAAGAAGAGTTGCGGTTGAGAATCAGAGTAAAGAGCTAACCTTCTATTGGCTTCAATTACTTTGGACGAGATGTGACTGCGCCAATTTAGTCTTGTGTCCATCAGAACGCCGAGATAACGAATAGATGAATTCAGAGGAGACCAAGGAATGATAGAAGAGTTCCAGTTATACCTTGATTATGAATGATTAAATTTTGTCAAATTAAATTTTGTTGCGCATGCGTTTCATGTTAGCGGATTTTAAATCTGATGTTTAAAAATATCGATGTATTTTAATTAACATTTTACCAACATAGATGTTACGTTATCGATACCGCATCTACTTTGAACTATCAGTGGTATACCACTTACCCGATACTTACTTACCCAAATAATAACGATATTATTTACGATATTATTAAATATTAGCGATATTAACTTACGCATGCCCATTGATTTCAGCTGCCTCAACCAAATTAAATAAGTTACAAAAATTCCAAAACAAAATCGTAAGAATAACAGTAAATGCCTCCTGGTTTGTCTGCGATAAGACCCTTCACAACGATCTTGCAATAGAACCGATTACTTCCTTTATTACGAAACTGGCACATAATTTCTTCAATAATTTAAATCATGTACAAGGAGCAGTAACTTACGAAATAGGAACCTACCAACCACCACTCTCTCGCTTAAAAAACAGACTCCCATTTCATGTTTTCCGTCAATATCTCTCCGACATTAGATAAGGTAGGAACATTTCTTGGAATTACCTGTCATCCCACTTCACACTTTGCTGATACAAAGTTGCCCAACTGAAGAGCCTCATGGCTGAACGTTGTACTGTATGTCAATGTAAAATAAAATTTAAATTAAAAAAAACTGGATATAATGTTAAAAAATAGTAACAAGGAACAAAATTGAACCTGAAAGCTAGAGCGCTCAGTTTCATCTACCATGGTCATCTCGGTCTAAAGATGGTTCGATGAAGGTAGTACAAACAGCGTTCATTGGGTTCAAACATTAAAAGAGATAGTAGTAACATCAATTATTATTTCATACATGACGAATCAAAAAGAATATACGTACACAAAGAAGGTATAATTTGGAATATTGACGTTCTACAGTTATGAACATGCACAATTACTTACGAATGTCGTAAGTTTATCTACAATTGTTCAATATGTCCGCCGACGACACAGACAATTTCACAGCGGTGCTCTAATTTCTCCCAGATTAGAGCAAGCATATCCGTCGTTACTCACGCTGCAGCACTGGTGATTCGATGTTTCAATTCATCCAGGTGTTTTGGGAGGGGTGGGTCATAAACAAGATCTTTAATGTACCTCCAGAAGAAAAAGTCACAGGGAGTTTAATCTGGTGGTGGCTAGCAAGAATTCCAAATGTCTTCTGATCCTGGTTTGCAATTTTGGTGTGAACTGAACAAAAGGCATTCGAGGAAAAACAAAGGCATTCCGCTAAAAGCATTGCATATGCGGTCAAGCGACAATGAGTACCTTTTCTTTCATAGCTCATTAAACATCGAAAATGTAAAACAACTAGCATCTAGCACAAAACATCGATGTGAAAAACACTCGCTTTACCATAACAAATCCATATTTAAAACATTGATGTTTGGATAAAAACATCCATGTTTTGAAAACACTGACATCGATGACGTATCCCTGGTTCAAAGGCCATTCGTAACAAAATACAAGGTACGACACTATCTTTTTATTGTTGGTGCAATAATATATGCTGCCGCAAACACAGTTGAAAGAGTTAGGGATGCGACGTCAAGGTCCAAAACATTAATGTTTTTATAGAAACATACATTTTTTACAAACGATCATTTTTATCATCGATGTCGACGTTTTCACGATTCCATGTCGTTTTTAGGATTGAGTTTTATTTATTTATTTACTTATTTATTTATAGCTCAAGTACATCTCTTGAGGACAAACGTCTCCCACCTCTTGGTGGGATCAGTTCACTCAATAATGAATACATAAATCAAAACTAAATAGAACGTAAGTCGAGATACAATAAAAATACATAAATATGATATCAAGCAAAAATATCTTAGCCACATATAGCGTGTGAAAGTCCACTAATAGTGTTATTATATGATCATCAGCAACATATCACATAACGATTAGCACATAATACATCATTTCAGACAAAGAAAACACACGAATCAAAATATACTTATATGCACGATTGATATCACACAACTAGTTAGAAATGTTCTATATTATACATCTCCAAAACTTCTATGTACCCTGCTACACGAGGCAAGCCTCACATTAGTCTCATTCTTAAATGGTCCGACTATCTCCTTTTTGTCTCCCCTGTCATCTCCATCCAACTATCGGGTCCCAGAATGTTGTAGCTGCCCATCTTTGTGGTTCTTGCCATACCTCGTGTCGTGCTCATCTCCATTTCAGCTGCTCTTCATACTGCACTACGTCTTTTGTACCCTTTTTTTCTCATTTCGTCAATTCTTATTCTATCAGGCAATGATAATCGTAGAATATTCCTCTCCATCTTGCGTTGGCATTTTAAGAGTGACATTTTGTGATTGATAAAGCCAATACTTGTGCACCGTGAAATGTTGGTAGTATCCACGATGGCTTTTTAAATCTTCTAGCTTTTAGAATTTTTAGGATTGAAAAAAGTTCTATTATCACGAGGGAGGTGGGGGATTGTAAAAATTAAAATATGAACTAATGTTGACATCACTGTCAATTCGTGTTTGAACGAAGCGAATGCTGTTTGTACCAGCTTTATTGAGCAGAATCTTTTGTTCGATTGATTGTTAGTGATTCCCGGCGCGTCAACTACTAGGGTTTTTAGTGCCGTAAGTGTGGTGCCTGCTTTTGCTCGGGAGGTGGCGAGATCCGGCGCCGACCTACCGTCGGTTAGCCGGGGTTTCCCCAACTAAGTATTTCCCACCAGCGGGGCACCGCCGCTGGCGGGACAAGCTCTAAGCTCCCGACCGGTCTCCCGGCGTATGTGGTAGTGTAGTGGATGTTAGTGTGTGTGTAAGGGGAGAGGACACGACAAGAAAGGGTATGGAAAGATCGCGCGCGGTCCGTGGCCCGTTTGTTAGGGTACTTCGGCATTCGCCTGGTATTTATCGGAGAAACCGCGGAAAACTGCGGATCAGAGCAGCCGCTCACTAGAATTCTCCAGACAGCGACTGAATTCGATCTAGCTGATTAGCTAATGTCGAAAATCCTGCCACCATCGGGACTCAAACCTAGGACCTCCCGGTCAGAGGGCTTTTGCTCGAGACATGATCCCGTTGCCCTGCTATTTACTCCGCCTTTCCCAGTTTTTCGCACGCAGAGGTGGTCAAAACACGCTCCACAGTGCGCGAATAAGGTCTCTTCTCTTCTTTCCGTATCTTTCTAAAGCGTATTACGGAAGCGCTGACCTTGACCGCCCAGGCTCTGAGACTCGGTTTTGTCATTGTTTCCCTCGTTTCGTTCGTCAAATCTTGATTTTAAATTAGTAAGCAAGGTCACTGACAAATTGTTTTCTCATCCGCCAAACGTTTGTGTTAAGAGGTTACTAAATCAAATTTTAAAACATCAGTGTGTACAAACAACTATAGTTTTGGTGCGATGTATTATTTACATAAATGCTTTATTTTTAAACATCGATGTTTTGTTGCATACCTAATACGAGCACATGCTCAAAATACCGCCTTCGCCCCATCTCTTCACTTAAGGCCAGGCAACGGGACAGGCCATGCAAGACCCGATTTAGGTTCTGCTGGGCCCTCAAGCACACAATCGTGTTTCGGGACGCGCCCTGAACAAAATATCCTACATATTTACTGAAAAATACTAGTTACAATAGACTAACGTTTGTACAAATTCTTTTGAAAATTCATTTATTTTGGATGTACAAACATTTTATAATTTTTTTTGTGATTTTTTTCCTGAGAGCGAAGGGTCCCTAATTATTTGCTTATTTTCTTTGCAGGTAAATCCGACCCTGATGCTACATCGCATGCGCTCCAATGTGAGAATGAAGCCCTGACAACCTGCGCGATGACGCCTTCCGCATTTACAAACATATGACCACTGACGTAGCCCCGAAGAAAGCCATGGGCGACGGCTAGGACGATCGTGGCGGTTCGGCGATGCGCCCAATTACATATCTTGGTGAGCGATTGATTGATTGATTATTTCGTGTTGCCAGGCCCGCCAATTGATATGATCATTAGTAGAGAAATATGTAGTATAAAACGTCAAAATATATACATAAATATGTAATGAAAATAGTAAGAATATGTTATAAATATGTAAAATCAGATATAATATGTAATATTGAAATACACTAATAATAAAATACATATACGTAATACGAAATTAGATTTATAAAAACTGCTCACTTCACATCATACAATTTTCTTGTCAGTAGTAAAAGCTTCATCTATTGTAATCCAGGACCGTCGTTTAGCAGCCGGACTAATCGCAATAGAAGCCATCGCACAAACTGGCGAGATCTACGACTAGCAAACATACACTGTAGCATCATCATCGAAGTGTTACACGTCAGTGATCGCAAAAATTTTTCTCCGAAATTAAGGTTACAGATCACAAAACGCGGTGTCAATGATGCTTTTGACACCCCGATTTCCCCAAAAATGTAGGGAAAATGCTGATATTTAAAAAAAATACATTTTTTCACAAAAATATGGAATTAAAGAGAAGAAGATTGATAAAATATGAAAATATATTGTGAAAACGGCGAAATATGTAAAATATGTAATATGGTACTAAATATGTAAAAATATGTAACGAAAAAATTCGATATTGTGTTAGGAGGGCTATGATTCGGCAAGATTACAATTTTGAGAACGGTAAGTAGAAAGACAAAAAATATGTAATTACATAAAAATCCGGTCTCTAGTCATTAGTCTCGTAACTATAGTGCATGTTTTTATCAAGGGAGGTGGCGATGTTCTACCCTCGCTGCTTCGTGAGATCCAACCCCGAGCTACACGTCGACTTGAGAGATTTGCCCTCATCAAGTTGTCATCCACCAGCAGGGCACCGAATCCGCCGGGATAAGCTCCTGGCATGAGTTGTTATTTAGAGCAAGTAAGTGTGTGTGTAAGGCGTGGAAAGGACAGGAAAGTGGAAGGATGGATAGCGGACGGTCCGTGATCCTTTCGTTATGCTTCTGCTCCGACGTTCTCCTGGTGTTGATCGTACAAACCCCGAAAAAATGCCGATTAGAGCACCCGATCGCTCTAATTCTCCTCCAGACAGCAGCTGAATCTTAGCTAGTGCCGAAAATAGTGCCAACCGTCGGGAATCGAAACCAAGGGCCTCTCGCTCACGAGCACTGCAGGGACATCAGTTCATGCTCTGAGACATTTAAGCCAGTTTTGTGAGGAAGAAAAGCGCTTCCTAGTCGAAAGTAGCTTTCTCGTAACAGCCATACGTTTCGATTGCTAGATTTTAACAAAACGCATCCCAAAATTCCAACTTTTCAGAGAGAGGAAGAATGTTGCAGTTTCCATAACAAGCTAATACTAATGGTGCTACAGAAAGGCACAGACTTTCCCGTATTAGTTTTCTATTTCTTTAGGTCTCCACTAGCTATTTGGAATTGCCACATACTCTTGCCAGCTGCCATCTATCACCGCCAAAAGTACATTTTTTGTCATTTTCTTAATTTTTCGGTTTCCTATTTGTAAAAATTATATATTAATTTTAGAATATTAAAGAACAGAAAAAACCTTGTCCTAAATGGCAATTTTCTTTTAAAAATTATGTGCCGTTTTAAAGAAAATTGCGTTTTAACGCTACTAAAAAAGCGAAATTTGAAGCTCATTTTCACAGAAAATGTTTGAGTTTTCAAAATACTTTATTTGAAGTTATTTTAAGCACTTACACTCACAAATATAATAATGTTTACAAATTGCTGGTAATGTGCATATTAAAGATGTGAGAGGTCTTTCAAAAAAATTACAATTATGTAATTTTTGAAAAAACAAAAAAATAATCGAAAATAAACTTGACGCTTTATTAAAGAGCGTAATTAGTACTATCCGTTAAAAAAGTTTGAAGAAAACATTTTAGGCCATATATGAGAAAATGGCGTTTGAGCGTTTCTGAAAATGCAAAATTTTGAGCTACTTTTCACAGCAGACGGTTGTGTTTTCGAGAAACTTTACATGACATTATTTAAAGCACATGTACTCGTAAATATAATAATGTGAACAAATTGCCGCTAGTGTAAATATTATCGACGTGAGAAACATGTGAAAAAATTTACATTTTTGTAATTTTTGAAAATAATAACCTATAGAGCAGTATGGCTTTTATGTCATCTAATAGAGTAAATTTACCACTATCACTACCAAAAGTTTAAAGACAAAATTTGGAGCCGTTTGTGAGAAAATCTGGTTTTTGTAAATTTTTAAAATTGCACATATTGCACGCAATATTGCACGAAAACTATTAATTAATTAACTAAATTCACTCATTCTTTCGCCGTTGATCGCGTCATTTCAGTTCTTTTATGCACATATCAGTTTCACGATCTCACTTATCTTCTTTCACATGTTTCTTGGAAGGGGAAGTACACTTTTTTGTTTCTTTCGTCACGGCCGTCGTGTTTTCGACGTTCACGCTGGCCTTACAATGTTGACCCTTCTAGTACGTGTGGTGCATATGATGCTACCTTCTGTGAGCGGGTAAAATAATACACCTACATTTATCAGGTTCTTCTTTTCTGTTTTATGTTGGTCGATGATTTACTGTTGAAAGGTATTTTTTAGTTCTCTCTTAATCATTTCCTTCGCGAAATATTGTGAACAATTATCAGTATTTCCAATTATCTAGTAGTACATGCAACTATCAAAAGCAACATCGTTTTACAGATGTTCATCACTATTCTCTCAATTTATCCATCTCAAAGACTATATTCAAAATAAGGAAAAAGCTTGAAGACAGACAATATTAACCTCGTCTACTTTAATCTCTAACATGCTCAGAAATCAAATATTCATGACTCCTGTAGCAAACAACAAGAAACGAGTTAACACAAGACAGGCACAAGGCAAAGAAGTGAAGGTCTTTGGCGAGAATATTACATTCAAGTCCTCAGATTACACGGTTAGAAGGAGCAAAGAGTTGAGCCGAAAAGAAAAAAATGAACATTTACAAACTGTATTTAACTTGCAATTGCTGTTTTTACTGCGGACTTGGCCTTGTTGCTTTGAAGAAATGATTTTTAAAAATAGGCTTTTGAATGATAATTTATAGGTGCCCCGTTACGTAATAAACTCCTGCAAAAATTGTAATTTATGCTTCCTTGTTTTGAGAACAAATTCTTCTGTGAAGTGTATTTACTTGAGTTTAAACTACGAATTAATTTTCATCTTCTTTTCTTTCCTCCTGATCCATGTCGCTTCTACTTTCACATTATTTGTCCCTCTTCCTTTTGTGTGTATATATATATACATATATATATATATATATATATATATATATATATATCCCTCTCTCCTCTCCTCTCTTTCTTTCTCGCCCTTCCTTTCTCTTCCTTCTTCCTTCTTCCCTCTCCCAGTTTCCTTCCAACATTTTTTGTCAGACTATCTTCCTCACACATATCTGCCCCTCTGCTTCTCTCTCCCCCCCTCTGTCTCTCTGACCCTTCTTCTACCATTAACTAGCCTCCTCTGTCTATCGTCTTATACTTTTCCCCTCTTCATTCTTCCTCGACATTCTCTGCATCTCTAATCATCGTCTGTCCCTCTCTTAAGATTGATCCCGTTCCATCCCTTACCGTTCACATGCCTGAACCATAGAGTAAAGATGTATACATCCTTAGTCTATGCCTGGACACTCCTCGTCGTTCCGCGAGGCCCGTCCGTAGAACTTCTTCGGCGGGGACGGCGTGACGTGTCGCGGGCGGCGTCGCCAGGGCCTTTTAACTCCCTTATTACGTGGAGGAGACCATTACATTGGCGCCCTCTTCTGTGTCACCTTCTTACAGTAACTAAAACACGAAATGCCGCCAACAATATTTAAAACGTGCGTGGCTGTTGCGTAGGTTCGCGAGACGCAAGCAGGCGCGTAATGTTACAAAAGCTAGCATCGATGTTCGCGCTCTCTTCAGCAGTTTGTTAGATGTATATAATATGAATAATTGAGCATTTAGAGGACACTTTTCGCATTGATCAGATATCAGTCAATGTTGACGTGCGGAAGTTGGCGAGCCTATCCTGCAGCTGTACACGGCGACACTAGCGCCTACTGTAGTAGCACCCTCCAGCTTTGTCCCCACCTGGGGACCTGGGTTTAACGGAGAGGGTTTAACCTGGGTTTAACGGAGAGCTGCAAGGCCCTGGGCGTCGCGACGCGTTGTCGTCGGCTGGATCAGGGCCCTTCAACTCCCATACAACGTGGCGGAGACCATTACAGTGGCGCCCTCTCCTGCAACACCTTACCAGAACTAAAATACGAACTACTGCCAACGATACTTCAAACGAGTGTGGCTGCTACGTAGATTCGCATTACGTTCAAGCAGGCGCGTAATGCTACAGAAGATAGCGTCGATGTTCGCGCTTTCTTCAGCTGTTTCTTATATGTATATATTTTGAATAATTGAACATTTAGAAGAAACTTTTCGTATATCCCACAATTTTTAGGTGCCGATGTTGGCGAGCCCGTACCCGGCGACACTAGCGCTTCCTAAAGTAGGACCCTCGAGCTTTGTCCCTGGTTTTGATGGAGCGTTGCAGGGCCCTGGGCTGGATAGCGCTGCGGCGGACAGCACCTCCACCGCGCCGCCCCGCCGCTGACGCCGCTGGCACGCAGGCAGATCGCAGGGCGCTTGCGTCAGCGGCCCAGTCGGCCTGACTCACAGCCGCGTGCGCCGCGGGCGGTCACGGTCCGCTCCGCACGCCACTCCGCTTCCGCTCGCGCCGTGCGAAAGGCCACGACAACGTCCCCATCCGGTTCGCCCGACTCGTCAATCAACCGCCCCACGAAAGGGCTCGCTGTTAGCAGCATACACAGGCGTGCCATGGGCGCCACTCACAAGGCGCGTTATTCACAGTATGCCAGCCAAAACAAATAACAACCATCCGAATTTGAAGTATTCTGTCACGGGCGCAAATTCTATGCTTGCCATGGGCGCCTGAATACCTAGATACGCCTCTGGCAGCGTAAATACATTTTAAGCTGCATTGCTAGAACCAAAAAGGTTTGCTTCAGCACCATTTAAAAAATGTCGAATATGTTACGACTGATGTCCGAGTCTCGCTGATTTACGGGTTAGCTGGTTCACACTCTGCAAATTCAGTGGATAAGGCCCGACGTCAAAACAACTTCGAAGGGTTAAATGAGAACAGGATTGTCATTGCCAACAATGCTTTTATTCAAGAGCAGCTTTCGATGGCTTAGTCATCATCATCAGTTTTTGCTGTCTGGAAGCCACAAAACGACACTGGCCAAAAGAGACAACAATATTTTCCCACAAAACCAAACTTCGAATGCAGGTGTATGAAGAGCACATTAGCCAACACCAGATGGCGAGATTTCCATGTTTTTGATCTCATCATATCATAACAGTATCCCATTACGAATATGCTCGTATATATATATTCGCCACTGCGAGCCACTCTTCAATCATGAAAATCTATCACTCTGCGTTTGTGAGCCCGGTGAGCCCGGTTGAAAGGAAGGGAATGCTTATAAAAATCTCATAACAAAAAATGCTTCTCCGCTTCTAAAAGGAGTGTTTCTAGCTGCCTGAGAAAGGCCTGGCCTTGGAAGCGGAGTATCCAATTTGATGCAATAAACGGGGGCCTCTCAAATAGGCACTCAAACGTTACGTAGGTCAGGGCGAAATTTGTTTGTAAACGTTATCTCCGATTTTCGGCTCCGACCTATTCTTTAATCATGAAAATCGAAAACCCTGTGTTTGTAAGCCAGAGGTGATTGGAAAAGAAGACGATGCTTATAAGTAGGGAACGGATTTTCATGTAAATACGTATTTTTACTGAGGCAAGATACGTGAATTCAATAACATTTTTTAGCGTTAGTAAACACATTCTGAATGAATTAGAACCATTTTTATTTTAAATATTTTACTTATTACTACATCTTTCATTATCATTACATTTTCATATATTTATACGTCAAAACAGAACATTTCAGATACGAATTCGCGACGTTTGACACTGGAATCGTCTTTCCTAGAAAGTCATGCAATGCGATTTTATTAACGCCGACTTTTCGCTATTAATTCTCAATCCTACCACCCCTCTCCTCTGCTTCTTCGAACCCGCGTTGGTAGCCGTCATAATGAAGGATGAGCGAATGTATGAGAAGCAGAAGTGATTTCAACCACGTGCTTGCTCATGTTTCGTAGATCAAAAACTAACAAATATTTTTCAGATCATTATCTAATCCCCTAACTCCGGGATCTACTTCTGGCTACATGGTACTATTCACTGGAGCGCCGGCTCCTCGTATACATTGTTTATACTACAAAAGTGTTACATATTTCGGATGAAACTAGGGAATAATTACTTCTGTAGAGGCAGAAGTTTCTTTTAGCCTCTTAGAAAGATCTGATCGGCCACATAAAACAGTGTCCGGACAGTGCTTGTAGAAAGGAATTTTAGACGTTATAACAAAATTGTATTTTATATATTTTTATTTTTTCCTAATCTTTTGAAAAAGTAAGTACATATATATGAACGTATTTAGCTTTTTTATTACAATAAATTTCGTTCTCTACTAATAAGAACACTCGTAACAAATATATTACTCCGTATTAAAGGGAATAGTTTTAGCTGTCTGCGAAATATCTGATCTTGGTCTCAGAGTATTCATATTGATGCAATAAACAGAAGTCGCTCAAATGGACGTTTGAAAGTCGTACATATTAGGAAGTAAAATGTTTTGTAAAAGGTATCAGCAATTTTCTGCTGCACTCTCTTTGGTCATAAAAATCTACATGCAAGCGGATTGCGGTGTAAAAGCAAGAGAATGCTTATAAGCAATCACCTAACAAAAAATGCTACTCCGCCTCTAAATGGAGTACGGGTATTTCTAGCTGCCTGAGAAAGGCTTGGCCTTGGAAGCGGAATATCCAGTTTGATGCAATAAACAAGGACCCCTCAAATAGCCACTTAAAAGTTATGTAGGCCGGGGCGATGTTTTTTTAATTTTTTTGTATTTTTTAAACCGTTATCTACGATTTTGTTCTACGAGCCCCCCTTCGGTAATGATAATCGAAAACCCGGTGGTTTGTAAGCCTGTTCTAGTTTGAAAGTGAGGATGCCTAGAAGTAAGTTTCTAAAAAATGTTACTCCGCATAAAAAAGTAGTATTCTAGCTGAGAAAGTGTAGGCCTTGGTCGCAAAGTATCCATTTTCATTCAATCAACAGGGGTTGCTTCGAATAGGCATTTGAATGCCATACATTTTACGACGTAAAATGTTTTTTAAAAGTTATCTGCAATTTTGTGCTGCACATATTTTAAGCATAAAATCTAAAACCCTACGTTTGTAAGCCGGAAGTGGTTTGCAGTAGCGTAGCGTGTCTCGTGTGTCTGGGAATGCTCAACAATAATGCGAACTGAAGACATCATTATTCTTAATGTTCTGTATAATCTAAGTTATTGAAACAAATGTTACACTACTACAACAGATTTATGTCAGGAGACTTCTTGAAAGCAAATTATGAAATAGCTCAGCTTTAGGTCTCACTCGCGGTTGACAATGAGATCACTTGTGAATTGAAGTATTTCGAAACAAAATAAATATTAATATATTTAAGTCAGAATTCAACTTCTTAGATATTAATTGAGAATTAGTAGGCAAGCACTGTATCTACTGTTTGTGCTCATGACCAAACACGGAATCACGAGTGAGAAAGAAAAATATTTCTCTGACAATCTCAAGTGCGCTGCGCTCTCGTGCAACTTGCTTTCATAAGCCTTTCTCACACGGTGCTTTCTCACCAGCCGTTGCTGCCCGTATTCGTATGCTAGCTCTTGGGGACTCGAGAATCCTTGGGCAGGGGTGAAGAGGGGAGGGGAGAACCTCGCCGTCTGCGCATGCGCCATTGCTCGTCGCAACCTCGCGGCAGACGCTAGAAGCATTTTAGCGTCCAAGCAATCAGAGGCCAGCTTGTATAAACGCGCGGAATTCAATCATAGGAAATCACTTCAAAATTAATACAAAACATGTTTCGCTGAATGTGTTTCACTCACTTGGAAGATTATCAATAGAATATTTAGGCTTCTTTGATTAATATTTCACGTGGGGATGCTCAGCATCTTAGCGTCTACTGACACTACGCCACTGGTGGTTTGAAGGTAAGAGAAAACTTACAAGCAATCTCCTAAAACACTGCTACTCCGCGTCTAAGGTCCGATTAAATTAAGAAGGTGATTGACAGTTCTGTGTGACGTCAGGACGACTCTCCCGTTTCCATGGCAGCTGCCAACCAGAGAGACAAAATGTGACGTGTCAGGTCGCTCAGTTGCCTCTGCCGAACACGGGGAACATTTGAGCATCGCACAGCGACTTCCCTGCCGCCGCGCCGCCCGCGTTTCTGCCTGTGCTCCGCGCGCAATGTGTACTGTGTTGTGATGAGTTGCGTTGAGGTCAGGGTTTTGTCGTATTTTTTACACTTTTACACGTATTTTTTGAAGTGTTTGTTTTCGTGTCCCGGTAACACGTGCTCAGTGGTTTGCGACCTGGCAACGTCGCTCCCCTCCACTCACAAATGTCAATCACCTTCTTAATTTAATCGGACCTTAAATATAGTATTTCTGTAGCTGCCCGTGAAAGGCCTGGCCTTAGCCGTGGAGTATCCAGGTTGATGCAACACAAAGGAGGCGCCGCAAGAGGAGCTTGAAAGTAACGCGGAGCAAGGCGTAAAGCTTCTTTTTTTTTTGTTTACCAGCATTATAAACGACCTTTTCTGTTGCAAGAAATCGTTCATAAAAGGGGATTTTACGGCACAATGATGACGTATTAGCATTTTATGGCCGGAATGTTTGTGTCATCACACATTCAGCGAGAGAATCACGGGGAGGTAGCGTTAAACAGAACAGCCGACCACATTTTTCTCGCTCAGATGTTAAATACCAGAGATGTCACAAAAAAGTTGTTTCGCAAAATTAAGTTTGATTCTCTTATAATGCTGTTATAAAAAATAGCGTTTGCAACTCGTTTATAACGTTGCTTCATTGCATTCGTACAAATTTCGCACCGAAAGTTGCTCGTTTTCAAGTCATGCACTCTTGCAATAAAGCTTAACATTACAAACTAATTGCATAAGCTACTATTGTCAGACAACAAGAACAACGAAATACTTCAGCATAACGATAATCAGAATTGGATGTAACGTAATTTTCTCGGAAATAAACCTTAATTTGGAAACAGAGAATATGAACCAAATGGTGTCCCACCCAGTAGGAACCCTTGCATTTACTTTCCATTGGGGAAAAAACAAAACAAAACAAATTGTGACCCCTGCCAAGAGTGAATAGTGGCGATGTTTCAGAACTATTAACTGCCAAGGTCACTAATGTGACAGGAGAAGCATATAAAAAATTTTTAATGAATTTTCGTTTTGCATTTCGCAAAAAATGTTGGTCTTTCCTGCAAGGCTCATAACATTTTACTGTGGTTGATAAGGCATTTTTTTAGCAATCTTCTGTCCTAAACTCCCTAAAATTCCCTTTTTTATATTTCTGATCTTTAGTTCTTCCTGCCGGGCTGCACGAAGGAGCACTTTACATTTTATAGAAAAATTTGCCAGCCTAGGCGGAATGGAAGAAATTGTCTTTAATTTTCGTCATAAATGTGACGTTTAGGCAAATAAAGATAAGTATAATAAATAAGTGCAGTGGACAGAAGGTATAATATGCCCCATATTTAAAAAAGGAGATAGACAAAATTGTAGTAACTACAGACAGATAACTTTATTAAATGATGCATACAAAGTTTTTGCAAGTATTCTAAACAACAGACTCTGTAAAATAGTTGAAGAACAAATTAGTGACCATCAAGCAGGATTTAGAAAGAACAGATCAACTATACACAATATATTTATAGTAAGACAAATTTTTGAGAAATGTCTTGAATATAACATTAACCTATTCAATATGTTTATTGATTACACACATGCCTTTGATTCTGTTCACAGGACTAAAATCAATGAATGTCTTAAACTATTTAATGTTCCAAACAAAGTAAGAAGACTGATCATGCTCACGTTATTCAATACAAAGGCTAAAAATTAAAGTAAATAATGAATTAAGTAGCGATTTTCAAATAACAACAGGAATGAAACAAGGAGATCCATTGTCAGACCCTCTATTTAGTTTGATAATAGATGTAATTATGAAAAAACTGGACGTAGGGGGTAATGTTACTACACGTGTAAAACAATGTATAGCATATGCGGATGACATTCTTTTAACAACCAAATCTAAGTCCGCCCTTGAAAAGGTATTCCAACACCTGAAAGAGCAATCTTTACAGTATGGACAAATCATAAATGACCAAAAGACCAAATTCATGAGATGTAAATCTGGCCCAACAACACTGTATGATATTAATATTGATAATCTTAATTACCAAGAAGTTAGCTTGTATAAATACCTTGGGTCTAGTGTAGATAATCATAATCATATAGAAGAAGAAATTAAAGAAAGAATAGTAACTGGTAATAAAGCTTACTTTGCCAATCAAGCATTCTTTCGAAGTAAATCGATATCTAAAAGTGCAAAATTAAGACTCTATATAGCAGTTATACGGCCCGTAGTCACGTACGCAGCAGAAACGTGGGTCCTCAGAGAAGCTGACATTCAAAGGCTAATGATTTTTGAAAGAAAAATTTTAAGGAGGATTTTTGGACCAGTTAAACAACCAAACGGTATTTGGAGAATAAAATATAATACCGAATTGGATAACATAATAAAACACAAAAATATTGTTAATTAAGACTGTCTATAATCATTTGGAACTTTTATATACTCAACAATATTGTTAATCATATCAGATCGTTAAGATTAAGTTGGATGGGACATGTTTACAGAATGAATGATGATAGGCTAGTAAAGAAAGTCTTCGGATGGAATCTTGTTGCAACCAGAGTTAAAGGAAGACCGAAGACAAGATGGAAAGATGATGTCATAGATGATCTCAAGACTATGAAAATTAGAAACTGGACCGTGAAAGTGAACAACAGAAAAGAATGGAAGGCCATAGTTGAACAGGCCAAAAGAATTAGCAAATAATGTTGTTGAGCCTCACTAAGGAGAAGAAGATAGAAGATAATAAATAAGTAAAAGTATGAGATATCGAAAAAGGTTTTGATATTTAACTCTTTGGTTGTATGGGAAAAAATAAAACTTGGAATTTCAATCGCCTAAATAGCATTTATAAAACCTTTACGTCAGTTCTAGAAACTTACGAGTACACATATTTTTGAATGATAATAATTACTCTTTGTTTAGAAATTTAGTTGATTTACAGCAGAACTTGTTTCAAAAGTGTAAATATAAATGGTGTTTGTTCTCGAATAACTAAAGAATTTTTCCTTTTAAGAATTTTCCACATCGTCCCGGTTTTCCCCATTGATGTTTTGATCGGAACTGAAGGAGAATAAAGGAATTCTTAGAAACACTTGGGATCTCTGCGGTATGTTAACCAGGAAAGGTGTAAAGGAAAACGTTGAAAAACATCTTAGACTATTTCTGATTGTAACATTCGGCATTTGAGAAGTGAAGGGGAAAATATGGACAAATCGTGGATGGTCCGAAAATATGGACAAACCGTGGATGATCTCCCAACACAACTTTTAAAATCTAATACTTTAATGAATTACTACGAGACCAAGTTATGTGGCTACGTATTTTAAAAAAATAGCTTAAAGATTATAAATTGTTATTTACTGTAGTCAAAACGTGAGGTCAGAGTTATTTTCCAAAAACATAACATTCGCAACCGGATGGTGCGTGTTGTTTCATCTTCCCCTTTCTTTGTTATCCAGTTGTAAAATAATAGAAATGTTTGAAGAGGCCGGGAGGAAGATCAGACCTAATAGCGTGTACAGTAACTAATAGGCTAATATATACATTTATTATTAATTTTTTCGTTTAGTTAACTAAATATCCTCATTAATTTTATGAAAAATCGTTGATTATCTCTATGTTAATAGCACGCGTGCAATTAAAACTCCACTGTACAATTAAAAATCCACAACTTCCAATCAGAATTCAGAAAAGGACCAAAATCGTATAATTAAGACACTATAACACAGATGTGGCTAAGGTATTTCTAGTCGGCCATGAAAGAAACAAAATATTCATCAGAGATTATGAACATCAACTACAAATAAACAATGAATGAATAAAATTAAATTGATGAAGTGGATATTAAGCTAACTGACTAACGGAACAACACAAAATATTTAACATGAATAAATTGAATGTGTTACGTGTAAATATTTTGTCTTATTACAAATGGAAAAAATATGAGTCATTGAACCCGTCACCCGTTCCAAATGTACGCTAGCAAAACTGTCAGAAGAGATTCGCTTTTTACTTTCCAATTTTGCGTGTTGTATCCTCTCATACCTGACACCACTATTTGTGGGGAGTAATGTTTTCATGGCTTTGTCAGCGTCTCTTATATTTCATTCGGAATATGTTCAGTCTTCCGTTTGAAACATTTATTGTCCAAGCCTCTAATGATCATGCCTCTAATGATCCACGATGGAAGGCCCACTAAAATATATCCTTTTCAGAAGCAATATGATGTCATCAAATGTGTGCCTCGAATGGTAAAGATGAGCTTGAATTTCTCAAAATTGGATTTATTCTTAAATGGAAACGAAACAATATTGAACGTTAAACGTGGATGAAGGGGTATAATTGTACTCGTGGTAAATAAGAAAACTCGCTCCTATCATCGCTCGTTTTCTTGAACATACCACTCATGCAATTATAACCCTCTTTATCCACTCATTTTGTTAATTACTGTGATGTTATAGATAGATAGATAGATTTATTTAAACTGCAAATGGGTATAACCCGGCGGCAGCTAATTACAAAAACATAAAAATACACAGTCTCTCAGTAACATAGAACACTAATACCAATAATAATAACAATAATGGTAAAATAATGATAATATAATAACTGACTGATTCGTTATTTATTTATTTATTTACGTCAAAAACAGTTAAAAACTGCGTATGACGAGCTATGGGGAGAAGTGAATTTTGTGCACGTTTTCATAATTCCGTGGTCTCTATCCTAAACCATATTCTAGTCGAATTTTGAATACAGAAAAGAGAGTTTTTTTTCGAGTTTTGTTGACAAAATATTCGCTCCTATATAATAAAATATATTTTCAAAGGTAAATTAGCTATAAATTCCTGCCCTGAACCCTCATGTTCTTCATGAAAGAATAATACTTTTTGCCGCGATAATATGAAAAACGATCATTTGAATAACTATATTTCCCACTGAAATTCAGAAGACGTGCACAAATAATGAAGTTACATTTATGTCCAGAAGCAAAACAAGGGACCATCTCAGCATTTGCTCAAGGATCAGGGAAACTGGACGAAAAACCTGATCGAGATGGGGGCCATCAACCCAGAAACTGTGGTACAATACTTGTTACAGGTTCTTTAGAATTATACAGTCCAAATGATAAATAATTACATTAACTATCATTGTTAAAATTAATTCTACTTTCCTTTTTGATGCTCGGTATAGTCTCGAATTGTATAGAAACAGTTATGCAGCAGAAAAGATTTTACTTGGGACTTAAACTTTTCTATTGAATTTAATCGTTTAATGTCTTCTGGCAAAGTGTTGTAGAGTAATGTACATGAATTGTATGTGAATTTTTTGTAGTGAGCTGTTTATACTGCCACCTGGTGAATATGATTACTACGTCGTGTGTTATACTTATAGACATCGGCGTTTGCTGAAAATATATTCCCGTCCTTAAGTAAGTCATTTTTGACAAAAACTACTGATTCGTAAATCAGGAGACAAGGTAATGGTAAAATTCCTAGATTAATAAAGAGTGACTTACAAGAATCACGTGGGTTGGATTTGCTTATCATTCGTACAATTCTTTTTTGTAATCTGAAAGTCTGTGAACTATAAGATGTGTTTCCCCAAAATATTATGCCATATCTCAGGCGGGAGTGAACATTGGCAAAATATACACAACGAGCTGTATGAAGGCTGACGGAATTTGAAAGAATTCTGAACGCGTAGCATATTGAGCTTAATTTTGTGTTCAATTCATTTAAGTGGGCATTCCATTTGAGGTTTGACTGAATTGATAGACCTAAAAATTTTGTTACATTAACATCAGTCAATGGCACACCGTTCATTTTCAATGGAGTACAGAATTTTTTATTTGATATGGAAAACTGCATTGAAACTGTTTTATTTTCATTTACTTTTAAGTTGTTATTACGGAACCAATTTGAAACGTCTGATATTGTACTATTTACGGTTTCTTTGTTGCAAAGAATATTTGTATCATCCGCAAAGAGAACTGTTCTTCCGTTTCGAATCGCTAAGGGCATGTCATTTACGTATAATAGGAAGAGAATAGGGCCTAAAATCGATCCTTGCGGGACTCCACGTACAATTGGCAAAGAACCGGAAAGGTGTGTACATAAAGTTCCATCATTCCAGTAAGGTATTTCTACTCTCTGAGATCGTTGTTTAAGGTACGAACATAGCCAATCTAGAGCAATTCCACGGATTCCATACGAAGGTAATTTTGAAAGTAAAATGTTATGATCAATGACGTCAAAAGCTTTTGAAAGATCTAAAAATATTCCAATAGTTGCTTCGTTTTGATCCAATGATGAGGCAACATCCTTAAGAAAAGAAAAAATGTCTGTTTCCGTAGATTTTGATTTCCGGAATCCATGTTGGCAATTTGAAAACGCGTCGTGTTTATTGAGAAAGGTTTCCATTCGCACATAAAAAAGTCTCTCTAATATTTTTGAAAAAACTGACAAAAGAGAAATTGGCCTATAATTTTGAACTTCATTTTTGTTGCCTTTTTTGAAGAGCGGCTTAATCTTAGCTGTTTTAAAAATATCTGGAAAAAATCCGGTGCATAAGGATGCATTAAATATGTGAGTTAACGGGTGTATAATGGCTGGCGCGCACGTCTTTAACAAACAATCCGGAAATTCATCTAAACCGGCCGAATATTTATTTTTTAATTTACCGATTATTTTGAGAATTTCATAGGAAGAGGTTTCGGAAACGAACATAGTGTCTAAGACATTTAGGGAAACGTCAGATGTTGAATTTTGTGGCTGAAAACCCTTAGTGAGATCGACAGCAATTCTCGAAAAGTATTGGTTAAAGAGACTAGCCACTGTTGCCGGATCGTTCACATCTCTATCGTTATCTTTTAAAACAACATTCTCTACGAGGTTTCTAGTTGGTTTGGTCGCATTTTTTACTATATCCCACATTGATTTTGTTTTGTTATTTGAGTTCAAAATATCCTGATCGTGTTTCATGATTTTAACCTGCCTTATGACTTTTCTTAATAATGATTTGTATTTTTTAAAGTACAGGAGGAAATCTTGAGATACGTTATGATGCTTAGAAATGAAAGAGAGAACTCGTTTGTTTTTACATGATGTTCTAATCCCTTGTGGTATCCAAGAATTGTTTTTGCGTGAAATATTTAATTTTCTTTTCTGAAGAGGAAACAAGTGTTAAAATGAAATGAAAGCGTTGAAAAAAAAAGAATAATATTTATCGTTTGTATCAATAGTATTATAAACCGCGTCCCATGACTCCTGCAGCAAGTAATCAATGAATAATTTTATTTGACTTTTAGAAAACACTCTACTCATACGTGTATTATTTATTGTGTCATTGTTCGCATTTCGTATAATGGTAAGAATTTGTGCATCGTGGTCACTGTATCCTAAATCTTTTGTTTCAATTTCATGTCGAGTGGTGGTTTTGTTAATTATAATTTGATCGATTGCCTTCTTTGAATTTACTGTGATCCGTGTAGGTACTTTTATTGTAATATCTAAATTGAAGGAATTAATTAAGTTAAGAAACTGCTCTTTCTCGCAAGATTCGACCAGAAAATCGATGTTAAAATCTCCACATACAACAATGGATTCAAAAGAGCGATTGATGACTTTGATTAGTGTTATCTCTAGTTTTTCTAAGAACAAAATGTAATCTGCAGCTCTCTTTGTTGGCGGCCTGTAGATGCAAAGCAATATCATTTTTAGCACAGGAAGATGTACAACAGAAATTTCAAAAACATTTTCAACGGCATACTCATTGAATTCCGTCAAGGAGATAGAATCAATATTATTTTTAACGTAAATACAAGAACCTCCATATGCCGGACTTTTATAAGATTCTCTTTTTCTACAATAATAGCCTGCGAGGTAAAAGTTTGGAATTTGGAAAATGCTAAGTTCATTAGGAGATAACCAATGTTCTGTAAAGCAAAGAAGATCTATTTGATTTAAATCGCTCTGTAGAGCTGCCTCGATAAACTCAGTTTTATTAGAAAGGGATTGAACATTATGGTGCAATATCTTTATTTTTTGCAAGTACCTACACGAATGTTTTTCTGCTGAATCTGACTGTAGTTGCTATATATTTACTCCATTTTTACCTCGAGTGCGTGGTCGAAGGTTGTAATGTGTCCCAGCAGTCACAGGTTGTGAGGAAATAGAGGCGTCATTGGTAGTGGGAATGGAAGAAACGGGAGTAGGTTCACAGGAGAGGGTAAGAGGGTTCAGAATAAGGGTGGGGGTGGGGAACGGAAGGAAGGTGAAAGGGATGGATTTTTGGCAGGAGGCTGCGTAGGACTGGAGTTGATGATGTATTGTGCAAGCTTTTCACCGACTGCATGTTTTTTAGCAAGGTTCATGTGGAAACCGTGCCGGGTGAAGTGTTTTACTGAGAGGAAATTCATTTCAAAAAGTGTTACATCTGTTTCTCTCAGTTGCAGTTTTAGTTGTTGGTTTGCGTGCTTAATCTCGCTGCAGAGTGTTGGCCTGTTGTACCAGAAGGGCAGAGTCGAGACTACAATGTTAGTATTTTGGGCGGCACATTGTAATTTGTTTACATGTTGTTCAGGTGTAAAGTTACCGCCCAAATTAATGTCATTCTGCCCTCCGATGATAAAGACTGTGTCCTGATTGGTCATTGTCTTCGTGAGGGTGTCCAACTCTGCAGTCACGTCTGCAAACCTCCCGTTAGGTTTAAAAATAGACGAGACTGAGTAGTTGGGGGGTAACTTCCTACTGAGAATGGAGGAAAGATGTCGACCATGGCTGTCAGCTAAAATAAGTACCTGTTTTTTAGGCTCAGTAGGAATGGCTTTGTTTTCAAGTGGGCTAGGATGCGAAGCTTTACGTGTTTTGGTTTTGACACGCTTCCTAGCCTGTTTGCGTTGGTTTGTGCATGTATTTGTCGATGGAAGGGAAGGGTTGTGAGGATCAGGAAGGCAAGGAAAATCTGTTTCATAATCTAAAACACTAAATCTGTTTTGAATTGCGACTGGATGTGGTGTGTGTGTCTTATGTGCAGTCACGGGTGCACGGTTGGGAACATTAAATTACATTAAGAGAGAAAAGGGGAAAAAACCTTCTATACTCTAACTCCGCACTGAATACAATCAGGATCACACTGCACTTCACTTCACTAAGACCTGAAAACATTTCCTTCTTTATTTCTCTGCTATACACTGCACGACACCTCACTTCACAATAGAACACTGGTGCATCGCTATATAACCCACTATCCTCATTTACGTAATAATACCCTAAATTAATTTCCTAAACTGTTGAACGCTTTGAGGATGGTATGGTATTTTCTCTCCAGAGATCCAAAGTTTGAGGAGCCTTTTAAGTTTACCTAATTCCCGGATTTAAATATTTAAAATAATGTAAACAACTATGCACTTTTCAAGTACGACTGACTCTTGAGCTTTAGGGATAAATTTGTGTGTGGGGAGGGGAGGAAATCTTATATTGAAAAATTATTCTCTAGATTTTTGTTAGAGACAGATTTCTGTAATGAAAATTTGCAGATTATTAAACTTATCACTATTATTATTATTATTATTATTATTATTATTATTATTATATTATCAATTATATTATCATTATTAATAAATACATACACCGTTCTTAATGGCCAAATCCTAATCTAGCAAATTTGTGGCTTTTATACCCAGTGGCGGATCCAGGGGGGGGGCATGGGGACAATGACCCCCCGAAAGGCCTAGGGTTTTCGTTTGTTACCTTACTTTATACGGCACAATTGATTTAAATATTTATGTATATTAAAATTATGTAATTATTTAAACAATAATATTGTATATTATCATATATACACTACGAAAATAATATACAATATAATACATATGTTTATTATTTAACAAAAATCTATGATGCCTCCTCCCCCCGCCAAAAAAATGATCTGCTGGATTCGCCCTTGATTATATCCCCTTATACCTTCGCACTATTCTTATTGTTGCAATTAAATCTTCATAGTCACGTAAAATATTCCTATTAATATTCATATCACTCAAACTTTGAAACGGTGTCTGGAAATATCGTGGGGCTACAGATAATAATGGGGACTATTTTCATGTCATCCCACTATCTTTTGACACATTCAAGCAGTGGAGCATATTTTGAGATATTCTCGATAAACTTGCATTTTGGAATTTCGTGTTTGTTTATTGTTGTTGTTGTTGTTGTTGTTCTTCTTCTTCTTCTTATTATTATTATTATTTATTATTATTATTAGTAGTAGTAGTAGTAGTAATAGTGCTACTACTACTACTACTACTACTACTACTATTACTACTACTATTATTATTATTACGATTATTACATCATAATAATACAAATAGATAGTTTCTCGTTTTCTACTATGTATCTACGATATGAAACGTAAATTACAAGTTCCGTAATGCGCGATCCTTCTTATGCCCTACTTTTGTCTTTCGATTCTGCTCCCACGCAGCGGTCCATCACGGTTGCTTATAATGTAGTATGCGGACGGCAGTTCAAAGTTGCCGCGCTAACTGCGCGGCAAAGAGCGCCGGCAGCATGTTCCCGCCTCCGGCAGCGCGCAGCACAGAGCGTCGGCATCAGGCGCGCTGAGCTTCGTCAAGCGCGCCAAGGGTGTGCTCAGAAACCAGCCACGCCTGTTACCTGGGCTCCGCGCACTGGTGAACCGGCCAATCAGGGGAAGCCGCGGGAAGCCTTGCGCGGGAGCTGGCCCAAATAAAAGGACGCCGGCGGAGGATCACCGGCAGTAGAGCGCTCGGCGTGGTTTCAGCCAGATGGCAGATTGTTTTTTGTATATGAAGTTTTGTGGTAACTGTACATAGCGGCCGAGTTGGCCCAGATTTTTGTAAATAAATATTCTTATGGAAAGTGAGTGTTTTTGAGTTATAACAGTGGCGACGAGTAAAAAGGAAAATGAACGCGGAACAATTTTCACAACTGATGGCGTGTCTACAGCAGCAACAGCAGCAGCAGATGGCGATGATGGTGCAGACATTGCAGCAAGCGGCAATTTCGTCACGACCGAGCAGCCCAGCCCCGCCGTTCGCAACTTACAATGCAGCAGAGGAAACCTGCGAAGAATATGTGGCCAGATTGGAGCAACATTTGTTATGCTATGATATTAAAGAGGAATCTCGTAAAAGAGCATTTTTTCTGGCCACAATCGGCGCACCGTTAAATAGGTTGTTACGTAAGTTAAGCAAGGAAGAAGAGATTTCGCAGGTGTCATACGATATACTTAAACAGCGGCTGCTAGCTCATTTTTCGAGGGAGACGCATTTAGTGGCGGCACGCTACAAGTTTTATTCATCCAGAATGAAGCCAGGCCAAACGCATGCCGATTGGGCGACGGAGTTGAAGGGTTTGGCGAAGCGTTGTGCGTTTGAATGCAACACAGAGAAATCGTATGCGGAGTCATTGATACGGGACATGTTGGTAATGCATACGCCGGAAAAAGAAGTTCGGTGGGCATTATTGCAACAAAACAACCCGTCTTTGGAAGACGCCTTAAAATTAGCAACATCGTATGAGGTAACGAAGCATACGGCGCATCAGATGACGTTAGGCGATAGAGCAGCAAGAGATGTAGAGGAAATGAGTGTACAGGAGGAAAATTGGGTAGCCAAGCCACGAAGCAGGAAGCAGCAGGAGAAGAAAAGTCCTTCCACCAGCAGAGGCAAGCTATTGAAGTCTTGTAGACAGTGTTTTATTAGTCACGACAGGAAGGTTTGCAGATTCCTCAGAGCGGAGTGCTACAAGTGCGGTAAGAAAGGGCATATTAGAGAAGTGTGCAACAGTGGTTCTGCTGAAAACAGACAAGAAATGGACATCGATGAGGTGAGCGGGCACGTCAGAGAAGGACGCAGCAGTGGTTATGCCGAAAGCCAGCGGCAAGAAAGAGGCATCGATGAAGGGGATGGTGATTGTATTTATTCAGTTATGCAGTGTGATGACAAAAGTAAATTGTTTGTAAACTTGGAAATAGGTGGTAAATCTGTATTATTCCAGGTGGATACAGGTGCAGCAGCAACTCTAATAAGCATGACTACTTATGAGCAGCTGGGTTCTCCGCCTTGCGCCTCGCTGAACACAGTTTTTTATGGATATGCTAGACAGAGGATCAAGACGAAAGGTAAGATAAGCCTGCTAGCGAAATACAAAGCGATGGAAAGACAAGTAACACTGGTGGTTGTGGACAGTCGTGATGCGGTTAACATTCTAGGAATGGATGTTTTCACAATTTTTGGATTTACGGTTCAGGACGCGTTTGTCATTCAGACTAGCGCCCTGCCAAAGGAGGTAAAGAATGTGATAGACTTGAATTCAGAAGTTTTTTCGGAGCAGTTGGGAAAATGCAAATTTTTTGAGGCGCATTTGCAGTTGAAGAAAGATGCCACCCCTAAATTTTTTAAAGCACGACCTGTTCCCCTGGCAGTGAAAGATAAAGTAAAAAAGGAAATCGACAGGTTAGTAGATTTGGACGTCTTGACCCCCGTCAGTACTAGTGCATGGGCAACTCCAGTAGTCATAGTAAAAAAGAAAGACGGTAAAATTAGAATGTGCGGAGATTTCAAGAGCACCGTTAATGCGCAACTCATGGTAGAGCAGTTCCCCATCCCCAGAGCAGAAGAGCTTTTTCAGAAGCTAGCGGGCGGGCAGAGATTTTCAAAAATAGATTTACGGGACGCGTATCTGCAGATCCCGTTAGATGAAGAGTCTGCGAACTTATTGGTAATTAACACACCGTTCGGGCTTTACCGATACAACCGGTTGCCTTTCGGGGTCGCTTCAGCTGCGGCTATTTTCCAGCGCTGCCTGCATACGCTGACAGCCCAGGTGAAGGGCAGCGCCAACTACCTAGATGATATAGTGGTAACGGGCGAGTCGGAGGAGGAACATCTACAAAACTTGAATCTCTTATTAAAGACTTTAAATGAATGGGGCCTAAGGGTTAACTTGGATAAGTGTGATTTTTTTAAAGAACAGATTACTTATCTAGGTCACGTGTTGGATAGCTCGGGGATCAGGCCAACCGGAGAAAACTCAACGGCGATTCAGCAGCTTCCGGTTCCCGTTAATTTGCAGCAGCTACAGTCATTTCTGGGGAAGATTAATTACTATGGCAAATTTATCAAGAACATGGCGGAAATAGCAGCACCCCTCAACGCGTTGCGTAAGAAAGGCGTAAAATGGCATTGGTCGGCAGATTGTGACAAGGCATTTCGGAGGTTGAAAGAGAATTTAATGCAGGCAGTTAAATTGGAACATTTTTTGCCAGATAGAACGACTATACTAGCTGTAGATGCATCAGAATATGGTATTGGGGCAGTCCTTTCGCAGAAGGATGCTAAGGGTGTTGAGCGGCCAATTGCTTGTGTGTCAAAAACGTTGAATGTTCACCAGAAGAATTACTCTCAGATAGAAAAAGAAGCTTTAGCAATTGTATACGGCGTGAGAAAATTCAATGAATACTTGTATGGGTCAAAGTTCATAATCATTACTGATCATAAGCCGTTGGTGTCTTTGTTCTCGCCACACAAGCGTATCCCAGATAATACGGCGCGTAAGATGCAAAGGTGGGCGCTTTTCCTGTCTGATTATAGTTACAGGATACTTTACAGATCTACATATCAGCATGCTAACGCAGATGCACTATCCCGTCTTCCGCAAGGGCCGGATGCAACTTTTGACTCTGAGGACATCGCCTGTCTCCAGCTGGACCAAGCCGAAGAGGAGGCAGTATCAGGTTTTCCAGTCTCGTCATATCAAGTGGCAAAGGAAACAAAGAAGGATCCGCAGCTCAGGCAAGTGCTGTACCACGTACAAACTGGTTGGTCCAGCGCGCATAGGCGAACCAGGGCGCTGACGGAATGGTATAAGCTCCAACACAGGCTGTCGGTTAAGGGCGGCGTATTATTACTGGCTAGCGATGAAGGAGTTAGGGTAGTGATTCCGCATAAGTTGCGACCAAAGGTATTACGCCTTTTACATGAGGGTCATTGGGGTATAGCCAGAACAAAGCAAGCAGCCCGCCGTTATTGTTATTGGCCAGGAATAACCAAAGATATAGAGGAGATGAGCAAGCATTGCGAAGCATGCCAAACTAGTCAGGCAGCGCCGAGAGCGGATTTAAGCTCATGGCCCCAACCCTGCGAGCCGTGGGACCGCATACATGTAGATTTTGCGGGTCCTTTCTTAGGGCATATGTGGTTGTTAGTAGTGGACGCATTGTCAAATTATCCGTACGTGATGCGCATGCAACACACAACTGCACCACATACAATTGATGCTTTGAAGAAAGTTTTCGTAACAGAAGGCCTCCCACGAGTATTGATCTCCGATAACGGCCCGCAGTTCATATCAGCGGAATTTCAAAAATTTTGTAAAAGTAGCGGGATACAGCACATTTTGGCTCCACCGTTCCATCCTCAGTCAAATGGAGAGGTGGAAAGATTAGTGCAGACGTTCAAGTCAGCCATGCTTAAAGCAACTAGAGCGGGTGCATCAGTAGAGCAGGCGTTACTTAGCATGTTGACCACCTATAGGACGTTACCAAATATGTCAGGTAGAAGCCCCGCTCAAGTATTGCATGGTCGGCAGCCCCGTACCTTATTGTCCTTGTTATTCCCGGAAGAAGTGCCAGTGTCAACCAAAGGCGCTAAATTCAAGAGAGGAGATAAGGTACTGGTAAGAGTGTACGGAAGTAATTGTAAGTGGCAACCAGCAATAGTAACTGCAGTAAGAGGAGGCAGAGTTTACGTCCTCAGGACAGAAGATAGAGCAATCTCTCGGCATCAATCACAGATTAGGAGACGGTACTACGATTCTGTAGTAGATAAGCAACAGGCGGGGGGGCCAGCGCAGAGCAGGGCAACAGAAAGTGTAATGCGTTTTCCCTTTTCAAGCCAGCAGGAGGAGCGGCCCACACTGGATTCCGGCGCAACCATCGAGGAGCCATCTCTACAGTCGCAGCAGCGGCCGGCATTGCGGAGGAGCAACCGACTGCGTCGTTTCACCCCCTACATCACAACTTCGGTGGGGAGGGTGTAGTATGCGGACGGCAGTTCAAAGTTGCCGCGCTAACTGCGCGGCAAAGAGCGCCGGCAGCATGTTCCCGCCTCCGGCAGCGCGCAGCACAGAGCGTCGGCATCAGGCGCGCTGAGCTTCGTCAAGCGCGCCAAGGGTGTGCTCAGAAACCAGCCACGCCTGTTACCTGGGCTCCGCGCACTGGTGAACCGGCCAATCAGGGGAAGCCGCGGGAAGCCTTGCGCGGGAGCTGGCCCAAATAAAAGGACGCCGGCGGAGGATCACCGGCAGTAGAGCGCTCGGCGTGGTTTCAGCCAGATGGCAGATTGTTTTTTGTATATGAAGTTTTGTGGTAACTGTACATAGCGGCCGAGTTGGCCCAGATTTTTGTAAATAAATATTCTTATGGAAAGTGAGTGTTTTTGAGTTATAACATATAAATTTGTCAGAAGCGAGCTTCCGCCAAACATTATCCCCGACGAATGCTCTAATATAAGTGCGCACTCACAAACGGTCGTCGATCATTGCTTCTGATAACACAATTCTGAAGCTGTTTCAAGAATGGATACTCTCCTTGCTGAACTTAAAAAATGTACTCATAGTTTTGTTTTAAACAAATACTTTATTTGAGAGTGTACAACTTTCATGCAAATGTGTATTCACCCACAAGTGTCTACGAGAGAACAAGACTTTCCTCACACGTTCACAGGAAGCATGCTTTGCGTCAAAAACCATGTAAGAAAGTTCCCTAAATTTCAGCATGTTCTATGAAATAGACTTTCAATCTTTGAAACTTCCTAAGAATAAAATATTTTTGAAGAAATTCAACAAAATTTTATTCATCTACCATTAAATTTCAGTATTATTTATGAGTAATTCCAAGCCTCGCAAACTAATGGTTATACAATCATGACGATCGTATATTATCTACAGTACTCCATAGGCTTTTTGCATTTTATTTGTACTTAATTATTTATGACTTTTAATTTTTCTTTTATTGCTTATCACCTGGAAATTTAGCAGCAGTAAACTTGAGTTTCGTGTATTCATCCAATGTTTTTGTAGCATACTGAGTTTTATTGTTTTTTTCTCTAATTAAGTATATACTTCATAACTGGTTGTTATGTAATTACACAAAACAGTACATATCCAAGCCAGTAATAAAAAACCACAGTTATATTATAATAAGAGATTTCATATCGCGGATTTTTATTGGGTGCATAGGGCGCGCCTAAACTTCACTCGAGGTCTTCGGGCGGGACGCGCCTATGTCACCAATGATGAGAATGGTTGTCGTTTCGGTTGCCAGAAGCTGGATTCTTCCCAGATCTGGCCCGAATCTCTGGCTCATGTTTTTGACCACTGTGAGCACAATCGTTCTGCAATCAGGGCAACACATGACCATATTGTAAATCAAGTAAAAATGGCCTCAACGGCTTATAAATGGATTGTCCTCGCCGAGGATGAAGGTATCCTCGAACAAGGTCTTCGCCCCGATCTCGTCCTTCGGAGTGGGAGCGCCAGATCCATTCGCATCCTTGACGTTACCATCCCCTTTGAGGGGGGCAAGGGGGCTCTGGCAACAGCTCTCAAAGAGAAACTTAGAAAATACGCCGACCTTCGGCAAAAAGTTCTTTCATGTCCTGGGGTGTCTGACGTCCAGATTCTCCCTTAGTCATCGGCGCCAGAGGCGCATGGGACCCCCAGAACGACCGCGCTTTAACAGGTTGAACGCCATGAGGGTCAAAAGTGGTACTCAACAGATCTGGTTTCGTAACGTGTGAGGGTCGTATGTGACCCTCATTGACTTTCTGTTTTTGCCATGAATGTTATCTCTTGCATACGTTGCATCCTTTTGCAATACTTTGTGAATTTTAGTTCTTCAGTAAACGTAGACAACCTAAACGAAACATATAAGCAAGATTTTTCATTCTTGAATGCCAGATGTTGGTTTAGCCGTGATCGCTAAGTCATTGTACATTCCTGGCCAGAGTGTACACATGGCTTGCGTCGGTTCGAATCTTCATCTGAAACCGTGCTTAGCTGCTATAAACCTGTGGTTAAGTCGGAGGGAGAGGCCGATGTAAAACAAACGGTGGTTGGTCTGCATCGAAGTTGACGGGGTTTAAGCAGCTAAAGTTTGAACGGTTTTGCTTCTTTCGCGTTCTGCTGGCACGAACGCGACAACTATGGGCGGGCGCTATGCGATCAGAATAGTTGTGACACTACGGAACCAAAAACGCAAAAATTTCGTTGGCGTCCAAACTGTTAAAAGATCTTGTGCATTCTGATTTCCAAGACCACCTTAGGAAACTGATGATTAGCGCGGTAATCAGTCATTCCCACGACGTCTTTAACGCTCACACTTCTTACTCGTTGGGCAGTGGTGACTCTGAGCGCTCCCCTCCGTCCGTCATCGTTGGAGACGCCCCCCAGGTGGATCCTCCTTCTTCGCCTGGTGGGGGTGCACAGTCTTCTTAAACACCACCTAACGTGCTATGAAGCTTTTCATGCTGAGCACTAAGGGTGTCGTAAAGATGTGGTTGAGTGTGTGTGTGTGTGTATGTGTGTGTGTGTGTGTGTGTGTGTGTGTGTGTGTGTGTGTGGTGTGTGTGGTTCTCCATCTACCACCTTTCTTCTCTTCTTCCTCAACCCCTTGAACAACTTCCTGAACCCCTTTATATCCCTATAAATATTCCTCAGAAGGTCAAAAGTATTCGCACAAAACCTCTAAATTAAATTCCTAAATGAATCCCAGAAAGACAAAGGAAAAGATGAGAAGTCTTGATAATATGGCCCGTTCACAGCCTCTTCACATTATAACCCACTTCCTTCATTCTTGGCTCTCCGTTAAAATACTGTTACATAAAACCCTTGTTACACTTTACATCAGAAACTCTTGACTAGTTTCCCAGACGTGCTCCTTTTACATTTTATACATAATAATGAACTACAGTTTTTTCCTCAATGAGAATTAGAGCATGTGAGCACGAGCATTTATAGCACAATGTATCTCTGCAAAGACGTTTCAAGGCAGTGTCCTATATTCCGAGCGAGGCGGTGGATATACAGGATGTCTCACCAACTATGGACCACCCCCATAACTTCTACATGGTTCAGGATATCGAAATGCAGCTTTCGATTAACAATGCGGAATCATGGGGCAAATAACATGCCGTAGAGAAATTGTCTATAATATTTTTAGTTTTCGAGAAATTGAATCTTCTTTGATTTTTTAAATGGAACTATTAATATTTTCATCAACAATGGATAGATCATGAAAGAGGAATAAAATGATGTATCATATGTTAGTATTTTGATAGTAATTTGAGTGAAAAATTAGATTTTCTGATTTGTGATTTTGAATTAAATGGACAATATTTCGTGAAGCAGCCCTTGCAACTCCCGCCTTCCGGAAAAGTAGCCTTCGCGGCGTCAAGAGACTGAGAGGGGTGGCAATGAGAGATAAGAGGCCTAACTAAAGCAATCCAGGGTCTTGTCACAAAGGTGACATTTAGAAGCACTAATTTCAACGATCAGAATAAGAGATTTTTTTCCATTGATTTATCTGCATTTATCTTGTCTTCTTTAACAATAAATATCATTTTCAAACTTGCCAAGAATCCAACCACCGTCTCTTCGTTGGTAAGTTCAATTTTTAATTAGATGATTATTCGTCCACTGCGCAACCGTACCTCTACTGCTGTTCATAAATGGAAAAGAAAACAGTACCCTTCCGTCTTCTGCCGTGGATTTTCAAGTTTGTGGCAGCACATAGCATTATGAAGTGTGAAACTCTCCAATGACTATTAACAATAAGTTGTGACTGCAGATGTGCATTTGTGTTAAAGTTTATTAAATTTACACTGATAGACTGTCAAGAGTATTTCAAAATTTTTATTGGTTTGTTCTTGTTGTACGCGTTTAAATAAGAAGTTTATTAACAATAAATAATAATAGAAAATGTCTACCCATCTATTATTTAATTAATTAATCGAGATATTACAATAAAAATCTTTAATCATTCATTCCCTTTCCATGTTTTAAAAAGAGAGCTTGTTTCTGCCAAAATACACTGAGCTCGATTCTTCTACGTTTCAAAAGAACCTTTATTATTATCGTCCTTCCTCTACAAATTATTTTCATTTTGTTGTTTTTGATTATCGTTGCTTTGATATTTCAGTTGAAGAAAAGTTCAATTCAGATGCACAAATGGCAAAACTCTCTCATTCTGATCTTTCATATTTGTTTGTTCATATGATCTTCATGTCAAGACCATGAATTGCTGTAGTTACGCCTCTATCCCTCACGGCCGCCCCGCTCACACACTTTGTCTCGACGAAACCGTCTCGACGCCGCGAAGGCCATCTTTACCAACGGCGACAGTCACAAGGGCTGCTACAAGAAAATACCGTTTACTTAAAAATCACATTTCAGAAAGTCTAATTTTATACTTCAATTACGATAAAAATACTAACATATGATACATCATTTTATTCCTCTTTTCATGATCTATACATTGCTGCTGACAAAAATATAGTTCCATTTAAAAAATCAAAGATGATTAAATATATCGAAAAATGAAAATATTATTGACAATTTCTCTGCGGCATGTTACCTGCCCCATGATTCCGCATTGTTAATCGAAAACTACATTTTGATATCCTGAACCGTTTAGAAGTTATGGGGGTGGTCCATAGTTGGTGGGACATCCTGTATATTGGTGTGCGTTGACTTCTGTTATTAGCAGTTATCAGCACATAAGTGTAGTTTATATTGTAACCCTGTATGGGGCAATGACCCTCCCAACTGGAACGTGAGATTCGGCACCGACCTATACGACTTGCTGTTTTCCCCCCCTTTCCAGGTATTTCTCCACTATGGGTACACTCCAGATGGAACAAGTTCTTAGCTCCTGACTGTTCTGTACCGGACTGTCATACCCAAGTTCGCGGGTTCAAACCCGATCGAAGCCGTGGGTTTTTAAGGGCGAAAAAATCCTTCGTACGCCTTCCTTCGGAGGGGAAGTAAAGCCGGCTGTCCCATGTTAGTAGATTTACTTGCATGTAAAAGATCCTCAAGCCTAAATGAATTCTCTGAGCTAAATTCAAATCGCCTGTTTCGTCGCCCTAGATAATATCTTCTTTCTCCGCTAGGTGGTGAAAGGAGCGTAGTGAAATTTGCGTGGTCAGACGGAAGAGCGGGCCTGATGGCCCGAGTCTCGCCACGTAAAATAAGGCATTAACTTAACTAAATAAGGCATTAACTGTTCTACCAACATATGTGAGAGTGTCGGGCAAATGGAAATACACCACCGGTCAAACGTTTTGAACGCTGCTACAGCATCGGCAGCGTGTAAGCGATTCTGACAGTTATCTTTCTACGTGCTGTGGGACGTCATACGGCAGGCTCTGAAGCAATCAACTTGCGTGGATTTGTTTACTTTCTCATAGCCAGGGTTCAGCGTTGCCGCTCATCCAAATCACACCAAGTCGGAGACGTTAAAGTTCGGCTTTCGCGAAAGTTATGAACATGGTAGTATCAAGACGGGTCAAAGCGTGTCAGTAAGTGTTCATGTTTTGATATTTTATTTATCTGTCTTGTAGGTTGTGCCATGTGCGTAATATTGTGGGGCAAAAGCGAACTGAACTGTCAGAGTCGCTTACACACTGCCTGTACTGTAATCATTTCAAATTTTGTTACGAAAGTAGATTTAGAGAGTAAAAAATACACGTTCATTGACTATTATATTATCGACAAATCTTACGTCAAAACATATATATTTACAATAAACTGAAATTTTCATAAAAAAACACCACTATGAACCAGACACTGTGGTGTACATACAGACCGAACTCCATAGAACACGACAGCAATCTGTGGCTTTCCCTAACACTTTTCATCAATGAATACTGTGGAGTGGGCATATAAGGATCCCTAAGTAATGTTTATTTTCACACGATAAATTGAGACAAAGACCCTACTTCCATGCGCTGGGTTTGGGTTGCACTAACCAGGCCGAATACAGCGCGCCGAGAAAAAAAATGTTTAATGAGTGTCCAAAATCTTTTGATCGGTCGTGGTGCGTGGTTGTGAGCAAATGTATGTTTGTAAGGAGACAAGAGGGGTTAATAATGAAGAAGAACATATTGCGGGTGGTCAGGATCAGGTTGTTTTGAATAATACCCCAATATTCGTCTGGTATTCAAAATTCAATTTCGTCTGGTATCAAAAATCTCGGAAAACTACTAATATCAGCAGCTGTTCACTAGAATTCTCCTCCAGACAGCTACTGAACGCAGCAGCAGAAGCTGATTCGACTTTGTGTTATGTAACTCTGTGCTATGTGTTATATCTGCCGCAGTCTCCAATTATAGGATTTCCCGATCAGAGACATTGCAGACATGACTTTAACGTTGCCTCTCGACCAACAGAGTCGACGTATTGGTCTTGAAACTTCCTTTATGTTACTTAAATGAATCAGTATAATTCGTCTTTCCTATAATTCTCTTATTATGGCAGTAATGTTCATTCTACAAGAGTGAAAACACCTTTCGATGATGGAGGATATTCGTGCAGAAATGAAAGCAAGATTGGATAATGTCACGGCTGTGAGAATAAAGTAGTGACCATATCGTATTGTTAAGCTGCTTTCGTTACCTCTTCTTGACGGCTTCGGTGGTGTAACGGTTAGCGTATGGCAGGCACGTCAAACCGCGCCCGCTCGACTTACTTGCCCGCCTGGGGAGCCCGGCGCTCAAACGGGCACGGGCAACTTCCCCTGACCCCCGTCTAATTTTCCCTTCAAAATCCAGAAAGGGGTGTACATTCGCAAGCTGAAGCGGCGCGCGGCGGGGAATAGTGGCTTCGTACGAAAATATATTTGACAGATTTTTCTATCAAATAAAGGAGAATTGTGTGATGTTTACATTCTTCACTAATTACTATTTGATGTTTATTTTCTTACTAAATTCTCCCTTCTATAAAAATCGTTGCCAAGTGACAAAAATTGGTTCGAATGGCGAATTCGAAGCAATTCGTTTTCGTTTTGTATTGTGTTATTAAATCATTCAGTTATTTATTTATTTAGCAATAATGTGAAATAAATTACTAAGTCTTTATAAGTTAACAATTCTCGCTTAAGGACGGACAGCGATTTTAACAAATAAGGATATTTGTCTGATATCCTAACCTGTACGTAGAAAGTCCCTGCTTTTATATCACTCTTAAGTAAGCAGGATTAAAAATCAAGATTCTTTTGGTCCATTTTTTAAAATTTTACTCTCAATAGACAATTTTAAATCGGACTGATGTATTATTTCATTTTAAAGAGAAAGTGGGAATTAATAGAGCTAAATTTGTGACAATAACTGTCAAGTAACTTCTCCCAATGACTATCTTGGGCCAAGTATCCAGTGACGTACCGCCACTCCTGAAGAATTTGTACAACCCTTACTTTTGAATCTCGCTGCGATTTCTCTAGACGCAGTGCCCACGAGCTCTAGTGAGCTTGTTACCTTGCCCGCGACCTTGACATGCCTGGCGTATGGGTTTTTATGCCCATGTTTGCAGGTTCCAAGCCATGTAAATGTTCAAAAACGTGTAAAAAAGATCCTCAAGCGTAAAACAAGCCTCTCAACAAAATTAAAATCGCCTGTTTCGTCGCCCGAGTGATATCTCCTTTGTTATCTACTAGATGAAAGAGCGTAGCGGAATGTGCGTGGTCAGGTGGAAGAGCTGGCGTAATGGCTTAAGCCTCGCCACGGAAAATAAGGCACAATTGAATTGAATTAATAGAAGTGCTAAAGCAGCAGCATTTATTTATTTGATCATCTGCAGCATTTACTAACTTGCATATGATACCATAACTGAGACGTTTTTGTAAGGAGCAGCCTGATACTTTCTCATACTACAAGGTCTCAAAGGTAGAGACAGACATTACAGATTAAACATAATTTTTCTTTCTGTGTGACTTTCCAAGTCTTGGAAGGAAAAGAATAATGTATTATTTAAAAAAAATGCATTTATTTATATATGTCAAGATCCAATAAATCCTATGTTATATCCTCGTCGGATCATTGGAATTACTTATTCACCATGGATAATATAACTAGCAAGGGCAGAAACATAAAACAACAATTGACGTAGCATATTGATTATAACTTCAAAATAGAAAAAACCCTCAACTTCTGTCCTTGAATTCAGAGACTTCTCGAGCATGATGAAGTGCCACTTTAATGATTATCCCGTGACATTCTCTTCTAAGGCACGCTTGCGAATCATACAAATGAACAAGTCTAAAGTTTAGGCTTGTTCATTCTGGTTCAACAAATGCAAAATAAAAATCAATTCATCCAAATGTCAAACTAAAATTTGTTCACTAAGAAAATTACGAAAAATCAATGACCTAAGATGAAACAATTTCCTTATTCTTTGACTACCCCCTTCTGCTCCTGTAACATATCAGGACTACAAATAGATCGCAGACTCAACTGGAAAAATCATTTAAATTCAATAGCCAATCAAGCATTTATTAAGACTTTGAAATTGTATCCATTAATCAACAAAAAACCAAAAACCAAAAACCATCATTTAAACTGCAATATACATTTTTAAATACATAATCAGAACCTCTCTAGCATATGCTTACCAGATATGGGGAGGTGTACCAAAAACCACATTGCGTTATCTGGAAGTAATTCATAATAAATTTCAACGCAGTGCACTAAAAGCTCCATGGTACATACGGAACAATCGAATTCAAAACGAACATTCTATTGAACCCTTAAAGAACTGGATCTCAAAATTACCCTTAAGATTCTATTCATCCTTACCCTCCTGTCCCTCCTCTTCAATATATAATCTTAGCAAAACTTCAAATCCTTTTCCCAGAATTAAAACTCGACACAGCAAGGATCTCCTTCATCCACCATAATTTGCAATCACATCATACTAATTATTACTACAAACCATTTTTTCTCACATTAAGTCAGAATATAAACTCTTTTGCTGTATACATTCTCTGTTGTATATATATTCATAGTGTTAAATTAACAAGCTGTTAATAAGAGGTCCCACCTTGGAAGACCTTCGCTAAGTTATGAAAATTTTACTGATGTAAAAATTGTTTAAAACCTTTTTAAGGCAACAACTATCGATCAAGGATAATTATAAATTATATAAAAAAGGCTTGTTCATTCGCATGAGTCGCTTTTGAGAAAGAAAAAACAAATTTTCACATATGACTCGCAGGATTAAATCACTTGTATGCTTGTCTTTGAGTGGGAGTAACAGATAATGATACAGGAAGGAAGACTAAATATATACACATGACGTTTCGGTCATTAACCAAACAAATTAGGACAACAAGTAGAGAATGACAATACATTTTCTTGTGTTCTTTTAAAAGTCAGACGCACATTTTCTCATTAGCTACCTCGTTTCTCAGCCACTTAGATACTTTTTCATATCACAAGGTCTCACAGGCAGAGGCAGGCATCACATAGTAAAACACGTTTCTTTTCTCTAGTGAACGTTTAAAGGTACTCTTGGACGGATGGGAATTGTACGCTATTGATGCACTATTCTGCATTATTATTGTCATGCGAGTCTATTAGGAAGGCAGCTATGTACCTCAGTCACACAACAATTAAGTTGTAAGGAATGGTTCAATTATAACCGAATTTTACATATAAAACTTTGTTCTTGAGCGGTGTTATTGTTGACATATCAACTACTGTGTTGTGGTTAAAGACTTTCCAAATGTAATAATGCGTTTTGTAACGGGACGCTTGTCAAAGTCGTTTTCATTATCTTATGGCTTGCGTCAGAACTAAGAAATTTGTGGATTTTTTCAACACTCTACGATAGTGATCATCGATTTCGAAAGGTTCCCATTAATATCAAGTTGATATTTCTACTGGACAAGTCTTTCAATTTCGTATTTTTTTTTTATTTTTAAACTTTGCAAACAAATTGCGGTTGACATTTAAAAACTGATTGACCGTAACCTTTTATCTTTTGTAATAAAAAAATGTACTTCATAGGCTCTTAACCAGCAGCTTCTAAGAGAATTGCTTTTTGTTTAGTGCCCATGTCGTGACACTGGCACTTTCAACGAGGATGGATTGCCAAAAACTGTTTAATTCTAAATGATGAATCAAAAGTTGCAAAACCATTTTTACTTCCTCGTATTCCCCATCAAATGAAAGTTATGTAATGCCACAGTAAAAAGAGTTTTTAGTCCTATGTATTGTTAGAAATCTTTTGGTTGATCTCTGATACAGAAAAAGACAGTGTTAAAAATAGTTTTGTTATTAGAGATTTTCTTCATTTGTTTTTCATTCAGATTTGTAGAAAAATGAACAACGTGAAACATTAACGCTGATCCATTAGATAAATACAGTCGCTGTTGTTTAACGATATTTCTAGATGAACGAAATGACTCATGCAAGTTCAGTGCCCGACATGAAAATAAAAAGAAAATTTAAAAAGTAAGTGATGGAGGAGGAGATGAATAAAGAGGGGTCAGAATAGTAATAAGAGAAAAATAAAAACAGGGGAAAAAGGGACTAAGAAAAAATGAAGAAAGGGATGAAAAGAAAAAAATAAATAGATGAAGAGGAAGTAATGATAACGAGAAAAAATAATATGAAGTTTAAAAAAAGGGTGATAAGGTAGAGGTGGAGAGGAAGAATAATGTGAGAGGGGGAAAAAAAGATGAAGACGAACGTGAAGTGAAAGAAGTGGAGGGGTAATAAAGGATTTTGTTATACTGCGATTTTTCTAAGAGCGACCCTCAAGGCCACTCAAATCCCATCTTTGCGATGGAATATGTCACGGCATTTCGCGTCTTTTCTCGGTCTTGCCGGTATAAGTCGCATGATCGCAAGCACTGCTTCATACGGTCGCGATCGTGCGAAATCTAGCGGAACGACTGAGAAAGACGCGAAATGCCGTGACATATTCCATCGCGAAGATGGGATTTGAGTGGCCTTGAGAGTCGCTCTTAGAAAAATCGCAGTATAGAGTGCGCCATCGGTCCAGCGTCGTACTGCAGCACTGTCCAAAAGGGCTTCCCTGTGCGTCGCACGTGGCTTCGAGTGGGACAGAGGAGCGCGACTGCATTGGGCTCTGCGAAGTCGCGGCCGCGGCGCCCTCGCTGTGGGACGTTGGACCCCTGCTGCAGGCGTGTGTATCCCGTTGCGCCGGGCGCGCGAGCATAAACAAGGGACGCGTGTGTCAGAGACGCAGCTGCGCCTTCGTCCCTGCCCTCCGACTTTGCTTTCGTCTCCGTTCCCGTCTCCATCTTCCTCCTCCTCCTCCTCCGCCGCCGCCGCCGCCTGCGCCTTTGCCGCCTCCGTCCCCTTCTCAGACTCCGCCTCTACTCCATGCTCACTGCCCGCCTCCTGCCGCCAATTCCTGCCTCCGCCGCCGCCACCTCCGCCTTCGCCTCCAACCTCGCCTCCACCTTCGCCTCCGCCTCCTCCTTCACCTTCACCTCCTCCTTCGCCTCCACCTCCTCCTTCGCCTTCACCTCCTCCTTCGCCTTCACCTCCTCCTTCGCCTCCACCTCCTCCTTCGCCTTCACCTCCTCCTTCGCCTTCACCTCCTCCTTCGCCTCCACCTCCTCCTTCGCCTTCACCTCCTCCTTCGCCTTCACCGCCGCCGCCTTCGCTTCCGCCGCCTGCGCCTCTGCCGCCTTCGCCTGCTTCCACCTGCCTCCACCTTCGCATCCTCCTCCGCCTCCTCCTTCACCTCCTTCGCCTTCGCCTCCGCCGCCGCCTCCTGGCGCCGCCTAAGCCGTCGCCTCAGCCTTCGCCTCCGCCTTCGCCTCCGTCTCTGCCTCCTTCGCCTCCATCTCCGTCTCCGCCTCCGTTTCCTTCTCAGACTCCGCCACCGCCTCCGTCCCCTTCTCAGACTCCGCTTCTGCCTTCATGCCCACTGCCCTCACCACCAACAACAACAAGAACATCATTAACAAAAACAACATTAACCACGACGACGATACTACCACTTCCGCTGCCGCTGCGCGTCGCATCCTTCACTTCCAATGCCAGCGCCGCGCCGCTGCCTTCCCAGTCGCAGTCGCCGGCGAGGACGAAAGTGAACTTCCCCTCCTTTTCCGCTTCGTCCTTCACCTCACCTCCGTGTCCGCTGTCACCTATACCACCAACACTACCATTGCCAACAACAACAATAACAACGACGACGACACCACTTCCGCTAACGTCGCGCGCCGCCCCCTTCCCTTCCACAGTCGCTGGCTGCTGCTGCAGCATCGCAGTCGTCGGCGGGGACGAAAGTGAATTCGCTCAGGTAACCGGCGTTCACAGACTGCAGCTTGTGTCCGCTCTCCCTCTGTGCTCTTGGTCTGCAGCGACGTCGGGCGCTGTTCCGTGACCTTGTCGATGCACGCTCGTCGCGTACGCACCACATGTCTCATGCACAGAGCAGGCAGCAGGGGAAAGGAATTTTTTTGTAAAGGGAGATCAACGTATTTATAATAAAATGTTAAGGATGTTGAAATCGGTCGTAATCATCATCATCATCGTCAACATCAGCATTCAGGGCCGTATTAATATCAGGGGGGAGCACCAGCATGATGAAACTGGCCCCTAATAATATTAAAATAAATTTGATTGTGTATTATGTAAACATAATGAATAAGAAAATAATTTGCAATTGTAAAAATGAACACTACAGTACGTTTACGTAGCTATGAACTAGAAGAAATGTTTGATTAGAAACGGAATGTTAGTTCCTACTCCAAGCGGTCCATATGCACATACCGTTTACTTCCTTCCTACCGCTTACGCAGAAGATGTATTTTCAAAAAAAAAAAAGTTCCATTGATTTTGATTAAATTTTGTTGTTGGATAGCGTGAACGACGTTTAAGAGAATGATGCAGGAGTCATGTTCGTTGAAAACTCTGACTTTTTCTAAAATTGTCAGCTAGGTCGAATTCAGACGCCCTTTGGAGGAGAATTCTAGCGGCTCGCTTCTCTGGTCGGTAGTTTTCCATGGTTTCTCCGCTCAACACCACGCGAATGCCGGAGCAGTATCCTAACAAACGGGCGACGGACCGCGCGCGATCTTTCCTACCTCTTCCTCGCCGATCATCTCTCCTTACCTACACACTAACATGCACTACATTACCACACATGCCGGGAGACCTGACGGTAGCCTAGAGCTTGCCCCGACTGGGGCGATACCCCGCAGATGGGAGATACCTGCTATGGAAAAAACCCGCTAGCCGGACGATAGGTCTGCGCCGGATCGTGTCATTCAGCGGGGGAAGATCACCACCACATAACGAGAAAAACAAATATTACACTTACGGGACTCATGATCCTAGTAGTTAACGCGCCCGAAATCACTAACAATCAATCAGTCAACCTATCTGCATGTCGGAGCAGGTTCTCGCCATCTGGTGGAGGAGAAATAGTGCTGCCTCCGAGATAAACATTCACTGCAGTAACAGGACTAACGATCATAGCAGTTGAGATGTACGGAACGAATTAATCACTTAATTGAAGGTCTATTCTTAGGCATGTTCTCGCCTCTCCCGTGATTGCTGTACATGGCTAAAGGCTACTGATTTTCGGAGGTATATATTTTTAAGGCCTGGTAATTGGTAAACGTTTTTATACATCATTTTAGAGCTATGTGGTATTTTAATTACTAATTCTTTGTTTGATTCATAATTCGTGTTGACATTACTGTATATTTTTACAAAATTAACATTTTTTATATTTTCCTTGATATATATCGTGTATTTATAAACTAAACGTGATGTAATATTTACCAAAGTAAATATTATTTTACTAATTGAGCGCATTGCGAATCAATTACAAATGCATATTTTCCATAATTATCCATGAATCACCCGGGAAATTACAGAAATTTCATTAAAATATAATATTTCAATTATAACTGGTGAGAAAATTCCACATCGCGTGTTTGTAAGATCTTACTTTGCTGCAAAATAAGACGCTCTGTGGAATATCAGTTACATAAGTCTCGAGCAACAAGGTTACTGAAAAAAAGAGTTTCCACGTTTTAAAAGTGTACTTTAGTGCCTAAAAGAAAATATTGTAATTTCTTTAAGCAAAACGGCAGTATCTTCTTCCACTTTTCTGTAGATAAATTTGTTGTACGTAAAACAATAACATACCAGACGCAGTCTCTTACGAAGCAAACAAGTAAATACATACATTCTTGAATGTTTATCTGGTTATTTGGTCAAATACTATAAACAAGAAATTGTCTTATTTTTCAATACGAAAAACGCTCAGAATGTAGAAATTATGAATTAGTTTGCAAATTCTGTTTGTACGAACACACTATAATTCTCAGACGAAATTTTGATGCATGGGGTCGGAATCTTGCAACACAAGCATCGTTGATTTCTTCAGTTGTTATCTAACTGAGATGTGCCTTTGAAGGAATTAACTACTCTTCTTCTACACGGAACAAAAATCTACGTGCCGACCCGGTCACTCAGTGTCGACATAAACGAGCCGAAAAAGGCCAACAGTTATTGTAATCCTTACGCAACTTGCTGCTTTCTCCTATATTCCTACATTTCCTTTTTGAGATTTACCTCACGTGTTGTCTGAAAATAATCTGTGGAACACTTGTAATATCTAATCTGATGTAAAATGTACGTGGGATCGGGTTTATTAAAAGAAGTGTGTAGTTTCGAATTACCTGGTTTATTTTATAACTTAAAAACATATACACTGGTATAAATGTTTCCTCTCAACCACAACATGCATTTCAATAATAATATCTACTGTCTCTTGTCTGTCCAGAAAGTATACAAATTGCACCACCACCCCAAATCTGCAATCGCTCATCCCACATGTATTAATAGAACGATAACAAAAGTTCTTTGTATAAGAAGCATGAGAAAAGAGTACGACTGTATTTTTCCCTTCGGTGAAAAACAAGCGACCTGTGCAGAATGCAGTTCAGAATTATACTTTGTAATTTAAAGTAAACTAGATTTCATGCACATTTGCAAGCATGACACTGGCATTGTTTTTCTTGTACAATGGGACGTTATGTGTTAATCTGACCATATTAGAATCAGAAAAATAAAGAAGGTGATCACATCAGCCGTGTACTCCCTGTTCTTTTACGAACAGATGGAATCCAATTTGCTGAATAACATATTTGCGAAGCCAAATGTTGGAAAATGACAATATGTTATCTTATCCGATTGGCTTTTGAACATTTTTATGTATTTTATCACCAAGAGAATGCCATATGATTAATTGTATTATATTGACTTTGGCATTATCCTTTTTTTCATGTAATGTTATAACTCAAAAATAGCTCATGAGCTATTTTATCCACTTCAGGAAGCTTTATTATATTGGATATACAACTGAGAGAAATATAATATACTCTGAACACGTATAGGTAAATAGCAAGCAAAGACAATCGGATACCATGCATACCTATTATTCACTAGAAAACAAAACCATTGTTTATGTTGTTACGAAAAACGAAATAAATGATGGAAATATAGCTGTAATGGACGAAGTACAATACATTCCATTATTTTTAGTTTATTTCTTAATATTAACTTTCTCTTGGCTTTAGTTTCTTTATTTTATTGATTTGTTTTAGTAAGTAAACAGCAAGTAAAGGCGATCGGGTGACATAAAGATCTATAATTCACAAGAGAATAAAATCGTTGCTTATGCTGTTACGAAGAACGAAAAAAATATGCCTTACGTATTTACGTAATGAACAAATTACTATTATTTCTCCTTCTTATTTCTAAATCATTAACCATTACTATTATTCCATTATTTTTAATTTCTTTCTTATATTTAATCTTCGCTTACTTTGTCTATTTCCCCTCCCCCCCAATTTGATTGATTTGTTTTTCGCTTCGCAACCGGAGAACAAACTACCCGCTCCTCCGGACAGAACGATGCGCGCTTTCTCTGGGTCAGATTTATTCCATGCGAACACGCGGTCCATGGCTCCCCCTTCCCTGCCGCCTCCCGCGCCGTGCCCTTTCTCTCCAGCTTCCTCTTCTCCTATGGATGGCGCGATGCCGTAAGTGCAAGCCTTACATAAGCCTTGCGCATGGCATAACTGCCGCTTGATAGGGTTCAGCCTGCGTAACCGTGTCTGCCATGCGAATCGCGAGCTTTACGGAAGATCGTGAGAGGAGCTGCGTTCGCGTCGTCTGCGAAACTCGCGGATCCCTTCCCACAAACACGTTTGATTTGTTAGATCGACATTATGAAATGAAGTGATCGCCCGCTTCTTTAGTTTAACTCATAAAGCAGTGCAAATTGGTACGAATGAACAAATACAAATTGCGAACATCGCCGAAGAGTAATATTCGTTGAATTCTAAGCTTAATATTAGCGTAATCTTGTATTCCATGAGCAGATCCTGAGATAAATTTTGGAAGGGGAAATTCAAAATGTTTTGGTCGAATGTGATGTATTACAAATTTTGTAAAATGTCTCAGGCTACACTCAGTACACGCTGCGATACTATTTTATTTGTTTTAATGTTTATCCGAAAAAAATTTTGATAGAAAGTATCGAGACAAGTTAACAGTTTTTTTGGGGGGGGGGGAATTTCCCTTATTTCCCTCCCCTTGGATCCGCGCCTATGTATTCCATGTGTTTTGGTGCATAGTGGAATTTGTGAACATTGTTTTCTCAAATTCATAAAAACAACGTTTCAATTTTTTTCAACAAATATTACAATTTGTATAAATATATTTCTCTATGTATGTTATACTGTGATATTCTAGAATGCGCGGTTATAAATATTGTCATGTTATATCTTACCTCAATCATGATTCAACTCTCGGTTGTATTGTTATTTCTGGACGACATTCGTGGCAGTTGAAACCGGTTTCAGAATTCATTTTTCCTGAAATGTACACACTAATAATACTCGTCATTAATTTCCAAAGTAATTACTTAACAACTTCAACAACGCATTTACAATTACCACCCAAAAATCGTCGTATTGTTCGAGAAGCAAAACAAATCAAAGGGAAGTGCTAAGAAACACTGGTTGTGCAAATATCGATTGGTTCGGATGGGATATGGTAACTTATGGTAACTATGGTAATATGGAACTTAAATGGTAACTTATTGGAGATGGCTCACTAGTTCCAACAAATCTAAAAATTTTTATCTTACGTAACTTTTATTTCTTAACTACTTTCTACGTAGTAAGACAATTTGTAGGACAATGATCATTAACACAATTACTAACAAAGAATTACAAAAATATTTCCAAACCATAAATGTCGTTTTTTCATGCCATTTTTTCATTTTGGTGGACAATGCTGAAAGGTTCATAATTCGTGTCGCAACATCTTAAATTAATAGAATGAAAGCTAATCTGCCATCATTTGTCACTTTGACATTTTTAAGACCACATTATGTGGCTGGAACGTAGTTCATTTTGATCGTTTTATTGTGTGAGTTCAAATTGATCGATCAAAAGCTGTCGACGAGCTTTTCATGTTTGAAGATTGATATAAATTCAAAGATTATTGAGTGTTTTTAAACATAATGACCATTAATAGTTAGACACATTTGTTTTTTACAAAAATCTTTCAATGTTTACAGTTATATGTTATGAACATTAACTTCACATCTTAATAGCAACTTATTTAAATACACGAACAAAGAAATTCTGCACATGGAATGACATTAAATATACTAGTGACTAGTCATTAAGACCTTTACAAATGTACACAATGTACAATGAAAGCAAATGAACTATGAAATGATTTGGCAGTCTTACAAAGTTAAGGAAAGAAACGAGCAAAAACTTTAGTCGATTTTCTCCAGTCGAGAAGCATGTTCATTATCTCTTTCCAGAGGTGGTATATCGCTATTTGCTTTGCCCTTGCCTTTTTGAGCATCATCTTCATCAATACCCAAGCCCAACATCATCATACACTAGATTCGGGAAGCAAGAACCTGAGGTTCTTCCAAGACAAAGGCTGAGGATAGAAGAGCAGTCTCCAAAAGAAGCATTGCCAAGTCTTTCACAGCTTTATCATGCTTGTCAGCGTCTGTCTCATGGTTTCCATTACAGGATGATCAGGGTTAATTTCTAGGTGCTTCTTAGCAGCCATGAAACCTATAGTTCAAGTGTCTCTCAAAGACTGGGCTTTCAAGATGCGCTCCATATTAGCAGTACGCCCATACTGGGAGATGACAATGCAGCATGGAGATTCTACAAACCTGTTTGAAACCACTAGGGCTTTCTCAACTTTCTTGTCTAGAATGTCCTTCATAACCTTGCACAAGTTCTCGAATTTGGCCTTGTCTTCCTCACGCTTCTCTCTCTCTTCCTCATTCTCTAGCAAATCAAGTCCTTCCTTAGTGAATAACACCAACTGTTTACCATCATGTTCCGTAAGCTGCTGAACCACATATTCATCATTTGGTTCAGTCGTGTAAACAACTTAAAATCCACGCTTCTTAACCTTCTCAAGAAAGAAAGAGTTTGCAACATTCTTCTTATTCCCACCAGTAATAAAGTAGATGTGTTTCTGATTCTCCTTCATGCGTCCAACATAATTCTTAAGAGAGCAAGTTTGATCACCAGATGCAGAAGTGTTGTAGCAGTTATGAAAGATTTTTGCGGTTAGTACTGTCTTCATGTATACCAAGTTTGAGATTCTTGATGAACTGATCATAGAATTTCTTGTAGTTTTCACTATCTTCTGTAAATTCTTCAAATAGCTCTAAGCATTTCTTAGATAATTATTTTACGAATAGCCTTAAGGATCTATTTTGCTGCAACATTTCTCTTGAAATATTTAGAGGCAAACCTTCCCTATCCACAACACCTTTGACGAAGTTAAGACAGTGGCTACGCGTGCTCATAATCACAGGGGGTTCACAAGGATTAGAATCTTAAAACTCAGGGGCGCCGAAAGTCTAAGATAATATAAGCAACAAGACGGACGTCATTTGAAAAACTCTTATGATATTGATTATAAAAGATATACTTATAATTAAAATAAATTATTTTTGGAAGATAAATAATAGCTTTTGTACATACCTTTCAGTAAAACACCTGTTAAATAATGTAGATAGATCAACAGCAGTGCTGCTTCTACTGGAAGCCCATTCTTCTTTCTTGTTCGCGAATATATCAAATACTTTCTCAATGAAGTCTCTAATGTCATTTACTCTGTCCTTTTCAACAGATAATAAGGTAAGGGCAGTCAGTCTTTTTTTCATTCATTGAACTTCATGCACATGTGTATTTGATCACACGAGGTACTAAGATTTTCGAGTTTTATATTAAAAGTGGAGCACAGTTATCGTTCTTGATAACTCAATTAGAATACGAAAACACACACACGTACACATTCGCGTTACCACAAAAACTTTCATAACTCACATCCCGGTATAGAACGAATTCACTCACATTCAGTCGACCAGCACCGGCCCATCTGCACTGCCTACCCATCAGCAGAAGAGAATTTTAAAAATCTGTCACAGCTAACAGAATAAGAAACCTTTGAATATAACAATGAAGTAAAGAATTAGAAACTTTCAAAGATAAAGATGTTTGTGCAATACATTGAACTCGTATTTTTTTATTTAAATCTATTTCATATCTTTTTTGAAGAGGATACAACACAAATACTGTTTTATAAAACACAGAATATGGTATGTAGTTGGCACAAGTTTTCGTTTGGCGAAAAAAGCTTAGGATTCCCCCTAGTTCTCTGTCTTTGTTGTTTCTTGATGAAGAAGCCTTTGTGGCGGTCGTGGAGTTTCGGCACCTTTCGGTGGTCTTCGGATCATGAGCTGGCGCGGGGACCAGCGCACGAGCCATGTTTTCGCCGCATATCCCCCTCTTTCCTCCCACCTCTCCTGGCCCACATTTCACGGCGTTTGGGGGTTCTCTAGCACGCTGTGAACCTCCTAGCCCCCTGCGCGGAGGCATGACGCGGCGCTGTCATGGTGCATCAGACCTTCGCCCGATCAACTGAATTTTTGATAGATGTCTTACCTGATGAGCCCTACTAAAGACAAAAGTAATTTATTAACACCTCATTCGGCAGAAATAAAAAATTCTGATCTCATGAAATTTTATGGGGGTTCACTGAACCCCCTCGGGCACGGGCCGCCACTGAGTTAAGATATTCTGGGATGAGATCTTCGCAGTTGTCCATGATGAAAACTGTTAGGGTTTCTCCTGCTCTTCATGAAGCAAACTCAGATTGGTACTTTACTAATTAGTTTATTAATCATAAATTACCCTAAACCGGAGAGGAAGCGTACAACATCCGCAACCTTCCCGTTACATGTATTTTGTAAGAATGCCCTCCTCGACACTACCTCGCTTCCACCAGCTCTCCCCCTCCACTCCCAAAAAAATGACATTCCAAGAAACCGCCCCTTCGACCGACTCCGGAATGCCCGCAGCCTACCAAATGTCAGCCGTGCAGGCGCCCCCGTCCTGCGCACCAGCCCCCTGTGGGAACGCCACCACTCTCGTCCCCTCTTCCTCTCGTTCCCGATAAGGGTTGCTACAAAAACTGTGGTCACATACAGCTTAATGCTATTCTTCCTCTTATTATTCTCAAAGATATCAAATGGAGCTCTGTGGGGGACCAACAATAAAGCTCTGAATTCCACCTGACCTTCAACAGAGAAGTGCTTTAGAGCCAAATGATCCTCCCAATCATTAGTCAGGGACTTATAGAATTCACCATATTCATCTTGTTTGATGTCATCTGTATTGCGGGTCCAGATAGGCTTTGTTTTTCGGTTCCTCATCTTCAATGTATTTTTCTTTTATTGTTCGCTTCTTTTTCTTCTTATACTTGTCCTTTTCTTTATCATGTTTATCTTCAGCTACATCTTCGTTTTGGCTTTGGTTCATCCTCTTCACCTTCCTTCTTTTCCTTCTCTTCTTCAGCTTCATCATCGCTTAATTCCTTGTGAAGCTCCTTCTCCACCAGCAATTTAATTGAGTTCCCAATGAACTGAAAATGCTTCTTTACATTTTCTTTAATCTTCCTCTCTTCTAAAAATTTTGATCTTCCTTTATGTGAAGGACAATCTTTGTTCCTCGGCCAACAAAATATATACATTACATTTGTAAGATAAGGCGAATCTGCTATTGTCCATTAACATATATGCACAAGTCTTGGTCAACATGAAACATTTCAATTACAAATTCTGACACGCATTTAAATCGTTTTATAGTAGTTTTAGGCAAGTGTTGAATATAATGAAACAATCTTTTAGGGTTTTCTATTTTCCTTATAGTGAATTTCTTGTATTTTTCTATTTTAACTTTTCTACAGTTCTCCCTTTGTGTGATGTATACTCAAGTTTCAACTAATCTATATAGCATAAAGGGTTTTCGTTCAGAAAGAAATTTGAGCTTTGTGCTGACACAAAATGTGTGATTTTCTCTATTAATGAAGTGCCCTAGATGTGTTATTATTTGCTCTTGTTAGCGGGTTTTCGAGAAAAGGCCCATTTTTTCTTCCTTTCATTCCTTTTCAGGGGATGTCGATTTTCGTTAACTGCGCCGGGTACCCACTACGTTCCACATGCAGACACGAATTAACCTTTACACTAGACACTGACACACTTGCGAGCTCCTCAGACTCACAAGGCCTTCTGCGTCAACACACACACACATGAAACCCTTCCGACCGAGGCGTTGAGTCGGCACACGCTCTACTAGCCACCTCAGCCATCCAGGTCGGCGTAGAAAAGACACTAAAAATTAATAATAATTTAAAATTTCTTTTCTTTAAAAGTAGTCTCCTCATTTGCGCAAACAAGTGTGGGAATGTGAGTTTACACTTTAAAGATATCCTTGCATAATGAGGTTAGGGTTGGCGAAGTGAAGATAGCAAGTTTTCTAAGTTCAGAGATTGTATGTAATGAAAATCTGGGGGATTGACAACATATTTTAAAAAGTTGTAGGGGCCAAGGAATCTTGATAGGCACGCTAAATGTGTGAAGCAAGTTCAGTGGAATACAGGCGCTGTAGAGTTCAATTATCTAACAATGATCCCAAAGCAAATTTAGGAATAAATATCCAATACATAAAAGCAGCAAATTTCAGAGTATTTTCTTCTGCGTGTATATTTTCTGTTCAAGAATGGTTCCGTCACTTTCCATATGACAATTCTCCCAGTTATCTATATTACTTTTCACGTACACGCACACATAAATTTACAGTTAGTGGATATATTTTTCAGGCATAGATTGTCATTCACTGATTTAAGAAAAAAACTGTTATTCCGTAAATTCAGTGTTTGTTTCCTTTATACTACTTGTATAACTGAATACACATCTTTATTCTTACCCTTTCCATCGTAAGATGCAGAGACGACATTTCGTATCTCCATAAGAGACTAGATACGCGACTCTGACCAGGTCACCTACTTCCTTCCGAGGCCTAGGAAACACGAATCCTTGTTCTCACGACTTCCGAACGCGGGCAATTTCAAAGGCAACTTTCGTAACCTTCGAACGCCACCAGAGCACGTAATAATTAGAGGTAGTTAAAAGACCGTAACCTCAAATCCGTGCGGGAGCCGAAGGTTGATGGCCGCGAATAGCCTAGCAACTGGGTGGGAGGCGGGGCTCAACCACACGCTAAACGTCCGGTCGTCAAGCCAAGAAATGAGTCGAAAAGCAGCCTGACGAGTTTTTGTGCGATTTCGGGGAAAGAATTTTAACCAACTAGTTTTCGAAGTGTATATCACGAAAAAATAAATTGCACATTGTATGTCTCTTTTTACATAAATTTAGGTAGGTCTTGCTTTTGCCCCCTTTTTTAATATTGCGGAGGTCCTACAGACGGGTAGGAAACATAAACTCTTTGTAGATTGTGGTGAGGAGTCATAAAGAAGTAGAGGATTACACAAACTTGCAGCAAAAAGGAAGAACCGGGCGGGAAGGTCACGTTCGGTCCGTTTAAACCATTAACTAATTAGGTATCGGTCCAGAACGAATCGGAGGAGCCCTCGGAAACGGCCAATTAGAACAGCTGACCTCTATGATGCATACAAGATCGTTTTCGATCCTGCTATTCACCAGCTGTTCAAAATCCCTCACCGATGGCTAAAGACCTCTCAGTGTGTGAATCTTCAGTTGACGACCAGAAATTGCTTACGCCATCGCAACTGATCCAAGTTTCATGGGAAGAAAAGTCAACAATGAAGAAAATGCCTACGGCAGCAATAATTTTTTTCCCGGAAATAATGAAGTTAATTCGAGGAGGATTTTTTTCTTTATTGTATAGGTTGATTGGTTGATTCTTTTCTTCTTTTTTTCGACAGAACCAAACCGGGATTTCTGTCGCTCTAATTAAGGACACTCCACTGTCTTTATTTTGACAAATCTTAAGGTCTTTCTACATTGTTCAGTTTTCGTTCAGATTCAGAAATTGTACAGACATTTCAAGATCCCAAACTAGAAGTATAAAAGCCACAAGTTGTGTTTACACAGTCTGCACGTTTTCTGTGTCATTTGACAACACATGCCGCCGGGGGCCCTGCCAGCACACAAATGAATTCCTGAATTTGCGCCGTCCAAATACATTTATTCCCAACGTTTGTGTACGTGCGTTCTGACCTACTTTTTTTGCCCGCGAATAGGCCGCTTTAGACAATGCGTGCATGCATCCTGCATTTACCGGGGCTCAATTTCACTATCTCGGTAGCAGGAGCATGTAATTTTTATTTAGGGATCAACATTTGCATTTAACTGGATCCTATTTTAATCCCCCAGGGTTGTTAGCCCTGGGGGTATGGAAGATGAAATGATGATAATGAGGGGTGAAAGGACGATACACACTTACATACACAAACACACCCATGCCGGACGCGGGACTCGAACCTGCGATCCTTCCGTCCGAGATCGCCACGGTACTACTGTGTTAGCGATCTCGGCTATCAGGCCCGGCTCTGGGCTGCTTTATTAATACGGTTTTAAGTATCAAAAAGAAACGGAGTGAAAAAATTGAAAGGCCGCCATCGCTGTCATTACATCCATGGTTGTGGCTGCGAAGGTTTTAGCGGGTGCGCAGAAAAATAGCTCCAAATGGAGGAAGACTTGGCTGCAGATTCAGTAACCTCACATTTGCAAGATGCAGTGAAATACATTTATCAGAAAAACCAAGATCTCGAATCCGCCCAGCCAATACAAAATATCTCACGAATCACACCTAACTTAACCACAAAATTGGAAAGGATGGACGATACATAAAGCTGTTGGTGAACGAGTCTCCCGCTAGATCGCCAGTGGCGTTCGTGGCCAGTGGCGTATCTACGGTATGGCAGACATGTCACGTGCCATGGATGACACACATAGGGGGCGCTGTTTTGAGTATACCCGTTAAATCAAATAGCAACACCCCTAATTTGAAGTATCCTGACAGGGGCGCAAATTCTACGCTTGCCGTGGGCGCTCGAATATCTAGAAACGCCTCTGCCCTGAGCCTTGTAGACATATCATTTCGAGGCGCTTGGAAACGTGAGGGAGCAGTGAGCGGAGCGAGGCACGTGCAGCGTCGCAGCATGTGCACTTTCTCCTTCCCCCGCCATACGCCCCTCCCCCACCGCGTCCGCCGCCGCGGCGTGCGCGCGGTCGCTGCGCCGCGGGCGGGGCGGCGGCCGCGTCCTTGGGGACTCCACTGGCAAGTTCGCTTGCGCCACGGCGCCGCGCCGCGCCACGGCGCCGCGCCGCGCCGCGGCGCTCGCTTGCTGCTGCTACGGAGGCGTCTTGCCGTCGCCGTCGTCGTCGCCGTCGCCGCGTCAGAGGCAAACGGCAGGTGTCAGAGGGTCCCGCTATGATGTACTGTGTGATACGATAGTCGGAGGCGTATTGTGAAGGTTCTAATTGTTTTCCCTATAGTGAATTAGGTTCATTATTTAAAAAAAAAAAAGAAACATTTATGAGGGCCGATGATTCAACGGCATGCATCGCAGATGTGAAAGGTAGCAACTTACCGTTCAATTATATTTAGAAAACAATTCAAAGTTTTCACAATAAAACAAGAATATTTATTAACAACAGGCCAAAACAATAATACGAACATATAGAAATGAAAAAAATAGAAACTTCATAGAATTTAACAATTCTCTATCTCAGTTCATTCGTAGTACTTCCGCATGCCAAAACCCTGTTCACATTCATACATTTTCTTACTTCTATAGTCTGAAGCTTCCAACTCTCCAACGTGTCCAGTCCGAAATTCCTATTTCAATATTCAGTCTTTCATATTTAAACAGACATTCTCCACTCTATACTCCGCACGTCCGTCCAAATCACCAGACTATCATCCATTTCCTTTTAACAGAACATCTACTTATCATCTCTTTTTCAATACGTCCACCTCTCGCCTGTACTTCGGGACGTCCAACTTTCATCTGCTTGTTTTTTTTTTCTCACTCCTTTGGTCGCTTGCTGCTGCCTTGGTGTTCCACATATCAATTCAAGGCGGCCGTGTGTACACAAGAAGATCTTTCGAATGAATATACTACATTCTCCGTGCCAGGTTGACTCGTTACAGTATCTAGGTAGTCAGGCGCCCCTGGCAAGCATAGAATTTGCGCCCCAGTCTAATTACTTTAAATTAGGGTTGTTATTTGTTTTAGAGCTTTGATTCCCCAAGTCAGCGGCCCGCCCCCAATGGAGGCGTAGAGACAAGTTAAGGGGCGGGGAACTCATCAGGCTACGGAATATTCGAACATTCCCCAGGACTTGGCATGCTAGGAAGAAATGAATTTTGTCAGAGTTGCCTTGTTGCATTGTGTGATTTATGACATACAAGTTATTGTTGAAGATGAGCACAGCGAAAATACGCAAGTGTAACAATGATTATATTAAATATGGATTTATCTTATTGCAAGGATGGCGTCGAACCCTCAGTGTGATATTTGCTAGGTAGTTTTGAGAAATTTGTGCAAGAAATTTGTGCGAGTTTTCAGAACTATCGTTGCAATTAAAACAAAGTATAGGGGCAAACGTGACGTTGCTAGTGATTTACGTTGTGCACTTTCTGATACTCAACCAAGGGTAGGGAATCTGATAAAAAATGAAAGCGTATCCTTCTCACTGCTTTTTCTTGTCCTCTGTTTAATTGAAATTTCAACTTGTAATATTAATTAAGAATATTAGGAAATCGTAATGCATTTTCGTAACCTAAAAAAATTCAACAAGAGGTCAAAATACCGTAATTAACTTCTAAATTGTATATAACACTTGTTTTATTCACTACCAAATAAAAATGTGCAAGGTGGCGTAAAACGTTTTGCTATTGACAGATGGGCGTTTGGGAACCTCTGTTTTAGCTGGTACACTCTAAATTGCTCACTTTGTGAGTGGCGCCCGCGGAATATGCCATGTCTGCCATACCGTAATACGCCTTAGACGATAGTCTCCGAGTCTGACGTGGGTGTTTACAATTAAGATGACTCAGAGCAACACTAGCCGCACCCGCAGCGTTTTTGATGGAAGGAGAGTCCTGGTATTGGCGGAATTACGACGTGAACTATAGAGCTAGGTCGAATTAGATATACAGTAATGATGAACATTTATGAAACAAAGTGCATCACCTCCGCAGTCACTGCACACGAAATCAAGAGCCTACTCGGACTGAAACTTGTTATACGTGTTCTTGCGTCCCGCCATGACCATCTACTGTGCATCGCTGAGAAATCGGAGCGCGGACTTTCCTTCGCAGCGGACACTGCGTGCCCTTGCAGAGCGCAAGCGCGCTCCGAGCACTACGTGCGCCGTTCGACAGCCCTGAATTAGGGCAACGCCAGCCCCGCTGACGCGGGAATGGACTGGCTCGGCGGTATATAAACACGCGAACGGCCACATAAATCATCGCTCTTTTTCCGCTCTTCGTGATCAAGACAGTGATTGCAGTGTACCGCTCTACGGTGGCCCTTGGGTTGACCGACACCCCTCCCCTCCCCTCCTCATGCCGACAACCGACTGAGTGCTTTGGAGCCGCTTTAGGAAAGTAATCTTGTATTCTCTACAAGGGCATAGAATAAACTGCTTTTAATCAACCCACTGTTCATTTTTCTCTAGTTACATTCAATCTCCCATTATGTCTTCATGATACTCACATATACATTGGCATAAACACTTCAGTTCCACACATGACGGGAGAGCAATAGGGCGTTTAGAACCTGTCCGAGATGGGTTATTGATTGATAGGTTAGTTATTCCAGGCGCATCAACTGTTAAGGTTATTGACCCCTTAATGTAGTGCATTCTCCTCGGAAGGTGGCTGTGATCTTCCCCCGGTGGAATGCGAGAACTAGCGTCGAACTACCTTCAGCTAGTGGAGTCTTCTCCAACCAGGGATCTCCCACCAGCGGGGCACCGCTCCGGCCGTGACAAGCTCGAAGTTCTCGACCCCCCCCCGAAGGTCTCCCGACATGTGTGGTAGTGTAGTGCATGTAAGTGTAAGTGTGTGTAAGCAAGGGGTGAGGATAGGATAAGGAAGAGGGAAGAAAAATCACACGCAATCTGTCGCCCATTTGTTACAATATTGCTCTGGCATTCATCTAGTGTTGATCGGAGAATTCACCGAAAACCACCGATCAGAGCAGCCAGCAGCTAGAAAAATCCTCCAGACAGCGACTGCTAGTGTCGAAAATCCTGCCATGGTGGGAAGTGGAACCCTAGGAGGTCCCGGTCAGAGACCCTGCAGTGACAGTTAATGCCCTGAGCCACCTCTCCCGGTACCCGAATGAGGCGGTGCCCAGTGGAGAAAAAAAACCGTAAATCTACGTGTAGGTCGGGGTCGGATCTCACATTCTGGTGGGGGGGGATGTTACCGCCACTTTCCGGGATATCATACGCACTACACTGGAATAATGGCTGCAGTGATTGACACGCTCGGAAAGACTACATAACCAATCGATCAAGTGTTTGTGAGATGTTGGATGGTTGCGGAAACCCGTGGTATACTCGTTGGCACTGGTGGACTCCCACCTCAGGTTTTCGGGGTTCAATGACCGGTAGATGCATGCGGAATTTGTGATGGCTAAAGCGGGTTTGCAGAATGTTTTTGTTGTGTTTTTTTTGTTGTTGTTTCCACCGTTTCTCATCATCTTTCATTCATATCAAATCAATCCGTCAAAACCATTCATCTCAGTTATAACTCAAAAGGTTAGTGACTGGGGATCATAACAAAGAATGTTAGCTGGAGTCTTGCGAGCATGCCGCACTTTATACTGTGACGTCGTGGGTTGCGCAAATCACGGACAAGATCGCTTTTGTACAGTATACGGACAGTTTATTTACATACACACATGTGAGCCGTACCATTTAGTACCGGAGCATTCGCTCCACGGTGCCATCTGCTAACTACCGTTCGACAAGAGCCTGGCGCTCATACCCGCAATACTTGCGGCCTCCCACACACACTGAAGTCGCAGGCTTCCGCGGCCGGAGTCATGTGAATGATCTTGGCTGTCTAGGTGACGCCGCGTCGAAAGCAACACAGCCTTCGACGCGGCGTCACCCGGACAGCCAAGATCATTCCCAGACACACTGGCGTCCTCGAGACAGGTTTGTGGAATAGTGGTCCCCTTTTCCAATTTCCCCCTCTCCATATACCCTGGAGAGGAGGGATTTTTTTTAAATTAGGGGTTTACATAATTAATCTCCAGCCATGAGGCTTGTGGAGAAATGGGGAGAGCTTTAACTTAAACTACCTAATCTATCTTAGAACTAACTAAAACTATTGCAGCAATGCCGCTTTGGGCATAGTCTAGTTTTATTTACAGATTTTTTTCTGGAATTGCTTAAAAGTTCTTTAAATTGTTCTGTTTGTCTTCTTTTCTATTCTTTGGTCATTCACTCTCTCATTCATGCTACTTTGTTCTATATATACAACTCATTCGCTTGCTCACTCATTCATTCGCACATTCTTACACGCTTCACGGCACTTTTGGTCCCCTTTTGCAGAGGCCACCCGCCCTTATCCGCCGGCTGTGACCACGTCGCCACCCCCCGGGTGCAACTGCGTGGTATTGCGACACATCTGGCGCAAGTATGCCAAGATCTCTCTGGACCTGCACCCTCGGCCTCGGCCCATTGTGATGCATTCCACACGTGTCCACTCTGATAGTGCCCGCGCTCCTTGCCGTGCACCGCGCTGCCGCATGCTGAGAAGCGGATGCTATAATACCACATACAGTTGGTAACAGTCTTGTTTGTACAATCCATAATTTGCTCGAAAATCGTTAATTTTAATTGGAAAATTAGTACTAATGAAAAATATACTACAAGAAAAATGAATAATGTCAGTTAAATAAAATGTAACTTTGCACACCTAGACGAAACGGCCTTGAATTTGAAGTTCGCCAGCATATTTTGTTGTTTGGAAACCTTCCTAGAGGCTAGTTCCTGAGCGACTAAATGTGCTGGTTCATTTCAAATTCAATTGGAAATTTGTGCCTTGAATTTGTTTTTCATGCGTTTGACCTTCGTCTAGGTGTACAAGTTACATTTTATTTAACTGCCATTTTTCAATTGGCTTGTAACACAGTATTTTTCATTAGTATTAATTTTCCACGTGAAATTAATGTTTTTCGAGCAAATTATGGACTGCACAAACAAGACTGTTACCAACTGTAGTTTCAAAAGTCAATACAGCTGCGTAGTGGAATCCTATGTCGAACGAAACGAACTATGTCCAATGAACCAAATCCTAAAATATTCCAGTGGCTCCATGTAAAATACCCCTAAAAATGAAGAGCACATTCAAATTCGCAGCACCAGGTCAGTCGGAACTATTGGAGAATATTAATTACGAAAAAAGAATAGACGTTCAAAAAAACACAATTTTTCAGTATCAGTGACACCAAAATCATGCATTTCCATCAAAATCTGGAAATCGATTTTTTTGCAAAATAATATTCTATAAAGTACGTATACGAGAAACTAAAAGCAAAATAATGAATTGAAAATATAACGTACAATTATACAGAGGAAATACAGTCAGCAATATCCAGCGAAATGCGAGTAAGAACCCTGCAAGTACATACGTTTTAATGTGTGTGTTTTTATGAAGATCAATGTAAGTAACCTGTGGGGTGACGTAAGTATTTTTTGGTGAGTCAGATAAAGACTGATGGATTACGAAGGGAAAATCTTCTATGCTAATGACATGCATATATTCTTCACAGTAATGCATTGGAATAACTTGTCTCTCGCAGTTCCATTTATAAAAAAAAACACTTGAACGACAATTTATAGAAATAATAGCCCTCACAACGAAACGTATAAACTTCATATTTATGAAGCGCTAAAGAAATGAATGTATAATTTCGCTCTAGTAATGCTACAGGAACTCTGACTTCTCGGAACATTGACTTCCTATACTTCCCAGGTTTGAAAGAATAAAATCGTAGTTCAGAGAATTAACAGTTCAGTGGAAATTCACAATATTCTCTCAGTGTTTCTTCCGTAATCGAACTTTAACAGATAAAAGGGCAACAAAACTTTTTTTCTCTGTGCGTATTATGAATATATATGTTAATTGTCTAAAAATATAGAATAACAAAAGTCAAAAAGCATGTTCAGCAAAAATTAATCAGTACATTTTGCAGGTGGTGTTGCTGAAGATGACTTTAACTTTCTCGCTACCAGTTTTTTTAACTTTCTCGCTACTACTTACGTAGTACGTTTTTCTGCCGAAAAAACGGCGAATTTTCGGCAGAAAAACTCTTATTACAGGGCCCTGGTAACGAAAAAGTGGATGAATCCAGTTGCTAAATTTAGACAAAAAATTCTTTAACACGTGGTGTAGCCAGAATCTATGTTTTGTGGTTCTTTGATAGCGAAAAATTGAATGACGGCAAAAGTCTGTGTCCATCCGTCCTCCGTCTGTGAACAACACTAACTGCTAAACTGTTTGGTCGATTTTCTCCAAAATTAATATTCCCTAGCCTGGCTGATGTCGCATCCCCTTGAATTTGAAACCAATATTTTAATTTTTGGGATACTTAACATGAAGCTCCTGGAATATTTTTAAAATTTAAAAAAAAGCTCCATTGTTTTTTTTTAATTAATTTTTGGTGTTGGATAGTGTGAAGGACCTTTAAAAGAATGGTGCAAGTCTCTTGTTCGTTGAAAACGCTAATTTTTCGAAAATTGCAAAAATTCAAAATTTTTTCGGGGTCTCCAACATTTAAAATGTTGAAAATAGAGATTATTTCGCTTAATGAAATCTGTTCCTTAATGATATATTTTGAAATAAGGTCGTGTACTATTTTTGGAAAATTTGACCACTTTTCGCGTTATTTTACTTAAAAATATGGGCGAGAAAGCACGTGCTGTTTTAGTACCATTCGTTTTTTTAAAAATCATCTGACAAGATTTGAATATCGAAAATACCCCTTACGGATTAGAAAAGTTCTAACAATAAATATTCTGGAAGAAACAGTAATTCCTTACCTAATCAAAGATATTGGGAAAAATACTACGTAGGGGTGGGTGGATGATCCCCCCTCTAATACTGCCATGCAACTGTTGCGAAGGATGTTCCTCAGAGGAGCCTCTCTACTACTCAGAAAACTGGTTGGATTTCGGCAGCTTGTTTTTTAAAAGCGGCTGTAAGCATTTGTCGAAAGGATTAATCTAACTGCAGAAGACACTGCGTGGCTGGCTTTAGATGGACACGGTTCTCTGTAAGACTCTGGAAGATATACATTTTGCGCAAAACATAACATTCGCATAATTAGCTCGTCTCCTCATACTACCCAAAGGCGTCAACAGCTTGAACAGCTGCAGTAATAAGACCCGTCAGGGCAGCTTGTAATGAAACTTGTGGGAATTTGTTGAGGAAATACCATCATCATAGGATCGGGAGAGACCAGTGCATCAACTGATGTCACTGCAGTCCCTCTGACCGGGAGGTCCTGGGTGCGGCAGGATTTTCGACACCAGCTTGTCAGCTAGGTCGAATTCAGTCGCTGTCTGGAGGAGAATTCTAGCGGCGAGCTGCTCTGATCGGTAGTTTTCCGTGGTTTCTCCGATCAACACCAGGCGAATGCCGGAGCACTACCCTAACAAACGGGCCACGGACCGCGCGCGATCTTTCCTTCCTCTTGCATGCACTACACTACCACACATGCCGGGTGACCGGTCGGGAGCTGAGAGCTTATCCCGGCTGGGGCAGTGCCCCACTGGTGGGAGATACCTGGTTGAGGGGAAAACCCCGCTAGTCGACGGTAGGTCGGGGCCGCCGGACCTCGCCATCCAGCGGGGAAAGTTCACCACCATCTCCCGATGAAAAAAAACGCACTACACTTACGGGACTAATGATTCAAGTAGTTGACGCGCCCGGAATCACGAACAATCAATCAACCATCCTACGAAAATCACTCTGAGGAATATTGCCGATTAATAAATACTGCAATCACTACCATCTGGAATAGAATTAGCCTGTTCTGTTTTCAATTAAACACAATTCCACCCTTTCAATCTACATTAATAACTTCTAATTCGAGCAAAAAAATGAAATAAACCATGAAGTCTCCGATCATATCATGTCTACGGTATCATTAAGTACACGGTAACTCGGGAAAAATTCTAAATCAATGAGTTTTGATTTTGACTGAAAAATGGAAAAAAATGTATTCCGCTTATTCTGGTACAATTTCATTCTGACTGAATTTTCATACACTGTGCTTCATGACTGCTTACAAGAAGCTGTCATCAAGTGGTAGTAAAGCTTCAAAGAGGAGGCCGCCAGTATTTCAATCAGGGCTGTCCAACGGGCAGCCCGCGGGCCGCATGCGTCATCGCCCGCGAAAGGTTATTCTTCAAAAGTGAAAGTCCCTTGCATCCACATCGGGCAAGAACATTGTGCGCCCAGTGCACGCCCTGTTGGGGTCAACATCCCCTTAATGTAAAACTAGGTTAAGTTTAACCCGGGAGAGCTCGCACTAGGTAGACTCACGCCAGTGCCCGCAATGTATCTCTCAGATACAGCTGAAACTTTTCGTGAATGGGAATGATCTGAAACTTTATTAACTGAAATACGTATTTTAATTTGGTTTGTACACGTCTCTCAATGCAATTGTTAATAAGTCGTACACTTGTCATAGACACGCCTGGAAATCATATCATGATACGTACCGCTTACGCCAGGAGCTCGCAATGCACTGGCGCCAGTGTACACAACGTATCTGACAGATGTCGTGGAGCACAGTGATCAGGTTTCAGCATGCTCACGGGAAATGCCCCATCGCAAAAATAAAAATAGAAGGCCAGGTGTTCTCAGAAAAGTACAATGAAGGAATACATGAAGTACCAAACGCCTAAATACATCGCAATAATTCAGGGACACAAAATTGCCCTGGCTACGATGTCACAGATCTATTGCGAGCCCTCCTGGGTTAGGAATTTTTTCTAGTGACTTCATACATTCAAAAACATTCCAACGTGTTTCACTGAGTAATGCGTGGTACGGCCTGATATTACGCATGGTTCCAATCCGTTTTAGAGCACCCAGGAAAACTGCTGATATCAACAATACGAGGAAGTTAAGCATGAACCGCCCGAGTAATGAAAATATGTCTCCGCAACCATATTAAAGGTTTTAATTGTGGCCCTTGAGGCCTTGCAAGTTGGACACCCTTGATTTAAATATTTGCTATTTATGTATTGCGTTATGGAACAGCATCATTTGTTATGTTCTTGGTATGTAAGTACAGTTGTACAGTATGTATACTACATAATGTTATTGCAGTATTCCTGAAGATTATTATTGTTAAAATATGTAATTTAATGCAGTGTTGTACAAGAGTATTTTATTTGTTCTTGTTGAGCAGTGTGCGTACTACGTTTTGGAAAATAATTTTGTGTGGTTTCGTTCAGTAGCACTTTTGCTGCTGCGGGCCATTTTTCGAAATACATTTACATACTTAAACTTCTTGCGTTTACTAATCAAATCGTCGCACGAAAGTGAATATTCAAAATTCTAAATTTTCAGTACTGGTATCAGTAATTTACAACTATGTACGTTCTTAGCGCCAATATCACGTAATAGAGATAAAGATAGCACTGATGTTGATGAAGACGTGGGGAAGGAAGTATTACCAGGTACAAACGTTACTACCATCTCTTCGACTCAATGCTCCCGAACATTGTGGCAAATATATCTCCCAATTTCCAACAATTCGGAGACTAAACTGGTTTGACGTTCAAGTACAAAAAGAGATTTGCTCCACGAAAATAAAATTAAAGTTTGTTTGTGACAAGAGAAGACTAACGAAATAGTGAAGATAAAACTGTGGGTTATCTGCCCGAGACCATCTTGAGTGCATTACACTTTGGGTCAAGGATATTACCATGTTAAATGCGGAGACTGATTATATTGACAATTTTCTGAACATTCCAGAAACGATGATTTCCATTTTTTTAAATCTTCGCGGGTCTAATAATAAGTAATCGTTATTCTTAATATAATTTCGGGGTTATTATCTTTTAAACTGTACATTTACATAATCATTGAATTTGCTGTGTTTCTATGTCCGATATTGTGATTCAGTTATTTTGATACAGGAAATTGTGATTTTTTAGTTAATAAATTATTGAATAAAAAATATACTGTCTATTAATTTTAAAGGCTTAGGCACCTACTACCTCTCGAAAAAGCAAATCATCTTTGAATTTTTTTATATATTTTATTTATTTAAGGTTGCTTTTTAACACCAAATTCTTAAATTCTTGTTATGACAACTTACGAAAAAATGTAAATAGCTGATACTGGGGGAATTTCCCCAACATATTGAAGGTATTGAAAGATTGCAACTCCTCGTTGTGATGCTGCAAAAAGGCCTCCGAAATATATTTCTAGGGATTAATAGTTAAAATGTATAAAAAACAAGATGGTACGCTCTCGCAATTGATATTTTGTCTTTAATATTTAAAATCACGAAACAAATTACATGAAATTCATCTAACTGCTCACATTGAGAAATATCTAACGCGATTTTCCGTCTACTCTTATCGCAGTCTCTTTTTGTATGTAGGCGATTCTGCCACGTGACATTCTACGTCAGTGAAGCTATTGCAAAGAATATACTGCTTCCCTATATATCACTATTATCACTATAACACTACTCTATATTACTACAGATATGTTCAAATTATTAAACTAAAGACATTTTTGTAAAATATTTCCCTTTATTACCAATTTACATCCATTTACATGTTACATTCATACATTTACTACTTAGTGCGCGTAACAATAAGACATTAAGCGTTTCTCTCCAATTTTTATATCATTAGACTTATGAACACTAAAAATATATGCTTTATTCTACTAATTTGAACATGTCTGTATATACTATTACATCACTACTATTTAGTACTACCCTATTACTAATAACCTATTAGGCGTTACCATTACTCTTCTAGCGTCGGTTAAAAGTAATGAACCTATGTCTCTATATATGTAACCAAGTCAGTCACTACCAATACAGGTTACTTATCTTTCTTATCTTCATACTAATTTACTTCTAGTTAACATTTTAACTGCTAGTTAACTTCTTTCTATTTTATTTAAATAAACTGAGATTATCGCAACATCCAATAAAATAAAATAAAACTACAGTACTTACACAATTTTTTTGTATCTCTATTCATCATAAAGTTTTATAAAGCATATGTTTTTAATTCTACAGAAAAACCATCAACCTTTTTGTTTTGATTTGTTCCAGGTGAGTTACGAAAATTATTTGGATATATCTAACATTCCAAACGGTGAGTTTATCCCAGCTTCATTCGTTTGTAATTTTAGTGCCTTTCTTTCATTATATTTATTTCAATTTCATCAACACTTTTTTAATTTTTAATATATAATCCTTGAGATTTTCTGTTATGTAATGTCTCTCAATACTCATATATTAGTGGTCATGTTATTTACTTAGCTGTATATTTTCCACTTGCACTATTTTTTTTCTAATCTTCCCATAAATTAAACAAAAAAATATTTCACATCTTTCGGGAGATATGTTTTGTAACCCATTGAATGCACAATTTCAATCTCATAGCCGCCTTTCATGATCGACATTTTCTGATGAAAGGCGTGCTAAAAAGGTGGGGGGGGGCGTCATACTCCAATGTCGCCGGAGAAAAATCGAAGTTCTAATGAGACTCAACAATTTGAAAGAAACACTTCCCCACTTGGTTGCAACTGTGGCATTGCAAGAACGTGAGGGCGAATTCAGAGTATCTTATTATGTAATTATAATGGAAAAAATTCTGCTAGTTGGTCACGTGTGAAAGAAAAATAAACATCGTGCTTACTTTGGCATTCACGTGGTCTTGAAGATATTGAACATCATCTGCTTTGGCAGTAGGCCACTGATCCGTGCCAAATTCCAATGCTGCACGACGGCCAGTTAATCGCATCGGCTGCACACTGATTACTTATCAATATAATGTAATAACGTGTTTATTTCAAACAATTTTAGAGGTCCAAGTTATAAAAAAGAGAGAAAGTTTTAAAATATTGTAAAATTTAACATCAGACAAAATTTAAAATTGAATATACTGTGGGCATCGCATACTTTTTTAATTAATTTTTTATCCTTTCACAAATGTTGTTTCCAGCAATATTTCTTGCATCAGAAATTTCCAACACCAAGAAACGTTTTAATTGTCGAAACGTTCAATGTTCTTTGTTTTATATAAATGCATCACCCTATTAGATAATTTGATTTTTCTATAGATGCTTAGATGATCGAGGATTTTATAGATAAAATTCTTCACTTGTGAAAATCTTATTAATATTGAACAGTTGTACATTGTCCTCTCATTGTTCCTCCAAATATCGTATAATGTATAGATTTTTAGAGTCTAATTTTATACACTTTACTCATACATGTCTCTCTTGGTGATTGCCTGCAGACAATTGCCAATATGAAGATGAAAATCGTATCCTAAGTGGTAAGAGTTGGGTCAGGGGTAAATATAAAAAGGAACTACTTTCTCATTTATTGTAGTGACCTAATCTAAGGCCGATGTAAACAGAGGGTTTACAACCCAACCAAGGAGAACATGTAATGACGTTTTAATGGCGCCCTACATCGATTGCGCCAAGTTTTGATAGGTTCTCGGTACCCGATTCTCTTCAAGTAATAAAACAATGACGAATGTGTTTTAGATTTATATTATGTATTTATAAATTTTTATGTTTATAAATGTTTATACCCCTGTTTGCACGTAGTCTAATTACATTTATTTATTGTTGCTTCGTAGTATTTCTAATCTTTGCCTTCGCTTCTTTTGTTTGATAATATCCAAGTTTGCTGCTTCGATTTAACACAGGAAAGTTCATAAATAATAGTTTTTTTCAATCTTTTCGTACCTTTCCGAAACTAAAGCATTTTCACAATTATTTTTTTATGTAGTGTTTAGTGTGCAGAAATCCCTTGTTATAAAGAATGGAAAGACAGGTGTCCTCCCCAATTAGTATTTGTAATCATCATGATTATCCTCATTCAGTCTGTTCAATTCTCAAAGTGGGTTGTAACCTTCATACCGCAATTCAGGTTTAGAAAGAAACAACCATTGTTCCTAAACAGATGATTGAGGTCAGAGGCTGCCGTTATGAAATTGCAAATATAAGACACAGTAGCATAGTCACAAACAAGGTATTGCTAATACCCTTCGCAAACTACATCGTGAAGTAGGTTTCTGAAAACATTTGAAGAGTGCTCGTGTAAACTCTGCTAGAGTACACGAAAAACAGTGAATCCTCGATTAGAAGGAAACGTTGCATTGCATTAAGACGTATTTCTAAAAAAAAGCTCATTGTAAAATTTCAATTATATACAAAAATCAAATGCGAGACGACACCGTTAAAATGATTCTTTCTTTTTATTTTTGCCCGCGAATAGACCAACTTGTACCACGCGTGCATGCACCCTGCACTTACCGTGCATGTACTTTTTATCAAGGGATCAGCATTTAGCTGGATCCTACTTTTATCCCCCAGGGTTGTTAGCCCTGGGGGTATGTGAGATGAAATGATGACGATAATGAGGGGTAACAGTAGGATACACATATACAAACACAAACACAAATATACCCATGCTCGAGGCGTGATTCTTCCGTCCGAGATCGCTACGATACTACTGCTTTAGCGATCTCGGCTCTCGGAACCGGCAAATTGTTTCATTATTTATGTTAATTAAACATGTTTCACTTGTTGAATCATCTCGTCATTCATTAGTACAGTTGTATCATTTTTTATGTCCCACCAGCGAAAATGCAGGGAATTTGGAGGGAATAGGATATGTAGATGCAACCACGATGCATAGATGCAACCACGAATCGTTGGTTACGCGATGAAGAGCGAACTATCGGTAGATCTTTGAGCAATTTGCTTGCTTATGATTTTAGGCATTAGTTCCTAAACGTTATCACTAAGAACAATTTTAAGTCTTTAGTGGTTAGCGTTACTTTTCTTAAAGCCGTTAATAACATATTAGTATGTTCAGTTATAGTCGAGGTCTCAAAGACAAACGACTTGATTTACAAACATTCATGCCTCTAGCAGCTTGTGAAACTCTGACATTGAGGATTGACGCAGGAAGTACAGGAGTTCACACTGGAACATGATCGTTCATCTTCATTGAGCTCTCCTATATGAGGCAAATAATACGCATTGAATATTTTTTAAGTCGAATTACCAATATTATTCACCTATCATTTCTAGCCGCGCTGTTGAACATTTATTAATAATTACTGGTAGAGAAAACCGTTTATTTCCTGTAAAAAGACTTATTAGTTAAATGTTCTACCAAATATTTGTTTCTAGCGCGAACACAGATTAATGTCAAGGCTTGCAATATAAAGGCCTCAGAAAAGCACTTTTATTGAGAGCTTCCCATTGTGACAATACCACAAAGGCTTTAGGCTTTGAAATTTATTTTCTAATTACAATTTCAAACAAATGAACACTTTTTTTTTCAGTTCATCAAGTTTTCTTTTAGAAGTTTATGGAAGTTTCTCAACGTGACGCGTGTTTCTGTGAAGGAATGAAGTCTACACAGAATGTTCTCGCTAATGATGATTTTACCTGTAATCAGTACAAAATATCGACAGTTGTAAATGCGGCTCGTGATGTTGCAAAGAGAATGTTTGCCTTCCACCGCTGGGATTGAGGTTCGATCGCCTGTCGATCCAAGTGGAATTTGTGAAGGTCAAAGCGGGCATACGGCAAGTTTCGTCAGGAACCTCCTGTTGTCTCCGCCTCTCATTCCTCCATCTTCACTTTCGATATTGGCATCGTTATCCTTTTGGTCACTGCATCTCAACAGAAATGTCTTGTCAGGGAAACCGATGACGGCCAACATCATATTTATGGCTTTAGAAACACGGCCGTTGAGCCATGTTCTCGAAAATGCAACTGTATAAACTTTCTCGCATTATTTGTCGCTTTTACAATTTTCGAAAATTCAGTGTTCAGTGTGCGAAAATGAAACGTGCACCCTGTTTTTAAGCGTACTTGGCACAATTCCAGGAAACAATTTAAAGAAAAAATTGGCGCCGTTTTAGCGAAATAATTCAAAATGTCCTTGGTGCTTCATGCAATGTACACTCCGAAATTAAAATATTAATTTCAAAATCAAAAGGCCGCGATATAAGCCAGATCGATAAGGGAATATCAAAGTTGGCGAAAGTCGAGCTTACGGTTTAGACGGTAGCGTTGTTCACAGACAGACGGGTAGATGGACGGATGTCCTGCCATCAACTAATTTTTCGATATGAAGGGCCGACGAAACGTGAATTCTGACTATTGAACGTGTGAGAGGAAGTAATTTATCCACTTTTTCGGTGTCTTGGATCTAAAAGTGAATGTTTTTCCCGAAATATCTCTCTTTTCCGATGCAGCATTTCACATACTACATTCCAAATATGCTATAAAATAATAAATAAATAAAAAAAATTGCGATTTCTATAACTATATTCCGATTGCGTTACTTCTACAACCTTACTCTTCCAGAATGACCTCCGACCTCTGGTCGTCCGGACCTGTCTCCTCTGTTTTCCTTGTAGTTTCCTGCTTTCTCGGTTTTAAGTTAAAGTAGCTATCTTTGAACCTAAAGTAAGTTTCGTGATCGTTAATTAATTTAAAAATTTGTTTTAAATTAATAGATCACACAGTTTTATCATTGATCATAAACTGAAACAGAGATAATCTCAGTGGTTACCGAAGAAATTTTGTGGAAATCCCACAAATCTTGTGGAAATTCATAAGGACACGTACAAACAAGTTTTTATTGTGGAAGATTACTTCTTTTTACCCATCCATCTGTAAGAAAGAGACCAAATCCGTAATAATTGCAATCAAATTGAACTATTGTAATACTTGATATGTTACTAGATTAAACCACTGGTGTCAAGGTCTTGTACTGGTGGCAGTTGCACGCGTCGTGGCTCCTTAGGTACTCTGTGCAACTAGCGTCGACGAAGGAAACTATTAGTTTTACAACAGGGATGGCGTTATCTCTGGTTGCGGGGTGACGAACTGCGTGGAGGGACGATTTCGTCGTGGCACTCGTGACACGACTCCCTCTCATGGCATTGACCTTGACGACACTGTCTTAAACGAGACGTCGCTATTTTTCCGACTACTGCTCACCGCCTATAACCCGCTTTGCATCAACTCAACACATTCCGTTCGGGTATTTTTGACGGGACAAGTCATTTCCCCGTTTTCCTTCAATATTTTCTGTTTATTGATTGCTGTTTCAGAAGTCGGTCACCCTGCCTATTACATTACATACATTTGTATAGAGTGAGGACTAAACCTGATTTTTGTCGCATTAAAATAGTAATTTTTGTCATTATCATCGTCATATTGTTATTATATGATTATTAATATGTTATTAATAATGTTATGAACTTATTACTATTTTTTACATTCACGATTTTACTGAGGTATGTATTGTTTACGTATTTGCAAGAATATTTCAATTTTGAAGGAAAAGTAGTCAAAGTGATCTTGTGCAAAAACGTGCGAATTCGCTTGGAGGGTCACTTGCTATTGCTTGGGTGAACACTAGGCATTAACACAATTGCGAATACATCAGTAAGGAGGTCGTCTCTACAGAAGGATTTGCTTACCTTCTTTTTCGCGTGTGTCCAGTTTTGTCGAAGAACCTTCGCATCTTTCAAAATGGGAATTCTCGTGCCACAAAGAATGAAAAGGTTTCCTCCTGGAATCAATGTGAAGCCGCAACCTTTCATCATCATATCTGCTTAAAGTTTTTGCTGAAGCTGGTAAGAAAAGACTCGCAAAACATTCAGTTTCTGATTACTCGGGGTCTCCTCACAAACCTTGGCGAGGATCCGTGATGTAGTAGCCAAAGCGCTCACCTTACACTTCCGGGTATCAGGGTTCAAAGCCCGGTCGATTAAAGTTGTTGTTGTTGTTGGTGTGTGTGTGTGTGTGTGTGTGTGTGTGTGTGTGTGTGTGTGTGTGTGTGCAAAGAAGCGGTAGGTTTTCTCAGGGTTATCTCGTTTTCCTTGCTTCTCTTTCTACCATCAGTGCATTGGACCACTTCAATCTAAATCATCAATCAACCATCATCCAGCAAAACCTTTAATTCTACATAGTACGGAAAAGGCGAGGGACTGAAGATGCTAAAAATAATATTGTAAACTCTAAGCATGACTTTTCATCTCTTCCGTGGTGTGTGAAAAAAATATTAGTCGGGAGAGTGGAAAACAATGCGACTACTGTTCTCTATTATGATGTATTTCCTCACTGTTCGTTTCACTGCGCAACGTCAAGGACGCACGAGAGAGGTCGTCAGTTTCTCTCGTGGAACTGACGTTTCCTCTCGTGGAACGCTACGTTGGAATTCGAGCTCGCCAGCACAGTATGCAGAATGCTCAGCCACTCTACGCAACAGTATACATAGAAATTAATTTTTACGACCACAAACTATATGTATAATATTTCGTTAAAAAAGTATTTCGTTCGTTTCCTTATAATATTTCGTAGATGAATGTATACTGGGCACATTGTGGCGAGCTTGTGAACTTCTGCGAAATGTATTATTTTTTCATCTTTTGGGTTAAAGGGAATACATAATTTATTATGTTTTTCAGAGTTACACCGACGGAGGCTCATTGGCCCCTTATCCCATCTGAAGCCCATGCTGCAAATTCAGAGATATTGGTTTTTACTAACTCTAAAAGGAAATGAACTTACTAACTGTAATTAATTATACTACTTTTCAGATAGTATTAGCAATTTGTGAAACAACTATACTGGTGGCCATCATAAACCACCATCCCACTCCATTCGTATGCTACTGTTGTGAATGTTACAAATTAATTTGTACATATTAACGTAATAAATACCACATTAAAAAATTATAAAGAGCCCCGGGCGAGGTGGCTCAGGGCATTAACTGATGATACTGCACTTTATCTGGGAGGCCTGGGATTCGAGTCCCGATGATAGCAGAATTTTCGACACTAACCAGATAACTATGAGATCGAGTTGACAGGTCATAGGTCGAGTTCACAGGTCATATGTCGAGTTCTCTCACAATCTGGAGAAGAATTATAGCGGCTGGCTGCTCTGAACGATAGTTTTCCGTGGTTTCTTCGATAAATACCAGGCGAATTCCAGAGCAATACCTTACCAAATGGGCCATGAACCGCGCGCGATCTTTCCTTCCCATTCCTTGTCCTATCCTTTCCCCTTACACACACACACTAACATTCACTACACTACTACACATGTCGGGAGACAGGTTGGAAGCCTAGAGCTTGTCTCGGCTGGGGCGATGCCTCGTTTGTGGAAGATTCCTGGTTGGGGAAAATCCCGCTAGCCGACGGTATTTCGTCGCCGAATCTCGCCATCCAGCGGGTCGAGATGACTAATGACCTCGACAGTTGATGCGCCCGGAATCACTAGTAATCAATCAATCAAAGAACCATAAAGAGCAATATAATTTGTATTTCACGTTGGCTCTCTTTAGATATCTTAATCAAAATAAAGTATCATGGTTTTAATATTTTTTTCGCATAATCAGAGGTGCATAAACTACGATTTATAATATGTTTAATTTCACCTACATTTTTTCGAAAAGTTTGGAGTTCTGATATGTTCAATAACTCCAATTTAATATTAAGGAGAATATTTTGAGATGTGTATACAACACATCGTTTCTACTTCGAATAGGTCAAAAACCATCGAAAGTGAACAGTTACGGACGATCTCGCAAGCGCACAAGTCCGGTTGGAGGACCTTTGAAAAAATACTGTGAGTGTACACTTTGCTGCCTCTCCACCACAAACGAGCTGATGCACATGTCACGTACTCGCTTGTTGCCACGTTTCTGATCACGTAATGAAACACTCATTCCAGACTCATGAACTGTTAAATAGGTGTCTCTGCAAGAGATCACTCCACTTATTTAAGCAGTCACTTAATACTTAATGATTCCTTTATTCTTTAAGAGTCAACCATGAATTCGACTATAAAAGGCGCACAACAACATTGTTTCTGTTTTTACCCAAACACCGCTCCGTGCCGCGCGAGGACTAGGGCCGGATGAATACGGTAAGGGGCCCTACGAACGACGAAATAATGGTGTCCCTTTAATGATTTTGAAGCATTAAACATAACTAATAAAAATTAGTATGGCACTAAAACCATAATCTTTGAAAAAAAAGAAAGAATATTGATAATAAAGAGTGTATTCATACATGGTACAAAAATATATTTACAAATGTAATTTGAAGTCATTTCCGTGTATATGTGTGCGCGGGAAATGTAAGAAAACGAGTTAGCAAAGGTTTCCTTTTTGAATAATTTGCATTAAATTTTACATATTTTAAGAAAATTGGTTAATTTTCACAAATTGATGAATTTTTTTAAAAAATGTTAAACGTTGGTGGCTAGTGTCACAAGGAGGCGCCAACAAGCATGGAGTGCTTATGTATTAGTACAGGGCTGCGCAAGTAGGCGGCCCATTCCAAGTGCCCTGGTCCAGCGCTTTGCTGTGGGCAGCCTTGTTGGAGGGAAGGCGCTCGGGCGCGACTGGCCCTAGTCTAGTGAAAGACGAGTGGCAAGCGGCAAACGCAGCAGGTCGCCGCGAGCATTCTGGCCCGATTGATTGATCGTGTATCCGGGCGCGTCAACTACTTACGTCATTAGTACCGTACGTGTAGTGCATGCTTTTTCTCGGGAGGTGGCTGTGATCTTTTCCCCGCTGGATAGCGAGATCTGGCGCCGACCTACCGTCGACTAGTGTGGTTTCCCCTCAATCAGGTATCTCCCACCAGCGGGGCACCGCCCCAGCCGAGACAAGCTCTATGCTCCCGACTGGTCTCGCGGCATGTGTGGTAGTGTAGTGCATGTTAGTGTATGTGGGTGTGCGTAAGGGTTGAAGATAGGACAAGAAAGAGGAAGGAAAGATCGTGGTCCGTGGCCCGTTTGTTAGGATACTGATCCGTCATTCGCCTGGTGTTGATCGGAGAAACCACGGAAAACTACGGATCAGAGCAGCCGTCCGCTAGAATTCTCCTCCAGACTGCGACTGAATTCGATCTAGCTGACAAGCTAGTCGGGACTCGAACCTAGAACCTCCTGGTCAGAGGGACTGCAGTGACATCAGTTGCACTGAGCCATCTCTCCCAGTCTGCTTGTCGAGATAGCCCGTCTGGAGAGGAGGCTCTCGGGCGCGACTGGCCCTAGTCTAGTGAAAGACGAGTGGCAAACGGGAAACTCAGAAGGTCGCCGCGAGCATTCTGGCCCGAATTCTTGCACTTACGCAGCTCTCTATTACTCAACCCGTCTGCTCTGGCTGCGGCACGCGGCGCCGCCGCGCTGCGCCGGTTCGATGGCCTGTGTGCATGCGGGGGCGCCCGCAGTCAGAGGGCGAGGTCACGTCGACCCCTCACTTTTTGCCGCAAATGTCACCCCCCACTCCCGCCCGCACGGGCCGATCTCGAAGGTCACCTACGCATCGGCAACGCGGCTGCCTACGCAACGTCGGGCGGGGCGGGGCGGGGCGGGGCGGGGCGCGGCACTCCCCTTCAGCTGGGTCAGCCTACTTGGCCCAGTACAGTCAGAAAAATGAAGTGAAAAACATCCCGGAGTTTCGAAATATGGCGTGATTGTTTCTTAGTACCTAATGCATAACATACGAATAATCCTGAAATGTGTGTGTGTGTGGGGGGGATGAACCGGGAACGGGGCAGTCAGTAGAAGGATTTTTTCATCTGTTTTTTGCATATATCTCCGTAACTATCAATCCCAAAGAAAATTATGTTCTATGCAAAATTAGAGTAGATAAAATTTCCTACAAAAAGTTACTATAATATTTTCTTGTATAATTAACCAGTTTAGAATTGCAGACTTACTTTTGTTCACAAGGCCTTAGTTATCTCCCTTATAAAAATGATGTTTTGATAAGTTCAGTGCACATAAGTAATTTTATTTTCGTTCAAAATTTATCAACAATATGTATTTGCATATTTTTTCGCAAAAAAAGGAACATTTTACATTCTTAAAAATCCTATTTTGTATATAGACTTGCGAGTATCCGTGGTCACTGGGGTCCGAGATTACCTCGGGTACGAAAACTCATAATCCATAGTTTATTTGAAAAGAATCGAGTACAAATATTTGGTGTGAATGGTACAAAGAATTGTGTACATTGTCAACTAACAATTTACACAAAACAGTGCGATAGTTATGGATATATATTTCTTGCTTTTGGAAAAAATGCAAAAAACATTGAAAAAGCGCCTTCAAATGCCCTCCCCGCCCCCGGCTCACCCCCTACACATAAGGATTTTTAATATGTTATGCAGTAGGTACCAACGAACAATCATGCCTTGTTTCAAAACTCCGGCATTTGTTCTTCGATTGTCATTTTTTCGTCTAATTTGACTGGGATAACAGGTGATTGGTAGGAAAAAATATTCACTCTCTCTATCCCATCATTATATTATTGATTTTTTGTAGTCATTTCGAATTTTTCACCCCAAAACTTAGTTTCTTTATCACACTCATGATATATGAAGTACCTAATGGCATGTACCGGAGGCGTTTGAAATGCGGTTAATGCTCTAGATTTTAATAATGGAAAGTGATTTCTTTTCCTCTTCATTAATTTATTCAAATGTAGCCAAACTGGACCAAACGGCCATTCGTAAATATAGTAAGTAGAGAGAAAGCTTCACTTGTTATTCAGCTGAAACTTAGGACGAAAGGACATTGACAACTTCAATTTCTAGTCTTTAAATTCTCATTTCCCTTTTTCTTGGTGCGTGAATACAAAACAGAAAATAGTAGAAAAACATAAGAAACTGACTGTTTTCGTAAGAATTAGACCTTCAGCTTCTGATGCCGCATGGCCATGCGATCTGAACTTTCTACTTCTTCAATTAAATCTAATTTCACTCTTGAGTGTCATACATTATTTTACCCATTATCACAATGAAACGAAAGCATGCTGCAAGTGTAATTGAAATATGTAAACATCGCAAGTAGGTCAAACGAGACTCTCCTTTGATTTGAAGATAATGCTATCGAGGGCACGTTAACAAACCGATTGTTGCCATGTACTCCAATTGTGTTAATGTGTATACGTTAAATGGCGATTTATAATATTGACCTCAAAAGCATAGTGTCACGCGCGAGGTTTAGAGGGTCAAAGAAATGATTTTCAATACTGAGGCACAACAAGTGTTATAAAATGTCCCTGCGCGGCTGAATCTGTGCCGTAAATAAGTTTTTTCCACAAGAGTTATTTGTCGTTCAATGTTCTCTTCCAAAAGCTGTTAACATTCACATTCACGCTCTTACCAGTACAGTCTCAAATGCACGAAATCGCTGTTTGCTTGTTTGTGAGTGGGAGTAAATTGCTCAAATTGGTTGAGTACTCGGTTCCTCTATCCACACCAGGTTAAATTGACAAGCAGAACGAACATTTTTTTCTCATATTTATACTATGTCCCTCGGGTGGCTCATGGACAGCATGCTAGCTTTCCGTGGTGTGGTCCCCGGTTCGATTTCTCGTTGGGGCAAACGTAGATCTGTAGCTTGCTTAGTTTCTATACGTGTGGGTCGAAACAAAAAATTAGGCTGGCCAAGTAAGCTAGGTACGGTGATAGCGATACGTCACGGTCACCACATGTGTTCTTTACCTCCAGGTGCGGATAATAAATAAAAACGGGGTTCTCAGGTTTGGGATCACCGCTAGAAGGCAAAAGTCAGATTAATCCGACCATAAAATGCCAAATACATACGTACAATCTCTCCTATATGATTTCAGTAGATTAGATGAGTATTGTTGTCCTCACACGCAACCAATGTTTATATCTCTAAGGAAGGAGAAGTTGACAAGGATTTGACGAATTGTACTTTAACTTAAAAAATATGAAACATTTTTTGACAAAAGGAAGTAGATAATCATGTCAAATGCAAACCGAAACACTCGGGCAGCAATGTTAAAATCTCTACGTACGTACTTGGCGCGACAGCACGGTACGGGCCAGGGTCTCCCAGCAGCGTCCCGGCCTCGCGGCCATGGATAAAGGCAGGCCTGAACAGCAGTTTGCACTTTCACTAACATCAGGAGCCGCGCGCGAGCAAACTGGAGGGCGAATACGAAAATCGATTAAGGGTGGGAATGAGACGCATTCTAGGAGTGGGGACCACCAATTAGAATGCGTAACTCGAACCTTGGCGCGTAAACTTAAAGAGCAATAAGCGAGAACATGACGGTTACATGCAGTTCAAGTAACATTGCCTTTTATATTACATTGGAAATGTTTGTTGACCATTTATGATAGTATGAAATATGAAACAAAGAATTATACATATTTCATTTGGACACGAAGTATTATAGTTGCTTGTAGGGGTGATACTGCAATTCGCTTTGCTACGATATATCACAAATTTAGTGTTTTGTTAATCATAAAATTGTGATACTGAATTGTTTTTGTTTGATGATTACAGCAATGACCTAGATTTAATTGTGTAAGACGGTTCTATCAGACCTAAAACATATTCTTAAACAAGTCATGATTATTTTCTGCTCTAATTTCTGTCAAGACTACAATATCATTTCTAATATCAAATCAACAAACACTATTTATTCTTTTAAGACATTGTTTCAAAATATTAAGCCCTTTGCATTATATTTAACAAGATCCATGATAATATTTTGATTGCTGTAACATACCGTCAGAGAGGTTTGCTATCTTTTATTCAGATTTATAATGGGGAGAAATGGTTACAAATATACGTGCTTCTAAACATTCCCCTTTTTGGAATTGCCTATATTTCATTTTTATGTCAATTTGAGAGATTTCTCTCATAATTTTCTTCATTTTGCTATCATTTGTATATTATAATATTCCTGGTGAACCATCAATTATTGAATTGTACATTTTGTTTGGATTAAATAATAAAGATGTAATAAAAGTCACTGCACTTTAAATAATTGCTTAAGAGTTACAATGGTCATCAACTAAAAATATTGAAAAACGAAAATACCTACAGTGGATACACAGCAGAGCACAGAAGGACGTAGGTAGTGAATTATGTCCCTTGTAGCTCGAGAAACGGGAAATAGCCCACTGAAGAAAGTGGATACATGATTTCACAGTATGGATCATTGCTATAGACGTCCCGGCATTCAATCTACGAGCCGCGTCGTGACGTCAGGCTTCTCCCCTCCCCGCAAAGCTTCCTACCTCCCACTACTCGCACTTTCAGCGTTGTCGCGGGCAGACGGTCGGCTTTTAAGTGCAGAATGCCCGCGGGAGTATGCAATGTACTGGTCTGGGTTAAGGGGTATGTGTGGTTAGCACATAGATATTCCTACGCCGTATTCTGGTATTCTCAACCTGATAAGTGAGTTTTCTTATCGTCACACAGCAACTTATACTGGGACATTGCAAGGAAAACGCACACTATAATCTTGCCCTGTCGGGAATCAAACCCGGAGTCCTGTCATGGAAAGCGAGCACGCTGCTAATGAGCTATCCGTGAGAGCATCTGTTAAAAATCTGTTCATTTCTGTAACTCCAAAAAGGAGCGTTCTAGGGTCTTTTAAACTGGAATTTTGTGGCTAAAGGCCTCAAAGAAATGTCTCTCACATCAAAATCTACAGGATGAGATTTTTCGGACATTCTATTAAATTTCTGGTGGTTTGGCACTTCTTGATATTTCATTGTCTTGAAATTTCGATTTCAAATATTGCAAAGAGTAGGGTTGCACTTGCCTGATCCTGTGTGTTCTCACTTAGAACGAAGCTTTCTCAACGAAGCTTTCTCAAGAGTAAAAAGCTTTTCTAATACTTTTGTAACTCACAAGGAAAGCGAAAAGTAAACAGTCTAAGAATATTGTATGACAATTTCAAATGTTATTTTTAAGGTAGTATTGTGAATTGTTGCAAGAACATCTATATGCTGCACATGTTTTTTAAACAAATAAACGCTTCGTTAATAACTATCTTCCTTAATATGGAAATAAAAAGAGAGGGAAGTGGGTGGGATTTAACATGCCAGGGTTCTCGCAAGGGGACGCTAGTTTATATTAAACCCCTTAACTAATGCCTCCGCGATAATTAATTTTTCAAATAAAAAATAGCCAAATCTCGACTAAATCTTTATACAAAGTGTTTTCTGAGTATTTAATAAACTTCAATAACCACTAACATTCATCATCGTAATATTTTCAAATAAAACTAGGAATAACATTCACCTTGTGCAGTCCGTGGTTACTTCTCATTTTTTCGCTTAATGCTCATTGTTACGATACTTAACGAATTTCTTTTACCGCACAGTTTTTCTATCTTTTCGTTATCTAAATAAATGAAACAAAGTCGGTTTAGTTACACCATTATTTTCCAGAATGTCTTGACCAATTTCAATTATTATTCATCATTGAACATTACATTACATTTTTGCTGGTCCGGCGCTTCTCGATATTACCTCACCTGCTCAGAGATGTGCAGAATTTGCAACTAAATGTGAATGAGAGGGACAGAGAGAGGCAGAGATAAATATAGAAACAGAGTCAGGTAGACTGAGACAGGGACAGAGAGAGACGGAGAGAGAGGTGGAGTGAGAGACGAAGAGAGAGAGACGGAAAGAGAGGAAGAGACGGAAGCAGAAAGAGGGAGATAAAGGGCAGAACAACGACTGATAATTAACCGCTAATTAACTAGTAAAATGGAGGTTATAATCGCTTGTCTTCTACATTTCTTAGATGCTGTGTATTTCGTCTATTTCATCGCCATGCATCAAGATATTCATCAGTCAAAATGCACATGATAACAACGTCAGACTTCCATAAGTACTCCCCATACACAGGACGAAAGGGAATTTTTAATTCTCGATTGGTCCCACGTATTTCACTTACTTTTCCTGGCGCCTGGTGAATTTCGTTCATCAGTCTGTTATTTTGTATTTTAAACTCAAAAATAGAACAGATAATGTAACCGTGCACTGGAAAACGGCGAATTTTGTCCAGAAAAACTCTTATAGCAGTGTTCCAGAAATGAAAAAGTGGATAAGTCCTGTTGTTACATGTAGAAATAAATCTTCTAACACTTGATTCTTGATACCGAAAAATCGATTGACGGCAAAACGTCCGTGTCTGTCCGTCTGTGGCCAACGCTATCTCGTAAACCGTTCAACCGATTTTCTCTAAAATTGATAATCCCCAATCGTTCGGGCTGATGTCGTGGCTTCTGTAATTCGAAAACGATATTTTAATTTTGGGGGGTACTTTACATGTAGCCCCTCGGACATTTTCAAAATTAAAACAGGGTTCCAATTGTTTTGATTAAATTTTGTTGCTGAATAGTGCGAAGAATGTTTAAGGGAATGATGCAGGTATAATTTTCGCTGAAATCCCGGACATTTCGAAAATTGCAAAAAACAATTTCAAAACAACAAAATTGAAGATAGAGATTTTAGCCTCAGACAATGTCTGTTGTACAAAATTAGCCCTTTAAAAGGTTATGTACAACTTTTTGTAAAAGTTAGTAGTTTTCGCGTAATTTCTGTTTGAAATTATTGAAACATACTATTTAGTCGTTCCGATGTAGATAACGAAAACATTGTAATATTACTAGAAAGTAGCACCAGTAGTTGCTGATAATTTTCTCCCCATGTAAATTTTTATCTTATCTAAAATCGATAGTATTAAAAATGTAGCTAGAAATAGACCCTCAATATGTGCAAAATCAAAACATAGTTCCACTTAAAGGTTTTACGTGACGACCAGGTGCATAGTGATATCCCTTCACACAACGCATTCTTTCAGAAAATGATAAAAACTGAATGCTTATATCTTCGAACGTTATCAAAACAACGCTGGAGGTGCATTGTAGAATTTTCTAGGAATGAGAGAGCAAAACCCAGATCCGTTGATCGTATCACGAACGCGCCCACTTTAGGATTAAATAAGGTCGAACTATTTCAAAATCGATAGCTACGTTACGCGAATCCACTGTTTCAGAGAGTATAACAAAACACATCAACTACCGATGGCGGATCCAAAGGGGATCTAGCCCTCCTCCAAAATATAAACTTTATTTGTAATTTCATTCAATTTGTTTAAAACAATTGCCACACAAATTGATCGTATCAGACCGAAAGGAGTAATCCCATTATGAATATACCTAAATTTTTTTAAATATAATTTATATTGTTTTATTATTTCAGAAATATGTATGGGAGGGGGAGGTCCTAACCGGTTTCGTCCCCGAAATACTTTCTGAATCTGCCTATGTCTGAGACGAATTATGAATGCCGTACGGATCAAGGGTGGATTGAGGCAATAATTTTGGAAGGGGCCATCATAACATTTTGTTAAATAATAAACATTTTTATTATAGTGTATATTATTTTGGTAGTGTGTAGAAGATACTATAAAATATTATTTATTAAATAATTAGATAATGCTAACATAAATAAATATTTAAATCAAAATTATCAAAGAAAGAAGGTAACAAACGAAAACTCTCAGGTTTTTAGAAAGGGGGGCCATGGCCCCCATGGCTCCCCCCTGGATCCGCCGCTGGTGCGGATATCGATAGCGTACAAAGTTCATTTGCCTTGCAACGCATGTTCTTGGTAATTAGAGTCAGTAATACTACATTTATCACTTACGTGACCATGGCCTGATTTTCTTAAGCTACTGCTGTTGTAATATCAACTGACTTTCCGTGATATTTTTTGTCCCATAACATCAAAATGATAAATACAGTATAAAATATTTTCACTTAATATTGTTGGAGTATTATTTCAATCGGAACTTACCCTAAATTTATGCGTCGTGGAGTTTTGATATCGATTAAGGAGAATACGTTATATTTTTTGAGAAATTAAAATAGTTCATTAGTCTATTGAACTAGATGAATGCGAACGTGACTACATGGACTATGTATGAACACAAACTACTCGAACATTCGTATAATTTCCAGATCGACCAAATAAGTGTGTGAATCATTAATGTAGTACTGTTCATTTGAGAAATTTGAATTCTTGCAGATTTTAAGAGTCATATCAGTATATGTTAATTCTTTAAGGGCACAGAAAAAACAAGTGAACAAAACTAGTGAAACTAAGCAATAAATTCAGTTTATTGAAAGAAATTGAACATTATAATGTCTACATCAACAAATCTTATTTTCGTACATATAATATTACATTATAAGCAAACTAATTTTTTGTTGGTCATCATATGTCCGGATTCATTCAGTTATTGTTCTTTCGTAGCTGCGCACGTAAAATAAATAATGAAGTATTAGAACAAATTTCCTAAAAAGGACGAGTTGCAATAGTTACAAAGTACTAAACTTGTAGCGAAACATTAACAATGAAATACGTTGAAATGTCTCGGGAAATAAAAAAAATTTCGAGGTTTACATACCGTATTATAAAGTTACGATTGCAAAGTATCAGAGGCGACATCTAGAGAATTGAAACTGCTTAGAACTGGATTTGAAGGTTTGAAGTGACATATTTCAACGAGTACAGAGGAACAAGGAAAATCACATTCAGTATGGGAATTCTAGAGCAAGGTTACTCCAATTGAACGTTTACACTATGTCTTAATACGCAACATGACAACAAGATAGAGAAGAGTGAACATGCAGATCACTCGCAATGCATCCGTCCCATTTCCTTTTCTTTCAAACCTTCGGGTCAGAAGAACTGATTATTTTTTTCAGTAGACTAGCTGCTCTTGACACACTGGGCCGAAGCATACATTTATAATTCGCTTAAGAAAATAGAAAATTCTTAATCAGTGAGTAATTGCAAAAAAATATGTGAGCACTTATGAAGGTCAGTATTTCATAAAAAATGCGTTATAAAGGCGGTATGAATATTTCCTTAAGTGATTGTAAACGTGGCAATGTGTCATTTGTAAAAGTTTATTTTTGAGTGGACACTTGGATGAACACGTTCAAAGTACAAAGACCGTCTTATTAGACACGCGCGCTTTCATTGCAGCATTCCTGGCAGGGAGGCCCTAGGGTTTGAGTTCTTGGACTTTCCACGCTAATTAGTTACCTAGATCAAGTTCAGCCACTGTCTAGAGGAAAATTGTGATGGGCGGCTGCTCTAATCGCTAGCTTTCCATGGATTCTACGATCAGCACCAGGCGAATGCCGGAGCAGTATCTTACCAAATGGGTAACGGACCGCGCTCGATCTTTCCTTCCTCTTTCTTGTTCTTCCGCACCCCTTATTTTCACACACACTTACATCCACTACACTGCTATTTCATGTCAGGAAACCAATCGGAGGTTTAGAGTTTGTCCCGTCTGAGGTCGTGCCCCGAGATAACTGATTGGAGAAAAACCAGCAAGCCGACATGTAGGTCAGCGTGGGATCTCACCATTCAGAGGGAAAGGAATAGCCACCTCTCGCGCTAAACGTGCACTACATTTAAGGGACCAATGGCCACAGCCGTAGGCGTGTCCGTAAACACGAATTAATCAATGAATCAATCAACACGTGCGCTTCGAAGACAATGGATTATCCATGTGACTACAGCTTTTTTTAATATTACGTATGATGTATTGTGTATAGAATACAGAGAGGTGAAAAAAGACATGGGATAACAATATGCAAGTACGTACAGGAATGAAATATGTTTTCGCCGCAAAAATGGAGTATCTGCGACGTTATATTTTATTTATCAAAACCAAACCGTCGAGTCACTCCCCTATGGGTATTCTTGGGATGCGCCGAGACCTCCAACCTCCGACATCACCACCGGGGATCTTAACGCCCTACCCAGTTTCTCTAAACAAACCTCCACTTTTCCCTCTTTCTCTCTTTCCCTATCCTATGTACTGAGAGTACCTGTGGGTTGATCATACATACAAGGAAATAAGAAACACACAACAAAAAACATATTCACGAAGAAATCAATGTATATTCTAAAAAAACAAACACATTATACTGCTATTTATTTACAGTTACTTCTGACAGGTTACGGTGTCATCCAATCGGTAGCTTACACATCAAAACTGTAACATCGCTATGGTGAAGTTCAACATTCCGATTGGATGAATAAAAGCTGATTTACCTCAGAGTCAGCTCTAAATAAATCCAAGTATAAACATGGCATAATAACACTGCTACAAAAATGGAATGAATTTCTACACGATATTATTGGGTAAAATTCCCAATGTATGGTCACGAGCATAACATAATTCCTTATCTTTCACTTTCGCCCACCCTGAAGTCTATGCTTGTGTTCAATCATTAAAGGCCTTTGTGTACAAAACAGTGTTCCCAGATTCCACCTATCTGGTTGCTGTAACGACAGCTCTCTCCATTGGCTGCTTCGCTCGCAGCATCCCTCTCAGTAACGTCCGTGAGAAGACGAAGAAACGCCGCCGCTATATACTGCGTCATCGTTTTCCAAGCACTATCACGAGTAACTCACTTTCGAAATTTCATCACATATCTAGTTATCTCACAATCCTTCGACTTCTAAATATTGCCGCTTTTGTGCATGACTCGCAGCCCGTCGGCCGTCCGCCTCTGCTCAGCCACACGACGCCAAACGCTCGCACCTGCCTCTCCGCCCCTCAGCTCCTTCCCCTCTCTTGCCAAGTGCTGATCCCTTCGAAGCGTCGGAAATCTGTCTGGTTTCTGACGTGATCGCAAGGGTTATCTACGCAAAGAAATCCACGTGCGTTTTTCTCGCGATTTGGGAAGGAAACCAAAATCCGGACCAAAGGGTAAACCCGACCCTGATAACGTACCAAGTGTATCTGTAGAGTGAAAATAGGTGATAGGAGATCTATGCTCTCCCTAGTGACCATAGTGTATCCCTATGAAATGATCAATGGAAGTAAGTCATCAAATGAGCGTACACATTAAGAAAGGTTTATCACCCCTGGCCCGACCAGCACATGCGTACAGGAGAATTCATAACGATGCTGCATTTGCGTTTAGAAAATTTTAATATAGTGATAGGTTTATATTAGCGATGGATGAGTTTTTATTAATAAAACTCATTTTATAACCTAGCAATTGTAACGATCTTCCCTTCTATTTAATTGTCACCTTTCCCGTCTCCTTGTTGGACGCTATTACAATCGGAAATATGTTCCGCCGTTGTGAAGAAATCCCAAATATGAGTAACAATGCATTGTAGTTATTAATTGTTCAAACAATTGGTTAGGTTGAGTTAGGTTAGGTTACCCCAACCGGGGTACGAAGGCCCGGATTCGAATCCCGGTCGGGGTGACCGATTCTTGGAACAAATTTAATGATCATCCCTTCCTTATCCTCATTCACAACTCTCCCCGTTCAGTACGGTACCACACACGTGGCACACTTTCGCATATCGCGGCCGGGTCGGTGCTCTGCTGAGAGCAGATGCCTGGAGAGGGAGACTGCGCAAGCTGGCGTAGAACTCAGTAGAATCTCCCCTTCCATCGCAGGGAGGAGCATGGCCACCTCATCATCATCATCTTCCTTAACGGATTAGGCATATTGCCTGTTTCAGCCTCTTTCCATCTCATTCTTGACCTTCCAATGTTTCTTTTTCTTGCAGCTTGTAATACAGGACTTGCACTGAAAGTCTGTCTTGCGGCATATTTCCAAAATGTCACCTATTGCTGTCTGTACTTCTTAAGTTTGTCATGTACTGTTTCTTTCCGTCCTAGTTCCTCTCTTATTTTTTCACTTTTTATTTGGACTTCTAATGTACAGCCCTTTACTCCTATCAGAAATCTCATTTCTGCTGATACTGCATGGCCACCTCTCGTGATGCAAAATGCACAACACAATCCATAACAGTTGATGCGCGCGGAAACTTCAATCAACCAATCGTGGCTCTCCTCTGGAAGACGGATTAGAGAAAGGTTTGGGCGGAGATGTAGTGGCTCGGCGGTACGCAGGCAAAAATTTCCAGCCTTCTGGGTGAAGTCTGAGCCCGGCAGTCCGGCGAATGGCCACACTCTTAGAATTTTGGTTTTGTGGTGAAATATCGTTGACATTTAAAATGAAATGATCACAGGTGTTGTCATTGCCAACAATGCTATTTATTTCAAGAGCATCTTTCGATGACTTAGCCATCATCATCAGTTTCTGCTAGTCGTCGTCCTTTTGTGGTAGTCGTTTTGTGGTAGTCGACTAGTCGTTTTGTGGCTTCCAGACAGCAGAAACTGATGATGATGCCATCGAAAGCTGCTCTTGAAATAAATAGCATTGTTGGCAATGACAACACCTGTGATCATTTAACGCACTCTTAGAGCATTGAATATTTGAATGAGGACCATATAGGGTCAGTCGGCGCCGTACTCGCCCCATATTTCAAAGGAATATTCAACCTGTTACTAAAGTTACAAGAGCAATTCACTTTAACATTACGAGGAGGGAATCAGAGCTCACTCTTGATTTCTTTTAAAGTTTAGGAAGTTGAAAATCATGTATATTATTAATAATGTACTTTTTTTATCAAAATCTGATGCAATTTATCACCACCATTTGGTATAATTTCAGTTATTACAGCGTCTTTGTGAAATAAAATTTTCGAAACTATTCACTCGAAAACTGAATATTCAGAATACATTCTGGAAACATTTGCAGTGTCTTAACTTTTCGTATACCAATATAGTTTAATACTAAATCTTACCAAATAATACATATAAAAAAACATGAATAAAATCAAAGTTTAGGCGATGATCTTCAGAGCTCTCCCGCCCTTGATAATACACGGGACCATTTATATCTTGACATTGCTAGAGTTAATGTTTGCGCACTTAATTAGCAATTAACTCATTGTAGTTGGTGGTAAATTTATTTTTGAGGTAACCGATTGTAATTATGCTAACTTAATAATAAGTCCGTTCGCCATTCATTGCGCAGAAAATCTAAAAGCAATTAAACTAATGTTGGCGCAATTAATTAACAATAAAATTATTCTAAAAGGTGGAATATTTGGCTTTGTGATGACCGTTCGTGATAGTGCTAGCTTAAGAGAGCTGAGTATTGACGCGACTTCTTCCCGCTTGAAGAACCAGAGGCGTAAGGTGAAGGAAGACTAGTAAAGAAATACTACAAGGCCAATATTAATAGTATCTCACAAAAACTGCCCCTGTCTGGACGGCGTAGTGGCTTGGGATTCTGACCTAGTATGTGAAGGCTGAGGGTTGGGGACCCACCTATGCTACAGGAGTTTTATACGTGAGTGTGGCGTGGTAGACTTTCCCTTTCAATCACGTACCTCGTGTGCAATTCATTCCGTCCGTAAACACTGACACTCCATGCTACCCTGCCATCCTTCGCGTAAATGAAGGCAATGCAATCCCCAATGTGTTCTTGCCAGGAAAAGAGGGAGTGTGAATGGTTAAAATTCCTACCTGTATAAGCTTCGGGACCGAGTATGACATTAATTATAAGGGTGCATTGGGTTAGTTTGTCAAAACAATCTGCAAATCTGTTTTTTGAACTGCGAAGGCCCAGCCTTTCCCTTCTCTTTCCATTTAATTTCAATCCAAAAACATTTTAAATTCGGTAACTAGTATATATTTAATATTTATGACACTAGGGGAACAGAAACGCCATGAAGACTTTAGGTACAAAGATTCAAATTGAGGTTTCACCTTATGAGGCAATAAACAATTAAATAAAACATTTGCATGTTTAGTTGCAAATTTTTGTTATAAACAAGTTAATTATCAAGTTGTTCCTAATATTAATAGCAATGAGAATGCTAATCCTCCTATAAAGGGACATAGTTACGTTACTGATGGTAGAAATTGCAAGAGTCAAATACACCGAAAATCTATTATTGAAAATGTCCCACATACACTATGGTGAATTCAAAATATTTTATTGTGAAGAATTAGAAGAAGAGAAAATGTAATAAATACTGTTGTGCTATTAAGTAAATAAAAATCTGAAAGAATATGGAGGTTAATGACACCTCCCGGGGCATTATGGAGCAATTATGGCTTACAAACAAAGTCGCCTATAAGCAACGGACCTGCTGCGACTCTTGGAACCGATTAAAATTTGGGAGGAAAAGGAAAGGTGGCGGATTGATTGATTGACTGATTAATTAGTGATTCCGGGAGCACCAACTGCTAATGTCATTAGTCCCGAAAGTGTAGTGCATGCTTTCCTCCTGAGAGGTGGCGGTGATCTTCTTCCACTGGATGGTGTGATCCGGCGCCAACCTACCGTCGGCTAAGATGTTTTCTCCAACCAGGAATTTCCCATCAGCGACGCACCGCTCCAACCGGGACAGGCTGTAAGCTTATGATTTGTGTGGCAGTGTAGGGCGTTTAAGTGTGAGTAGGTAAGGGGTAGGAATAGGATAGGGAAGAGGAAGGAAACATCGCATGCGGTCCGTGGCCCGTTTGTTAGAGTGTTGCTCCGACATTCGACTGGTGTTGATCGGAGAAAACACGGAAAATTACCGATCAGAGCTATAATATAATTATATTCCGACAGCTATAATTCTCCTTCTGAAAGCGACTGAACTTGACTTAGCTACCTAGCTATTGTCGAAAATCCTGCCACAGTCGTGACTCTAACCTAAGACCTCCCGGTCAAAGTCAATACAGTGACCATCAGTTTATGCTCTGAGCCACCTCTCCATGTGAAAGGTCCGAAACGGTCCGCACCTCGTGACCCGTCGACCCACTGTTAGCGCATTACTTCCCTGTACGCTGACTGATCAAATTCGCCCAAATACTCCTAGCCAGGGCGAGGGAAGTGAACGGAAGGGAAGGTCATTTTATTAGGCGATAAATTGTGATTTGAGAAAGTCCCAATCATGCCACTACGAAGAAGGCTAAAACGGTGCGTACGTGGGGATGAACCCCGCGACTCGCCAACCGGGACTAATAATCACAGGAGTTGGCACGCCTGGAAATACGAAATAATTATTTAATCAATCAATCAATTGTCTTCTGAAATACGTTCTCTTCTGATAATCTGCGATTTCTCAATTTTTTGGCTCAATTACATAATATTTCTTTGGTGTTCGCTTAGTTGGGAAGCAGAAACCTGATTATTCCGTTCACAAAACTAGTAGTTTGTTCTTCGGAACATGACATCCTATCGTTTGATTTTTTTTTTTGGTTCTTTCGCAACCGTTGTAACTTGTTCAACACATTCAAGGTCTCGAGATCACACCTCAGGGAAGACAATTCCAGATATCTGAAAAAGAAACGATTCACACAATTACAATTATTTATTATTACACGTTTTTGCTTCAGAACATTGTCATCTTACAGAGGGATAATTTAACAGATAACAAATATTGTGAAACCTAGCGATGCCTTCTTTCTCATCATTAAAGAGAACATTCTATAATTTATTACATTTTTTCTTTCTAGATTGTGTTATTGATAACGTGTAATTTAACCATATTTCGTTCAGAGAATATCCGAAATTCTGCCCAGAGTACCCGTGAGCTAAAGTGTTTAATTAAATATGCACTGGTTCAGATCGCTTTTCAACAACTTTTTCGTATAGTGACCACTGTGGTTTTTCAACTGTAAGGGTAGCTGTGGGAGTGACACGTAAGGACAACACAAACACACACAAAGTTCCATGTCCGAGGCGGAATTCGAAACCGCGACCCTTCCAGCCGAGGTAACTAGAGCCTTTCAGCTTTAGCGACCTCGGCTATCCAGGTCGACTACGTGTTCATGTTTATTTGGCCATTGGCAAAGGTAGAAGATTACGAGATACGTTGTCATTTATTTTATATTACAAGTGAAAATTGGAATTTGAAGCTTTATGTTCCAAGAAAAATGAATCGTTAATATATAGGTGATACACTCAAGGCGGGACTCAGACCCGTAACCCTTCAGACCGAGGTGCTCAGTCGGCACACGCTCTAGCTACCTCGGCCATCCAGGTTGGCGACAATTATACACTAAATCAAGTCCCAAAAATGAGACGTAATTCACAGAACAACAGCTGCCACCTCGTAGCGCGGAATGCCATTGACGTATTCCAATCTGATATTTCCTGAAGACGAGAAATTTTTCTTTCATATTACATTTAAATCCTATTTTTAAGAGAGAAAACTTAATTTGGGTAATTTCAATTAAGGCTTGCGGAGTGCTTGAAAGTAAACACATCAATACATTGAGAATGCAAATACATTCGTCACAACATGGGCAACAAATATCGATTATCAAATGGGTTTTAAAAATGTTCTAAAATATTAATTTGGAAACATACAACTAAAGCTCAATTCTAAGAAACGAACAGAGAAATATGAAATAATATGCAAATTCTAGCTTACGTACCATTCAACTGCCTCCAAATACCTTTCAAATTATGTTCATGAAGAGCAGGAAATTCTAATCGGGCGATTGTGATGCCAAATTACACAAAAAACTCATATTATTTTCGAAAAATTGCAGATGACCTTATTTGAAAATATTTTCGAGATAAATACATTTCATTAAGAAAAAAAAGTCTTCATAATTATAGTTGTAGGAAGACGTCCATTTTTTGGGGGGTAATTTTCGAAAAAAATCAGGTGCAGGTATTTCAGTGAACATGAGATCTGCACGATTCTCTTAAGCACCCTTCACACTATTCAACAATATAATTTAATTAAAAACGTTGCAACCATTTTTTTAACTTTGAAAATGTCCCTTTGAAAAGAGCTTCATGTAAAGTACCCCCCAAAATTAAAATATTGGTTTCAAGTTTAAGGAACCGCGACATCAGCCAGATCAATTGAGGAATTTCAATTTTTGAGGAAATCAGCTGTACGGTTTACCTGCTAGCGTTGTTCACAGACAGATGGACGAACAGACGTTTTGTCGTCAATCGATTTTTCGGGGACCCACAAAACATGAATTATGGCTACACCATGCGTTAGAAGATTGTTTCTACATTTAGCAACTGAATTTATCCAGTTTTTTCGTCATCAGGGCCCTGTAATAAGAGTTCTCCTGCCGAAAATGCGCCGTTTTTTTCGCGCAGCATTACATAGTTTTCCCTCTACTGCGTAAGCGGTAGCGACAAAGTAAAAATTAAACGGTATGCCCACTTCCCTTTTCTTACCTAATGACTTCCCTTGAACGACAACCTATCAAACCGGCATTTTCCCCCGGAATGGTGATATTTCAATATAATTTTCATTGTACAACACCTTCTGCTGGCCACGGCCTCGCCTTGACAAAACTTATTTAAAACCATGGCTTCGAGAAGCTACGTCGCTTTTCGGTCAATAACAATCTCTCAAAAAAGCCGAATTCGGCGGACGCATGATTGCTTCGGTGGCGTTTGCCCAATTCCCGAGAGTTTTGTGTGACCCACTGGCCGTGAGCAAGTGGCGAGCGGCATTTCAAAAGCTGGATCGCCTACCTGCCAATGCCCGGCCCTCGCTTCAAACGCGGTCCACGGCAATGGCGAAGCCATCTGTCGCAACTCGTTACCTCTCACTTCTGAGCAACGTGCTTTATGAAAACGGTTGTCGCAATGTTGTGCGGTAAATGCGGTCAACAACCGGTGCAATATGGGTGCGCTTCTCGGTGTTTTTATTGTTGAAGCATAAGGAAAGTGTTCGTGAAACTCTTCTAAATCCGAGCTTCGCCTCGTGGTCTCTAGAGAGCTGCGGTGTGGAGACGCTGAAAAAATTCTTGCGCACGTGACGCTGTAAATTCCCTAGAGAAGAGCCTTCACAAACCGGAGCGACTAGGTCAAAACCGGCTTCAGTAGTCTCAGAATTAAGTTATTCTTCTGAGAATTCATGCTTTTGCGACTACGGCCAATGTCAATAAATTGTGTTAAACACAGAAGAGACGAAAGCCGGATATTTTGTGCCGGATACATCCCTAGTGCACCCAGGCCCCCTGCTGAATAATAATAAATCATTATTGATTATCTTATTAAAATCTAAACATCTAAAAAGAAAGAAAATAGTAATCAACCAACAATGATCAATCACGTTTATGGCTCTAAAGGGGAAGAATGAAGTTAGAATCAAAAGCATCAGCAATCAAAAGGCCAAGATCAGGCAATAAGAATACGACAAAGCGTTTCTAAAAATTTCTGAAAATTATAAATGCAATATTTGTAAGGAACGTGATCATATCGTTTTAGCTTACCCAATTCTAGCAGTCTGAAAACATAAAATGTCACGATGTGGTCAATAGTTGTATAGTATGTGATGTCTGTCGGATTGTGTACAATACTGTACGACTTACATACTTATTATTAGATCTACACTGTTGTACTGATTGTGCGATAGCAGCAAACAAACTGATTATTGTTATTTCGTCTACTTTTAAGATGTTGCTATGCCATGCTATCAGAACGACTGAACCAACGAGTTTGATTGATTTATTGATTAATTAATTTTTTCCGGTCGCGTCAATTGCTTTGATCATTATTTCTGTAAGGGTAGCGCATGCATTTATGACGAAGTTTGCTGTGTTCTCCCAATGGATGGTGAAATCCGGGTTCGCCCTTCACGTAGGTTTGCGGGGTTTTCCCATTCAAGGTATCTCACACCGCCACAGCCAGTATAAGTTCTAAGCTCCAAGCAGGTCTTCCGTCATGCCTGATGGAGTTCTGTACGTAAGTGTATCTGTAAGAAAGGGGCGAGGATGGCACAAGGTAGGGGATGGAAAGATCCCGCGTGATCCGTAGCTCGTTTGTTAGGGTTCTGCTTTGGCATTCGCCTGGTGTTGATCGGAGAAATCATGAGAAACTACCAATCAGAACTGTTGGCCGCTAGAATTCTCCTCCAGATAGCGGCTGAGTTCAACCTAGCTATGTAAGTAGTGTCAAAAATCCTCTCACAATCGGAACTCGAAAAGTAGGACGCCCCGGGCAGAGATACTGCAGTGACATGAGATGATCGCCTGAGCCACCTCAGCCGGTAAGAACTTAGAAAGACGTAAAACAGCAGTTTGAAAATTGATAACAGCGAGACGTGGGGCGTAAAAACACAGGTGTGCCGGTAGTTTTCGGAGTTCTGCGATTGGTTTCGCATAATTGAGTAAGAACTTGTCCGACAATGTCTCCCACAAGTACTCCCACAAGTTCTCCTACATGTTCTTTCACGAGTTCTCTCATAAGTTCTCCCAAATTTTGGACCAAATGATCTCCCATAAGTCGTCTCAAATGTTCTGGCATACGTTTTTCCAAACGTTTTCTCAAATGCTTTCACAAACACTCTCTTAAACGTTCTTTCTAATGGGCAGACAATGAACAAATGTTCCCTCCAATCTTTTTTGAAATCTCTCAAATCGTCTCTCAAACCTTCTTTCAAATATTATCTCAAATGTTCCCCTAAATCTTTCTATCGTGTTCCCATACTGATTAATCGAGAATTAAAATTGTAAATTCAAAATTGTAAGTTTTTGTTACGAAATACTTTTATCAACGTCTTGCGGAGTATAGTGCAGTGCCGCCCCTCTTACAGGAAAGGGAAATTCTGAATTGCTTGAGTACCATGAAGAACGAAAACTCAAAAATGTGCAGTAGAAGGTGCCCAAAGATTTATCGCAAAAAATGCAATCTAAAAAGACCAGATTTGTTTAAGATCTTTTATCACCAAATCAAATTTTAATTATTTATTTTGCTCCACAGTCCTTATCTTTTACGGTCTTACATGAGATAACTGCTTCTGATGATTGTTGTTGATAATTGAATATGAGGGAAAGAGCAACGAGGGAATAAAAGGTAGAGGAAACAGAAAAAAACGAGAAAACCTGCCCCTAAACTGATTTGTCCACCACAAGTTCCTCATACATATCGTCGGGGATTTGAACCCAGGTCCCCAGAGATGGAAGGTGATTTCTCAGGCCACGCCACAACTGGTCGCCTACTTACGAAGTGAAGTAAAGCATGTTCAGTTCACAATGGAAACTGTTTGTCTCGTTCTCAAGTATTAGACGTGGATTTACAAGTATCTATCCAAGGAGGTGAATGCCCCAACAACCAGCGACATCAGAGCTGTCATCTCACAGCATAAAAACTACAAGGGCAAAAAACCTGCGGTGGCGCGCAACGCAACACGAAGATCACAAAGAGGAAAACGGGCAAACCGTTGACCGCGCACAGACAAGTGTGCGAAATGTTAATAAAAAAAACGACTACAAAGAAAGGTGATAAATATTCCCATTCATACGAATGCATTTGCGGTTCCTTACTCCTTGAAGTGCAAGGCCCCCAGCACAGTGTATGGGAACGATCCATCACTAGTCAAGAGGTCGTCGGGAGAGTGCGAGTTGAAGGACTACCATTGGGAGTCGAGCTGGGTCGGGTCAGACGGGCCAGCGACTCGGTACTCTCTCTCTCTCTCTCTTTTACTCTCTCGTTGGGGTGTCGCAAGTAGAGGTTGAGCGGTCGATGGTCGCAGCGTGCCGAAGGTCTTTCGATGCCCCAGGCGCGCTTTTTTGCTTCGGGTGGCGCCGTCGTCGCAGTCCCGCGGAGTGGCTGACGGGAAACTATGTCGAGAAGGCGGTGACGACGATTGCGACGGGTGTGATGTCGTCGGCACCCATGAAAAGTGTCACTCGTCAATTTTTTTAAAATTTTCTGGTGTACTCATTAAGTAGTACAGTGAACATATTGTAATACTGCAGCAAAAAACAGCGATTTTTCGACAGGAAAATTCATTTTGTGGGGTCCTGATACTGAAAAAGTTGACAACTTTTGTTTACTCAAGCGAGGAAATATTTTTGCTTCAGAAAATAGCATATTTTACTAGTAAAAATTTCATTAAGATTACTTAACACATTCCATTCATAAAATAAAACACTTCCTTTGGTTAAGATGTAACTATCGCCATTCTCCAGGAAAACTACATATTTTGAAATGTTTACTTTTGTTGTGTGCAGGCAATATGACAGGATTGAAGGTGACGAATAATATAAAGAGCACAGAGGCTGTGTTTGATAGTTGGCATAAGTATTGTGGAAAATCGGCACTTCGAAATCCACGACAATTCGAATTTCTCGACGCCTCGAATTCTGTGATACATCGAATTATTGAAATTTCTAATTTTATTAATTCCCCTGAATCTTCTCGGTAACTTGTGATAGGAGAGGTCGATGGTAGAAGCGGTCGATAGTAGTGGGGCCGAAGAGAATTAATGTTAAAAGTAGAAGCGGTCGATGATCGCAGCGGTCGATGGAAGAAATGATCCATGGTAATTGCGGTACATTGTAGTATTAGTTGCTAGTAGCTGTCAGTAGTAGTAGTGGTTTATAGTAGTAGCTGTCGATGGTAGTAGCAGTCGATGGTAGTAGCGGTCGACGGAAGTTGCGGTTGTAAATAGTAGTGCTTGACAGAAGTATCAGGGGCAGAGGCGGCGGCCGACGGTACTAGCGGTGACTGGAGTAGCGATGGGACGCAGAGGCGACGGCGAGTTGCCCCCGACTCCGTTGCCTCGGGCAGCGGCGAGCTAATGACGCCACAGCTAAACACTGGTTGGCTCACGCTCCGTTCACCTTGCGCCCGTTGGCCTGTGAAGCAACCCATTTACACGCACGTAACAGCGGCGACGGCAGCGGCGGCGGTGGCGGCGGTGGCGGTGGGCAGCAGGTGGTTTAGCGAGAAGAGAATGTCGTGGTCAGGGGCAGCGATTCCTGCCTTCTCAGCTTCCGCCAGGAAACGGAAGCGAACAAAGAACGTTATAATTCGCCAATCAAACTAGTTTCGGAATGGAGGTCCTGTTTGAAGACTCCGCATAAGGTCGTATGTTAAAACATTATTATTCTGTTCATTTCTGAGGACAATCCACTTATTGCAGCATTAAAATTGGAGAGGATCGTGCCGAAAGATACAAAAATACTAATAAATTTGAAGTGTTTAGCTGTAATTTTAAATTAACTGTTGTTATATAAATCTTACATTGTTTTAATTGTAACAATTATTTTCTGTCCGGGCTAATTATGAGAACGGCTGAATAGATTTCAATAAACGTTTTACTCATAGGTACATAATTAATCAGACATTGTTTAGGTTACCTATTCAAGCTCACAGAAGCGATCCCAACGTTTCGTTACACTCGAAATATTTTGTTGCTGGAAATGAATATGCAACCCTCAATGCATCCATGCAGGGAAGAGTGAGACGGTACAGGGCGAAGCTGGGCTGGTCGGAACAACGTTGATTCGTTGATGTTGAACGGGACGAGACACAGAAATTGACGAGACAGAGGACGGGACGTGAACGGTGACAGGGTGGTCGGAAGTGGGCAAGGAACGTGACGCTGAAGGGGAGTACGAGACCGGTCGGGAGGAACAAAACACGGTGGAAGCTAGCAGGCGGGGCAGGGCAAGGATGGGCGGGGTGGGCGGAACCGAGTGGACCAAGGCGCAGCGAAGCGGAATGTAAAAATGTTGCTCAGGGCAGGATTTGGTGGAGCGGAGCCATGTGTACGTGTGCAAATGCGCGAGTGCGTAGGCATGTGTGTGTGTGTGTGTGAGACTGAGATCGTTAGTACCGTAAGTGAAGTGCATGTTTTTCATCGGGAGATGGCGAGATTTGGCGCCGACCTCCAGTCTAGCGGGGTTTTCCCCAACCAGATGTCTCCGACCAGCTGGGCGCCCGCCCCGGCCGGGACAAGTTCTACCCGGTCTCTCGGCATGTGTGGTAGTGTAGTGCACGTAGATGTGTGAGTGTGTGTGTGTGTGTGTGTGTGTGTGTGTAAGGGGGTGAGGATAGGACAAGGAAGAGGAAGGAAAGATCGCGCGCGGTCCGTGGCCCGTTTGTTAGGGTACTGCTCCGGCATTCGCCTGGTGGTATCAGAGCAGCTGGCCGCTAGAATTCTCCTCCAAACAGCGACTGAATTCAACCTAGCTGACAAGCTACTGTCGAAAATCCTGCTGCCGTCGGGACACGAACCTTGGACCTCCCGGTCAGAGCCAATGCAGCGACATAAGTTTATGTCCTGAGCCACCTCTCCCTGTGTATGTGTGTGTGTGTGTGTGTGTGTGTGTGTGTGTGTGTGTGTGTGTGTGTGTGTGTGGGTGTGGGTGTGGGTGTGGGGCGGGTGTGGGTGTTTTTGTTTGAGTGAGTGTCAGAGGGAGGAGAGATGGGACAGACAAATATTAAAAATAGCTAGAAATTTTCTGATTTTCCTGTCTAATAGATCATTGTGGTATATATTACTTTGGCGATGTGGGGTATAGAAGAGTTACTCTAAGAATGGACCACTTTTCACAGGTCGGGAAATACATAAACATCATGTGGGGGGACGTCATTGCGAGAGACAGTGATGAAGCCATTTATAAATGAGCGATCTGTTAACGAACGTACTGACAAAATGGGTGCATGGGCCACGACCACTAGTAAGGTAGAGAAATGTTACGATTAAATCGTAAAGCAATAATATTGATATGTCATACTGAATTCAACAATAAGCTAAAATAGTTTTTGCGATATCTCCATTATTTTATAAATATAATAATTCAATTTATCAATACAGTATGATAATAACTCAGGAGGATTTATAATGATCATTATTTTTGCCTGTTTAATTGTACGGCCTTCTTGTCACCTGCCACCATTCTAGAGACATTAATGCAGATTTCCTGTAGCAAAATGGATTATCTTTAATTCATTAACAACTTTCAAATTAATTTGTCAATAGTCCTACTTGATCATTAAAAAATTTACCAATTTTCTTTTGCAGCATATCACAATCTACTTTCTCACTTCTTACAAAAAAAGTAATAATTTCAAAGTAATAATTTCATTGTTAAAAGGTTTCCCTTTTAACAAATCGTAAGCGTATCGTTCATCGTAGCAAAAATTGGGTATATGCATATTACATGCAGCATTCCGTCATAGGATGGAAAAAACTGCTGAAAGCGCAAGCACGCGATGTGAATACCGATAATATAATTTTTTATGGATGCCACCCGTAGCAAAACCGGTTGTCTCTAACCAATCTGCGTTGTTTGAAGTGAGGACGGTGAGAAGTCGCATACCAGTTGGATAGGCCTGGAGGAGTGAGTTGCGACGCAAATTTAGTAGAAAAAAGGCGGATCGCAACCCGGGGTGGGGGGAAGGGAAAAAAACACAAGGCAAACGACAACGGCAGGAGCAACACTCTCAACCACCGCTGTCACATGGGGGAACCGACGTCCGAGCAACGCACAAGGCCGGGAGCCGAGGCCTTCGTACCCTGAGCATCCTTGTGGTAGCGTGCCTCGTCAGACGAGATGTGGCTAGAAGGAACACGGTATGTTAATTCCCCTTTTCCCATTGGTTCACGTGTTTCCCATTGCACGTGAAACAAAAAGTGGTCGTAGAGACCTTCGAGATCATTCCCTTTGCTGGAATTATATAAATTCATACGTATAATGTAAAGTCCATCGCGGTGTGGTTTGCTTCTTTTTTTTGTGGAAAAAAACCTCAGCAATTTTGTTTTGTCAACAAAAAGTGATCATTCTGCATTCTTACAACCTTTTAATATTCAAATTCAGTTCACGTAGAAATTAATTAATTGCAAAATAAATTGCTTCTGCTACTTAAATTGCACAAAGTCACGTGCGTCACGTGCCGCTCAGTCTGCAGTGTTATAACAACTAGAAAGAGACCGCAATTATTGCTTGTACTTTTGACTTCGCACCGGTGTTAATGTTTGAAATACATCACGATTTTTCTGTCAATCTTTACATTATTCCGTTCTTTTGCGAGGGTTTTGAAATCATTTTACTTCGTGCCACAATTCATTATCAAAATTGCAAAATGCATGCCTGCATCTAACATTTCTCCTAATACTTTTTCTTCTGCCTTCGCAAATTGTTTTACAACTTAAAAAAATGGAAATTTTTAGAAATTAACCTCGTCATTATTTTGTATTCTTTTAATATTAAGATGTATTTGACGTGGAAATTAATTAATTGCTACAATTTATTGTCAAAATTGCAAAATGAATTTCTTCTAATCCTTATACTCTATACTAATTCACATTTGCGGCTTCGTTACTCCCGCACCTAGTAACAGTCTCACCTGTACTTTTTCTTTTGTCTTCACAAATCATTTTACGATTGAAAAAATGGGAATTTTTAGGAATTAACCCTGTCATTATTTCGTATCTTTCTATCTTTTAATATTCAAATTTTGTTTAAGGGGCAAATTATTATCGAAGCTTGACAACTAAATTGCTTGTAATAGCTGTACTGGCAATAAGTCACTTCACGCCGCTACGTATGGTGTTCCAGCATTTACTAATAACAGTACCTTTTCAAGTCATGCTACAACATTGTTATTTACTCATATATTGCTAAGTTACTGCGGCCTTCGCAGCCGTTGAAGGCCATTGCAAGTGTGGTGTTTGTATTCTAATATGCGAGCGCAGCTAATTGTTTTTAATTGCGGACTGAATTATGGGAAGCAATGGTAAACGAAGATTTTAGCACGTAGCACTTGGCCCAAAGTTCCTATAAGATATATTAAAGGAAGTGTGCAGAATACAGGAAATGTAGAAGTAGGAAAAGATTTTTATATATCTCAGAGAAAAACCAGCAGAATATAAAGTAAAAAGTTAAATCTTACTGTGAATGCTATATTTTATCCTTCATATTTTCTCATTCACGGAACATTATAGTCGATGTTCATATAAGACTAACTTCCAAGACCCCAAGGGCCGCACCTACGATTGCGGGCCGTATTTACAATACTCGGACGATCCACACCTCACTTCCTCATTTTGTTGATCTCGGCAGTTTGCCCGACTGCTCTGAAACAGGGGATGGATGGAAACATACTTGATATCAGGCCATGGCATGCACAAAGCAGGGTAACACATTGGGATAATTTTGAATTTCTGAATTTACTAGAAAAAAATCTTAAATATAAACCAAACCTATTTTTATATTCAGACGGTGTGCACGTGCAGTCTTCTCGCTCGAGATGGATGCAAGGGACTTTGGGTTTTGACTAATAACCTTTCGCGGGCTACAATGAACGGCACCATGGGCCACATGTGGCCCGCGGATCGCCGGTTGGACAATCTTGATGTAAGACATCGTGCAAAACAGTGTAGACAACTTAGATGTTTCATAAATGTTGAATTCCCCTTTGTAAAAATAAATTATTGTTATAATTGTTATTATTCATAGCTGGTCTTCAACTCACATTAGAGTTGATAAATAATTTACTAAGTAGAACGTAATACTCAACCCAAAAAACTCAAAAAAATAGCCTTCAACTTCATTTGATTAACTAATATTCTACAAGGAATCAATTGTGGTGCCTCGCCCTACTCTACACTTGTAAAAGAAGTGATATCTCATACGGGATTGATTTGAGAGGAACGATAAGGCCGAAATTCCACCACCATTTAAACTTAACATACTCTGGCAGAGCGGTCGTAGGTAATCAATGGGGTTGAATAGACATGGAACAGAGTAAATACACCGCAAAATCGATTTGTTCGACTATCACGTTTTCCTTTTGCCAATGCTCTTTAATAAAACGATGCGGAGAGCATTCCCGCAACTAAGGAATCATAACGAATTGTATCAGCGTAGGAAGTGATGATGAATTGAACTTATTTCTCTTTACAAGCCGGAATCATGTTTTGAATGATATAAAAGAATAATTAGGATTTCGTGCAATTAAATTAATATAAAAAACTTCGATCAAGGCGTTTAGAACTTTCTATCATAAGTTTCTATAAACTCATATACAGTCATAATTTCATACATTTCGTATATTAAGAGCATCAAAGTCTCTCCTAAGCAGCAATATGAATCGAGAATCTGCTGTATATGCCCTATTTTGGACATATACTGCAGATTCTCAATTCATTAGCGTTTCTTGGCGTGTCAAATGTTTAAGTCATTAGACCTATAAGTATAGTTTATGTTTATCGCTAAAGGTGGCGGTGATCTTCCCCCTGTATGGCGAGATCCGTCACCGACCTATATGTCAGCTTGCCAGGTTTTCATCTCCCACCAGCGGGGCACCGCCCCAGCCAGGACAAGCTCTAAGCTCCCGATTGGCCTCTCAACGTGTGTGGTACAGTAGTGCATACAAGTGTAAGTGTGTGCAAGTAAGGGATGAGGATAGGACACGGAAAATGCAGCAAAGATCGCGCGCGGTCCTTAGCCCGTTTGTTTGGGTACTGCTCGGGTCTTTCGCCTGGTGTTGATCGGAGAAACCACGGAAAACTACTGATCAGACTATCCGGCCGCTCGAATTATCCTCCAGTCAGCGGCTGAATTCGACATAGCTATAGTGCGATTTTTGTAACTCTGCCCATGAAGTCCCTATGGCCACGATGGAATATCACACGGCATTTTGCGTTCTTTCTCCATCGTGCCGCTAGAAGTCGCATGATCGCAAGCTCTGCTTGATACTGTCCTGATCATACAATATCTGGCGACACGACTGAGAACGTCGCGAAAAACAGTGACATATTTCATCGTGAAGACGGATCTTGAGGGGCAAAGTTAGAAAAATCGCAGTATAAGTAGCTAGTGTCGAAAATTCAGTCATCGTCAGGACTCTAATCCTAGGACCTTTCGGTCGAGGCACCGTCCTGACATCAATTGATGCCCTATCATTTCATGAGTCACCTAAGACAGTATGATTCTCGACAAGCGATTAGACGTGAACCACAGAATGACTCGAAATGCACCGCTGACGCGCATTGCAGTACTTGTCCGCCAGCCTGAAGCACAACCACCAGGTAAATCTGTTGCACTGGTGAATTACGTTTTTGTAAGAGGTTGCTCAACGCACTGCATGACTTTGGAGCGTCGTACTGGCGATCTACTTTCCCAATTTCGTCACGAGTGCAGTGTGCACGAAAATATAATTCTTGCATTAAAGGAGCAACGACGTCTTCAGTTCCTCGCGTGTAGAAACCACATTAGCAAATAATTCTCGAGCGTTGCAAGACGTGTGTGTGCTGTTACTCCATACATGAGGTTCAGATCAAGACCAGAGAAGGTCAGTGAAATATATTTACAGAAACAGTTTCAAATAACTGTCACCCCCACTTACGAACGTGCTCTTATGGGAATTTAATTGAATACTTTTATTCACTAATGATTTGTACAGTTAATTGGGAAGAAATCTCGCTTCATATGTCTCTCATTGGGCTCCGTAGAAGGCATCATAATGTATCTTATCTTCTCGACTTCATTTTAGTCTGATGAGAAGTTTGCATCTATCTATTTCAAAAATCGGTGTCTACCTGTCGATAGATATATGATATACTACAGTATACGAGTACAATGGCAAGGAAGAATGTGAAGCAACAAAAATGCAAGGATCCTGCGAAATCGCTTTATCACAATCAGTGATCAGCATTTCAATCTCGATACCCCGAAGTATGTTAATGGTGTGGGAAACAAAGCGAGGCTCCCAACTTACGAAATATATGAAATTATGACTATCTTTTGATTGAAAGTTCTGATAGATATATTGTGATAGAAAGTTCTGAGCGTGTTGCATCAAAGTTTTTTCGTAAAAATTAAATTGCTCGGAAACCTAATTATCATTTTAGTTCACTCCAAACCTGATTCTGGTTTGTAAAGGTAAATAATTTTAATTTAACTTCACTTCTCATGCTGCTACAACTTGTCATGATTCTTACTTGTGCAACTGTTAGCAGATGAGAGCTTTCGGCTGGTAATCAAATAACCTAATCATAATATCTATATTTTTGAGCGTGATGTCAAGATTTGTAAGTCAATGCGGATTATTAAACGTATTTTTTTAGTATTTTGTAGCATTAACACGAACTAATCGGTACGGATTAATAAACGCACTCCATTTCAACTTGGGTATTCGGTACCCTTTACTCTAGTGTGGTCTTTCAACGTAGCAGCTGTTAGTAATTTACATCCATGGTTAGAGAAAGGGGGAGGAAAGCGAAGAGTGGGTGGGGATGCGGAGGACTGTAATGGGCCTTCTCTAACCAACGTGATGCACGCCGCGCCGGGCCGTGCTGCCCGGGACGGGGGAGAGGGATTGGGCTGGTTGATTGGATGGACTCTGAGTTGACGGGGTAAATTAATGAAGAAATTGACCTTGCAGAAGTTTATTTTCCTTTTTGTACAGCTGTGCGGTCCTTCTGACTGGAGTGACCTGCTTTGCCTGCGTTGCCGTCTGCGTTGCGTAGTGGAGATGTTGCAGGAATACAGGTCCCGCACAGTGTGGTGTCGGGCCCGTAAACAGCCTCCCTGCAGCGCACGCGGCCCTCCTGAGATGGGTCGGACCAGTCACGGCACCCTCAGGTGTGAGAGGCACCGTTCGGCGAAGCTCACACCGACGCACCGCACCCGCACCGACAAATGAGCATCGTGCCGAACTGCCGCGGGCAGCGTTACGCGTTGCGCGAAGCGCAATAACTAATGGGATGCTTGATCCTCTACTGCCGAGGGCAGTGTTGCGACACGCGCGAAGCGCACTGGCTCTATACGTGGATCTCCACTGCCGAGGGCAGCTTTGAGAGATGCGCGAAGCGCACACTCGATCACGCGCAGAGAAAAATGTGAAAAACGTTGTTCCCGGGCTCGCGGAGCGTCGACCAGTGCCAGTCTCCCGGGGAATGTGCCGTTAGAGGCTGTATAGCAGACACGGGGGGAAGGGCCTTCTGGAGGGGGTAGCAGGCCCTTCGGCGGCCTGTGGGTGGCCGCCGGGGAAGGGGGAGGCGGCCGTGGGCGCGCCGGCTCCGTGCGGCGGGTGCATGAGGAAAAGCCTGCGGGGGCTTTGCGGAGTGTACGGAACATAGACTCCCGGGCTCGAAGCCGAAGGCGAGAATGAGAAGTGGGGGGTGAATTAATTGTTTCGTACACGACGCGAACGCCCGCGTTACATTTCTGATGGGAGTGGGCATAGGCGATGCACTGCGCGTACATATTCACCTGTGGCAGTTTTCACTTTAACTACTCTTACACGATTGTCTGCCCCAGGCATTATCTGTGTAATTCGCCCTAGGCGCCACTGACAGGGCGGGAGCTGGTCATCCGCAAGTAACACTACCGTGTCTACCTTTAAATTCTGAGACTTTGATTGCCACTTCTGCCTACGCTGTAATGAACTGATATAAGTTTTTGACCAGTGGTCCCAGATCTGCTGTGTCAGTGCTTGAATTCTCTTCCAGCGTTGCATGTGATCAATATTCTGAGAGACTGGCTTGTAAACCGGAAGTGCTTCGATTGGTCGCTGAATGAGAAAGTGACCAGGAGATAGATAGTTTGAGTCGTCTGGATCTTCAGTCATTGGCATGATAGGCCGCGAGTTAAGAATTGCTTCGATTTTAGCAGTCAAAGTGGAGAGTTCTTCGAATGTGAAAATTCGATTTTTGACTGTTTTTCTTAAAATTGTCTTGAATGATTTGACTGTTGATTCCCAGAGACCACCCATATGAGGAGACCGCGGGGGAATGAAATGCCACTGAATGTGGCGCGTTGCACCGGCTTGCTGTAGTGTGGATTGTACCACAGGGTTTGCGAGAAATTTGTACACTTGCGCAAGTTCTTTGTCCGCTCCTTTGAATGTACTAGCATTGTCTGAGTATATAGCTCGCGGGAGACCCCTGCGACTAGAGAATCGATCTAATGCTGCGAGAAACGCGGCGGTGGTGAGATCCGATACGACATCGCAGTAGACTGCTTTAGTACACATGCAGACGAATAACGCAATGTAGACCTTTGTAGTGACACGTGATCTGGGCCCTCCGAGGCGGGCGACCATAGGACCCATATAATCGATACCGGTGTTTTCAAATGCCGGAGATGGCGTAACTCGGGCAGCAGGAAGCTGACCCATTTGCTGGGACGCGAACAGTTTCTTCTCCCTAAAGCATGTAATGCATTTTTTCACTATATTTCGTATAGTTTGCCTTGTGCTTGGTATCCAGTACCTCTGCCTAATACTTGCCATGACCGACTGCGTGCCTGCGTGAAGTAATTTATGATGCACATGTACTATGAGAGACTTAGTTAAGTGATGTTTAGACGGCAAAATAATTTGGTGTCTTTGATCGAATGGTAGGTTCGATGCAGCTAGGCGCCCGCTAATTCTGATTAAGCCGTCCGCGTACAATGCAGGTGCTAGCGGGGCCAGGGGGCTCTTTACTGATACTTCTTGCCCGGTCTGCAAGGAGTGCAATTCGGACGCGAAAGAATCTGCTTGTACTACTCTGGCTACGAGCAGTTCAGCTTGCTCTATTTCACTGACTAATTGACTGCCGCTTCGTCTGTTTTCCTTGTGCCGACAGTTGTGAACAAACCGGAAACACCAGCCTATAGTCCGGATGATGTCCGAATACTGTGAATATTTCTGAATAACCGACATGAGCCTGAGGCGGAAATCTCGCGTGAGTGGGGGCGGCATGTGAGATCGGTTCTCTGCTGCTTGCGCAACGGTAATGTTTGTCACAAACTGGGGGAGGGTAGGTGCCGTCTGTGCCGCCGAAGTGGATTCCGTTTGCCTGCCAGCGAACTCATTAGGGTTCGAAAGCCAGGCCGGGCCTGACCACCATAAAACTGAGGCCTTAAGATCTGGAAGAGACATTCCGCGAGAGAGCAAATCTGCTGGATTTTCCTTTGACGGGACATGAAACCAACTGAAATTAGCAGTTAATTCTTGAATCTCCGCGACGCGAAGAGACACAAATACAATACGTTTTGCGGGTGGCTTTTGGATCCAGGCGCAAACAGTTGTGGAATCTGTGTAGAGATGCACAGAACTAATTTTGCGTTTTAATGAAGCTATCACTTTTGTCACAATTCGTGCTAGTTGAACAGCTGCGCATAACTCGAGTTGAGCAATGGGGCGTGGGCGAAGCGGCGCCACACGAGACTTTGCACAAAGTAAAGTGGCGACACATTTACTTGCAGTAACAGTCCTGACATAAACACAAGCGCCGTAGGCCTTTTGTGAGGCATCCGCAAACCCGTGAAGCTCTATGGGCTGCGAACTTGGCGAGGTGCATACACACCTGGGTACCGAGATGGTTACCGCTTCTCGAAGCTGGGAAATCATAGCCTTAAATTTACAATTTATGTCTTGGGGTACCAGCTCGTCCCACTGAATATTGACTTTCCACAGTTCTTGCAGTAAGATTTTGGCCGGGATGACTAACGGTGCTACAATGCCGAGAGGATCGAAAATAGACGAAATGCACGCTAGAATTTGTCGTTTCGAAAAATGTTGAATTTCGCGAAACTTTTCAAGATTGCAAGTGAGCTTGAGCGTGTCGTGGAATGCATCCCACGCCAATCCTAGTGCGTGGGTGGTTGATTCCTCCGAGCACGCTAACACCGATTCACACTGATGTTCCCTAATTTCTTCTGGAATTTCAGCGAGAACATTAGGCTCGTTGCTCTGCCATTTCCGTAAGGGAAAACCTCCCTTATTTAGGACATTCACTAACGAATTTACTATCTCTAATGCCTCTTGTGTCGTATCAGCTCCGGTAAGTAAGTTGTCGACATAGAACTGTGACGTAATGATTTCCTGAATGCGAGGAAGATGGGATGCTTCATCCACAGCTAATTGTTGCAACGTGCGCACCGCAATAAAAGGGGCACTTGCGGTACCATACGTGTTCGTTTTCAGTTGATACTCTTGAACTGGTTGCTGTGGCTCCGGGCGCCAGAAAATCCGTTGCCAATCATAAAACCTAGGATATACTTGAATCTGGCGATACATCTTAGCAATGTCTGCAGAGAGGGCGACAACATGAGTACGAAACCGTAAAGTTAACGAGAAAAGATCTGGTTGAATTGTTGCTCCGACGGCCAAGGCATCATTTAAAGAATAGCCTGTAGAGGTCTTTGAACTAGCATTGAATACGACTCGCAGTCGTGTAGTTTGGGAATCAGGATTCACCACACTGTGATGTGGTATGTAATACACCGGTGAGTTTACATGGGATTGTGGAGCTTCCTGCATGTGACCCATGTTTATGTATTCCTCCATAAATTCTCTATATTGCGTTGCAAGGGCATTGTCCTTTGACAGTTTTGCTTCGAGCGCGTAAAATTGTGACAAAGCGCGCGATCGCGAACTCCCTAGCTTCGGCGCGTCTTTTTTGAAAGGAAGGGCTACAATATACCGCCCTTCTGGAGAGCGCGACGTTGATTCTGCATACACCTTCTCGCAATATTGTTCCTCGGGAGATAATGGAACATTGGTTGGTACCTCTTCAAGTTGCCAGAATTTCTGCAGTTGCTGTGAGACCCTTTCTATAGAATAAGTGAAATTAGATCTCACTGCGCAATCACGCGTGTCTGCGGTGGTTAATGGCACGTTTCCGGACACGATCCATCCCAGTTCGGTGTTCTGGAGAATAGGCATTCCCTTTGATAACGGAATTTTGCCTGTTAACATGATTTCTGCTGCAATGGCGGCGCCGAGTAAAATATCAATCGATTTTTTGACATTAAACCGCGGATCCGCAAGCGGGAGGTTTGGAGGTATTTTCCACTCCCCGCAAGCGAATGAGACCGGTGGAAGGTCTGTGGTGATGGCGGGCATTACAATGAAAGCTTCTTGACAATGCCATTGGGTGACACGCGAAGCTATCATGAGTGAAGCGATGTTTCGCGAGCTCGTAGTGCCTGTACCAACAGTTTGGATCTCAACCGATCCCGCTGTACTTGCAATGTCAAGCTGCTTGATTAGTGCCTCTGACACTAGGTTACAATTCGAACCACTGTCCAACAGGGCAGTGCATGCATGAAGGTTACCGCAGCGGTCGCTTACTAGAATTTCAGCTGTCGGTAAAAGACACGGTGTAAGGCGGCTCGAAAAAGAATTTACATTCGCACTAAACGAATTTACGTGCGTCGAGGGCGGGGATTGCACCGCGACGGAGCTATTAGAATTGTTTTCTACAGCTCTCCCGGGCAAATCGGCGACACTGTTTTGAGCACCCCTAGCATTCCAGAATTCCTGTGAATGACCGTCGGGGGGCAATGTCTGGTTGCAGGTACTTGGGCCCGGTGGCCGCGAAACAATAGCCGGCGAAAAGTTTCCTTCTTCGCGGACTGCGGGCGAGCGCTGTTGGCTGCACGTGGAAGTGAAAGGCGCGTAGTTTCCTAGCGCCGGCAACTGAGCGTTGCAAATCGCAATATTTACTTTTGACTCAAAATACCCGTGCAGCAGTGTATGGTGATTGGCATTACACTGACGACATGTGAATGATGAGCAATTATGTGATTTTGAGTATTTCTTAAGGCAATTATGACACAGCCGCTGTTGACGGACATGAGAAAACCTTGCCTCTTGTGATAGTTCGCGGAATTTGTTACATTGATGAAGCATGTGTTCGTGGGCACAAAAGGAACATTTATTTCCGCTATTGTTGCTCGCATTGTTAGGTGGTCCCTGCCAATTACGGGCCACGACTTGTTTGGGTTCAGGGGGCGGTTTACTGTTTTGGACAGGCGTACCGGCACTGTTAATTGCAGCGATTTTGTACTGCCGTTCACAAAAGTTGTAAAAGTCCTTCAGTTGAGGATTTTTATCTAATGGCGCGTTTCGTTCCCATTCTTGCACCACTGCGGGAGGACAATGCGCAAGAATGCGATGAAGAATGAGTAATTCACTCAAAGGAACTTCTAACTCTAAATTGTCGAGAGCCGTGGCATGGGTTTGATAATGGTCAACGAATTGTCGCCATGTTTGTGGATTAGTAGAATCCAACACAGGAGGGCATTCTAATGCGGTGATGTGGGCGGTTGCTAGCAAACGCGGATTTTGGTATCGCAAATTTAGAGCGTGCCACGCTAATGCAAAGCTATTCGGCCCACTGGGGAATTGTAAAACAATTTGTTTGCATTCTGCGGGAAGAGCTTGGACAAGGTAGTGCCATTTTTCAAGATCGGTGGCATTCTTATTTTCAATTATCAGCGCAGTAAATAGATCTTTGAAACCTTGCCAATCTTCATCACGGCCGGAGAACCGAGGACTAGGAAGCTCAGGAAGCCTGACTACACTGGACGGCATTTCATGTGAAGAGCGATGTGAGTCTGCCACAGATGGTGTAGTCTCACGGAATGCAGAATGTTTCCGTAATGAAGCATTTACCTTCGAGATTAAAGCGAAATAACGGTTTTCAAAATCGAATTCTTGTTCTGCATCTGGGAAATTGTCTGATAGCTGTTTGGAATCATCTTCGTAGGTTTGCCAAACTTTAAGAATACGTTCTTTACGAGAAACTAATTGTTCGTACGTTTCCTCATCGACTACTTCGAAGCTTTGAATAAAACGTGCCTGGTTGTCTATGATTTTAACTGCCGCCGAGCATGCGGCTTCAAGCTTTTTCCGGAGTTTTTCTGCCTTTTCTGCCATATTAAATTCTTGTTTCTAACTATGATTAATAATTAATTTCTGGACTAAGATTAGGACTCGTGCGGTACGCTAACACGCACCCGAACACCTGGGGATAACCTTGAAAACTATGATTAAGAAATCGATCAATGACTGTGCGGGAACCTGCATTCCTGTAACATATTGAACACACGCATGCCACACACCTTATAACTAAACTTACTCACTAACACAAATTAATTGCATCATCAAACATAAATTAATGAAAAATTTGTTTAACACTGAAGAGAAAAAGTATCATTGAATTGTCTTTGCACAAACCTAGATTAACAATAAATAGCGGTAACACTGAAGAGAAAAAGTATCATTGCATTGTCTTTGCACAAACCTAAATTAACAATAAATAGCGTTAACACTGAAGAGAAAAAGTATCAATGAATTGTCTTTGCACAAACCTAGATTAACAATAAATAGCGGTAACACTGAAGCGAAAATCAACTCTGAATTGCATATCACATAACATTTAAATTAATAATGAATTGGTTTAACACTGAGTTGAAACATAACACTGCATTGACTTTGCATTAGAGCAAAGGAAATACTACTGATTAGAATGATTACTTACAAATTAAGCTTGCCCTGGCGATTAAAAAATGAGTGTTCACTAACAAAGTTAAATCATATAAATACATTGAACTACACACAGACAAGCAATTACTTTAAGACACAGAATTGAAATTAAAGATTATATCTGACTACAATACACAAATTACACTGTTCAACATAGAAAACATTATTATCCTTTGAAACTCTGCAAAGTAAATAAGCATGTGCAATGACTAGAATTTAGCAAAAATTGTCAACTCAGATATCCCGGACGGAGGACCAACTTGGTAAGAGAAAGGGGGAGGAAAGCGAAGAGTGGGTGGGGATGCGGAGGACTGTAATGGGCCTTCTCTAACCAACGTGATGCACGCCGCGCCGGGCCGTGCTGCCCGGGACGGGGGAGAGGGATTGGGCTGGTTGATTGGATGGACTCTGAGTTGACGGGGTAAATTAATGAAGAAATTGACCTTGCAGAAGTTTATTTTCCTTTTTGTACAGCTGTGCGGTCCTTCTGACTGGAGTGACCTGCTTTGCCTGCGTTGCCGTCTGCGTTGCATAGTGGAGATGTTGCAGGAATACAGGTCCCGCACAGTGTGGTGTCGGGCCCGTAAACAGCCTCCCTGCAGCGCACGCGGCCCTCCTGAGATGGGTCGGACCAGTCACGGCACCCTCAGGTGTGAGAGGCACCGTTCGGCGAAGCTCACACCGACGCACCGCACCCGCACCGACAAATGAGCATCGTGCCGAACTGCCGCGGGCAGCGTTACGCGTTGCGCGAAGCGCAATAACTAATGGGATGCTTGATCCTCTACTGCCGAGGGCAGTGTTGCGACACGCGCGAAGCGCACTGGCTCTATACGTGGATCTCCACTGCCGAGGGCAGCTTTGAGAGATGCGCGAAGCGCACACTCGATCACGCGCAGAGAAAAATGTGAAAAACGTTGTTCCCGGGCTCGCGGAGCGTCGACCAGTGCCAGTCTCCCGGGGAATGTGCCGTTAGAGGCTGTATAGCAGACACGGGGGGAAGGGCCTTCTGGAGGGGGTAGCAGGCCCTTCGGCGGCCTGTGGGTGGCCGCCGGGGAAGGGGGAGGCGGCCGTGGGCGCGCCGGCTCCGTGCGGCGGGTGCATGAGGAAAAGCCTGCGGGGGCTTTGCGGAGTGTACGGAACAATCCATGACAGTGGAGTTAAATGATAACTAGCTGACATTAACTCGCACACTTTCACACTTCATTTGAGTTCGCGAGCAAATGTGAAATGTAGCACCCACAAATGAGATGTTTCGTAACGAAATACGAATATATATTTCATTACCGGGCACGAATGTTTCACAAGAAAATGTAACAGAGAGCACTGTTTCATATTTTAGTAGCTAAATTCTAATAGAATAGTTATTGTAGTATACACTTACTTGCCTCGTTTGTGAAGTTTGAAATTCTCAAAGTATGTACGTGAAATCTCGAGTAGCTAATGATGGCAGTTACTGACCATGCGCAACCAAGAACAAAATTACCGACAACAGAAAGTACTAAAACTCAATGGCAAGTATCCAGATTTCACTCAGCGGTTGTTGTTGTGCATTAACGGTCTGGAAAGTCCCGTATGATGCAAGCGCGGTCAGCGGAACGCCGGAAATTTCATTCCGGATCTAAGTGACCAACGCAAATTTGCATGTGCAGTTCGTTGAGGTTGGTTGACTCCCTCATTTGGTGAGAATGAGAGTTCAATGACTACATGCAGACCGACACTGTCGAGTGCTGCGGAAACTCATGACATCTGACAGTTCTCCTTCAAATATTCGGAAGGAAACAAATGGATAATCTATATATTATTAATAGGGAGCACGATGTTTCAGTACATAATGTGCAAACAAGCGGATGAACGGATTTACTTAGAAATGGGTCATTCTATGCAAAAAAGTATATTTTATGACATGACTCCTTCAATCTTGAAAATATTTTGGGATTTTGTTGAAAATAATGCCTACATCATCGAGGTGCAATATTACACTTTTCTAACAGATTGTTCGGCAACAATGCACTCTTAAAACCTGAGACTTCTTGTGAACACCCTTATATTCTTCAATTTGTTTTGCCCTCATATAAACGTTTCTAAAAATTCTAAAAATTTGTGAGTATATACAAGATACGAAGTTAAATTATTCATTAAAGATCAAATTTATATCGCGCTGTTCTTGGCATACAATAAAAAACTTTTTTAAAACGCAATTACTAAAAAACCAAGCTTTTTAAAATTACGAAAAATCTGCAATAATATTTTATTTAGGGTGTTCTAGAAGCTATTAAATTTCCTTGATGATATCTTAAAAGGAACAAAAAATATCATTAAAAGCATCACCTGAGCGAAAGGGGCAGTATGCAACCCGCCACAAAAAATTCATTGCAGTACCTCTGCCATATAAGCGTGAACTACTTAAAAGAGCGGAGTACTCAGCCAAAGGTGCCTTTTGGAGAACAACTTCCCTAGGCACTTCAGTTGAATTTCATACAGGTTTTACTGAAAGTTTGTTCTCACTGACTGGAATGACACAGTGTTTTTGAAAATTGAATAAGCGCAATTTTTTCAGCCCGTCTTCCTACAACTATTATATTGAAGATAGATATTTTTCCTTAATGAAATCTGTTCTTTAAAGACGGATCTTTGCGTTAAATCATGCTTAAATTTCCGAAAATATGAGTAGTTTCAGTGTATTTTTGCGCGAAATATAGGCATTTTTTTCTCAAAAACGGCTCCAATTTTTCTTTTTTTCTGAAAGGGCATGTACACAAGAAATCATGGCCTAAAAACGAAAGTGTAAAAAAATGACTTATTAGTCGAAACCGACGAAAAATACAACAAAAAAACACATATACGGATGGAACATTTCCTTCTCTTATAAAATAAAATTAATTTCTATCCTAAACGCATTGTTCTAAAGTGAAAATAAAACAAAAGACATTTCATTAAAATCCATCCCTATTTATCACCATTGCATGCATTTTTTCTAATCATTCTTCCTATTCTACGATGTGAAGTTCATCGCATTCCTTTAAATCTTTCCTACGTTGATTTCCTTCTTTCATTTCAAACTATTTCAACTTACTGAGTATAACGTTAGCACAATATTAGCATACTTTCCTTTTCTCTTTACAGATTTTATTTTCAAAAACTAAAAAATTCTCTCAGTGTAATACGTCTATCCGTGATCCGCCTCTCGCGCATTCTCCCCCAACACACGCTTACTTATTTATTGTTCAATAAACTGATATTACCTCACTTGTTAAACACACTACGTTCTATTTTATTATTCTAATCACATTATAAGTTGCTAAATATCATTTTGACACTCGATTTTCGGCTCGTTCACATATTTGTCTTAAATAATAGAACTTGGTATTCGACATATTTTCTTGATGTAAATATTTGTTATTACAAAATATGTTTATTTGCTATTACAAAAAAACAAATAGTCTACACAAGGATGCTTCATACACAAGAAAGTCGATAAAAGACTCCACGACACAAAAGTATGAATTTCTTTTGTAGAAATAACATTGCTGCAATAAAACTATTTTAATATTTATGTTGCTACTAAAACTATTTGCATTTAGTTTTGCCAGTTCCATAGTAAAACCCACTTCTCCCTTTACTATTGCTAACAAAAAGCTATTACTATTGCTAACAAAAACTTCTCGATATTTCTAAGAAGAAATTGGATCCAACTGAAATAAAAAGTGAAAGAAAGTGACTATCTGGTTCATCGCCTAAATCGTTTCTAATTGGATCATAATCCAGGAAAAACGAGAAGTACAATGAGAACCTTGAAAACAAAGTCTTCTTGCCTTTTGCGAAAGCTCCGATAACTTGTTATTTCCTCATAAAGCTGTACAAGTTAAAAAAAAGTACACGTCAGTTAGTCTGAAATAATATGTTACACGAGCCAATTGTCATAAACGTGTTTTCGTTAATCTGCAAATAAAAAGAAAAACGTTTAAAAGAGGTTCATCAAATTCGGAGGTCAACCAGTTTTTGTAGTCCTTTACTCACATCTCACGTGACCTTAAAAAACCTCATTGACCCCATTCACAAAAAAGAGACAAATGGAATGCTAATCTTCGTTTCTTTCCAACAGCTTTGCTGAGTTACGCAGACACGAGAGAAACTGACAGGGACATATAAAAACTGAGAGGGACAGAGAAAGTGACTAGGAGAAATGAATGAGATGGACAAAGACAATCGATTCATTGACTGATTGAATAAATGATTATTTTGTGTTTCCGGGTCCTCTTCTATTAAAGTCATTAATTCCTTAATGCAGTGCATTTTTGTCACCGGAAGTGATATTTCCTTTGCTGAATGGCGCGACCCAGATCCGAAAGGCAAGTCGGCTTTCGGGGTTTTCCCTAACCCGGTATCTCACCAGCGGGTCACCGCCCCACCGGCTAAGTTCGGACTAGTTTCCCGACATGTGTCCCGTTAGTTAGGGTAATATTCCGGCATTCACCTGGTATCCATGACAGAAAACACGAAAACCAACGATTAGAGCAGCCTACCGCTAGAATTCTCCTCCAGATAGCGACTGAATTCGACGTGGCTATCTAACTAGTGTCGAAAATCCTGCACCGTCGGGACTCGAACCCTAGACCCCCTCCGGTCACTGAATCGTCCGTAAAATCAATTAATACTCTGAGCCATCTAATCCGGTCAGAGACGATCCAAACTGATACAGGAGGCAAGAACAAAAACAAAACAAAACAAAAAAAGACAGAGGTCAAATACAGAGAGAGATTGAAAGCAAAACAAAATGAAATGACTGACCAGTGAGGGACGAGTAATTAAATGTCACCAGTACAGACATTCCGACGTGAGACCACGAGCGTCCTCTCGCAAATGAATTCCCTGGGAAATTGTCGGCTGTCGTGCCACGCCGCCGCGCCGTGTGCCGTGCGCCGTGTCGCCCGTGCCGCGCCGAGAGGCAGGCGTCATCGCGGGGTTACCGAGGTCGCGTGGGTTTCTTTAGAGGTCGGCGACCTCTGCCTTGTTCACACTTGCCGCCACTTACGACGGCAGCAGCGGTGTAAAGTAAAGACCTCAGTCTATGGCAAAGGTGGCGAGACATAAGTGGATCGGAATCGCCCGCACGAACGGTTGTCTAATCGTCCGTCCAACCTTCCCTTCGTTTATCCATCCGCCCATCTATCTCCCGGTCCGTCCATCCGCCCGTCCATCCGCCGACCATCCGCCCGACCATCTGCCTGTCCATTCGCCTGTCCATCCGCCCGACCATCCGCCCGACCATCTGCCTGTCCATCCGCCTGTCCACCCACCGACTATCCGCCCGTCCATCCGCCCGTCCATCCGCCCGTCCATCCGCCCGTCCATCCGCCCGTCCATCCACCCGTCTATCCGCCCGTCCATCCACCCGTCCATTCGCCCGTCCATCCGCCCGTCCATCTGCCTGCCCATCCGCCCATCCATCCACCCGTCCATCCGCCCGTGCATCCGCCGACCATCCGCTCGTCCATCCGCCCGTCCATTCGCCTGTCCATCCTTCGTCCGCCCCTCCCACGCGTCCGCCACACACTGCGCGAACCGCCCGCCGCGGCGGCGCACGTGTCGGGGCCCTCGCCGAGAAGCGGGGCGACGCGACGCGACCTTGGCCGCGGCTCCGCGGCCGCCCGCCACCGCCGGGGCCGCTTCCCCCCCCCCCCCCGGCCGGAAGGCGGGCGCTGGCAAGTGTTGCGGAAGCACTCGCCCGCCCGCCCGCCCGCCCGCCCACGCGCGCCCTTGCACGCTCCACGCGCCGCCCCGCCGCGCCGCGAAGGTCTGGGAAAGGCTTGCGGGCGACTCTCAGGGCGCCAAATCCACGGAATGGAATACCGCCTGGAAAAGTCGAAGTACAGTAATCCCTCGACATCCGCGAATTCGCTATTCGCGAATTCCGAACATTCGCGATTAGAGAAATGTCACCAGTTTTAACATTCGCGAGTGTGCCCTTTGGTCATACATTTTTTTGATTTTTTTTTCATTTCCTTTATCAGCCTCTTAGAAACGAACTATTCAGATGTCGGAGCTCAAAATATCACTTTCTGAAAATATCATTTTTAGATGTTAATTATGAATTTTGTTTGTAGCAGCGCTTACTCAGTTCTACTGTAATTGACTGTCAGATTTTTTCCTTTCTTTTTTAAACAGTTTTTTGATATTCAGGAACCCAGTCCATCTTTCTTCATTAAAAGATGGAGTCAACATTCGTGGATTTAACATTCGCGATGTTTTTTGAGAACCTTACTCTCGCGAATGAGGGGAAATACTGTAATTGACACTGTCGGGAAAAGTCAAGGTGTTTGTCTTTGGTAAAGTTAGAGAATACGAGAGTCTGGATAAGTCGGATAATTTTTATATTGTGTGAAGTAGTACATCCGACATTATCTGGAAACGTCACGGAATTATCTTGGTCCGGCAAAGTCAAGGTATTTGATATTCTAGGAAAAAATCAGGGCACATGATATTGTCTCGAAAAATTCTGATACTGGTATGTCCGGATATTACAAGTTTCGGAAAATACCAGCCGAAGGCCGCACTGTGACGGCCGAAACGTTGGCAAACGTGACTATATGAAAGATGCGGCGTCTCCAGATAAGAATCTATCGGACCGATTTACCTCCTGGTCAGTAGCTGTCTCGCTGATCTGAAAAATAAAGACGGCTGCCACAGACACTGCTCATGGAGGGTTTTGGGTTCGAATTCTCCGCAACTGTGGATATTGCGAAAGAACAATAATATCTTCTTTTGCTTCTTGAAAATTGCCAGCAAACATTACTTCACTCTGAGCTTACAGCTTGTCCCGGCTGGGACGGTGCCCCGCTGGTGGCAGATACCTGGTTGGGAAAACCCCACTAGTCGACGGTAGGTCTCCGCCGGATCTCGTCATCCAGCGAAGCAAGGTCACCGCCACCTCCCGAGCAAAAATGTGCACTACACATACGGAACTCATGAACACAACAGGTCACGCACCGGAAATCACTAGCAATCAATCAATCATGTTTTCACTTTGACCACATTACGAGCAATATCAGAGTGAGCAGTCGCTCGTAAGAACATAGCGACGTTATGAGCATGGCCTAGAGCTGCTCCCGTTCTGAGTTCACAAGATGTATCTTATACATTCCAAGGGCATTGCCTTCGCCATTTCTGAATAATTGCGCCTACCTAAAGACGACAGAGTGTGGGTAAAATTAACATAGTGATAACTAGGGAGCGGATTTCTATGATTTTGCCTATTTTTGTCCGTTGGTTCACGACATAGCTAAGTGAAATTTCTCGACGTTTGGTTAGAATATGATGCTATATAGATTAAAATGTTAGTGCATATTTGTGCATATTTGGCTGATTTTTCTTGTTAGTGCATATTCGTTTAATTACAAGCGTACATTTTGCATATTTCGTTAAAAAGGAGACTAATCTATAAAATGTTTCATCTTTTCAAAGAATCTTATGTAATTGTGAGCGTTCATTGATTCAAAAGAGCCTGTCAGAGTTTGCGTTTTTGTCTTCTGTAGATGATAAAATACTTGGGCAAATGTGGGATATTTCTTGAGAACATATTTTTTGAACTAGTCAGAAAAAATTCAACAAGACATACACTGTACTTCACTAAGGTTTACTTCGATTATTCCTCTCGCGAAGTAGGATAGATTATATTACGTTTGCACAAAAAATATATCTTTTCATTTCAATCAAATTTTCATTTCATTCCAAAAATTTTATCAAGACGGGTTTCCAGAAAAAATGATATATTGTTAATTTTAAGTGCATATTAAAGGGCATATTTCAGAATTTTTAGGTCATAAATGCATATTTTTAAGAGCACATTTCAAGATTTTTTAGGGCATAAAAATCCACTCCCTAGAGATAATCTATCAGAGCTTGAGCAGCTCAATCATCAACTCATCGACCTTATATGGTTAGGGAAAGAATATGTGAAAAGGGATACATTGAGGTACTGAGAACAACGGATAACTCTCCCTTTATTTGTGGGAGAATCAGAGCTCATTGTTGAATTTCCCATCTGTAAGTGGTTGGGTGCTGAGGAATCACTGAATCTAATTAGTGTACACTAATTGTTATTACTATTACTAATTATTCAGCATTCATTATAATTTCTCAAGAGCTAAGTCTCAGTTCCCTACTTTGCTGCGTGGGGTACATTTTCACATGCCAGAGAAGAACGAGAGAGCATGAGAAGAACGAGATACTTGCTACTGCCTTGTATGAAGTTTAAGTAGTATGGATGAGTTGATTATGGCAGAGCCATAACTGCCTCATTTGTAGACATTTCCTTTGAGGAGGTATTAACACCTAATAATTTTACGTCAAGTAGTAGCTTTCTATTAGTTGAGAACCAAGGCAAACACAAATAGAAAGAAGGCAGGTATTGGAAATAAAAATCGGTAGGTAAAGTAAGATTAAAAGATATAATAGAAACGACAATTAAAACCGTGTGCATAGTACAAAAGAGTACTACGCAGTAGCCGAATAGTCTATTACGGCTATTATACTACTCTCTATGGAGTCATAGAGAGCATATATATTCTGTCTAACAAACTACTGTAAACTAATAATTGCATTTAATTTTGACAACTCCCCATTGTTAGCAAGGTAATTCTTCATCATTCCATTCAATACAATTGCATATTGAGAGAAAATTCTTACTTATTTTCAAATGAAACTTTATATCCTTTGACGTTTACTTCTTGTGCTCAAATCTTTCAATGCAGTCTAACAACAAACCTCAACAAGCTACTTTTAATTTATTGCCCGCAGCTGCAAATACTTGGGAACATTTTTCTATATGCATTTTCTACAGATTATCTACATGTAAATGATGAGTATGTGCTGTCCAAATATTTCATCGTAAAATACAACACGGTTAACCCGAATGGATCCACTGTACTCCTCAATTTAGTCACACATTTTTCCAGTCTTATTTTAATAGTTTTGGGACTTTGATGGTCGATAGAAGTTTACTAAATAAATAATTTTTGTTACAGGTATGTGAACAACAATGCGGTTTACGGGTCAGATGTACAAAAATGTTGGAGTGGAAAAAGAGTAAGAAAACTGATAAGGTAAATAAAATACATTTTATCTACCTGAATACCCTTCCTTGCTTATTACAGAGTACAAGAATGTGTGCTTGCATTGTAAAATTCGTCTGTTACTGTCATTGCAGATATTATTAAATTGCTTCTGCAGTTATTATTTACTTGATATCTATTTTTGTATTTCAAGAAATTAATCTGTTAATACCTTCGTAAGTTTTCATAGCATTGTTACAGCAAAAAGGGCAGTTATGTTATTAATAGACACAGCGTGCGCCCTAAAGATCGTTCCAAAATCATTGCAAATAATTTCAAAATTGTCTTTTCGTAGATATCAATAATATGATACTCCTTGTGCAGTTATGTGCTTCAAGAAGCTATTTGCTTATTGAAACTCGAAACATATAAGGATTAATAAGATATAAATAAGGATTAACATACAAGGATTAATAAGATCAAGAATTTTTTATAAAATTTACAAAAAATTAATATTGTAATTTACACATTATTTCGAGAATTATGTAATGCAAAAAGTGTGAATTCATCCGTTTTTCTTCCGATCCTCACTTGTGTGACTATTGTTCCACGCGATTACTGAATTTCACTCGGAAAATTTCAGTCCTTTCCTCTCATTTGCATTGGTGCGAATGTTTCCTTGGCATTTACTGACAAAATGCAAAATCGTTCTAAGAATCAGTAATCTTATTTTTCGGATCATATTCAGACTTTTTTTAGCTCTCATCGAAAATCTCGAATTATTTGAAAAAGAAAAGTTTGACTTTAGAAATGATGAACTTTGTAAAAAGAGTGAGTCGAGGCGGTGACGAGTTAATTTTGCCACGAATAAAACTGCGTTAAACATTTATATTATATTTTTTGTAAATAACGATTTGGTCGATTACCCGTGTTGCTCGAGTGTTAATTGACCAGTTACAAATTAAAATCCCCATCCATCCTTCTGGCTCCATGCTCTCCCCTTATGCCGCTTTCCCTCGTCCCTTTGCCTCATTCCACCCTCTGCCCGTGTAAAGGGGAGTTACTCTTAGAAGGGACCACTTTGGCAGGTCGGGAAACAAATGAACTTCTGCAGAGCGATGACATTGCAAGAGTTAGTGATGATTGAGACATTTATAAATGAGCTGACTGTAAACGAACGCAGTGACAAAATGAGAGCATGAACGTAACTTGCAGTTATATTGCTACCAGTGGCAAAGCGGTAGCTGTCTCTTCTTACAGTAATCTCTCTATACCACCCCACCCTCTTCTGCTGACCCCCACCACCCTCTTACCATGTCCCGCCCACTCAGGGGCGGATCCATACGATCATTTTGGAGGGGACCATCAACGATTTTTGTTAAATAGTAAACATTTGTTATAATATTGCAAATTAATTTTGTAGGTATATGGTATTATACAATATTATTTTTAAATAATTACATAATTCTAACATAAATAAATATTTAAATCAATTTTTCCACATAAAATTAGGTAACAAACTAAAACTCTAGGTCCGTTTTTTTGGGTGAGGGGCATGGCCCCCATGCCGCCCCCCCCCCTGGATTCGCCACAGGCGCTCACTCTTCCAACCGCCCGTTGTGCCTGCTCTACCCGCCCCTCTGGCTACACCCGCTTGGCTTACTGGGCCCCCTGCCCCTCCCAACCCCCATGAACAAGTTTCGCCACCTACATGCGGGAGACCTCGTTTCTCTTAACACAATTGTGTTGAGGTGTAACAAACACAGATCTCGAACCTTTCTGGTTTTTTTCCTGCTTCGTAGTGGTGTTCGTACTAAATTTGGGACCAGTGGCTCCAGCGGTTCAACAGTTTTGTGAGACACTCACACACATACATTTTTATCATTAAATATTAAATATAAGATTCACGCCATTCAAGTAATTTTCAAATGCCAATCCTTTGCTGGTCATAAAAAGAGTAACTCCCAATTTTCAGGAAAAGATGTTACCAATAAGGCATTTTACAACATAAGCGCAATAAATGTAAGTTTCCTACGCAGAACTAATCAGACAACCAGAAGTACTTCTTCGCAATTGAGAGTAATCAACGTCTTTTTAAATGAGCTATAAACACTTTTTCTGTGTTAGAACTTTCGTCTCCAGATCAAAAAGCTGCTCTTGAAACCTTGACATCAACGAAAGATTACAGCGACCACCGGCCCGGGTGTAAACGTGTCTCCTCAAATGGAGGTTGAGTAGGATTGGAGCACAGTTTCACCGATGACCTTCGATTTACATAACAGTGTTCTCATTACCAGTGATATAATCCTTTTAAATATCAAATCAGACTTGTAAAAGTGGAACTCGATTAAAGTTGGAAGGTTGTTTGCAACACCAAAGCACACATTTTTATGTATTTTTAGAGAGGAAGAATTCTAAAATTGTTTTAAATGTGACCTCTAAACCTGAACCTAAACCATCATAGCGCTCACTTCCTCCTCTCTTCCATTTAGATCTTCATCCTTCATCAATAACTTCTTTCTTCGTGTTTATACATATCGTATCGTCTTGGGCTGTCGCTCTGCCTAACCTGCTTAAATGCCCGTATTACAGAATATCATTCTTGTTTCTGTCATTTTTAATGTTCATTTTTCAGATTTCATTATTTCTCTAATACTTGGGTTTTTAATTTGTTGTCTTTATAGTTAGCAGTATTTTGTCTCTTTTGCGAATTAAATGTAAATTGCGATGTGTGTAGCCTTTCGTAAGAAATTTCAATTAAATTGTGTTATTAGGAATAAACACTTTTCACGGAAGATTTATCCAAAACTCTATTATCATACAAGTACCTGCATACCCTGGAAAGAGGTTTTGGGAGTTATTAAGATCCCTCAGAACACGATTCATCTCGACGAACAGATATTGCGACAACTACAAAAAATTAAGCATTTATGTAATGATAACAAAAACTACCCCCATGACACGATATTTGCAAAACGATATATGTGAAGAGTATTTTTTTGCTTCAAATTTATCTTGGATTACATGAGTTCCCTCTAAGAAGAAACTTAATTTTATTTGTCTTCACATCTCATATTACAATAATGTTGAAAGAATTGCTTAACAATTATACTATCAATATTCAGTCTGCAATTTGAAAAACATTTTAACAGCCAGCTAATAAAAGTAGTTACACGAAGAAGGTTGGTCGGATATGGCAGGAGAGTCAAGGATGTGATCAAGGTTCTCTTAATTGCAATCCCTTGAATAGCCGTGCTCAGGCAATTTTTCTCAAAAAACTGTTAATTGCTTGTACCATTCTACATCTAACTATTGTACACAGTCCACATTTCTAAAGAAACGCATCGAATGGAAAAAAACTGTAATTAAAGATAAGGAAAACAGATGTTCTCTTCATGTAATTGAGAAATATATCAAGACTAGCATACCCGTGCGAGAACTCTTGCATGCTGTACCCCATTCTCTTCCTTATTTTTCCATTTCCGTATTAAGCCTGTAATATATATTTTTCTTTAAGATCCTCTTATTCTCCGTCACTTGTACTATATGTCACCTTAAAATTGATAACAATAAATTACCCTTGTCAATACAAACTATTCTTATTGAAGTTTATTATCGAGCAAAGAGGTACACCCGTGTAATTCAATCGCATAAAATATCAAGTAATTAGTAATTTCACATACAGTTGCAGATTCTACGGGCTCTGAACACCTGGGGTAGAATCGAAAAGCTTCGAACCAGCAAAAATGTAATAGAATGGTCAAGAAGATCTCGTCTTGTAGATTAAGGTGTGGGGAGCGTTTCTTTAACTTCAAACATTTTTTAAGCCCCTAGAACGCTTCGTGTAGGATTTATTTAACAATATAGATTCAAAAATCCTGACATGCGTTGCGGGTTGTATTTTACATGAATATTTAGATGCGTTTTTTTAAACAAATCTTTGTAAGTTTTGTAGTCAAAATGCAATTCGTCACGTCTCCCTGAAATTACCTTTCTTTAAAGATCGCATTTATAAAGTTTGATTGCGTGTTAGAGCCGCAAAGGGAAGGTACACTACTAAAATAATATAGCAGACAATAAATAATTACTCAAATATTAGGATGAATATCATAAATAAAAATACAAGTTATTCTCAGAAATAATATACGTCTACAGTGTAGTTCTATTATCAAGTTCCATATCGTATAATTCAGTTTTTTTGTCGGCGAAGAAGCTCAAAATATCAGCTTATACATGCGATAAGTAGTGCGTGTAAGTGGCAGTGTATGTAACAAGACTGGATAAGTAATACTTGAGAATGCCATTGATTCGGTGCAGTATCCACGAAGTACCCTTCAACATGTGGAAGCATCATTTCACATGAAATCTATTTCAGACAGTTCAAATTCTTCACGTCTGCTGTGATTTCCTCTCCTGATACTCACATACCATTTATTTGGTTAACATAATTATAAGATAGACAGTATTTCTATGGCAGCAAGGTTTTACCGTGAAAGCAACAAAGGTCTTGTTCAGTAGGTATTGATTCCATGATTGATTAATTGATTAGTTATTCCGGGTGCGTCAATTGCTGACGTGATTAGTCCTGTAAATGTAGTCAATGTTTTTATGAAATGATATGGCGATGATCTTCCCCCGCGGGATGGTAAGATCCGACGACGACGTACGTCAGCTTGCAGGAATTTTCCCACTAGTGGTAGCTATAGCGAGGCGCCGCCCCAGCTGGGACAGTCTCTAAGCTCCGGACACGTCTCCCGACAAGTGTGGTAGTGTAGTGCATGTGTAAGTGTATGCATGTAAGGAGTAGGGAAAGAACAAGGAAGAGGAAGGAAAGATCGCGCGCGGTCCGTAGTCCATTTGTTAGAGAGTTGTGTGTTTAGTTTAGTGCTCCGGCATTCGCCTGGTGTTGATCGGAGAAACCTCGGAAAACTACCGATGAGAGCAGCCGGCCGCTAGAATTCTCCTCCAGACAGCGATTGAATTCGACCTAGCTGAGGAGCCAATGACGAAAATCGTCGTACAGCTAGTGTCGGGGCTCGAGCCACAGGACCTCTCGATCAGAGGCACTGCAATGGCGTCAGTTGATGCCATGAGCCATCGTTGCCGGTGGTATTGATTCTAGAGTTATTTTTTTAAGCAGGGGATAGTCCATAGTTAATTTGATGGAATTTCAGTGCAACTAAATACTTCAATTTCATACTACTATTATATAGTCTGTGGTCACAAATTGTCCAGCATAACGGTCTCGAACGAACTATCCGCTAAAATCACTCCCACTGCGTTTGGGCTCTTCGTCGAATGGTTAAAGAGGAGACACACAAATATGGACGGATATATTTACCACGTAATCAGAGAGAACATGGTCTCCTTCCTTTTAAAATCAATATTATTTTTTTCGTAATACTATACTGTTATATTGACTTTATGCGACCAAACAGTGGAACGAAAGGATACGTTAAGGATTTAAGAGAAAGCCGTCCGTTGAGAACAATCGTAACAAAAGAATTGTAGCTCAAGTTCGCATGTGAGTTTTGCGAAACCAAGAATATCTATTTATAATACCTGTGGTAAAAGTGTCATTTTATTTTGAGAGTAAGAAAGATTGCGACACGAGGCCTACTGGCCGAATGGTGCAGTTCTACGAGCAAAATAAAATCGCTTCTAGCACAGGTGTCATACACAATTTTTAAACACCCTAACTGACTTGTTTTATGTGAATTCAAGTATGCAAATCACAGTGTAGTATTCAAGTATGCAAATCCCCAAAGGTGAGTTGTAGCTGATGCGATCAGACGAAAATATTTTGTTTATTTTTCTTGAATTAATAGTTTTATCTGAACATTTGTGCACCGTCCGACTTTTAGCTCTTGGGTTAAAAATTATTTTTTTAACACCATTTGTATATCATAAAAGTAACCGCTCGTGCTAGTAGCAGTATAAAAATATATTTCTTATACTCGTGTATATGGTTATTCTCATAAGAAGGTGTTATTACGAAAAGTGTTGCACACAACTGATATCACAAATAATGGACTTGGTTATTTGCTCTACATCGGCCTAATGACATAAATACTAGCAGCCTGCAGCAGCAATCTGCTGAACGACGAAATTGTTTTCCAAAAAGTTGCACGCAACAGCCTAAGAACAACAAATAAAATACTTTCCTATAATGCTGCAATAAAATAAACAATTTAACAAAAACAATATTTACAAATACTGAAGTAATTTAGTATATTTTTACAGTACAACAGTTCTTCACATACCAAAACAATAAGAAAATTGCTGCTCCTTAGCACGAGAATTGTCAATATTTGTTGGCGGGAGGCTTTTTCATTGGAACCTTCTGTAGCACATCAGCTGTGCCGTAAACAATGACGCACTGAGTATGAAAACAGACAATAACACAATCAAGTGCTTGAACTTTTCACTGAAATTTGAAACTTCGATATCTTTTTTTTTGCCTCGAGTTCCTGGGTATTAAACGAAACCGAAGATACCTTCCACGTGGCCGGGGGCTACATAGTTTTCTTCCAATTTCTGGGCACATTGGAAATTAGTATTGTTCTGTAGATAACCACACAGGCATAACATAATGTCAGTTCAAAATACAGCTACATTTCAGTTTCCCTTTCGAAGTGAAAATATGATTCGTGGCCAATTCCCCGAGAGAAACGCGAAAGGGCGGCTGCCTGCTCCATTGTGTTGGACTTGGTTGGACGCGCGTGCGACGTATCGCGGGCAGCGGCGCGTAGTTCCGGCAGCGGACGCGGGCACAGGGGCTCCCGCTAGGCGACAGCCTCAGCCTCATCCGATTGCCCTGCAGCTGCACTGCGATTTTCTTAACTGACAGGAATCAGCTGTTTCGCTACCATCCAATCGGAAGCTTGTATGTTGAGTTGAATTGAATTGAATTGCCTTATTTTACGTGGCGAGACTCAGGCCATGAGACCTGCTCTTCCGTCTGACCACGCCAATTTCGCTACGCTCCTTTCACCAACTAGCGGAGAAAGAAGGTATTCCATGGGCGACGAAACAGACGATTTTGAATTATACTCAGAGGCGTCATATAGGCTTGAGGATCTTTTACATGCAGTAAATCTACTAACATGGGACAGCCGGCTTTACTTCCCCTCCGAAGGAAGACGTACGAAGGATTTTCTCGCTTCGATCGGGTTTGAACCCGCGAACTTGGGTATAACAGTCCGATACGCTAACCGTTACACCATCGCCGCCACGTATGTCGCCACAATGACGTCACTATGGTGACGTTAAAGCTCCCGATTGGATGAAACCGGCAACAACTGATTTCTGTCTGGGGCAAAGTTAAGAAAATTGCAAGATAGCGGAGATGCTCACTCTGAGTTGCCTCGGAGAGAAACTGGGGTGACAGAAACAGTAGATTACATGGCAGATTCGGAAAGACGAGAAGCACATGCATGAATTATCCCAATACAATTATTGCGAACATATGGAACCCTGAAAAACTTTTTAAGGTGTCGGATAAATACGTTATTTACGCATCTAGGGAGTTCTAAGGGTTCTAATTATTCTTCGAGTAGCGACAAAATGTTCGAGGACCTTTGGTGCGACAACTTCTTGTTGCCCGAGATCATTGGAACCAGTGAATGCCCGTGATACAAACAAGATTTTATCTTTTACCTTCTTTTAATGATTCTGCTTTACTTATTTACTAATTAACTAGATGGTAACTTGGTTTGCCTTTTCATAATTCCCTTCCATAATTCCCTCCATAAGTAAGCATGTAGAAACATTCAAATGTTTTCATATTTCTCTCGTAACTATTATCCTCTCCATCTGTGTAAATTAGGCAGAGTTATATTTACTTTCACACAACGCTCGATAAGCTCCGTATCATGGCAATAAAAAGCAATCACGTATTAGTAAAAAACAGACAAATAATTTCACTTTTGTATTAGAAACAAAATGTTTCTAATACAAACGTCTAATAAAAAAATGGTCTAAAACATATTATAACACAAAAAGGTATTAAGCGCACCGTATGTAAATTTCCTTTTCAGTATTTCTTTAAACAGCATTAGTTTACGATATCTTCACTACTGACTTCGACAGAATTATTACGAACATGGTCACTGTGCACTTTAAACTAATGAGACCAACCGTAACGGCCTCTGCCGTCTGTCGTGGAAGAACGAACGCGGTATGAAATCTGACACCAGTTGACAAGTGTCGCGTAACGTTCCTGGCACTGGTGATGCAAAGGTCTGCCCACAGAAGGTTCGGAGATCACGCAGGGTCTTGATGCAAAATGTTTCCAAAACTATTTCTAGTAATCCACAGCATTTCAAAATTTGGATACGTAGGTGTTGCATGTTTTTTTGTTGTTATTTTTTCTCTTTATTTTTAGTCGCATCAACGACTGAGGTTATTAGCGACTACATTTTTTTATAACAGGTGTTTGCAGACAATTATGACTTCATCCATCATTACATTAACATAAGTATCGTAATGTATAGGTCATAACATGAAACAGTATCACATTTTATTTATCTTACATACTATCGACATACAGTATTATCAGGACAGGGTCATATCTTTTCGAGGGTTACTTATCATTACATTAGCAAAAGCATCTTAACATATAGATCGTAACATAATATTATTATCTACCAAACTCATAACATAATCATACAATATCATCGGGGTAGGGTCATGACACATCAGCTCGAGAGATACGAGCGAGCTTACCATAATATTATATTTCAAGCATGACATTTGTGTTTTTGCAAAATTTAACAATCTGGTTCTGAAAGGGGACAGAGTACAGGATTTTATCTAGTTCATTTGGATTAAAATACATAATTCTAATATGTTCATATTTGCGACAAGACGTAATAATATGTTCGACTGATAGTCTTACTTGACAAATATCACATATTGGTGGTGAAGTATTCTCCAGCAAGTACCTGTGTGTAATTTTAGAATGACCAGTTCTGATTCGCGTAATTAAAACTTGTTCGCGTCTAGTCATCTTGGGGTCCGAGTTGAGTGATATGAATAAATCGATTGATTTGTGGGTATTACTAGTTTTATAACATCGCCATATCGGTTCCCATTCCTGGATCATCTTCCTACGTATGAATCTTATGACGTCTTGCTTGGAATATCCCGGGTTAGGTCCTACATTGTTTCCTTGGAGATCAATTACTATCTTTGTATTAGTTTCATTGTTATGTATTTCGGTCGTAATAATTGAATACAGTTGATTAGGTAAAAGAAGAAAAATTACTGATAAGCCTTGAAGTTTAATCTTGTGAAGTAGTTCTTTAATTCGAGCCGTCGTTTTGGATTGTGTTTCATCATATATTTTGAAGTTATCTTTTGGAATTTTATTAATGATGATAGTGGCATCGGAACGGTTTTGGATTATCTTTTTAAGGGTGTTGCATGTTGTTCTACCAGTTGGCGCAATTTTGCGTTAATCCGAACATGGTGAATGTGGATGTCAGAGCTTATCAACTCTCCATTAGAACTTTGCCTTGATTATTTTGTGTTCCAGAGTGCGTCAACGTCTGTGGAACGTAGCAGACAAGTAGGTTACAAGCACGCCACTTGCAGGAATTCGTGAAGACGAAAGCAATGAATTCATGGAAATCGTTGCTCTTGGCGCGTGGCCAAGAGCAGGAGAGTAGTGGGCAGGATATTGCATGAAAAAAATAGAAAAATAAAAAAAAATTAAAAACCAAAGATGAGGATTTGAACACCTACAGAAGTTACTCACTAGCGCGCAGGTATTGCATCCGTTGCATTCTGGCGAACACAGCCGAACTTGCATCATTCGGCATATTTAGCATCGATCCAAGTTTTCATTAATTTATATACGAGAAGCCTTTTGAAAGACCTCTGATTTAATTGTCCGAAATTGTGGAATAACAATGTAGAAGAAACGGATGAAATGTGTTGCTAATAGTTTCGCCATATATTTGTATGAAGCTCAGCCTGCATTAGCCTCACTAATGCAATGGTAATGTGAAATTTCTGGTACTAACATCTTTCACATTGTGTCAAACCCAGCTCGTAGCAAACATCTCTCTTCGCATCACACACATCTCTTCGCATCAAATGCATCTTTCCATATCGAAAACATCTCTTCAATCAAACACATCTCTTTATATCAAACACATCTCTTCATATCAAACACGTCTCTCCGTATGAAAAATAGTTTATACCGAACAGTTCATATCAAGTATAATTCCCAGTGAGTTGTCTAGAACATTACATATGACCAGTATGTAGAATGATTTGAAACCGAATGTAAGTTGTTGACGAATGTAGTGACCATTATCGATCGTGAGAATCAGTTGGCATTCGCGCCTGAAAATTTCTCCACTGAACTTGAAACCACTTAGACTGGACTCTAAGACGGCACGATGGTCTCGAGTTTAGTTAACCTATTACGAAACATGAGTTGTGAGTTTTCACACTTTACACCTAATTTTCTCTCGCTTACGAGCAGTTCACACTTTAAACTTACGTGCATCCACAAAGAGCCTCTAAAATACAGTATAAAGTTATGCAAAATGGAGAAAGTTCTGATACTTGTGGCCCATCTGAACACAAAATAGTAACAGAATGTAAAAATAAAAATCGGATGTCATATTTTTAAAATTTCAAACGGCCCATCCGATGCAATTTTCAAATGTTTGTCCGCCATATTGGATCGGCCATTTTAAATTTTTAAAATAGATCAGATTTGAATTCAGAGACCCAAAAATACTCTATGTATGAATTTTCATGAAGAATGGGCGATTAGAACAATGTATAGGTCAGAAAATCATAAAAATGAGGTAAATGGTACTTTTTAGCCATTTTTAACAATACTTAGGCCATCCAAAAAATTATGTTTGTACAAGGGTTGTTCGGTATCAATCTGGGAAAAACAAAAAAATATTCAGACATTTTCGATACATCTATTGTGTTCTACAAGTCCAAATGTCAAAAAAGTACCAAAGAATGACATGTTTGAGCAATCGGTACGCCCTCGGAGTGCTACGTTTCATCGATTTCACAACTGTTTTCTACATCTGTAATACTAGAGATGCCACAATAAAATTTCAGTATGATTAAGGTATTCTTGGCGGAAAGAAAATGCTGTAATTTCTACGAAGTAATTACGCGTGGCCACGTTTCCGAATTGTTTTGTAAACGTTCGATAAGCGATGAAAGACGAAACTATCACGACGGGTTCAGGAAGGTTCTAATAATAAGAGTCCTAATTGATGAAACAGTAAATCGTTGCCTAAACAAAGAGAGCGCAAAAAACTTCGCTGTGTCCGCCGTTGACTCATCTCCAATTGATATGCGTCTTTTGAGCCTCTTACGCAATTGAATCGGTTATTTTTAAAACCTCGCAAGTCATTCTCTTTTGCATTTTCGCTTTTTGTGAGAAAATAGAAGCTGCAGGATAGACACATCATTCCAAGCGTAAATCACATAAATCAGATGAATAGAACTGCCATGAGGACACTGGAAAGTTTTGGTTTTGAAAATCTGTAAATCATTGACATGCGGGGTATATATGACTGCGTTTGAAAGTACTTATTCACTGGCAGAGAAATTGGGATTGGTTAAAAGGGATATACAATACGGAAATACGCATATGAACTCTCATAGAAACACATGTTTCAAGCAACTGTTTCTGTCATATGAATCATGTTTGATGTACTTGCACATTGTAATTTCACATAATATTGTAATAAATGTATCAAATTACAAACTGAACCTGCAATTGAATTTATTTACATGTTTAGGTAAAAAAAATCCTGATTAGTTTTTGAAATCCTGTAAGTCATAAACTTTTAAATAAATCCAGCGACTATTGTACGACTGATAAGTAAATTGCAAGTCTTCGTAGTATTCTCAATCAAGATCTATGCATCAGAAATTTAAAAAAAGACAAATTCTCTTCGTACTTATTTATTCAGCATTTCTTGTTTTCCCACAACTTTACAATTCCTGACTTGCGGGTCTTCAAAAATACTCGATTCAATAATCAAATCATTGATGCTAACACCTGCTCCATATTCACAAATGTCTCACAAACTCACAAACTACAAATAATGCAAATTAAATTTCTCTGGCTTGCCACTCGTACCCCATACTTCATTCCCAAATCATTAAATCATTAAATCTGCTATCAATTAATCATCCTATAGCTGAACTCTCCAAGTTTTCATTCAAAACAAACTCAATAAATAGACGATAGGAGCGAATTTTCTTATTGGCCAGTACTGTATAGCCACAATCAATGAATCCCCGTCTAGAATTGAAATAGACATCCACTGTATGCTATTCTAAATATTCCTTCAGATATTACCTATGTGTTGGTGCTGATTAAAGCCCTTAATTAATGTAGTAAATAAATTATATGAAGCTTTTGTCATTTACGACGAGTAATTGTAAGAATCATAATGCACAAATAGTAATTAACGAAATCGTGGATAAGAAAGTATATAATTGCAGCTAGTTTCAAACCAAAGTTTACTTCACCATTTTTTAAAAAAATTATTCTATTTTATGTTTTTTACCAATTTTGTTTTATTCATTCATTGTATATATGTAATTGATGTAAGTACGTAATCCGTGATGTAATATTAAAACTTTATTCATGTTTCATGTCCGACTAAAAATATCTTGCCGAAGTCTCTTTTATAGTGACTTAATTAAACGATTTTGATCCTTTTTCTAATTTCCGAATGGTAGTTGTGAAATTTAATTGCATAGTGTAATTAATATAGTAAAAATCAACGATTTTTCGTGAAATTAATGAGTATATTTAATTCAAAAGTAATGCGTATATTTAATTCAAAAACAAATTAATCCCTCATATCAATAATAAATAAATGAAATAAGGAAAAACCACTTTCCCACGCTTGCCATTACTTTCGCCGCATCACATCAACGGATAACAAGCTCCTTGCCTTACATGAACTCCTCGTAACCGCGGAGGATCGTGGTGGGTCGCGGTTAAAAATCCGGTTTGGGTAGTGAACCGGAGGAACTTGTTCGAAGAAACTGCCTGCTTCTAGATGCAGAAATGACACTTAATCCGTTCAGGTTCTAGCTACGCGTCCTTCAGACACAGAAACAGCGCGTTTCGAGAAAAAATCCGAGGTGATAAATTATGTTTGATGATTTGATTCTATTATCTGTGATGAAGGAAACAAAGACACAACTAAAAGAGAGTGTAACGTGTATTTGACTATATGATGAAACAATTACTTTTATCTGAAATTAGAAATGTGGTTTAAAGTAACTTCAGTGAAGTAAAATGTTCGAGCACCAAGTCGGTTGTATAATAGCTGTAACAAACAACAAACAGAATGAAAATGAGAATGAACGAAGAAAAAAAGAATCGCTCAATGACTTATTGTTGTGACAATTTTCCGTCATATTTCAAAAGAGTACGTATGTCTGTATGTACTCGGCGCAACAGCCCGCATGCGGGATCGGGCCTACCAGCGACGTCCCGCCCTCGCGGCCATTGGGTTAAGGAGGTTCGTGTGGCACACTTCACTTTTGCCCCCGACCGAGAATCGAACCCGGGGTCGCGTCATGGAAAGCGAGCATGCTGACCAATGAGCCAAGCCGCCAGGGCATTTCAAAAGAGTACATGAGAAAATTCTCAGGAACCGAAGTTTTCAACGCTACGTGCAAATTTAATGTGCACGAAGTACATGACATACATACCGCCAGGGAGCCTTCTGGTTGGAAAAGGTCATGAATGGCTAAAGCCTATACTCTCGCCAGGGTGCGAGGTGCGGTTTAACGAGGATCGATGCTGGCGATTTATTTGATTTATCGTCAAAAACTGTTAAAATCTGTATGAGTGCTATGGGTATTCTGTGCACACTTTCTGAGATTTTGGGATTCCTACCTAACCCCATATACCACAACCCAGATATTCTTAGCATTCTCTCCAGAGAACCTAAATCTTGAGCTGAGTATCCTCGAAGTGGACATCATAAAACTCTCTGAGTGGTCAAATCTAAACGGTCTTATTTGGAATCTGTCAAAAACTGCTTTCATTATTGTGGACCCTATTGAACGTTTTGGTGACATCAGAGGTATATTAATCGATACTGATGATACACATGTACTTACTGTCGATGCCGCACGAAATGTGGGTTTGATTCTTGAATCATTCCTGGAAGTTTGATCGACATATTTCTAAAGTATGTGCTACTGCATATGCCCGATTGAGAACTTTATACTCGTTAAATTTATTATTAAAGTTCTTAAAACTGATATCCCGCTTTATCTTCGTGATCAAGTAACTTTCTTGAGAGATTGGCAGTGGCGAAGCTGAAGGGTAACCTAGGAGCCTCAGGCTCTTTACCCAGTGAGTGCAAGAGAGGAGATAGCGCGCGCCCTCTTGTGCGCATGCGCGGCAGAGCCAGCCGGTGTCTATCCACTGGCAAGCTCCCCGCTCAGCGAAGGACCGTACTAATGCCCTCGCGAGTAAGCGGGGGAAAAAGAGATGAAAACATTCAATTTTCTTCCGCGATTCAGTAAAAAAATTGAAAATATGGCACACATAACAACAGACTTTGTTGAAATGTCATTGGGATATTTTCAGGCTTCCAGATTAACCTTCAGTTTGGCCACTGAAGACTGGTACGTTAGGAGGTCATTCTGCACTAATCTTCCAAGTTATCATTTCCGCGTTATTCCAAATCACTATTTACTTATATTTGTTCAAATAAAGCTATTATTATTATTATTATTATTGTAGTGATACCGAATATATTACGGTTAATTGCGCGCCTAAGAATTACTCCCGGGCTACGCCTATCTGAGGGTCAGCCGACGTCGCCAGGACGGCGGCGGCTGCTCGCCGCCCCCCTTCGCCCCTTTTGAATCTGTCACGGCCACGTGTCCCGGAGCTTGGGTGGTCGTTTCGTGCGCACGGCACCCCCGGTATTTTTCCGCGACGCTCAAAGCCCCCCCCCCAGCCTCCCTTGAGATTTCCAGCCCCTCACACCCCCAGCCATTAATAACTGCCCCTATTTGACGCAAAATTGAAGCGAGAGGGAGCGATAGCCAGCTTCTCTCTCATTTCTCGGCCTCAAAAACACTCGACGATTGGGCAGAAATAGTTTGAGACGCACTACCCTTGCGCCAATAGCCGCCGGAATTAGGCAATGTTCTGGAAGGTTCCAGAATCTTGGGGATAATTTTGGTGGGGGAAAGAAGCTTCGAGGGACTTCGGAGCAGGCGACGCGAGGAGAGAAGCGAAAGAGTTGCGTTCGGGGTAGGACGCGAGTAGCGGTCAAGGGGGGACAAGTTGCCTTTGTGGTGGCACTAGGTGCCGGAGCCAGAGTTCGGTTCGTATCGGAAGGACTTATAAAAAACATTGAGTTTTCTTGGGAGAATTTGTGCAAGTCCCCTTTAACAATTGTAGACCGCGGGGCTGTGTGACGGACAATTGACAGTGAATTGTGCCGTGTTAATATCCGACTTGTGCTCGAATTCGGGACTTTTTTCGTGAGATTATCAGATGATTCACGAACTCGCTTCGATCTCCAAAATACAGTGTGATAGATCGAGAGTGAGGAGATCATTCATTCGAGCAAACATTACCTAATCATTCACAACATTGAGCGGACGGCGCTGTGTGTTGGGCCAGCCCCAGCAACCCCTCGCTGCATACCTGGTTCAGTCCTGCGCACCCCACCCGGGGCAGCGCCTCACTGCCCGTGACGACCCTCGCAGCCAGCTGACGGCCTGAGGTTATTCAACTTTGGTGGGTTGTGCAAGCCGCCTTGCGGAGGCAGTATTTATTTTGCTTTTGTGGTGCGCCCGTGGTCGAAAGTCATAAACTGTGTGGCGAACAATTTTTGCTAATTACCTTTCGACCGGGCGACGAAGAGAGATTCCCCGACCGCGCTTGGCCGTCTAGAGGGAATTTGCGCAAGGAGAAAATCTTTGTCATTGTAATTGTATTAATTTGTATTTCTTAATTTTTAACTTGTGTGTGTGCATGACATGTTTTTTTTGATTTGGGTAAAGGGGAGCATGCTCGCCGACATGATTGGTACCAGTTCATTCGTGATTTCTTACTGAATAAATCCCCCATGTTGTTATATGAATGCAATGCTTCTCATTTGACCCCGACCGCCAGCTTCCTCCATCATCGCCATTTCAGGCCAGACTGTCTATCGACTGAGCGAGCCGGCTACCCGTCCCAGGCGCCCAACCGAAGACGAAGGGTAGTCGCATTATATACCAGTTAAATTCTGAATACAGATGAAATGAGCATTTTTGGCAAGAATTGAAAAGAAAAATTCACTCCTGTATAATAAAAACTACATGCAAAGGCAAATCAGCTGTAGATTTTGGCTATTATCCCCCTTCGTGCCCTTTGTGAAGAAATCTTGGAGGACGTCCTGCCATGAGAACATGGATAACGATAATTTAAATAACAAGATTACCCACAGAACTCTAGAAGACGTGCACAGATAGTGAAGTTACATCCTTTTCCCCACCTGGAAAGTTCGATGTCCATTGCTGGAATAATCATTAGCTCATTATTAATTATTAGGTCATTAGATATTTTTATTTGGTGGTTACTTTACACGAAGAGACTATGACATTTTCTGGAGTTCCATACCTCAATATCTTAAGATCTTACCTCTCCCACCGAACATTTCAAATTAAGTATCAAAATGAATTATCCGAACTCTTTCCAATCCAATCCGGAGTACCACAAGGTAGTGTGCTCGGCCCAGTCTTGTACCAGCTGTACACGTCAGATATACCGGAAAGTGAAGAAACCACAATAGCTACATTTGCAGATGATACTGCCATATTAGCCAAGGATGACGACCCAATTGAAGCATCAAGAAAATTGCAAGAGCATCTATTGTTGATCGAAAAATGGGCAGACAAGTGGAAAATAAAAATTAACGAAAGCAAGTCAGCTCATATTACATTCACTTTGAGAAGACAAAAATGTCCCATCGTAAACATTAATAATAAACCAATTTTGCAAGTTGAAAGTGTGAAGTATTTAGGTATACATCTGGACAAAAGGCTTACCTGGAAATCCCACATACAAGCCAAGAAGAAGCAACTTCAACTGCAAATGAAAAGACTGTACTGGCTACTAGGATACTACTCGAAGCTGTCCTTAGACAATAAATTATTGATTTATAAAACAATAATAATTCCTATTTGGACCTATGGCATCCAAATCTGGGGCACGGCAAGCAGATCAAATCTCTCCATTCTACAGAGATTTCAATCAAAAACTCTTAGGATGATTGCTGCAGCACCGTGGTATATCTCAAACATAACGCTTCACAGAGACTTCAAAGTACCGACAGTCTTCGAAAGAATCCAAACAAGCAGCTCAAGCTATCTTCAACGTCTGGAAACGCATCCAAATTTTCTAGCCATCAACCTTTTAGATAATAGTGAAGAAACCTACCGATTATCCAGAATTACACCCTTACAACTCCATTATAGATTTTCAAATTAGACTTCATATGTACAAGCAATGTATTCCATAACTTTGACTCTTGAACACTAAATTGACTTTTCTGTTCTAGACGCAAGACGGTGAAATGTGCCACTGGGAAACTTTCACCCACAAACTGTCATTGTCATTAAGTGTCATTGTCCTTAATTACCAATGTCAACATATTTACTAATTATTTTAATGTAAAATAGATTGTAAATTTACTTTGTTCAGAATAAAAAAAAATTCTGGAACTAAAAAAAAATTTCTCATATAGAAGAGAGTGCTTTTGAAGTATATATGGTATAGTTCCGATTTTCATTAAAACCTCTGGCGTTTAGATAATTATAAAAATCTATATATTTAGAACACTAAGGGTTTTCGTTTTGAAATGAGTTTGAGCATCCCATTCAACAAAATTTCGTCACTTTTACTTTAAACGAAAGATAGTGGGCTTCAGATATTTTATCGCTTGCTATTATTAATCGGGCTTATAGTATAACACTAAATTTAAAAAAGACATTAAATTAATAGAATACACGCTTAACTGCCTTCATTAGTTCATTAGTACTTTATTGTGCGAGTTGTAATCGATCTATTGAAAGCATTCAGCATTTTCTCATCGAGAAAACATGCAAGAGTGGTGTTGCTGTTAAAGAAGTTATAGTTTTCTCAATTTTGAAAAATGTTTTCAAGGTCTACCTGAAAAATAAAAATTAAGAATTTTGTGTCTAATTTCTTTTCCGTTGTACATTTGATTCCTTTACGCTCTTAGAGATCAAATATTTTTTGTAAATAATTGGCCAAAAAGGAATTTTTACTTCAGACATAATTTTACAAGAAATTGATATATTTTTATAATTCGTCCTTTAAATTAATCACAATTATATATTACAGGGAATGAACAAGAATGGTGAAAGTACTGGAAAAACTCAAGAGTCAGGATTTGAATTTTTGAGAAAAAATAAATATTTAGAAATTTATTCTGGACATTTCAATTCAAATAACTGAACCTTTTGTGACACTAACTACCATAGTTTATTTACTTTATCAAATCATGGGTTACTTGCTGCAAAAATAATAATAATATAATTATTTTTGTAGTCAACGATTTATGGTGTTTGACATTGGTGGTGAAAGTGCTGAAAATTCATAATTCAAGAAAATGCATCAGACGTTCACTCACTAAGGGCTGGACAGTTGACACTCGCTTCAAACAAACTTTTCTCAAAAACTAATTAACGTAGCAAGAAACGGTTTGAAAGATTTAAAAGAGAATAAAAGAGAGCATTCAACCCAATAAAAATTGAAAACAAAATTTCACCGCTTTCATCATTTTAAGGAAGACATATACCTTAAATACAATGATTTGTGAGTGTATGTAAACGGTACTCGTGACCATGAACTCTAGCAATGCCTGACACGTGTGTCCTCTCACATTTAAATTCCAACGGATATAATTACCTGATGCATTACGTTTTCAAGATAGTGTGGACAGCATGCAACGTACATGTACAGATCTTGGTAAATGAAGAAACCTTTATCTTTTCAGAAAGATTTAGAACTCAGATAAGAATAGAAATAGAATAAGATAGAATAGAAAAGATAGAACTCGGTGAATAGTGATTGTATTGATCGAGAATGTGAAAACCTCCCATACTTAATTAGAGTTCGTTACTTAATTGTGAACTTCGTGAAACAAAAATTTGGGAATTTTATATTTACAGTGAATACGTCGAACTTCCCTAACTTTGCTACAGGCACATCCCACACATACGATCTAATTTGCGTTCTTGGTGCTCGAAGTTTTAAGACATGTCCGAACTTTCAAAGACATTTTCAATCATGTTGATTCCTGTGACTTGGATATTTTCAGCGTCGAATCATTCAATTATAGATCTTTAAATGATGTTATTTGCTTTTTTAAACCTCTGAATAATTGCTGAGTAATAACTCTAAGAGGAAGAAAGGTTTTTGAATGTCACGCACTCCCATTAGCTCCTGTTGTTTTAAAAGACGGCGGTCTATTAATAGTTGTTTATGCACCAAGGCCATTATAAGGGTTCTGATGATCGAGCGGCGACAAATGCCCGAGGGCCTTTGGCCCGTGGTATTTACATAATTTATATTTTTATCTATTTTTATTGATTCCAATTTACTTATTTACTAATTAACTAGATGTTAACTTGACTCGGTTTGTCTTTTCGTGTTTCCCTCCCATAATTCTCTTTCATATTTCCTTCCCATAATTCCCTCCGTAAGAGAACATGTAGCAAATAGTATAAAAGATATAGTGGAAACTCAGGCAAATCAGCATGGGCGGCACAAGCGACAAGTGATTGTGCTGCCCCTAGCGGCCTGAGGTGTACACTACAAGACAGACGTAAATGTTGCCAATAAAATACAACCGTGTGTACCATTTTTTGACATTACTTTGTAAGGTAGAGAATGGAGATATTTTATTATTTTCTCTATGTTTATCAATATTATTTTCTCATAAAATGCACATCTTCAGATACTTCTAAAAACCTGTAATCAATATCATTACGACTTTTGTTAACATGAAGGGCAGAGGCTAGAATGCGGGAGAAACATTGATACGTTTTATAAGAATGGGAGAAAAATAATATGGTCGGCAGAAAAACTCTTATTGACGAGCCGTGGTAACGAAAAAGTGGATAAATCCGGTTTTTGAATGTAGAAAATATTCCTCTAACACATGGTGTAGCCAGAATTCATGTATTGAGGGTCATTCGTACAGAAAAATCGATTGATGGAAAACGTCTGTCTGTCCGTCTGTACTGAACGTCCGTTTGCCTAAACCGTTCGTTTCTTCAAAACTGATATTCCCCAATCAATCTCAATGAACCCGAGGCTTTGGGAGTTTCGAATGTATGTTTATTTTAAATTTTATGTGCTGCGGTAGTACCTCTAGTTGTTTTTTAAACATTATTTGATTTCACAGTTTTGTTCTGTCATTTTTCATTATCATTGGTTTTAATTTATACATTAAAGTACTTGCGGCAGAGCATCAAATAACAATCTCTACACAGATATTCTTCTACCAAATTATCTCTCAGAAAACTACGAACAAACTGGACTTTCACACCTTGTAAGTTGGCACACACAAATTCTTGCACTCTGTTAGAGGAAATCTTTTTCATGTCATTGCAATTTTATTACGTTCGCATTAGGGAAATGATTATTTTGATTTATTAACTTTCTCAACAATGTTGGACATTACATAATACATCGGAATTCAGATTCAAGACGTATTACAAACAGTTTGTTTCGTTGTTGTTTTGCTTCATCAGTACACAAATGAAATTCAATTTAAATATATTATAAAAATAACGCATTCATATAAACCATCCACTACCGTATCACTATCACTATTCTCACATTCACCTCCACATGGCACTCACTGGCCGTGCGCGTTTAGTTGAACGGTAATTGAGTTCAGTCTAGCTCATCTCCCAAGAACTTTCTCACAATTACAATTATTATTATTGTTATTATTATTATTATATTATTATTATATTATTATTATTACTATTATTATTATTGCTATTACATTAATATTATTATTATTTTAGGAAACCGGTAAAATGATTTGCGATCCTTTTGTAGTTTGCAATTTTTACGTCCATAGACGCTACAAACTCAACCCCTTCCTGCCATTTATAAACAAATTCAAAAATAATAACATGAACGCCTGACAAACTTTAAAAAAACATCTACTCTCTCTCTCACTTGCTTTTAAATACAGATTCTTCCCGCACTCTCAAATGCAGCTGAGCGCTGTAGTTTACACCTCGAACCGCTGGAGAGCGCTGCTTTGACTGTCACCAAAATATTGGAGGAGTTTCCACTATTATCTTTTATACTATTTGCATGTAGTATCATTCAATTGTTTTCCTATTGCCCTCGTGACCATGATTCTCTCGATCCAGGTAAGTTATGCTGCATTTATCGAACTCTGTATCGAAGGCAATAACAAGCTATAACGTATCAATTATAAATAAAATCCTTAACGGACGCCAGCCTATAAGAGTGACTTTTCCTTTCTGTGCAATACGTTGACTACGGTGTGCGTCGCGGATGATATACTCTTGCAACACGTGACTGGGGCGTGTGGATCACGGGTGCTTCACACACGTTTTCTTTCGGGCCGCGACGCTCAGCTACAATGCAATGCTTTCGAAGAAAAGTGACCTATGACCTCCTGAACATTTTTTTCTTGGCCTAAGTACTGATGATCATATTTATCAAATGCATAATAATTCATCATTATACGACCATTGCAAATGAAAGAAACATGTGACGTGAGGAGAAAGAGATATTGGTTGTATAATTATGGCAGCTAAATGTCTATACAAGCGTGCAGTTTTAGGAAAAAGCACTAGTAACATGACACTGCCATGGAGACTATACACATTTTGCCTATCTTTATGATTTCCGACCTTTGAAATGTTTAAATCGAGGCAGTTAAATTAAGGGAATTAAAAAAGATATCTTTCAAAGATCATTTTTAAAACATGTCGTGATTGTGCTGCGTAATAGAAGACGGGTTTTTGTTCCACTGGTCAAGTAGTTTATTCGTCCCTCCTGGAGAAAACTGCCAAAATTTCAGCCTGACCCTTCCCTACAATTGAGGTCCACATACCTTCGGGTTGAAAAGATGTATCATTATCGCGCAGGTGAGCAGTAGAAAACAGTCATAACACAGTTTCGTGACTTTTGTAATAATCACCGTTGGCTGCTGCAATTTGGCTGAATGCACGCTAGCGTGGTCTCCACAAAGGACGCGAGGCAATCGCAACGCGGGGAAAACGCGAAGATCTGTTTGAGTCACTGATAACATATCTCATAAAAGAAATATTTCCTTGCATTGAGTATTTCAAGGACATACTACTGCACACGTGAATCGAATCACGTAACGTCATGATTTTTGTCAGCTTTGGAGGCGTTTGTGAAGATCATTTTCTTACGTTATTGGAACTTTCGAAGACCAAAAATATTTTTAAAAACTAGTGCTAAAACAGCACGTACTTCTCGCCCCATATTTTCACATAAAATTACGCGAAAAGTGCTGAAATGTTTCCTTTTTAGAACGACATACACAGGTGGCAGAATGACATACATGTTCAAAACATACGCGGGACTGTTTGAATTGTGCGGATCCGGTTGATTACAGGGGAATCCGCTTGATGTCGCTAGATATGCACAGATCTGCTGATTATGACACCATGTCCCGATTGTCTATATCTTCATTTGTTTATTAGACACGTGATTTTTAGTGAAGTGCGATTTTTTAATTTGGCGGATTTCAAAATGAATGACATAAAAGAGCATCGACTTACAATGAAATTTTGTGTTAAAGTTGGATAAACTCCGACAGAAAATTTCGCTGTGCTTAACACGGCTTGCGGTGATGTTGCTATGAGGCGTACGGCGTGTTTCAACAGATATGAACGTTTTAAAGATGGTCGAGAGTCCACTGAACATGAAGAGCATTCTGGACGTCCTTTCACCCCCACTGGCGACCCACACGTCGACAAAATCAATTTCCTGGTTCGAGCAAATCGACTTCTGTCACGGACCTTGCTTAAGAGTGCGGAATGTCAGGTAGATATCAGTCTTGTCACGAGATTTCGACTGGAAAATTGAAGATGCACCGCGTTGCTGCGAAATTTGTGCCACGCCTGATGTCGGTGGAACAAACATCGGTTGATCCCGCAAATCCATGCCAACAAATACTTCACGATCTTGAATCTCAAGAAATTTTAAAATAAATAATTTAGTTGTTACACTAACAACTAAGTGCGTTAATACAATGCTGTTTAGTTATTAAACAGCCTTATATTATCACATTTCTATATTTATATTTCATTTCTAACACCAAGCAAACGCACATTTTGACAATTGTTTAAAAAAAGTGTTGTGAAGTGTTATTTTAAATGTGAAGTGATATTTTAAATGTGTCGTGATGAAGAAATTGTTTGTAACATCAAAATGTATATCTTTATATGGCTTTGACCCGTGGTCATTTTGTGTATATTTATGATTTGACTTTCCGAAGAAGAATAACTAAACGTTGTTGAAATGTTGAAACACGCCATACGCCTCATAGCAACATCACCGCAAGCCGTGTTAAGCATAGCGAAATTTTCTGTTTTTTTTTTAATTCTGGCCCTCAAGAACATGTGCGCAAATACATTTCTGTCCCCACACGTCATATACAGTTTTTACTGTTTTTTGACAAATAAACAATCAAACAAAGTTAATCAATGCCAGCAAAATTATTCGCGAGCTCTCAAGTGATCACAAGAAATAATGAAGCACAAAAGGAACCAAAGGAACCGTGCCACCCTAAATCCGGGATCAACCCAAACATCGTGTCCAGCTTTTGTCAGGAACTGCTTGATCTTTCCGTAGAAGATAAAAACTTCTTGTCAAGGATCATAACAGTCGATAAATTATCGGTTTATAGTTATGATATTGAAGCAAAGGTCCAATCGTCCCAGTAGGTGGGTGAAACGTCCATTAGACCCAAAAACAACTCGCCAAGTTCGGTCCTAGGTCAAGGTGATCCTGACTTTTTTATGCTAAGAGTGTTGTTCACCACGAGTATCTCCCCGAAGGCTTCACAGTGAACCGTAATTACTACACTGAAGTTCTGAAACGTCTGCGGGACGCCATCCACCACAGAAGACCAGAAACGTAGAGGAGTGGCGACTGGGTTTTCCATCATGACAACGCTCTAACCCATTAAGCTCTCAAAACCCGTGAGGTTTTGGCAATACACTTAATTACTATTCTTCCCCACCGTCTCTACTCATCTGACCTTGCTTCTTGATTTTTTCTTCTTCCCCAAAATCAAAATACATTTGAACGGAATAAGATTTGAGATGATTCCCAAGACTATGGCAAATGCGACAAAGTAGCTGAAGGACATTACAAAAGATGCGTACCAGACTCTCAAAAAGTGGAAATAGCGTTGGGATAAGTGTGTACGTTGGGGGAGGAAAATACTTTGAAGGAGACCTAGACCATATATACTCTTTGACCTAGACATCTAACTTGTAAATAAAGTACATTTTGTTTTATGACGTCAGTCCGCATATTTTTTGAACAGCCCTCGTACAAGACATTTTGAAGTAGTGCCTGCATTATTGATGTAACAATGCCCATTACCAAGTAAATTTGAATCGAATATGAAGACTAAAAAGACAGCTATATTTCTCCAATAAAAGAGTTCATGTTTTTGGAAAATATTTACATGAAAAATTTGCATGCCACATTGAAACAGTACAATGAGATATTTAAAACCCCAATAGTTCTATTTTATCAACTGTATAACGAAATATTATAGGATCCATTGGCAATTTAACATCTAATTATCCCATAATATCGTTTTAGTGGTATGTGTTAGTGAATTATCACTCTGAATAATTACTTTGTGCCAAGTGGGAAGAGACCTGTACCGCCCTCAGTTTGCCTCTTAGGATATTCAATTATATAAGTTTTACACACCGTTTACGATGAAGTCCACAAATTTATTTCATGTGTTAACACTCTTGTGCCGTGTAATGCCATCGTTGGGAAGGTCGTAATACTCTCCGTTGTCACAGTTACTGTCAGAGACTTCACTGTTCTCCGCCTTACTTCCTCATAACCATCCTATCGGCTGGTTTCTGCAGTCAAACTATTCTGTTCTGGTTTTATCATATTACTAGGAAAACCCGGCAAACGTTGTTCTGCCCTTCATCTCCCTTTCCCATCCCATCTCCGTTTGTCCCTCTCCCTCCCTCACCCTGTGTCTGTCTGTGTGTGTCTCTGTCTCTGCCGCTCTCTGTCCCTCTCATTCACATTTACTCGCAGATTCTGCACGTCTCTGAGCAGGTGAGGTAATATCGGGAAGCGCTGGACCAGCAAAAATGTAATAGAATGTTCGAGGAGATTTCATCCTGTTCATTCTGTAGATTATGGTGAAGAAACGTTTCTTTGAAAATTTTAATTTTTAAGGCCCTAGAACGCCTCTTTTGGAAGTTATTTAACGATATAGATTCGAAATGCTGCCGAGTGTGTTGCAGGTTGCATTTGACGTGAATGTGTAGCTCCATGTAATGGAGTTACAACAGAATTAACAACACATAAACCTTCTCGGGGAAAAAACACGTATAAGTGCCAACTTTCATGGAGATCAGTTTAGCGATGTTGGAGTTTTGCGCTTATTACCAACATCCTGCTTTTTTATCATATTATTACAGTCCATGGTAGATATACGATATATTTGTATTAAATATCTCCTTTTCTTTCACGAGGGATTTAGAACGCGGCTAGCTCTAGTCATTCCCTCTCCTATGGTTACCCCTCGTTAAAACTAAAAGTGTCATTGAAAAATCAGAATAAACCAACTGAATTGAGTGAAACTAATTAAAGTAGGTTCAAATATTTTGAATATTAATTGGACGAGAAAATGAGCTTCATTTTATTTGTGGCAAGGGTGATTCCAGAAAATATTTTTCGGGAGCCGTAGTAAAATTTCGAATACATTTTATAATTAAATAAAATATGTAAAGAAAAATGACACATTTCTACGATGACAATTTCTCGTAATGCCATCCGCTCTGGCTTGATAATAATATTGCTTTGTAATTGGATAGAAATGCAATCTAAATGTGGTAATTGTTTGGAATACAGTGAACCTAGCTGGACCCATGCTAACATTCCGTAATTTGTAAATCATTGTTTTAAAACTAAATTGGATCCTAACTTAGAACGGTCACCCCAGGACTATGCTTTACAGCATTACGCCGGGAATTGGGCAATGTTCTAATATTACTAAGTGTTGAGATTAAATTTCACAGAAAATCAAATAGTATCTGTCCTGTGGAATATTATTTCTTTCTATACTCCTTCAATTTAATTTTACATTGGTTTCAAATTACCTCTCGAATTTGAGCATCCATGAGTACTACGGAATGTGGGTATCTGTGAGAGCTAAGTGACCAAACCTGTAATGGAAGGTTCAAAAAGGTCCCATTTGGTAGAATATTGCTTCTTACACATAACTCAAGCCCCAACAGTTTCAACACTGCCCCCAGTTTTGTGGAGAAACAAAACTCACCTGTTCCCACCTGCTCCCCTGTTTTGTGGAGACACAAAACTCACCTGTTCCCACAAGACTTTTTATGAAGTTTGGGAATCCTTAGGAATAGTTAGAGTGGTTTTAAGGGCTCTAAACAGCAATACGGAGTTGCGCGACTATATTTTGTGACGCAGTAATATGTTTTTACGTCTATCTGTCACTTCCATTCTTGGATTTTATTGATCGGTGTTTTCGGGCGCATGAACTGCTAAGATCTACGCAGCCATAGCACAGTTACATGGTTTTATGTCGATAGTTTTCTATAAATTGTATAACCTGTCACTACACTCCGCATACTAAACACAGTTTGCAAAAGCAAAGTGTATAACGGGGGGATAGCTAATGAACCTCAGTAATTTGCCTCTGACCTTCTTCAGGGTTTTCGTAACTTTTAAACACGTTATTACCTGGCATGTGTTGGAAACAACTACTTGAGACGAATAAAATGAATGTTTGTGTTGAGAAACGTATTCGTGTCTCAAGGTTTCAAAAATTTCCCAGCACGAAGGTTTTTTTCTTGTATATATAGAGTTATATAACCGTCCAAAAAAATCAATCACTATCTTGTAACGGAAATACACGTTTAGGGGACACCTATTTCAAAAATGTCCTTGGTTTTAAAAACTTGTATGTGACTTTTATGCTTTAATAAACTGTTGTGAAGTATTTTGAAATCAGAAAAGTTTACGGATAAAATTTACGTAAATCATTTCCAAAACTACTCAAACGGTATTTACTCAAAAGCTATTCAGAATATTTTCTTGAGAAATGTTCATATGAAAAGCCTTTATACACCACCATGATCTTCGCGTATCTTGAAAAAGGCGTTTAAAGAGAAGTGAAAACATCAATATCGGTATTAATTTCAGTAAGAAAATTTAAACTATCTTGTTATTTTGAATAATCTCTTATCGTGAACTTCAATATTTTCTCTAGAATTTTGTGAATACTGAAGGTACTATTTACGAGTGCAATAGTTAATGAGGATTGCTATCATCGCAAAGAATTATTTGTAATACATGCAGCAAAAAGCAAATCTTCCAAATAAAGTGAATCGTACTTGTTAGGAAATGTGTGTTATGTTTGAAGCAGTTTGATGAAAGTAGATAGTAGCAATGTATGGTTGATATATTAGCAGCATATCCTTTAATATATTTATTATAAATTTACACACAGCTACAAATTTCGCGAGAAAAACTATGCTACGTTGTTGCATCATTTGATAATCACAGCCAGTCTTTCCACTGTACCATTTTGCTGTACAAGAACAATATTTTCAGTTTCTGTAAAAAAACAATGGAAGTTCTGTTGACGTTGAGAAATTACATATTTAAAAATATAAATTATAAATTCTCAAAAAAATAAAAAGGAGTAAATAATCAAAAATAACACGTAAACATGTGGAAATTCCGTGGTAAAATCAAATGTGGTAGACTTTCGAATTCGAAGTCGTAAAGTACGACGTAGCTGACAGAGTGATTTCACATTTCCGACTGAAAGATAAAGTCGACTCTTCTTTCAAAGATAGTTTCGACTTTTTTATCAAGTCTGAAATAGTCTGAAGGCTAAGGGATCGTTTGGGGATAGAGCGCTCAATGTTCACCGGCGATTGATCGGTGTGCGTAGATCCATAGATTCCATTAATTGAAAAATGTATTAAAGCTAATTAATTATATATACTGTAGTGCATGCTTTTATCACGGGGGGGTGTTCTCCTGGTAGATGGTGAGATCCTCAGTACACGGTGTTTCCCAGCCTAGGTATCTCCCACCAGTGAGGCATCGCTTCAGCCGGGAGATGCTTTAGGTTCCCGATGACCTGCTGGTAAAGGATTTTACATTTTAAACTCGTTTTTTGAGTTCAAGATCTGATTTTTTAACATTTGAACATCACTTTGAGATAAAAAGAAATTGTAAATATGTCAAAATACTAGCCAAACGAAGTTTCCTATCAGACACTCTCACATATATATTGGAAGAAAAATCCTTTCTCCCCACTTCGTCTCTAGAAGTTCTCTGTCCTTTCTGGTAGCTTGTACGACAGCGCGGGTCAGCGAGACCCACTGAAAAATTTCGCTTCCTAAAAAATTTGGCAATAGTGGTCCGTGAATCGAGCAACCCTATATCCGCTTACTGGATGAGACACCAATGTGGGTCTATGAATCGGGACCTACTCGGCCTTCGTGTTCAGGAAGTTTCGGCAGTGCAGATCCGTGAATCGATTCCCAGTAGGTCTTCGCGTTCAGGAAATTTTAGTAATGCTGTCGGCGAATAAAGTCCAACTCCATTCGATCTCCAAGTTGTGGAAGGTTCGATATCTAAAGTTTGCAATCCCCTCCCTTCCCCTTGACTTCATCGTTCTGAAACAGTGCGCTACAGAGACGAGAAGAATGTCGCTCACTGATCCGGGAGGCCGAGATCGCTAAATCAGTACACCATGATGTCGGTCATCACCATACCACTTCATTCAGTATAGGGAAACCCTTAACGTTAATCAATAGCGATCGCCAATAACCCCGTAGTCAATGCGTCCTTAAATAAACAGAAAGAAAGGAATGTGGTCCGACCGGTTCCCACACGCAAGTTTCTGGCACCGCCACAAAGCTTTAAAGCTGGGAGGGCAACTTCAACACTATTGGATATAGGGCAAAAGATGCCACGCCTCACTTGGTCTTCGCGTTCAGGAAATTTTGGTAGTGCAGATATGTGAATTGTGTCTCACTGATCTGCGGGTTCAAGAAGTTTTAGAAATGTGAGTCGGCCAGTCGAGCTCCATTCCTCTCGATCTTCACGTTCTGGAAGTTTCATCAGCGAAGGTTCGCAACCCTCTCTCTTCCCCGTTACTTCATCTTCCTGAAGTCTCGCTAAACCGTACAGCACGGAGACGAGAAGAATGTCGCCCGACCGGTTCCCACACGTAAAGTTCTCACTCCACAATAAAGATTAAACGCTGCGAGGGAATCTTCAACACCATGAATGAAGGGGAAGAAATGGCAAATGTTGTGACACAGCATACCAAAGCAAATCTTTAATTCAGTCAATAAAGCCATCCCGTCGGGAGTTATGATTAGAAACATATTGCTGCATTTCTTTAGATCGGGGATGGCCAACGGGGTCGGTATCGATCCCATATGGCTCAATATTTTACAGGGGGTCGGTGATGGCCAAGGGATCGTTTGGGGATAGAGCGCTCAATGTTCACCGGCGATTGATCGGTGTGCGTAGATCCATAGATTCCATTAATTGAAAAATGTATTAAAGCTAATTAATTATATATACTGTAGTGCATGCTTTTATCACGGGGGGGTGTTCTCCTGGTAGATGGTGAGATCCTCAGTACACGGTGTTTCCCAGCCTAGGTATCTCCCACCAGTGAGGCATCGCTTCAGCCGGGAGATGCTTTAGGTTCCAGACATATATTTGTAATTGTGATACCTTCTTTATACATGAGTCGAATACTTCGACCAGAATGCGGACGGAATAACAGGCTCCTGGGCATTAGCCCCTATCATGTTAATAGGTTCCCGACATGTGTGATAGTGTTGTACATGTAGGTGTATGTGTGTGTGTTTGTATAAGGGATGTACAGGAAGGAAAGATAGCGCGCGATTCGCGGCCCGTTTGTTAGGGTACTGCACCAGCATTCCTGGTGTTGATCGGAGAAATCACCGAAAACTACCACTCAGAGTAGTTGTTTGCTAGAATTATCCTCCAGACGGCGGCTGACTTCGACTTAGCTATCCTTCTAGTGTCTAAAATCTGCTACTGTGGGGATTCGAACCCTAGGACCTCCCGGCCAGATGCACTACAGTGACATCAGTTGATGCCCTGAGTCACCTAATCCTGTCGCGCTTTATTCAGTAGCACAATCGTGCGAACATTACGACGCGTATGTGCGTACTCCTTCATCAGCTTAAAGATCGTAACCCTAATTTATAGCTTAAGTGTGAATTATATTTATAATGTGGGGTTAAGCTAAAAAGTATACGAAAAAGGCTCGAATTCTCACAGATGCATATATTATATGCATGTGTATCAATTTCAAAGGGTTTAAAAACATTATATTAACAAAGAACCAAAAACATTTGATAAAAATAAAAATAATAAGAAAGGGAGAAAATATGAACGTAAAGAACGTAAAGTGTGTTTAAAAATAGGGAGAACAAAAAGTAAAATGAACAAAACAATAGATTATCTAGGAAACAAGAAGAAGACCTACATTCAAGTACAGCATTCACGTGAGTCCGGTGCGCAAAGAAAGGAAAATCAGGTAACCAAACAGGAGCCAGGTGTCGAAAAATGTCGGTCGTGATGTAATCGGGTAACGTTGACCTCCGCATGAGCATAAGGCATTAGCATTGCATCAGAAGCGACGAGCCCCTCTGCTACTTCCAAAGAGCAAACACTTCACCTCACCCCCGCCTGTGATGCTGCAGCGAGGGCTTGCGGTTTCGCGGGCCCCACACACTGTGGTCCGCCTTCGGAAAACCAGGGGCGAAAATGGCATCCGAGGGGGGAACTCGGGTATTCCGACTGCATTGATTGATCGATTAATTATTTTGTTTTCGGACGCGCCAAACTCTAAGGTCAATAGTCCCGTACGTGTAGTGCACGTTTTTCGCAGATGGCTGTGATCTTCCCCCTCTGGATGGTAAGATCCTGCGCCTACCTACCGTCGGCTAGCGGCGTTTTCCCCAACCAGTTACTTCCCTCCTGATGGACACCGTCCCAGCTGTGACAAGCTTTTAAGTTCCCTTCCGGTCTCCCGACATGTGTGGTAGTGTAGTGTATGTAAATGTGTGTGTATGTACGGGGTGAGGATAGGACAAGGAAAAGGGAGGAAAGATGCGTGCGGTCCGTGTCCCGTTTGTAGAGTAGTGCTCCGGCATTCGCCTTGTGTTGATCGGAGAAACCAAGGAAAACTACCGACCAGAGCAGCTGGCCACTAGAATTATCTTTCAGACAGCGACTAAATTCGACCTAGCTATCTATTAATAGTTAGTGTTGAATCTATTTAATAGTGTAGAAAATCCTGCCATCGTTGGGATTCGAACCCCGGACGTCCCAATCGAGGCACTGCAGTGTCATCTGTTGCATTCACTGGTATTAATCGGAGAAACCACGGAAAACTACCAATCATAGCACCTTGCCACTAGAATTATCTTCCACGCTGCGGCCGAATTCAACCTACTATGAAGCATGTATCGAAAATCCGCCATCGCCAGGTCTCTAGGACCTCCCGGACAGACTTGCTGCAAAACAGCGGCAGTGTTGTCTCCTTGCTAAACTCAGCCTGTCAAATTCACAGAGAATTGCAAACTGCGCCTTTTATCCTCTACATTAACGCACTAGCCAAAAACTCTCAGTATCACACTTCACCTAGTACCAGTACATGTAATCTAGGTTCAACTAAATCAAATGTGTAATACGCTCACAATATCGATATCGAAAGGTCTCACCAAATCCTTAAAAGAAAAAGAAAATAAAACCGACTCCTCTGATCGGTAGTTTTCCATGGATTTTTCCAATCAACACCAGGCGAATGCTGGAGCAGTACCCTGACACGAATCAAGGATCGTGCACGATATTTCCTTCCTCATTCTCGTCCTCTTCTCTCCGCTTAAAAAAATGTACACGCACTCTCTCTCTCTGTCTCTCTCTCTCTAAAATGCAGTACAATACTACACATGCCCGGAGACAAGATGAGAGCTTAGAGCTTCACCCGGCTGATGAGGTGCCCCTCTGAGGGGTCTTCACCAGGTACCTCCGCCGGGGGTACCTGGCGGAGGAAACCACGCAAGCGGAAGTGTAAGTTGTCGGTGGATCTCACGCCCAACAAGGTGGAACACCGCCACCTTTCGGGATAAAACGTGCACTACAGTCATTTGACGCGACCGGAATTCAAACAATTAATTAAAACATTACTCACACGTATATGCAGTATTCTATCACAACTCTCGGGGGAAATATTCGAAAGATCAGAGCTTGTCTTGTCCGGGGCTGTGAAAGAGGCACCTGGAGCGGAAAACCTGCAAGTCGGCGCCGGATATCACGTTCCAGCTGGAGGAACACAGACAGCTTCCGGTAAACATTCACACAATCACTCCTTTTGACCGCCCCAAAACACGGAATACTCATTACCTTTGTCCGCTTTGTTGCGTGTTTCAAGCCACTGTGCGGCGCGTAATGTTGCGGGACTTCGATGGCGCGGAGCGGGGCGGTGGCGGGTCGTGGCGGTGATGTGGCGGGGGAGGAGGAGGGGTGGGAGGCCAAGCGGCGGGCGCGGTGCTTGCTTACCGCTGGCCCCTGCGCGCTTGCGTTTGTTTGCGTCCGCGGGCGTGCCCTAGCCGCCGTAGTCACGCTGCCCCTCCCCTCCCCGCTCCTGGCGCCGTCGTCCCGCGTCAGCACTTGCTCCATAGCTACCAGAGTTAATACTCCAGCAGGCGTTGTTTAGTCTGGCGAATTGATGGGAGAATGCCGGGATCGCCGCCCCCCCCCAAGAGTTGAGAGACCCTTGCTGGAGGAGCAACCGTGTTAGGGAGACGATTAATCCATATTAATTCAATTCACGTCATGCCTTATTTTCCGTAGCGAGGCTGAGGACGTGAGCTCTGCTCTTCCGCTTCATCACGCAAATTTCGGTACGCTCATTCCACCATCTAGCGGACAAAGAAGGTATTATTCGGGCGATGAAATTTGAATTTATATCAGAAGTTTATTTTAGGCTTCAGGATCTTTTACACGCAGTAAATCTACAACATGGGATGGCCGGCTTTACTTCCCCTCCGAAGGAAGGCGTACGATGGATTTTTTTTCGCCCTTAAAAATCCACAGCTTAGATCGAGTTTGAACTCGCGAACATAGGTATAACAGTGCGATACGCTGTTTCAACTGAAGCAGCGGATCTGTGATTTACAAACACTTAAGAGATGTTTTTATTATTATTTATTTCTTTAGACTATTCAGTAGACGTCTCTGTGTGTTCATGTGTGAATAGCAAGTGTGTTTCAATTCTAGTGAGATTTTTGTCTGTTATTGTGTTTTATTTCGTCAGAATTGGGATTGAATCTTATCATATTATCAGTCTGTATGTATAGATATGCATCAGTGTGTATGCATATCAGAATGAGTGGGTAGGTGTGGAATGGAATATTTTTTACCTTTATTCACTTTTCTTTATCAGATAGTAAAAACTGAGGAAAGATTGATGACACGGGGAAGGAATTTTTAAGTGTGTGTGGTATTGAACGAGTTATGAACTTGAGTGTGACGTAGAGGAAAGATGATTGTTATGGGTGCGAAGGCGTGTCAGTTTCCTCGCCTGAATTTGTTTTCACTCACCGAAGAATTGAAATGAAGGAATACAGTAAATGACGAAAATTCAACAAGAAAACATTCCCGAGAGCATCATTAGGATTTATTTAAATCGTTTTGCGTAAGCGAACTTGTTATTCGTTTCACCATACATCATTCGATCGTCTCCTGAAGTTTTGAATGTTCTCCCGTGAAGAAAATTGCTGATACGCATCCTGATGGGAGAGGTATTTCATTACAAAGTGAGTAGGTTTTTCATGTATCCGGGAGCGTCAATTACTAAGGTAATTAATTCCGTACGTAGTACATGTTATAACTGGAAGGCGGCGATGTTCCGCTCTGACCACTGCACTGAAAGCCGCCCTGATAAGCCTGCGTCTAGCAATCGGTTACCCACGTACGTCCATCTGCTTATCCGTCAGTCCGTCTTTCCACTTCTTCCATTCAGAATTATCATCCGCCTCATTCAAATTCAGAATTTATATGACAGATATTTGTTGATAAATTGTAGTTACAGATTTACTTTCTTCAGAAGTTAAATACGTAGATACTCTGTTCTGAATAATTACTTATGGAAACTAGTTTGTTTTACTATTTTGCATTAAACTACAATTTACTCACAAGGATTGTTGATCAAACTATTCGTAACTTTAAAACCCACATTTGGTAAGAATTATTTCAAAAAATAAACCCCTCTGTATTTTTACTATAAATTTACGCTAGTTTTCCGGCAAATGCAAACCGATAGGTTATCATATTATACTAAAACACAAAATACACTAATGTACGTGTTATCTCAAGTTTAACAGGCGTTTGCAAACTAAAACAGGGGGCAACATCAATTGTGGGGATCCCTTTTCCTTTATTTTTTTTACACATAACATTTTACTAAAATACTATAGAATAATGAAATTGTAACTTTAATGATACAATTAATAAATTTAAGTGATTTTATGTTGCACCATTCACAGGGTTGCCAGGTGGTTAGGAGAGTCTCATGTCATGTTCCCTAAATTGTCAGATTAAAAAAAGGGGGAAATTAAGACTTTAAACATATTTCTAGAAATAACCTGTTTCATTGCATAAGGCAACGGGACCCCTTTTCAAAATTTTTAGGAGTGTCCCGTCCCACTCTGCGCACGCCTGTTTTAACAAGGTCAAGTGACGTAACATTTTACTTCACACTATCCAGGCAATCTTAAGATCATACAGAATTCTTCTAAAGCAATCTCGGTTCAAGGTTTTGGTCAAAACTTGTTTTCGTTCTTCAAATTGGTTCCGCAGCTACTCACAATATTTCTGCCCCCCACCCCCACCTGCTATAAAATCCCGTGTAGTTTTCTTTAGGGTCTGTGAACGACTGCAAGAGGTCGGGGAATTTCGTACTGATAGGACCTGAAACGTGGCCTACAAAGGGTGAAGGTTGTGGTCTGTATCTTGTTATGCAAAAGAAAAAAAATCAGGTCACGATTTGAAATTGAATAAACGTAGGATGAATGCTGATGAAGTGTCTGAATGCTAACGAAGCACAAAAACATAACAATGCAAAGAAAATATGGACAAACGGTTACAAATTCATAAAGTTACGTCACCGCACACATACACGTGTGTGTGTGTGTGTGTGTGTGTGTGTGTGTGTGTGTGTGTGTGAGTGTGTGTGTGAGTGTGCGCGCGCGAGCGAGTAGCGAGTGTGGATGTGTAAGGAAGAGGAAAGAAAGAATGAGGAAGGAAACTTCACGCGGGCTCTGTGTCCCGTTTGTTAAGGTATTGCTCCGTTATTCGCCTGATATTGATCAGAGCAGCTGACCCTTAGAATTCTCCACACATCGGCAATATTTGTCCTAATTAATTAGCTGAAAAATCCGCCACCGTTAAGACTCGAACTCTAGAACCTCCAGACCTTCCTTGTGGCAACAGCCGTTGCTTTCAGCCGGACTGTTACCAGAACTATTTATGTGTACCGCTAATAAGGTTTAACTTACGACATTGACAATTGCCAAATGCGGCATAAAATATGAAATCTTTAAAAGCAAGATTATTAGCTAGGGCGTATCAGATGAGTCTGAATCCTGGATCCTCTGATTCGAAAACCCATGATCAGTTTTTCAGTGTGCAATATCCATAAGTACGATATTTCTCATAATTTTCAATTCGGGAATTATTAGCAGAAAATATAATATTTCCATAAACGTACGTTTACATAGATAAACAAAAAATCTGAATCTGCACTTGCTGATGAAAATCATGCTATTATTATTATCATACTGAAACTTTTAAAACGAAATATAGTAAGCAGTAAACTTATATTGACTAAATGTAAATATAAATTTGTATATTTGTAAAATCAATTAATATAAAGGTTGGTTACTCTTTTTTATCATTTATTTATTTTTGGTCGTTTTAGTTGACTACTCTTGTGGTGATCTTAAAGAAAATGTTTCATGCGTGAATGGGTAATGACTACAAAATACCGAAACAATCTTTAATACACACAATGAATAAATGATTATGATTTTTAATTAGTATTAAAAGTCAGGTACTCAAATTCAATGTGTTAAATTATGAGGTTTGTGCTTAACCATATGTGACACGCATTGGGGTGGTATACACCATGCTTTCAAGCGAAATTTATTGTCATTCGTAATAAAGAAATGTCACTATCTCAGACATAAAATTTTATTGGCTACATAAACCATTCTCTCTCTTGAAATAGTGTGTCATGCTCCTTCGTTTCCCGAAGGCATATTTCATTTAAGATACAGTATAAGGTCTGCTTGTATGTCAATTCTCCAGGAGAAATTACAAACATTGGTGGAAACAAATGTTGATTCCACTTCCGTTCAAAAAACAATTTGCTTGGCATAAGTAGCATACATCTCTCTATGACGTAAGTAGCAAAAATCTCTATCTTTAATCTTATCTTTATTTTAGTCGTAGTAAATCTCCGAAAACATTTTGAACTTATGCAATTTTCGAAAAATCAAGTTTTTCAACAAACATGAGTCAACATTGTTTACTCATCATTATTGAATTGAAGCTCTCCCACCAAATGAAACATGAGACCTGCACCATTCTCCTAAACGTCCTTTATCTAATTACAAAACTGAATCAAAAATGGAGCTATTTCTTGAAAATTCTTAAAATATCCGAGAGGCTTTATGCAAAGTAGCCACCAAAATTAAAATATCGATTTCAAATTCAAGGGGCCGCGACATCATCCACATTGATTGGAGAATAATTATGGACAAAATTGGCTTAACGGTTTAGCCGCTAGCGTTTTTCACATACAGACGGACGGACGGACCGATAGACGGACAGATAAACATTATGTCATTCGATTTTTCGCTATCAAGGCCCACAAAAGATGGATTCTGGCTACACCATGTGATAGAGGATTTTTTTTAAAAAAATGGCAACTGGATTCATCCACTTTTACGTTACCAGGACCCTATAATAAAAGTTTTCTGCCGAAAAATTTGCCGTGTTTTCGCGTAGCATTACATAAATTTCTCTCTCTAAGTAAGTAAAAGGGGTGTAAAAGAAAGTGAAATCGAGAAAGTAAAAAGATGGGCATCGCTGTCGTAGAGAGAACGCACGAGGACTAGGAGCAACCGGTACGCGCACCAGGGAGCAAAAACGTGATGGGCCAACGTTTCGCAAGAGAGTCATTCAGTGTAATCGCACGTTCGATCGTGACAGCGGTGCTTTCGTCGTAGCACGTGTGTTACTCTGGGAACTGCTCGCCTTCTGGGGAACTCGCCAAGGTCAGTCTAAAATCTTTTGCTGCCTTAGAAACGGAGGGCATCCCGGACATATCAAGCTCGGTGATACATACGGCAATAAAATTCCATGGGAATTTCTTTTAGAGTTCATGAATTATTTCAGAATTATGTATATTTTTAAATTTTCATGGGAAAAGATTGTTCGGAAGAAGATTTCCTCATAGAGGCCCTGCTATGAAAACACAATTGTGTGATAAAAATGTTCGATCACATGCCTGGGAAAAAAACTACAGTGGGGGAAAGATAAGATCGCCAACACCTACCGAACAAACATGACGCTTACCCAATTGCACTACATTCCTTACGAAAAAAAAAAAATAACAAAATAATTGATCTTGACGCGACCTTGGTAGTAAATGTATTAAAAGTTTACAAAGTAACAAATATTTCAAAGGGTAAATGTATAGATAATCTATAACGAGATATTAATCCAAACGAAATTCTGACCACGATTTTAAGTTTACCAGATTTTGTTCTCACATTAATAAACATTTGTTTTGATTTGAAATCGGTAGGGCCGTGTTGGATGCCAAAGAAGGCAGACATCCCTTCTTGCTCATTATCTTTGTTCTCTGGTTTTGGTTTACTTTTGTGCGTGAATACCCCCCCTTGCAGTGGCGGATCCAGAAGAGGGTTAGGGGCCGTCCATAAATTACGTAACGCAAATTTCGAATATTTTCAATATCCTCTCCCCCTTGTAACGCACTTCCTTATCACTACGTAACGCAGCGTAATGCAACCTCAGATCCCCTCCCTCCCCCTTTAGCGTTTCGTTAATTTATGGGGGCTATGCTCCCCTTTCAAAAGGCTCAGAGGAAAACGTTTGTTACCTTTTCTTATTTGACAGAATTCATTTAAATGTTTATTTCTGTTAGCATTATGTAATTATTTAAAAAATAATATTGTGTATTACCATAGTCACGATACAAAAATATACAATATAATATCAAATGTGTTTACAATTTAACAACAATCCCCCCAAAATCTCCCTCCCCCCTCAAAAAAAAGATGGGCTGGACCTGCCCCTGCCCTTTCGTGGGGTCCGCGTTTCAAGGGTGTTTGGCCCCGTTTGAAGCCCGGGCGCAGCGTCCTTGCGCTTGGCGGGGAGTGGCGGGACGGGACGGGGTTGTAGGTGCTGACGCGAACGATGTGTGCGTTCTGTTCCAGAGCGGAAGGTGCTGCTGCGCGGCGTGAGCGGCCAGTTCCGCGCCGGAGAGGTGGTTGCCGTGATGGGGCCGTCGGGCGCCGGCAAGACCACGCTGCTCAACACCATTTCCGGATTCACGTGAGTGCCTCGCCACCCTCTCCCCCCCCCCCCACGCGCGACTTCCCCTCGACGTACTTCTCCTTCCTTTTCGCCATCCCGTTCTTCAACTCCTGGTCCGTTCTTTCTCCACTTTTACACTTTTCTCTTTCGACTCCTCAATTTCTTCTCTTTCACCTCCTCCTCTACTTCTTCTCTTTCGCCTCCTCTTTTTCCTCTCTTTCGCCTCCTCTTTTTCCTCTCTTTCACCTCCTCTTCTTCCTCTCTTTCGACTCCTCATTTTCCCCTTTCACCTCCTCTACATCCCCTCTTTCGCCTCCTCGTCTTCCTCTCTTTCGGCTGCTCTTCTTCCTCTCTTTCGCCTCCTCTTCTTTCTCTCTTTTTCCTTCTCTCCTTCCTCTCTTTCGCCTCCTCATTTTCCTCTCTTTCACCTCCTCTTCTCCCTCTCTTTTGCCTCCTCGTCTTCCTCTCTTTCGCCTCCTTCTCCTCTTGTCTTATTTACCTAAACTCCCTCCATCTCCTCTTATCTTCTCTTCCACCTTCTCTTGCCCCTTTTTCTTTCTTCCTTCCTACTCCCCCTGGCATTCTCCCTTCATCCTCCTTCTTCTCTAACCCTTTTCTCATTATCCTTCTCTTATCCGTTTCCTCCTCCTCCTATTGTCCTTTTTCTTCACCTCTTCTTTGTCTCCTCTTCTGCTTTCTTATTTTTCTTCTTGGCCTTCTAAGTCTTGTAAATCCCTTTTTCTTTTCCAACGGAAGGTTGAGTACCGACGTAGAGTAAAGATGTATCCTTAGTCTATGGTACCGATTACTTGGAACTGTCTCATTAACTAAGCGATACCGACAAAGATGGCTCAGGACAACAGCTGATGCATCTCTTACCGAAAGATCCTAGGGTACGAATCCCGATGCTGGCGGACATTTGATAATAGCTAGATAGCAAAATCGAATTCAGCTGCTCTCAGAAAAATTTTAGTGACCGGCTGCTCTGATACTATAGTTTATCTAATACATTAATAAGAAATTTCAGCATCAGTTACAACTACAGGTTGTAAAATGGGAGGAGCCAAAACCTCAACCAAAGCAATAACTTCCCCCACCCCCACCCCTCACCCAAGGTTCTGGAAATTTCGTAAATCCTTGTTTTTTTAATATTCTCGCAGAAAAACCAATGTTTATTATTCTATAAATAAACCATACATTCAATAATTATATATGGAGGGTGGCTCAGGGTATCAACTGATGTCACTGTAGTGCCTCTGATCGGGAGGTACTAGGTTCGAGTCCCGACGGGTTTTTACACTAGCTAGAGAGCTAGGAAGAATTCAGTCACTGTCTGGTGGAGAATTCTAGCGGCCGACGTTTCCGATGGGTAGTTTTCAGTGGTTTTTCCTATCAATTCCAGGCGAATGCCGGAGAAATACCCTAACAAACGGGCCACAGGCCGCGTCTGATCTTTCCTTCACACACACACACACACACTTATATGCAGTCAGTGGCGTAGCGTGGATGAGAGCCGCCCGGGACGGAGGCAAATTTCATCGCCCCCTCATTTGGATATTTCAATTTAAAAGAATAAAATATACAGTAAGTCTAAAGAACTTTTCGGCAAGAACAATCATGATTATTGTGTATTGTACAAGTTACGAATAAAAAAGTCATGTATATATGTTTTACAATATAATAATAACATTTATTACAAACCTTTTTACACGTATGTCACTTATATTCACATAACAGGTACAGAACACTTAGCATTATACCTAGACGATCGACAAGATTAAGTTATTATTGAATATGAAACACAAATCGACTTCCAATTAGAATTAGAACCATACTGTTACCATTTATATTTTATTAAAAAATTATATAATTGTTAGAATTAAAAACAAAACTCCTGTCTTTAACTAAAAATGTATGCGTCTACTTTTTTTAAGAGCAAAGTCTTTTATTGCACATCAATATCTTTAGCATCAGCATCTCATATCACTTGTTCAATAGACAAGGAAGCCAGATTGGTTAGCCTGAAAGGACTTATTGTTGATGTTGAATAATTTTGATTAATTTCAATTTTAAAAGACTCTCACAGCTCACTGCTTGTTGTGAGGAACGTTATTCGGAGCGTTAATGTAATAGTGGGCATAGTATCTTCCAGTTTGGATTTAACAATTAATTGTAATAAGCAAGTGGGTCCGCATTAAAAAATTAATTAACGTTGCCTGTGGTGGCCACAAAAGTTTTCAGCCGGTCTTTCCAACTTGAAGTCCTACTCGTCAGTTTCCGCAGATGCATAGTCCAGATTACATTTAGTAGCGTCCGTATCTAGTAATATAGCTAGCGTTAGATATCCAAAATTATCCGCCAAATTCTGTAGCTGCTGAAAACACTCATGAATTTCTTCAGGTATTCTATCTAATGAAGAAAACAGCTTCCGTCTCGATTCATTTTCTCAAGACAAGGTCGCTCCCACTATGCTACTGCATGCTCTACACTAAAACGCATTCCGTAAGACCGAGCTTAGAGCTTGCAGGACTAATGACCTTAGCAGTTGATGCACCACGAATCACTAATCACTCAATCCAAAAAGAAAAAAAGAAAATCATATTCCATCATTGCAGCCAAATGAACCGCATACGTAAACTTGATGCTTATTTTTGTACAATCACTTTTGACCTTTTTCACCATTATCAGAAATACTTTTTCGGAAAATACAGACTCTCTTAATTACCTTAATTACATCCTGGATACTCGTTTGACTACCATCAACTAGGAATCCTGTAACGTTACACGAAATTTCTTGAATGTGATGACTTAAGCTGACAGGACATGCTGAAGAGGTCCTCAGAGATGGAGGAAAACGTCTGAGGACCTTGACTCTTAGTGCGCCCAATAAAACTCCCGCTCGCATGCTTTGAGAAACTAAAAGCTTTTTTTATTAGTCCTCTTAGCGAACCTCAATAAGAATTCTAATGGGCGAATAATTGTGCCTCGATTGCCATCCGAATTCCAACCGCCCTACGGACAGACTATAATTTTGCATATGAACAACATGAAAAAATGTAGGTTGAGATTAAAACATGGAGCCAAATTATACAATTTGGATTCTACAATTAGTACATTCCGATGGCTGTCCGCATCTCTACGTCATGGACTTGTCTCGTTTCCCTGCTGCATTTTCGTGCTCGACATTTGCTCCAAATTTTAAAATGTTACTTTTTCAAATAAATGATATTACAGCAAATTGAGTAATAATCATTAAATTGACTGAGGAATAAGTTAAATTATATTCTACTAGCAAAATACACGGCGTTGCCTGGGCTTAAAATTCAATCCTTGTGAAAAAGGAAAAAGATCAATTTTATATAAAGGTGTTTAAGATTATTATTTTTAATGTAAGTCATTGAATTCACTTTTATTAGTATAAATCATCTTTCAATTGACTGAATAATTTAAAATTCAGCGTCCAAGGGTTCGACTTTAAAAATCTTTGGAATCTTTCAAAGAAATTAAATATACCTTCTAAATTTTGTGGTTATTACTGAAATTTTCTCTGAATAATTTATTGTCACCTCGTAGCGTCCTGGAAAGGTATCCTGTCATCCTTCCAGTATTCCATTTATTAAGGTCTGATTGTTATCCATCGCTGGTATTTTGACGGTCATCCATCGAAATACGAGTCCCCGCAAATCGCTCTGAATGTAACTGTAATTCTGAAACAAATATTGTAGATGATTAGAAGGTTTAGAACTGTGATTTGCTACATAATTTAAATGGTGAATTGGCTACAGAAAGTGGAAAAGGACGAAATTCTGGAGAAAACTGTAAAAAGGAAAATTATTGCAAGGACTACTGGAAAAATAGAGGAATTAATTATTTTCTCACAGACGGCGTAAAGGGAGGGCATTGTAGGGATGGTCAGACAATGGAATGAAAGGAATGAGTCAATCCCTAATACTTTTGAATTAGAAATAAAATATTTTCATATTTTGCCAAGCATGTAATACATTTTGCTCTAAAAGAGGCTATGAGCAAGCCTTGCCAATTCCTGTAATGTGTTCGTCCTCGTTTCATTCAGGTTGCTATCTGGTGGCATCTTATGAAAATACTGCCGCTCGTTTGCGCTCTTGCGGTAGCTTATAGAACTAGTTAGGTCGCTTCTCGTTTGCACAGGCATAGCCCGCTAGTATGCCTAAAAGCCGCGGCACTTCGCCGATCCTTATGGAAGCCAGCGAACGGACGAAGTTCACATTGTGGCCGCTGGAGCGCTGGTCGCCGACCATTCGCGAGACCTTCGGGCCGTTTTAATGCATAGGTAAATGCCCGCATTTCGGACGATTTTGGTCACTTACTGTGTTATGAGGCATTGCAAACTCGTGTTGGTGGTAATATTAAACAATACTGAAATTATATTTCACTGTGCAGTTTGCTTAAAAGAAATTGTGGAGTGAATGCTTGAAATTAACATAGCATGCGTGAAATCTACTTGGTTAGTGAGCCAGTAGTGATTCTTCTTGACATATAAAATGCAATATTTATTCTTAATTATTTCTGATATTTAGGTGTTTAAAGGAAACTATAATGCACATAATGTCTTTAAGGTTTTTAAAGACATTGGATGAAAACGAAATGAATAGAAAACAATTATTTTATTAGTTTTATACTATCTATTTTTATATTTCAAGCTGTATTTATTTTTTAATCTATATTACACGCTCAAAAAAGTTAAAATTCAAGATATAATTGTTCGTGAAAAAATATCTAAATAACCGGAAGAAACTAGTTCTAAAACGGACTACGGACGCTGTTATAAATGTTGACGTTGTTGTAAATAATACTCACGAAAGTTCACTCAAAAAAAGTACTCCAAATCACTATTGCCCTGGTAAAAACGTTCTCACCAAGAGATAGAATCAAAAAATTATTTCCGACTAGCGAAATTCATATTGGCGCTCTCATGGAGATACCAGAAAAAACTATTAGATATTTTCAATAAGAGCAACTAAAGTACAATGTAGACATTATTTCTAATTCTTTGCGTAGTCCGCTTCCAAATTCCACAACAATGACAGAACAATAAATCAAACATCATAAATAAAAATCAACAATCAGACTTCTCGTGATATCCAATGACGTTTTTGAGAAAATGTGTCACTTTTTGATTGAAAAGTTTACAATACGAGAAATATCTAAAGCTGACTCAGACGATCATTTCCAGTACTTGGAGTCAGTATGTTTTTATTGAACATAAACAGAAATTGTTTGTGCTATTTGTGAGTATATTTTCAAAATTTGTATCGAATTTTGAGAATAAACTGAATTGTTAGGTAGCCGAAGTTATTTCCACCATGGGTTGCATATTTTTATAACGTTCAGAAACATTAAGAATGTATGTTAATATTTATTTACTATATGAAGATAATTTGCATGGGTGGATATTAAATAAATAAATAAATCAGTCTCATCTTTAAATGACCCTGATAGAGCCTGTGGTAGAACAATTTATTGTTCTGTGATAGAGCCTGTGGTAGAACAATTTATTGTGAAATCTGTACCTCCACTTCCAAGGTTTGTTGTGAAAAGAAACCTTCAAAAATATATTAAGCCAGCTTTGCAAAGAAACAGTTTCCTTGCATGTGGCGAGTGCGCAGATTTAATAACGATCATTGACATAATTTTAAACTTTTTTTTTATCAGAGGTCTTGAAGAACATTGCTGCTTTTACTAAAGAAGTAATGGAGATGCCTAAATACTTGAATTCAAAGCCTGTCAGTCGAAAAGTTCTGTTTGTAATGCGGATCTCCGTATATTTGCGTGTAGCAGCAGATCGAGGAATGGTCGGCGAGCAGCGCTCCAGCGGTCAGTAGCGGAACTTTTACATATAAAACGTTCCCCTTGAACGCTATTTATTCAGGAATTGAGGTAGTATAATTCACCAGTTTGGTCAGAAATATTGGAAGATTCGTAAGTAATTGTTGAACTTAATATGGGAAAAGTCGGTTTTCAAACTTTGTACTTGCAATTCTGCCAAAAAAAATGGATTTTTTCTAGGTACCTGTTTCTTAAATGTGCTTGCCGTATCAGCCGCTTTGTAAAGGAAATGCATGTGAAACGTTCATTTCCTGTGTTTCCAAGCGTCAACCAAGGTCAAGTATAGTAAACAGCACGCACAAGAGGCGAGGGGACAGTACACAGCTGTGCTTGCATTTTAGAAGCTTTAAAGGGACGTTCATTTTCCTCACTGAGTATTCAAACCAAAAAGGAATTTATTTCGCAAGGACAGCCCACCCCTGATTTGACACATATGCAGAAACAAACGAAGATGTGTGAATGGCAATGTAATACGTAGCAGTACAAAAAAGCGAATTGGTTATGTTTGTAAAACATTTTCAAAATTATATTAGTTGCCCTTCGTATTACTTTACAAAGGAAAGAGTATTTGGAACGGTTCTGGATTTTATTGTATGAATAATTTATTGAAAGTCATGCAGTGACATCAACAAGAACAAAATCATATTAGATCATCTATAAGTAACTCCGCACAAATCTTATGGATATGAGGTTTCGGTCAAATTGTCTGAAAATTTAGTATGTTGTTCCTTAGATCATACTCATCAAAAGTCGTTACGGCCGTTAAGCAAAAAAGTTGTTCTTTTTGATTTAATGTGCATTTTAAAATGGAGATCATGAAGATTTGTCGGATGATAGAAAGGCACATATGTGCTTTCAAAGCGTGTTCAAATAAAACAACCCCACTTGTTTAGACTTGTGAATTATGACATTTCATTTTCGAGAAGTAACACAGACCAGCTCCAGTCGATTTCAATGATAGAGATATCATAAACGTTGAATTAGAGAACTAAAAAATTCGATGAACATGAGAGGCAAAGTGACTCACGATAATCAAGCACCCCGATAGTGAGAGGCAAGGGGACTTACTGTAATGATTCACCCTACCGTGTAAGGCAAGGAGACCTATCTGAACGTGGAAGGCAAGGGGGCTCACGGCAATGAAGCACAGTGACTCACGTAAAATGAAATAACATAATTCATAGGTCTAAACAAGTAAGGTGCAGAGGCATATCTATGGTGTGGCAAACATAGCACGTGCCATGGGCGCCATTCACAAGGGGCGCTATTTAGTGTACACCCGCTAAAACAAATAACAACCATCGTAATTTGAAGTATCCTCACAGGGGCGCAATTTCTATGCTTGCCATGGGCGCCTGAATACCTAGATACGCCTCTGTTCATTTGAATATGCTTTGAGTGCACATTTGTGCCTTTCTATCATTCGACAATTCGACGTGATCTCCGTTTTAAAATGTACATTAGAACAAAAAGAACAACTTTTTTTTTGCTTAACGGCCATAACGACTTTTGATCAGTAGGAACAACAGACTAAATCTTCATACAATTTGACCGAAACCTCATTTCCATAAGATTTGTGCGTGGTTCTTTGTCTCGCAAAATTTAGTACTGACCAAATAGACTTCCAGTTAAATAACAACATAATGAAGAAATTCTTAGATACAATCAAATCAAAAATAAGAGGAAAGTTGTGCGACGCCTAACCGATGTAATTTTCTTGATTTGTCAGGAACATTCTTTCAGAGGCTACTCCGAGGAAGAGTGTCTTAACAGAGGGAATTACATCGAAATTCTGTCATTATTGAGAGGGTATGATGAAACTGTGGAACTCATTTCATTTTCACGAATTTGGAAATCAAAGCAGGAGGATAGATTTACCCATCAAATAACAAGGAAATCATCTCAAATGCGAGAATTATAGTTCCGGTTAATATAATAATAACAATTATTTTTATTATTATTATTATCTTAGCAAAATTGTTCTACTAAATAATTACAAAAGATAAACTATTGTAATATTACTATCATACTGTAATTGCGGTCGGTCGATAGTAATAGTGCTTCCCTCCTCGAAGTCACCGACCGCCTCTGATAAATGACACAAAGACAAACAAGGCACAGGAAACAACGACTGGTTGCATTGATCTTCATAGAATTGGCTGGAATGCATAAAAGAGAGAGAGATGTACAGTGGGCACCCATGCATCACCTCTGCGACACATGTTCATCCGACGGGGATCAACGGAAAGCGATATGGTAATAGAGCTATCTGCCAGATGTTCCCGAACTGAGAGTGACCGTAATAGTTATTGCCGAAACACGTTTATATATATATATATATATATATATATATACAATATATTATATATGTATTATATATATATGTATTAAATATATGTATATGTTGATATATACCAGAGCAGAGAAATCCGACACCATTTGACAGATCTCTATGGAAGCTGATACTACTTCTACGTGTTATTTTTTTTTAGAAAGTTTTTATGCTGATTATTTTGTTGTAACTTCACTAGATAGCTTTGCAGCACAATATGACGCTTCATTTTAATTCAACTTCTACTCCAACATTCCTCCTGGGCTTCATTGTTGCTGGGCGTTGCCGTGTGACGAGGCCGAGGAGGACAGGACAGGCGGCGTGAGAGACAGAGAGTGAGAATGGCACAGAGACAGACACAGAGAAAAAGAGATATAGGGATAGAGACACAAAGACAGAGATATACAAGTATAGAGAAACAAAGGGAGAGAGACGTAGAGGGAGAGAGACAGACAGACAGACACAGACAGACAGAGACCAGGACGTCTGTGGGGTTCCGCTAGTATTTTATAAAATATTTCGTCGTGGTAACCGCAATAGTTCGTATGTCAAAAAAATCATTTGTTTATTATACCATTGTGATCAGTCAAGAGAACTATATCAGTAGCAATAAGTCGTAAGACGAGGGAGTAAAGGAAAACGGAATAGCAAGCTTCTACATTTGTGAAAGCGACTGTCAAGACATGGAGAGGTAGGAACGTTTTTCATTCTTCCTGAAAACTACGGTAGATTTGACATACTACGTATTGAGGATACCACAACGATATGTTATTCAATATTTTATCTACGACAGCCACAGGATCAATTACGGTGTGGTAAAAGTGGTACTTTCTTTTGCGAGAAAGAAATGTTGCAACACCAGGCTTATAGGTCGATCCTACGAGCGAAATAAAATCACTTTTACGTGTGTCATACAATATCTTTTTAGACACCCGTAATTGATTCCATTTTATTGAATTCAATTATCCAAATCACTTAATTTGAAACTATGATGCATTAAGGTCAGTCGTAGCTGTTGCGATCAAACGAAAATATTTTATTTTCTTTGTTTCATTCAGATTTATTTGAACGCTTGAGCATCGTCTTGCTTTCAGCACTAGTGCTAAAAATTGAACTTTTATCAGGCTTTGCATGCCCTAAAAGTGACCACTTTTTTTAGTGTCTATTCTTCTTTATGTCTCTTATATTTCTGTCTAAAAAAAGGTTATTATGAATCCATAAGAACTTTCATTTTGAAGCGAATCCCGAAACGGGAGCGAAAGTCAGCTGTTAGCGCACTGCCGTAGATAAAAACCTTTTAAAGACGTTTCGTTGGCGCTAGTTTCGTCATGAAGTTCCGCATGAAAACGAGCGTGTGCACAGCATCTCCTGTACGTCAGCAACACGGAGAACATGGCCACATTGCGTCCGGCGCGACTTAAGGGGCAGCGAGAGGAGATTGGGCAGAGCGCGGTCAGGTTCCGTTTTTTATTCGAGTGCTGAAATGCGTGCCATTTGCTAGCTCTTACTCATTCTAGACTTTCAGCCTTGAGCGCCATAATTGTAGGTGTCGTACACACGCGGCTGGCAACGACTGTGCTTCACCTCTTGTGGAATGGACAGGAGACATGCGATAGCGACATTGTGACAGCATTGCAAAACTATGGAAGCAAGAAACACGAGGAACCTTTTAGACCAATATTCTATTTATTGTAACTATATTTACTACATAATAAAATAACTTTATGAGTAATAAAAGTGTATATTAGGAGAATGTATATTTTGACCGTTTGTTTAATGATTTGGAGAAAGTATCCAATTATATACATACAGCCCACTTTTAAATATTGATTAAATTTGATTTTTTTAAACATTCAGCATTAATAATGAAATAAACAATAATGTATTTAATTGTGATAACAATGTGCAACGTTTTGAGAAATCTTATTTTCTCCTTAGTAGATGCAAGCTGTAAGCTGCAAGTAGATGCAATGCTGTAAAGCAAACAAAATGAAGTTATTTACTTTGAATATATAAAAATACCTATCTTCCAACCTTTCTACTTCAATCTTCCACCGGTTTATTTGAATTTGAATTGATGCCTTATTTTACGTGGCGAGACTCAGGCTATGTGGCCTGATCTTCCGTCTGACCGCTCAAATTTTGCTACGCTTCTTTCACGAACTAGCGGAAAAGGTATTACTTAGGCGACGAACAGGCGATTGAATTTATCTCAGAGGCTTCATTTAGGATCTTTTACACGCAGTAAATCTATTAACATGGGACAGCCGGCTTTACGTCCCCTCCGAAAGAAGGTGTATGAAGGATTTTTTCGCCCTTAAAAATCCACGGCGTCGATCGAGTTTGAACCCGCGAACTTGGGTATAACAGTCAGATACGCTAATTGCATGTCTAAGAATATTTAAAATTTAATAATTAATTATTTCACTTAATAGACGCTTACCAGTACCATTTCGGTACTCAGAAAACACTAATGAGGGTCAAGGGATCAACGACGGTTCACAGAATAAATTGCAATATAGCTGAAGAAAATTTGTATATTTAACAACTAATGGTGCATGATTTTTACAAAAAGTTCGAACTCCCGGACGGACATTTTGAAGAAATAACACTTTTTCCAAATCAGAGGACTTAGATGTGTATTTTCGTTGAAATCTAGTAATCGGTTTTCTGCAGCATTACATGACTTTCTCTACACTATATAGACGAGAAGTTAAATTCACTCTAATTTTATTTAATCAGAAATACGTCAGTATTATGACTCCATAATCTGTTACTAAATGTACTTTTTCGGTAATCAACTAATTATTACAATTCTATTTTCGAAAATGAAATGGTGAGTCAAAATATCTTACACGATGGCTTGACCAAATCGTAGCCAGTTCGGTCCTACATGTGGTGCACTACATATAGTGCGCTACCAGGTTTCTCGCTTCAACACCAAATTAATATAAAATCTTTCAACGAAATGAAAACAGTAAATAAAAATCAAATTCTAACAGTCAAAATTACCATTAACAATATAAATTGGGCCATATCAATACCTTTCAAATACTCAGAACACCAATAGGAGGCGTCAACAGGGGTCCCAAAAGAATTTTTTTCTCCATTTAACTGATACATGAATTTTACAGTACACAATAATTTTCTGCATGTTGATATTAAATATTTTTAGTTTCTGAAGAATGTCAAGGGCATATGTATTTTGAACATTTTCTCTACTTGTAATCCTTATCGCGGTAAGACAGCCGGCCACGTCTTTTTATTTATTTATTTAAGAACTTCAATGTGTCCCTGCGATTGCAATCTGATCTCTATATCCACAGATTCTAAATTAAGGTTTTAACGTAACGTGTTTATGGAAAAGACTGGCTGTAAGACAACGCCGGAGTTTCATGGACGCGATTACGCATAGCGATGGTTTCGATTTCTTTTAGAAGCAAATGAATAACGCTAGAAGACTCAACTACTACTAAGTGTTCAAAAAATGTTATAATGAAGTCCAAAACGTTGAAATAGTAAAATCATAAACGAAGGAAGGCACAGAGCGAAGACGTTTGCCTTTCATCAAAGAGGTCCGGGTTCGATTCCCGGACAATCTCATGTGAAATTTGTTCCAACAAAACGACCTGCATCACGGGGGCTAGTCCAACCCCCTGTGAAGCGTCCTATAGTGCGATTTTTTCTCCGTCCCTCAAGCCCCTATGGCCACGATGGAATATCACACGGCATTTCGCGTCTTTCTCCGTTGTGCCGCTAGAAGTCGGATGATCGCAAGCACTGTTTGATACGGACGCGATCATGCGATACCTGGCGGCACGACTGAGAACGTCGCGAAATACCTTGACATATTCCATCCTGAAAACGGGCCTTCAGGGGTAAAGTTACAAAAATTGCAATATAAACCCTACTACTGCCCTAATTCCCCATGAGTAGTGACGCAGGAGTGCGTGTAGCGTGAGGCGCGTACGGGAAAATGCTACCTGGCGGTCCTCTTTACTAACTAACGACAACCTCAATGGAGGATTACTTCTAAGCGCTCAATGTCTACACAAGAGCTTTCGAGACGCGTTTCGTCGCAACAAGTAAAAAACAAGACGCAACAAGTAAAAAAAAGGAAAACCTACTCTTGATATCCATTGTTGACACACACACACCCCAATTGGTATGCGACTGTTAATGGCAAACGCTTAGACGCCGGCGGAAATGCGCCCTTACCACAGTTGAAGTTGGAGGAAGAATTTTGTCACGTCCGTACCTCGAAATTTGTTGCGTGCTAACATCTTGCTCCCCAAATTCGGAGTACCGCACAAAAAGTATCACTTGAAAAATAAAATGCATGGGGGTTTCGCAGGATCCCAATAATTACGTGGAACGTTAACGCGATGGTTGAATTCTTAGCCATGGGCTTCTGGAACGTAGTATACTTTGGGGGACATGAAAGGAAGTCTGTACCTCAGCGGAATTTTAGTTCAAGTCACGATAATTGTTTATTGAATTATTGAAGGTGACAAGGTACACACGTTACATTGTAAAAGGTCAAGTTATACTTGACATTAATCTCAGAAAACGGCGACAACGATGCAGGTGATAGCGACTGAAGCATTAATGGTGGGAAGAATGCGCGAGTAGCCCTACTCCACCAGTTCCGGAGCATCATCTTTATATTTTCTCACGTATTTTTGACAAATAATGGACGATAAAAGAGTTTTACGTAATCCATTATTATTTTTACAATGGTTGATTGTTATCATTACATTAATGTCTAAATGCTATGTAACGTTCCATAAGTATTCTTTTTAGAAAGAGAATTTATTTCATTCCAAAAGAGAATTTAGAAAAAAAAGTACAGTAAAACCACTAGTTGTACTTGAAAATATTTTGGGGTACAAGTACCCCGCGTTACCGGCCCCCCGAGACGCCTGTGGTCTGGAACCCTCTTGTTTTTACAATCTGTAGTCGTAACAAACAGAAATATATTCGACAACTGTATTTTCTTAATTATGAATTATAGCCAACAAAATGTATTATATTATGTATGTTACTACACTGATTAAAGGAAAAAAGTCTGTTATGGTCAATTATTTGTATAATGTAGCTATGAGTGTGAGGAGAAACAAACATTCTTAAAATGATGGAATAATAAATATGTTAAATAATGTTAATAAGTATCACATCGAGTGAAATAAATGCGAAAGGTAATTTTGAAGAACAGATTTTGTTACCACCTAAAATGCTTTTCGTGTTTTAAATTTGGCGTCAAGCCTCTGATTTCCCCTCCTTGTGGCTAATCGAATCCAAACTATTCCTTTAGATTTTTTTTAAAATTTTGGATAAAAGAATTCGGGACCCCATTTAAGTCGGGGCATGGTGCTTCTCGACGACCCTGTTCAATATCCGAAAATCGCGCAGTTAATATGTAAAAAATCTGGGCGAACGAAACTAAACTTAAACAAGATACATGTTTCGTTTTTTGGCCAACAGATAGAAACACGGAGCTCCGATTGAAACGTCATGAGAAATTCCATTGAATCTTGGACACAATAGCAATTCCAAGAATTCGTAGCGTCTCTTTCACAGAGGTTCGTGTTTATTACAAGTAGGAAGCGAAAATTGGCTACGCAAAAACTTCCACATGACAAACAGTTTTTACCTCATCAGATCTTAGAAATTCGCTTGCATTGTTTAACGTCAACAAGCCCAGTCGGTGACAGTGTTGCATTCTTCGGGATCTTCCAAATTTTCGCGACAGGCGGCGCGGGCCGATTTGAGTGTAGCAAATAAACATCATTATTTCTATAACCCCTAGAGGGAACTTTTTACTTGTTTTAAATTAAATTTAATAAATTATTATTTTCGAAATGCCCTTACACACTTTTCATATCTTGTACAGGTTTTTTTTTACTTAAAGTATATGTTTTTGAAAATCTGAAGTAAAAATTGTTTTAGAGAAATAAAGGGGTCAAGTGGTCAAATTTTGGAAACGTTCCCCGCGTAACCATCGTGGATTTTGATGAAAGTTTGCAAGCATACGATTCAAAGGAACTTTTGTTACGTCAACTTCACAGGTGAAATAGTTTTTAAGGTACAGCCATTTGTTTGACTCCCATGCAGCGTCATTGTACGGTACTAGGTTTTCCACCTTCGGAAAACATTCCTTCTCCGTTATTCCTAAACAAATGAAACTGTGATTATTTGTACAACTGTTTTTTTGCTTTGTTCAATAGAACTAATATATTTTTTTCATCTATTAATAAACGGTGCACGCAAAGAGAAAAATCGAAGAAAAAGTGTTATAAAACAGGATTTAAAATATTGAATAGCTCCCTTAATATTCGAGTGAGAAACATGAAACTAGGCTGATAATATATTGTTTCGGAATGCATAATTTCAACCTTTGACCTGAAACTCTCACACATTAAATTTAAAGATGATAATTTTTGCTAAAAGCTAGAGTATTTTCAACCTTTTACAGAAAAGTATCTTCTAGAAAAGTTTTCAAACCTACTTTATTTGAAAAATCAATATTTTAGGTTTTCAGAAAAATTTATTTAATTATCCATCGGGGGAATACAACGTCCAAACGTGATAAAAAGTGCTGCGATGTTGTAAAATTAGTGTTCAATAAAAATTCATATTATATAATGATTATGTAATTAAATCATTATTCAATAAGAACATTGAAATTCAGCATTTAACGAATTTAGACGCTTTCTGGAGGAGAATTGGAGAATTCTAGCGCCCGGCTGCTCTGATCGGTAGTTTTCCATGGTTGTTCCGATCAACACCAGGCGAATCCCGTAGCAGTATCCTAACAAACGGGCCACGGACCGCGCGCGATCCTTCCTTTCTCTTCCTTGTCCTATCCTCACCCCTTACACTAACATACACTACCATACCAAACATTGTTTGGAGTTTAGAGCTTGTCCCGGCTGGGTCGGTGCCCCGCAGGTTGGAGATACGTGTTTGAGGGGAAAACCCCGCTAGCCCGAGAGAGGTGGTGCGGGGTCCCTTGTGACCCCACGTATCTTTGCTTAGCTGAAGTTGCCTAATTTTGCGAGTCAGAAACTTTACATTTCACATACCTTTCACCACATTCTTTAGCTTCTCTTTGAAAGATTTTCAAAATTTTATATGTAATAATTCTTTTATAAATATTTGTGAATCGTATACATCTTAAATTATACATCTTAAATTTCGTACTTTTTCTAAGTTGTGTTGATTGGCTTTCAATTGTTTATTTTTATGTGAGACAATGTTAGAAAATACAACTTACAGAATTTTCTGATACCTTTGTCGTAGGAATATTCAGGAAAATGTAAATGGAGTCTCTACATAAAATGAAAGAAATGATAATTTTGCTCTTATATTTGTTTCAATCCCACATTTGCGTGTTTGTTTATAATAGTGAATTAAGTTAATACGACCTTATAAATGATGGATTATTATTAAAATAACTAATTTCACACATATTTCTTGATAAATATAATTTTATAAAGAAATAACTTAAAGGCCTCGCCACCTCTAACGTAACTCCGACAACCGCCACCTCTCCAGGGCTAGTCGATGGTAGGTGGGCGCAGGATCTCGCCATCCAGCGGGGAAAAGATCACCGCCAACTCCCAATTAAAAACATGCACCACACTTACGGGACGAATGATCTCTGTAGTTGACACGCCCGGAATCACGAACAATCAATCAATCTACACTTAATCTATTAATTGATTAGTGTTTCCGGGCACGTAAACTGCTGTGATCATTTGTCTCATAGAGTAGTGTTTTGTTTTTCATGGGAGGTGGCAGTGATCTTTCCCGGCTGGATGGCGAGATCCGATGCCGACATACGCGCCGGCCAAGGGGGGGAGGAAATATCGCATGCAGTCCGCGGCCCGTTTGTTAGGGTACTGCTCCGGCATTCGCCTGCTGTTGATCGTAAAAACCACGGAAAACTACCGACAGATCAGCCGGCCGCTAGAATTCTCCTCCAGACAGCGGCTGAATTCCTTCAAGTCATTTAGCTAGTTTCGATAATCTTGCCCCCGTCGGGACTCGAACCATAGGATCTCCCGGTCAGAGGCAATGCAATGAAATCAATTGGTGCCCTGAGCTACCTAAGCCGGTTTTAGCATTAAATATTTCAACTTAGGACTGTGATTGAATGTATAACATCGACCTCCTGGCTCCGACCATTACTCTAAAAATTAAGAGTAAATTTGATGTGATAACTCGACTCGAAGTGTCGACTTACTGTATGATGCATGATCGCTACTATCGAGCAATGCCGGTGATCATGCGACTCCTAGCGGCACAACCGAGAACGACGCGAAATACCTTGAGATATTCCATTTTGATGACACGTCCGCACGTGCCAAGAAAGAAAAACCGAAGTATAAATCGCAAGAAAGAAGCTTCCTTTCAGCAGGCAACACGCGGCGCTTTGTGTGTGGCAGGACGGGCATGGTGACCAACGGGAGCGTGCGGATCCAGCGCGAGGACGGCAGCGTCAGCACCAAGCGCGGCGCCGCGTGCTACCTCACGCAGGACGACTACGTGCAGCCGCTCTTCACCGTGCGGGAGATCGTCATGCAGGCCGCCGACCTCAAAGTGGGCAGCCGGCTGTCGCGCAAGGCGCGTGCGCTTCTCGTAAGTACATTCTGTTTGGCTTTTCATTCATTCATCCATTCGTTCATTCATCCGTTCGTTGATTGGTTCATCCATTCATCCGTCCATTCATTCATTCATCCATTCATCGATGTATCCGTTCATCTTTATCCGTTCATCCATTTATCCTTTCATCCATTTATCCGTTCTTTCATTTATCCGTTCTTTCATTTATCCGTTCTTTCATTTATCCGTTCTTTCATTTATCCGTTCTTTCATTTATCCTTTCTTTCATTTATCCGTTCTTTCATTTATCCGTTCTTTCATTTATCCGTTCTTTCACTTATTCGTTCTTTCATTTACCCGTTCTTTCATTTATCCATTCTTTCATTTATCCGTTCTTCCATTTATCCGTTCTTCCATTTATCCGTTCATCCGTCCATTTATTTATATTTATTTGGGTTAAGGCCTTTTTTTCAATTAACGAGGTCATTCAAGTCCGATAGTGATTATCACATGATAGCAATAATTAGGAGTTGAACGAGAGAGAAAAGGTAAAATCAGAGGAAAGAGAAACGAGAGAGCCCTGAAAAAAATCTGCCGAGCACTACACATTCCATGCAGATTGGCCGGATATCGAACCCGCACCCCAACAGTGGAAAGGATGTGCACTAGCCACTAAGTCACAAACTCTTTTCAATGTAATTAAAATCGGAACTAATGTTTCGAAAGCGGAATGAACGATAATGCACGTTATTCGTATAACTACCCGAGCCGCAGTTGCTGGGATATTAACAGATTGATAACAACAGATGAAAACTTGTAATTGAAGATTATCAAACGAGAAAGAGAACTACGCCAGCAAATCTTCTATGGCGATTTGATCCGCACTCATAAAAAGATATAGTATTTATGTCTTTAATATAGTATTTTACAAGTTTGTGTACGAAGTCAGTGAAACTTTTCCGCGTACGTTTTCGATCGACAATATTCTGAGCTCGGAAATGTCAATTTGCGGTCGAGGGGGGTATATTTTTTGCAACCTTACCTCTGATTTGTGTGAACTTAGTTTGCAATGTTCATAATTCATCAAATTGCAGTTTACTATTCACAAACTACAGTAATTTCCTAATGAAGTATTAATGTCAGAAATTTCGCGAACTGAAAAAAAGGAGTGTATGTATTTATTTGCCCACACCACATACATCCATAGGAGGCGTAGCGTGGCCATCAAGCGGTCACAGGAGTTAAAAAAGGTGCACTCGAGAACAATCTAAAATGCACTAATACTTGGTTCCAATCAGTATTTGGCTATTAAATTGGTATTAGGTGCTCGCTTTTACGGTCTATCCCAGAATTTTCGCTAGCTAGTGCGTAAATGGGAATCTCGTAATACTATAGTGTGCGTGATATCCAGCTTCAGAATTGGTGAGCAAAATAAAAATATGTAGGCAAAGATATTGCATTGAAACATACCGTGATGGAGTTAACAGAAAGCCAGACAAATTTTCAATAACGTCTCGTGCTGGTGCACGGACTCATGCCGACCTTTCTCTCTGGCGCCCAGTCCAAGCCTACGGGATTGTAAATATCTAATTGGGCTATGGCGTTCCAAGATGTCTAAAAACTGTGCGTATTGAAGATGTTTCAAAAATAAAACAAAAATATCATAAAACGAATTCTGATCACTTAAAAACGTTACGTCAATGTTGTAGTCCGTGTTCAGGGGATCATAAAATTACAAGTTGAGCCGATTAGAGCGCGCCTGTCTCCCGACGAAGTTCAGCATGTTTCAGCCATGAGTAGAATGAATGGTTATGTATAGAATGAAACAAGAATGAATGATGCGTGAATGGAAATAAATAAAAAGAACATTTCAATTTCAATTTCTAGAAAAAATTTACTTAGGATTAAGATAAATAAAATAATAAAAATTTTCTGTTTAGTTAGGTATGCCAAAGTGCTACATTAGTAATTAGAAAATTAGATTTAAGCTAAAAATTAAGTTAGTTTTAGTTAATTTTAGTTAGATAAAGAAAAAAATCTCTCTCTCTCAGCTGCTTAAGCCGCAAGGCAGCAGTTTACTGTATAGCATTTAAGAAAATAAATTACCGCCTCCTCAGGAGTACTGTGGAGGGGAAAACACACTCACACACACACACACACACACACACACACACACACACACACACACACACACACACACACACACACAAATGTTTCAACGCAGCCGCGGCTAAGGTGGCTCAGGGTTGAAACTGCTGCTGCTGCAACGTCTCTGTTCGGGACGTCCTAGAATACTAGCCCCGGCAGTGGTGGACTTGCATCACTAGCTAGATGGCTTGATCGAATTCATTCGCTGTCTGGAGGAGAATTCTAGCGGCCGGCTGTTCTGATCGGTAGTTTTGCACGGCTTCTCCGATCAATAGCTGGCGAATGCTGGAGCAGTACCCTAGCAAACGCGCACGATCCTGATCCTTGGCCCTTCTTCTCCCCTTTCTCACGCACACATTTACATGCACTACCCTACAACACATGTCGGGAGCTTAGAGTTTTTGATATTTGATATTTATTTGGTCATATACAGTAAAAACTGTATATGACGCATGGGGGAGGAGATTATCTGCATACATTTTCTTGAGGTTCAGAATTTAAAAAAAAGTGCGAGATTAGCAACATTATTTGAAAAACTAGACATTTTCGTTCCAGAGTTATAGAAAACACAATTGCAACGGTAAACGAACTGCAGATGTGATTTTTCTGCATCTGCATTAGCATTTTCTGCATAGGCATTGCTAACAAAATAGTAACTCACCCTCAGCTCTACTCCTACCACTAAAAGCAAAAGGAGTGCTCAACAAAACGTGCGTATAGTGAAGCTACATTTACAGCTACAGCTTGTCCTGGCTAGGATGGTGCCCCACAGAGGGAGATTGGGAGAAAATTATTAATCAATCAATCAACCAACCAACCAATAATGCAGCCTCATAGAGCATGTGCATCCGGTACCTCCTCGTGCATGTGTGAAAGTTTAGCGTAGGTTTACTTATTTTTACACAAAAGGTTTGTTTGTTTTTTGTACCTTTGCATTTCAAGAAAAAAATCTAATAGTTAATAATTGTTTCCACCTTAATAGCAAGCAGATAATTAGAGCCCAAAACTTCAGGCATTTATTTTGTACAAAATAGGTGGGCAAAAATTTATTTTTAATAAATTAGTCATAAACAACAGCATTTGTTTTGGCCAAAATACTGGTGCAATTAAGTATGAAAAATATGACTAATGAGTATTAAAATAGATAATAGTCAAAATAATGTCCAAAAGGATCACAGGTCATATTCTATGTTAGGATGTATTGCTTGAAGTCAAAGAATGCCTGTCAACATCAATGAAAGAAATCTAAGAGAATACATTGGAAAGGAATTGCTTTCTGTCAGCTGTTCTGTCTCCTTGAACCTACAAGTCAAATTCTAACCCTTCCTACCTGATACTGTTCCTCCACTTGCAGAGAAAGACAAAACATTTCTCTGTGTGGTGTTCAGTCTTGAAGATAGGTTTCCTGTGTGATCTTTATCGGTGCCAGGAGAAGAAGAAGAAGAAGAAGAAGAAGGAAAAAAAGAGAGGAAAATAATGAGGGGAAAAAATATCAAAATAAGTCACAATTCTTCCAATAGCATAGTGAGCTTAAATTGGCAAAAAGAAAATATCTTCCAAAATAACAATTCCAGAAGCACATTTAAGAGACTGTATTATTAAAAGTTATTTAAATGTGCTCATAACAATGAAAAGAAGGCATTTTGCTTAACTTTCAGTTTCTAATCATAATAACAGCAATATACACTATCACAATTAACCTATTTTGTCATGACTTGTCTATTCTACATCCACTTATCCCAGCCACTCCAAAATTTTGTTTAAATGTCCATTGCTGAGGATAACACTTTCAGACGGGCAAAGTTTTCAATTTAAAATATTTTTAATATTTAGCAATACTATTTTGGAATTTTATTCCAGAAAATTTATAATAATATAATGAATATTCTATAAATGTGAGGTGACTACCAGATTTGAAAAACATTCATGTGGACAAAATTGTCATTAAGGTTAAAATATTTCCAAATATTTCAACATGCTTTCAAAGTAAAATTGTAGACTTGTTTTAATTGACTAATTTTATTCTCTAAAACTTTGTCACCATATTTTGCAGTATTGCAAAGAATTTTATATTTTATTTTAACAAATAATATAGCATTTAAGAACCAACTTGCAAATTCCAATACAAAATAAGATTTAAATATTCCTGGGATGAAATTTAAATAATATTGTACACAAAAATTTGCTTTTAAATTAAATCCTTTAACTAATATTTAATATATTTTATATTTTAGAAAATGTTTATAAGAATCATAAAAAAATATTTCTCTCATTCTTGATTTACATAGAATTCAAAAACTTCTGTTTACATCAATAATCATCTGTACAAATTCTGTCTCGATTATGTGGAAGTCGCACCTGCCATTCAGTCTTTACTCTCCTCTGGGAAGACCTCCCTTGCCTGCTGGCAAAGCCCCAGGGGTCCAGGTTCATGCTGAGGGCAAGGCAAACCCATCTGCCTACGAAGAAAGCTCTAAAAACTCAAACTTCTTAAATATGGTAGTAATCATTTCAATGATTAGGAAAGCCATCTGAAATGGAATAATCCTGAACCCCCAACCATCACTATTGTGAATGTAATGACACAATAAGACTCATTATTTTTGCCAATATCTTTAATAAAACACTCTGTTTATCTTTAATAAAAAATTCTGTTCAATTGTTTATTTAATATCCACTTTATTTTTATTTTAAAGTACTTTACTTAAATTAATTCCACTCTTTATAAGTCGCTTATATTTTATCATCTCATTTTGAGCATTCAAATTAAAGTAATATAATATTACATTTTATTGAAGCACATTCTAAATTAATTACCAAATTTTATGAGAATGTATGAATTAATGAAGGAATCAATGTTGTAGGTTGATGATGTGCTTGAGACTTTAGGACTGGCAGGGTGCAGCTGCACTCGAGCAAGTCAACTCTCTGGTGGACAACGTAAACGCCTTGCAATTGCTGCTGAATTGGTTGATAATCCTTATGTCCTCTTTTTTGATGAACCAACTACGTAAGTGAATAGATAATTTAATACATGTCTGCTATTTTCAACTTTCAAAGAGTGTGCTTGTCCCAGATTGTATTTTTATCTTTTCTAATTTCTTAAATAAACTCCATAGAGATCTATTGCTACTAGTAGAGAGTCATTACCAGGGCTAGGATTTATATGAAATACAATATATCTAAATATTACATATGTGGGGATTAAAAATGTTCAAAAACGTGGTATAAAAGATAGACTAAAACAGAATAAAAAGATAAAAATAGTGAAAATAAGGTATGTCAAATTCATTATATTCAAGTTAAATAAATATTGTATAAACGCATATTGCATAATATCACATTGCATAAATAAAATAGCCAAAAAACTTAGTTTTAATATTAGTCACAGAATAAGTTTCAAATCAATTCTTGTTCTAAAATTGGCAACACTTTGTGTGGCTGAAAATAAGTTCCTTAACCCCTTTCTGACCTTTGACAAAGCTCTGAGTTATAAAGCATTGTTTTAAATGTTCAAATGTGAAATTGCATCTTTTGCCTCAATATTTCTTAGTGCAGGCTACAACTTCACTGAAAATCAGTGATAAATGATGAGGACGACCTTGAACCTCACAATACCCTGTGGAGTTAAATACAGTTCAACTCTAAACCCAAATCACCTCTTAAAATAGAACTTTAAGTTAAAAATACTCTTCCACAACAAACTTAGAAAGAATATGGAACATACTGCAAATAAAATATGCAATATGCAAAACATGAGTTTTCCTTAAATATGTGAAAATATGTAATATGCCTGGATATATGAACTAATAAGGATAAACAAATACATTTCAAATAACTTCACAAAGCATAATTCATAAACATGTGATAAAAGTTTTATTTTAACTAATGAAGAAAGAAATGTGTAATTACATACAAATTTTAGCCCTGGCCATTCCTCAACACTTTAAAAAAAATAACAATTTATTTCAAAATTATATCTTATTATCCAATAGTAAGTACTATGAGAAAGGAAGAAATCAATGCATTATGTCATTTTTTTTCCTCAGAGGCTTGGATATGAGTACAGCAATGCAATGTACCCACTTGATGCGACGAATTGCACGTAGTGGTCGCACTGTCATCTGTACAGTTCACCAACCCAGTGAAAACATGTTGAGCATGTTTGATCAAGTATATATATTAGCAAATGGCTATTGTGTGTATCGTGGATCTCCTAATGATATGCTCCCTTTCCTGAACTCTCTAGGATATCATTGCCCACAGTATCATAATCCAGCTGATTTCAGTAAGTAACTTTCTTTTAAGCATGTCAAACATTGTATCCTATTCTTTAGTGTGTACTATAGCTATTATTACAAAAAAACAAGTATTAGATATAAAAACAAACATTTACTCTTTATTGAAATTATTTGAACAGAAAATACACACCAAGACATACAGTTCATTTCTTTGTCTAATCTTATAAATTAAATTTGTTGTTTTAATAATAGAAGTACTAATTTTTAATTCATAAAATCTAGTGTAATTTTTAAATGTTAACCTAATATTTGCAGAAACCATATGATTATACAATAATAGTAGCTCATATTTTTAAAGTGAAGGAATGATTTAGTTAAGTTCTTCTTTTAGCATTTACTTAAGTCAAGTGAAATAAGATCTAACAGAATTATATTGATACATTTTACAGTGCTTGAAGTTACAAATAATGAATATGGTGATGCAGTTTCAGTAATGAAAGAAGAAAATAAAAATTTGCCATATCCACCTCTTCTTCCTGGTAAGTTAATTAGCAAGTTTATTAATATATCATTTTATTAATGTCAGAGATTTCCAGATTCAGCAATAGTAAATGAAAATGGTTCTCTGAAGATATATCTCCTCAAATAGGGCATCATCACCTTCATGATAACAAGAAGAATATTTCTAATAGCTAAAAATTAGGAAATATATTTGTATTCATGATCAATAAAAAACTATAGAACACAAAATATTACTTTATTTTAATATATAAAAATAATGTATAAAAGTGTGAGTGAATGCTCCACAAAAGAAAATTTTAAATACTGGAGTGATTGCTTCCAAATTTTGCACACACACAATTTTGAGCAACCAAGTGGTATCACAAACCTAAAATGTTTCCAAAAATGTTTGTGACTGGAAAGGTATTGCATCTAGATGTTGGCCTTGTTGATGGGCCTTGGTGAAAGCACCATAAATACCCCAGGAATGCCAAATATTACCTAGGAACTAAAAAACTCCCTGGAATTCTTCAGACCCAAATCTTAAGGGACCTTGTAAGGCCTATCACCACCATTATAAATTAATGTTCCTCTTTCTAAAGAACCATTAATGATACAGGAATGAAATTTTGCACAGTTATTGTTTGCACTATGTAATATACATGGGCATTTTTGTAACTTTCTTAACGTAATGGAACTATTTTATTTATATTTTTTAAATATTTAAATAATTGTCTACACATTTTTCATCTTATACCCATTAAGAACTTTGCTAATAATAAGGTTACATCAATGAAAAAATGCCAATCTAACCAGAACAATCATTTAATTAAGTGGTACAAATTTCATTAATTTGTCATCAATAGTTTCTGAGATATGGGAACATAAATTTAAAAAAATGAAGTTGCGGAGAACAGCCAGTAAAGAATTTCATAATATCTCAATGCATTCCAGCTCCATATTCTGGATCATCATTGTCATCAAGTTTTTTATGCTTTATTTTAATTTTTTGTCTTTTGAAGCAATTTGAGACAATAATTGATAGTCTTTTTCACTTTATTTAATTCTTTGAACTCAATTACTTGACAGAGGATGATTGTATATTTTCCTGAATTGATTCCCAATTCTTGTGAAACCTTAACTCTACCAATATTTCCATCATTAAATATATATCTATATATCTATATCTATATCTATCTATCTATCTATCTATCTATCTATCTATCTATCTATCTATCTATATATATATATATATATATATATATATATATATATATAGATATAGATATATATATATATATATATATATACACACACACACATAATCTCTTTCCCCACACGTCATATACAGTTTTTACTGTTTTTTTGACAAATAAATAAAGAGCGGACTTCAGACTATCAAAATTACATATAAACCGAAAATCGATATTTTTGGCCCAAAGTACTTACAAGGTCCCCAAAAGAGATGACCCTTTTTGTTTTTCAATTTAGATTAGAATAAGGAAAAAAAACAATCCCATTACATCTTGTTTTTAACAATCAATATTTCCAATCTGAGAACTCAAAGGAAATTTTAAAAAAAAGGTTGTGCAACAATGCTCAAAAAACAAAATTACTCTGAAAAATATTGCACGGTATATCCAAGTAATTTCTTCTGGTTCCTCTAGTTCCTTTCGGAACATAGGGCCTCGGCAAAGGATCTCCATCTTACTCTATTTTCTGCAATACTTACTCTAATTTCTGCAATGATTTGCTTCCAAGTGGTACCAGCCTCCCAGATCTCCCCTTCCACTGTTCTTCTCCATGATGTTCTCAGTCGACCTTGGCTTCTACTCCCTTGTGGGTTCCAACGTAGTGCTTCTCTCTCAATTGAATTTCGGGGTTTCCTTAAAGTGTGTTCTATCCAGTTCCACTTTCTGCGTTTTATTCACACTGCAATTGATGTTTCATTGGCTTTCTTCAGCAGTTCTTAGTTTGTTATTACTTGTGGACACCTAATGTTTAGGATTCTTCATAGACATCGGTTTATGAATACTTGTAATTTATGTGTTGTTTTCATGGTTATTTTCCAAGTTTCTGATCTGTATAAAAGCACAGATTTTACATATGAGTTGAAAATGTGTAGTTTTGTTTTTAAGGCAATATTCCTATTTTTCCAGACTTCTCTTAATTGTATAAAACAAACGTTTGCCTTGTTGATTCTTTGTTTAACATCTTCATCTGTGCCTCCATTATCAATTATACTCCCCAGATATTGAAACTTGTGAACATTTTCTACTTCTTCCTGATTAATTTCTTAAGATTTCGTTTATTTATTCTTAAAGATTTTATTTTTATTCTTAAAGATTTTATTTTTATTCTTAAAGATTTTATTTTTATTCTTAAAGGTTTCGTTTTACTACAATTAATTAACAGCTCCACTTTCTTTGCTTCCTCACATATATCATTAAGCTTTGATTTCATGTTCATAAAATTTTCAGAGAGAAGACATATGTCGTCCGCATACTCTATGTCTTCCAGAGTTTCCATCAAACCCCATCTAATACTTCTTTTTTCCTTTGTTGTTACTCTTTCCATCACATCATCCAGCACTGCAATAAAAAGGAGAGGCAATAGGGCGCAGCCCTGTTTCACTCCCCGTTTTACTTCTATTTTATCTGATATTCTCCCTCCGTGCATTAGGTAACATCCAAAATCATGGTATAGTTGTTTTATATGTTCAATTAATACTTCAAGAATCATATGTTTTCTTAATACTGTCCAGATACAATTTCGATTTAAGGAATCAAATGCCTTCTGGAAATCAAGAAAGACGGCATAAATCCGGTTTCTCCACTCTGCACTCTGTTCAATAATTATCCTCATGATGTTAATCTGGTCAATACATGATTTCTTTGGCTGAAACCCAGTTTGCTCTTGGTGTATGTTTTTTTCAATTTTCCTTATTCTATTAAATATTGAAATTGATGTAAATTCTTCCTGTTGATCCTGTTTCCCACGTTTCAGTGTTTTTAGGGTTTCTTTTATCTCTCTTTCTGTTGGGGCTTGATCTTGGATTTCTGGTTCACCATTTATTTCATTTTGAGTTTCATTTCTTTGTTCCTGATCATTTACTTCTAGTGATAGATTAGGAGTAACGCCTACATTATATACTTCATTGAAGTACTCATGCCATCGCTTCATTTGGTCCTCTTCATTTGTAATTAATTTCCCATTTTTATCCTTTACTGGTAAACATCTCACTGACTTTTTGTGGGAAAGAATTCTAGTTATATTATACGATTCTTTCATATCATTTTTCGTTGCTGCATTTTCTGCTTCCTCTGCTTTGTTGTCGATCCACCTCTTTATCATACCAAGTAATTTGAAATAATTATTTAATTGTGAAAAAACCCAAAAATATGATGTTGCATCGTGATTTTGCTGATATTACTTAGAGAGTGTAGAGAAAGTATTGCAATGCTGCAGTGAAAAGTACTTTTTATTTTTTTTTTTTTTTTTTAAATTGTCCATCCAAATTTTCAACAATCCATCTGTCTGTGAACAATTCTAGCACCTAAACACAGAATTTTAGACCAAAATTATTGTAATATGGGGGATCCTTTATATTGGGCCCCAACAATATTTTTGATATTTCTCCAAAATTATCCCAAGTTATTGTTTATTTTCGTTTAATAAAGCAATGTATGCTTATAAAGTGGTGCAGATCTAAATTTCACTGAAATTTCTGAATTTTTGAATATTAGTAAGTTTACAATAATGGCCTAAATAGTTATAAGTTAAAATAAAGAATTTTATTTGACAGCTTAAAATGTAATATTAGAGTGATTTGAAAATTGTTTTATAAAAAGTCTTTGCTTCTCACACAGCTTCTCATTCTTTTGGTCCTAAGAGAGAGTATATTGGTATATTGTTCATTCCTTTAAGTTAACAGAAAAGCTCACCTTTAAAAGGCTAATTTAAAACAAACTGCAAGAATGTCATATGTCAAAATATTTTTAATTTCCTTTTAAGAGCAACTAAAGTAATAAAACTTTTTTAAACATGATCTTATGAACATATTCTCTAACACTTTTAGTATGTATATATTGTGGAAATGCTGATGTAGTGTTGTTGAAATTATTTATTCAAGGACAAAATAATGGAAGACACTGTTGTCAATTTCAAATTACGATTTTGAATTACAATTACAAATTACGAGGAGCCATCTTTCAATGTCTTTGCCATCATTAGTATAGCTATAGATGGCAAAGGTTGGGAGACAATTGTTTACTAAAAACATGCTGGCTTAGTGAAATGGTCCGAGTTTATTTATTTATTTGTCAAAAAATAGTAAAAAAATATATATGACGTGTGGGGAGAGAGATTTATCTGCGCACATTTTTTTGAGGGCCAGAATAAAAGAAAAAAAAAAAAAACACACAAAAAAATGAATTTAGAAAATAATTATTTTAGAAAAATAAAAATATTTGAAAAATGTTTGTTCCCGAGTTATAGAAAATCAATTTCAACAGTAAATGAACTACAAGCAAAAGGAATGCTCAACAAAACATGCACACAGTGAAGCTACATTTACGTCCAGAAGCAAAACATGGGGCCATCTCAGCATTTGCTCAATGGATCAGGGAAACTGGACAAAAACCTGATCGAGATGGAGGTCATTGATCCGGAAGCTGAAGTACATTACTTGTTACAGGCATATTAAATATTTTTTTTAAATGTATACAATGCAAACCTAAACTAATTCTTTATATATCTTTGTTTTGTTACAATAAAAATTATTTTTCTTTTTCATGATCAGTATAGTCTCTAATTGTATAGAAACAGTTTTGCAGCATAAAATATTTTACTTTTAACTTAAATTTGTGTACCGATTTTAATTGTTTTATGTCATCTGGCAATGCGTTGTAAAGTAACGTACATGTATTGTATGTTGATTTTTTGTACTGAGCTGTTGATACTGACACTTGATGCACGTGATTTCTACGGCGTGTGTTGTAATTATGAATATTAATAATGCATGAAAACATGTTCCCTCCATTATGTAGGTCATTTTTGACAAATATTACAGATTCGTAAATAAATAGTCAAGGCAATGGTAAGATTACAAGCTCAATGAAAAGAGGCTTCCAGGGATCACGTGGATGGCATTTTTTCATTATTCGAATAATTTTCTTTTGCAATCTGAAGGTCTGAATATTACAGGATGAGCTTCCCCAGAATATTATGCCATATCTCAGGCGGGAATGTACATTTGCAAAATAAACACAACGAGCTGCATTAAGGCTGACAGAATTTGAAAGAATTCTGAATGCATAGCATAATGAACTTAATTTAGTGTTTAATTCTGTTATATGTACATTCCAATTTAGGTTTGATTGAATTGAAAGACCTAAAAATTTTGTTACCTCAACATCAGTTAATTGCATATTGTTCATTTTCAATGGAACATGCGATTTCTGATTTGAGATGCAAAAATGCATTGAAACAGTTTTTCTTTCGTTAACAATTAATTTGTTATTATTAACCCAATTTGAAACTTCTGAAATTATACTATTAACTGCTTCTTTTTTGCAAAGAACATTCGTGTCATCAGCAAACAGAACCGTTCTTCCATTTTTAATAAGTTTGGAACAAACTCTGCAGGAAAGAATTTCCCCCAACAGTATTCAAGTCAATAACCCAGATGGAATCCGATTAAAATGGAAAATGAAAATTAGAAATGGAGGAAGGAAAAAAAAGTTTAAAAAAATATTGTGAATAAAATATGGTGAATTGAGAAAAATAGTTAACTGATATCAATATATTATTTGACAGTTATTGCAATATTTACAAGTTTTTTGGTTAATTAATATCTTTTAATATTTTATTTAAGTTATATTTAGATTAGATTGTCAGTTTAAAAAATTATTTTAATGTAACATTATATAAAAATATTTTAACTATGAGAAAGACTCTCATTAACACATCCTGGACTAAACTTAATGTATAAACTGTGAAAATCTTTCCTTTGTATCTTAATGTTACATGTCAAGCTGTCAAACATAAAAAGAAATGCAGAAATAAGTTGAAATCTACCAAGTGAAGATTTCAACTTATTTCTGCATTTCTTTTTATATTCTTCTTCTATATGTTAATACTCTTTTAAGTCATTAATGTGAATATATAGCAGGGGTTTCCAACCTTTTTCAAGCATCGACCCCTTTAAAAAGAATGGTTTGTTTCATCTTCAATTTTTTTCCTGTAATATACAGCATACAAAATTATCATAATACAAATAATTGCACTTAAAGACAATCGTCTGACAAATAATATGAACAAAGTTTGGAAAAAAAGTTCAAATTAACGTTTTGTACCACTGCTATTTTTAATCTTAGAAATATAAACAAGTTTTCAAAAACAAAATTAAAGACCATAATTGTAATATATTGAATATATTACAATCGTCTCCTGTATTATTTCAGTAATATACCTTTGGGTTCCAGCTCTCACACGCAACCAATCTTTATAAATGAGGGCTCTAAAGAAAGAGAATTTCACGGAGACTTGACGAATTCCACTTCGACTTTGAATATATGGATGATTTCTTTAAAAAAACGCATCGAAATATTCATGTAAAATGCAATCCGCATCACATGTCAACCTATATCGGCAAATAACTCATAAACAAAGCGTTTTAGAGCATTAAAAAGTAAAATTTTGAGACCAAAGGCTTCAAAGAAACGTTTTTCACACCATAATCTATAAGATGAGACATTTCGTGGTCCATTCAATTAACTTTTCGGTTCCACGCTTCAATACTATCAAGACCACCTCAATATTTCAGCCCTTTCTGCTGGTAGCAATTTTTGTGGCGACAGCTTAGATGGCAATCTTTATTTACGCTTTCTGTTAACACCGTAGTTTGTGCAGTCTGACGAGGTTTATTTGCATAATCATTAATTCAAGATTTGCTCTCCAGCAACAACTAGAAGTACTATTATAGTTGCTTGATACCTATACCTATGAAGATTGTTTGTTATGCGTGTAGTGAAACTATTCAATTAACGTTTTTTCATGGTCTATAAGTGCTCTGTACTTAATTGTGGAGGGATGTTGGTGTTCAGTGAAGAGTGAAGACTGTGTTTGTGTTTTGCCTGCACCAATATTTTCGTTATCATTCGATGAAATTTTCAAGTCAACGGGTTCAGACACGTAGCTTTCTCAAAAGTAAAAAGCAAATATTTTTGTGACTATCACGAAAAACTAAAATCTAACTGACAAAAAATATTGAATAATTACTTCAAATGTCTTTAAGTAAGTGTTGGGAATTGTTCCAAGCAAATTCTCCATGATATTGAATAAATATTTATTGAAAATTTCTTTTACATATTAATTGCATTGTTTTTTGTTTGTTTGTTTGTTTTTGTTATTGTGTTAGTATATTGCAAGTTACCTTTATAGATTTTAAACAAATAAACACGTTTTGTTATCTATTTTCCCTCTCAGAATGAAAATGGATAGGGAAGAGTGTGGGGTCTAACATGCGAGAGTTCTCGCACTGGTACGCAGAGGTAGTGGGGGAAAACTTGTGCTATGGCACAACACAAAGAACAAACTTTTAAAGTAGCTAAAGTAAAATAGCTTGAAATAAATGGAAAACAAAAATCAAAACGCGCTAGCCTACAATACTATGTGAATCAATTAAAAAACAACTAAATTTAAAATTATAGAAAGAATAGTGCAAGCCACCTGACAACTGCCAACGATCGCAGTCCAAACGCACGATTTAAATGTTGGCGGTATCTGAAAGAATGTACACCAACGCCCAGCTGCAAACTCATATTGCAGATAAAACACCGTTTGATATTAAACTCAAGGTGCCGGTTCGTTTAGATATTAAAAATGCAAACATCGTTTGAGCAACATTCCCATGTACCGAAGTGGGCTTACTAATTGTTATTTTGTTTGATATTCTTTAAGTACATTAGTAGTTCCTCGCCTTTATGGAAAGGATAGACAAATGGATAGGGAAAGGGTGGAATTTAACATGCGAGTGTTCTCTTACGGGTACGCTAGTTATATTTTATTTTATCAATGTGAATGATATGAAATTTCAAAAGATGAGTAAATGTGAAATTTATTAATAGAAGTTGAGAAGCTTTGTATTAATAGAAATAATAATAATACTCATAATTTTTTTTTGTATTCAAAGTGGTCTTGATCTTCAATATATACCGACCATTTGAATATCAACCCTCAGTCGAAACCTTGATTGTTGAATGTTGTCAATCCCAATGAATGTACAATATTTCTCATGAATGATGGTTAAAGCTTAATACCAACAAGTTTATCTTCAATATGTATGGAATTAATTCCTTTGATGGCTTGTTACCTTTGAATGTATATATGATCTCTTGTCTGCCGACAAGGTTGTTACTTGTATAAAAAACTTTTAAATTTAAATATGCATGAAGAAAAGATGCAAAAGTCTTCAAAGCATTGTGTATTCTGTGCTATAAGTGATTAACATTTTGTATCTATTTTAAAATAAAATGTTGACTGTCTTTAAAATTTATTGGAACTGCAATAAAATTCTTTTAATGAACTTCTAAGGATACAGTTAATACTGTTTGGTGTTTATTTTCTAACTAAACATGATCATGAAAACATATATAATCCAGTTTTAATACATAGGTAACCATATGAAATTTCTGTAACAATTTTAAATTTTTTAGTTTTTTGAAACTTACTAAAAATGTTCAGGCTTTTAGGCAAACTTTCCTGTTACACTAGAGAGCTGAAATTTCTTGCTCTCTCTATTTGGATCAAAATAATTAGGGTAAAAATCCTAGGGTGCAATCGAAAAGTAGTTTTTGACACACACTAATGCAAATGATGGTAATAACCAACATATTTTCCTGATGAAAAAGAATAAATAATGTTATTTATTTGATAGTGACCTTCAATTGTTTTTTATTGAAACTTAAAATATGAACATTTTGAATTAACCATTTAAATAGATGAATTTATTTTATGATTATAAAGATTTTGTGTGAAATTGTGACATTTTTTGCTTTTTCTTCCTTAGACATTAAGGAGAATGAAGCCAATGGAGGAATGAATGGAAAACAAGGAAAAGCCAAAGAAGCTTTTTTTAATGCTGAAGAGTACAAACCCAGTGAATGGGAAAGATTTCGAGTATTGGTCACTCGTAATTTGTTGCTACAACATCGAGATTGGGTGAGTAGAATTTTGAGAGAAATTGACAAAGAAACAGATAAATTCAAACTCTGATAACATAATTAAAGTAGTTCTGACTCCAAGTAATTGAAGTCAGATACTTCTTAGCACCTCTAGGACAGCTCAAAAGCAACATACTAGCTTCCTGTGGTGTGGTCCAAGGTTCGATTTCTGATCAAGGCAAAAATAGAGTTGTAGCTTTCCTTCAAAAATCGTCTCAGTTTCTGTACCTGTGAGGTGAAGAAAAACTCAGGTAGGCCGAGTTAGCTTGTCACATTGAAGGGAATGCATCATGTTCACTTGATGTCCCTCTTACCCCCCAAGTGTGGGAATTAAACTAGACCCAGGCATGGGGCTTGCCAACCAAGTCGGACAAGCAACCCACAATGCCAAATATGTTCATGCATACTTCTTAGCAGATTGTTTATGAAACTGTTTTCTCTAAGAGAATGATATAGAATAAGATGTAACTAAATGTTCTACACATACAGTAAAGATAGGAAAAAATGTAGAAATCAAATATTTTAGTTGCATAAATAGAAAAGCAAAATAACTAACAATAGCCTCACAACAAAATTTAATAATCATTTCTTAAACTGAAATAGAATGAACATTTTTGGATTACTTAAAGTTCTTCAATCCTTTTCTGACAATTGACCATTTTTGAAGCTGTAAATAATAAGTAAGTGTTACTGTTTTAAATCTTCAATAGTGAAACTGTGCCTTTTGTCTCAATATTCTTTTGTATTGGCTAAAACTCCACACAGCATCAGAAGAAGAATGGGAGATAACCTTCAATTTTCAAGAACTCAGAGTTAAATCCAACTCTACTACTAAACCAGATTCCACTCGCCATTTAAAATTGAACTGACATTTAAAAATAATATTTTGTAAATAATTTTTGAAAGAATATGGCACACATTGCAAATAAAAGTGTTGAAATATGTAACGACATGCAAGTTTCCCTTAAATACGTGAAAATATTTGAATACATGAAAATATTTACCCATGCCTATAAATATGGACAAATATACAAAATTATATGTTTGAAAATTTTAAAAAGTCTAATTCTTAAATATAATATAAATACACCCTGGCGAAAATCGGTGTGTATGCTAAACGTACGCCAATGTAGGGCAAACGTGCACGGAATGCGCATCTGCAATGTACGGATGTGAACAAGAGCTTGTCACGATATGAGTTTTTGTGTACCGAACGTGTAATTTGGCCCAAATGAATGTACGCTTGAGCTGAATTGGAACGTACACGACGTCACGTGTACACGATGTACAGACGATGTACGTGTACCATTACCAATCGATGCGTGCACCTAGGTTACGAAAACTAACCTAACCTAACATATTTACAGTGGAATGCGTTCCAGTAGAAAATCTTTCACGATTCTGCCTAGATTTTATTCCGGAAAAATTCTCATGAGAACCGAATGTTTCTCAGAGATACATTTTATACTGAAGGTTCCACAAAAAAAAAAAATATATATATATATATATATATATATATATATATATATATATATATATATATATATCCAAACAGAATTGTGCAAAAGATTCACTACTGAAACTGTCCGCGTAAAGGACTCACTAGTTTGATGTTGCATCAAGTACATTCAAATGTGATATATCATGGAAGATGTTTCAGAACACGTTTGATACTTACGAAAATAGCAGTCACACAATAGAAATAAACACATTTCTATGAATGAATTTTAATATCTCGTAACCTCATTCTTACAAATTGATTGTATTACTGGTGGTAGCTGGGAACAGAAGAATGTTTTGCTTGTAAACGTATTACCTTGAATTAACTACAGCCCTCCTATCAAACATTGCTTCTCGCAGGTCGGGTGCATTGAAAGAATCAAACAAAACCAAAATTAAATTTAAACAAAAACTTCCTTTATTAACTCTTATCGCTATTCACAACCTCGTCTGCTGCTCTTGGGCTAGGAAAAGTTTACCTATAACACACGGATGAATGAATTACAGTATCTGGCCTTAATCTCAGTAATAGTTCTCTTAAAATTTGCTTGTTTTAAAGGTAGTTGGGAATAGGATGAGATGAATAATATACTCACTCTGGTGATATTATATTCTTTTTACCTGAGAATACAGGAAAAAAATAAAGAGAATTTTGGAACATTTAACATCATAATCAACTTAAACCTTGAGTTGCAATTCATGAAATAATTCTTGTGGTAAGAAGTATTCTAATGAACATAGAATTTTCATTTAATGAGGTAATTTATCAATGATTGACTGGAACTCCAATTGGTGGTTAACTTAGTACAGTGTTTCCAGAAATTGTTAAGCGTAGACTTGAAGAATCAATCCTACCTGGCCTGTTAAATTGTTTTGTACAAAAGATATGTGGATGACCTATTAATTATAGTTGATGAAAATGACATTAAATTTGCTCAATATGTTTAATTCTTGTGATGAATCCAGTTCACTTTAGAAAAAAAATAATCAATCTATAAACTTCCTAGATATCTATATCAAACATGACAACAGAAAAATATCAACAAATTGGTACAGAAAAGGTAATGCTGCTAATCGTATCCTTAATTATTTACCTAAACATCCCATACAGCTAAGAGAGGCATTGTTTATGGCCTTGTAGATAGAGCAATAAAATGATCCCATCCCATTCACCAGGAATGTCATATAAAAATAGTACATGATATATTTATTTTTAAAAAATCCTGTTGAGTATATAAAAAAGCACATAAAGAAGAAGAGAGCAATGCTATGTGGAATGTTTAATATCATACCTGATCAACCCTATTCCAAAACCTTAGCTGTTAACAAAACTATAGTTTTGCCATATGTACCTAAAATTACTAACAAAATAATAAAAAATTCAAAATATAATATCTAGACATATATTAACAAACAAACAATCTTATTAGAAATGTTAAAGATGTAATTCCAGCTTCTGAAGTGGAAAAAGGAAACTATATCCGTTGCCAACAAATCGTGTATTGGCCAAACAAAACGAAGAATAAAACAAAGAATACATGAGCATAAAAATAACTTAGAGAAATTCATTAAAAACAATTTCAAAGCACAGAATTCAGCATTCACTTAAATTTGATTTTGAAAATCTATCAATTTTAGACAAAAACCAAGAATATATGCCAGGTTAATTTCCCAAACGTTATTTATCAAAATTAATAAAATAATAAATTCAAATCAAGAGGGTAATCTTCTTACCACTTCCTATTCCACTTACTACTTTAAATAAAATAAATCACAAAATTTTTTTGAAAACATCTTAAGATGAGTCTCTCTCCATAATTGTATTTTGTATTTGCATGTGTTGCTGGTAGTTTTATCATTAAAAAATATAACTGTTATTTTTAAAATGATTTTGCAGTATTTACAGAACTTATGCCTGAAGATAATTTATTTGATGTAATTCCAATTATAGAAACATCTTGTTTTTATTGGAAGCACAATGTTTCACAAACTAATTGTTTGAAACTTCAGGTACATACATGTATTACATCAAATACAATTTACTGATTGCATGTTAAACAGTACTTCTGATTGTATTAAAACATAAGATATTGAAAACTATAAAGAGAAATTACTGCTTAATAGGTTAAAAAGAAAGTACTGTTTAATACGCAATCAGTAAATTGTATTTGATGTAATTCCAATAATTGAAATATATTTGTTTTTATTGGAAGCACATTTCACAAACTAATTGTTCACTACTTCAGGTACATACATGTATGTACCTGAAGAAAATCTTGTTTTTAGAAAATAGTTAGAAATATCTTATTTTTATTGGGCTTCCAATAAAAACAAGATATTTCTATAATTGGAATTACATCAAATACTGATTGCATATAAAGCAGTACTACTGATTGTCTTCAGACATAAGATATTGAAAACTATCGAAAGAAATTATATTCATTCAATTATACACAATAGACAACATTAACCAAATTGGTGTAAAAATTAGCATATGATAGCACATTTTATTTGCATATTGCAAGAATGTTAACTAAGAGTGTAGTATTTTTGGGCATTCATTATGAAAACTTGAAAAATTAGCTAATGTGAAGTAAAATGCTTCAGTTAAAAAAATATCAAAAACATCCAATTGGAAACCTGTCGTATCGTATTGCATGTAGCACAATTCAATTAACATGTAGGCTTACTAGTCATAATAACTCAAATATATCTTGGTTTCTTGAAAGAGTCAAGGAAAATTATTCTTAAGTTTAATTTATTTAAGTTTAAGAAAATCATTAGTTAAAAAAAATAAATGCTATGGAGCAACACAATATATTATACTTTATAGCACTAATTTGCACACTTTGCTATACCACTTGAAAATCAAACAAGTTATTTCACTTTCTAACAAAATTATTTTATCTGCTATAAGTTAAAAAAAACAACCTATCACACGAATGAAACCATATTTTCTCTGTGTCAATATATGTGTTGTTGTTTCATTGAAATACACACGCAATTTTCGAAATTGACCAAATCACTGCCTATGAACTGGTGGAACTTAATCTTCATAGTGTGGTCAATTTATAAACAGCCAGCATTTGAATATCCTAGATCATACATTGTATTTAGTTTTCTTTTCTACCTCATCAATAATCAGATTATGACCACTCGACACGTTGGTGAAGGTAACCCTAATGTTTTTAGGGGTTATTTCTGAAACAATAAATATACTATTATTATGTGTGTATTAAATTTAGTCACAATTAAAGAAACGTATTTGCTTACCATTAAACATGATTGTGTTAGGATTATTTCATGCGTTAACTCTTTATGGGCCATCGATGACGATACGAAGAGAGTTTGTTTGCCACAAGTAAACATACTGGTGTTTGGTAATTTCAAGAGCAGACATTCGATGGGACACACATCCACAAAGAAATTAGAAATGAAATTATGCGATTTCCACAGAAAATTGCCGCTTACTTCACGAAATACGCACACTGACCACTGATTAATATATAACTAAACTGCAATCTTCTAAAAGGGCGGGAACTCACCTAACCACCAATACTAACCAACTTTGTGCACACCTTATTTTGTATACAAACGGTACGCTTTATACGGTTTGTGCACACCTCTGGCACACCTTATACAAACGGTTTCAAACTAAGCGTACAAGAGATATGGACTACTGCAGAGCAGGGACGGTGCACAGTAGGCACACAGTATGCTACACTACAGGAACAAGGCACGAAATGAAAAACACGTACAACACAGCTGCTATACAGACCCTCACAACACGGATTTTCGCCAGGGAGACCCTCACAACACGGATTTTCGCCAGGGCAGTAAAATCCGTCTAAATCGGAACCTGGCGGAAACCTGCCTTAACCGGAAAATTTCTCCGTCTCGTGAAGTTAAATGGCATTTTACACAGCATAAAACGTAATCTGTCCAATGTGGAAACGGAACGGTTTTCATGACCTGCAAGAAGAAAAAGAAGCTTTGTAAAACGGAATTCCTGTAAATTTAATGGAATTGGCAGAGAGACGAGAGGTATTCTTAATTAAATGAATGCATCTTGCTAGCCTGTTTTAAATTCTCTATTCCTAGTACACGCGTTTCAGTCGTGGCAGCCGCACATTGAAGGAGAGAGGCTTCACCTGTCAGCGTACAATTCGACCTTGGGGTCGCTTGTCTCTCAAGGCGTAGCCAATAGGGGCATTTCCTGTCTCCCGATCCTTTGAGCGTGGAAACGGGCTTATAGCTTCTATTCACGCGTCTCCCTGCGTTGAAAATCATAATCCCTCGACCAGATACGCTTTGCTCAAGACCATGCGAGGGTACAGTGGCGTAGCCTGAGTTTTGGCTTAGGGTATGCAACTAGAGAAATGAGAAAATAATTTAAAACTTTATAATTTAAATATTATTCATTCACCAATATCATTTCTGTCACTTTGATCAGAGCACAGAAAACTGATACAGTGAAAGTAATAATTGCTCACGTACTTTACGTAGTTTACTGGTTGAAAGTTAGATAAAGTTTACTTAAGTTCACGTGCTAGCAAAATATAAATGTGTGTCCTCATACTTTAATAATAAGAGCACTATCAAACCCAATGATTTTCAAAATTGTCCAATTCATGTGATTTCGAACCCAGTAGAATTGGCATAATTTATTAAATGGAAAACAATGATCTATAATAAAAATATAATAGGAAAGAGAAAATCAATCAATTTACAGACACGTAATGAAAAACAGTTGACAGTTGTCCTTTGCTGCTTACATCAAGGGTTTCATCCAGTATGGCGGAGACAAAAGAGGCTTTAGAAATTTCATTTTTAATTTCATGGGACATAACCGTGCTCACACTTAAAATCCAATGAATCTGAATTTCTTTGTGAGATTGCACGAAACACGGGAATTTTCATATCATCCTTGTCAGTTTTATCATATTTCATTATTTCACTTATATATTCCATGAAATTTTCTCTATTTGATGATCCCCTATTTTCATTATGGCTAGACAATACAAGCCCTTGTCTCCCAAAAAAGCATACAACCTGAATGAAGTGTGACAGAATTTCCCTATTTTCCTTTATATCACCGTTGTATTCATCCCTTATATCACCGTTGTGTTTCTTTTTAAATTTCTTTGGTTGTATTGCTCAACACAGCCTGTGTTGGCTGTTTAAATAAAATTCTATCCTCTCATATTTTTTTCAAATATTTTTTACTGTTTCTCATGAGCTATAATTTGTCCACGGCACAAAAATACGACTCCATAATTATGTAGGCACTTTGGATCACGTGGTGCTCGCCATTCCAGGGCACAGATGTGGATTGCACAGTCACATACCCTTGTGCATTCAACCAGCACAATTCCTAACCTAAATTGGCTACAAATATATAGTCGCTAAATGCATTAAACTAAGGTAATAAACTTAAATAAAACGACAATGTTCATTAATTAACCTCGTTCTCTTACAAACACCGAAGAGAACAATGAAGTTTCGTAAAACGACAGCTTTTTCGTAGGCACCCGGATGTAATGGGTCAGTGTGCATCTGATTCTCGGCGCAGGCTAGGCGGTACTTCAGACTGATTCGTTCATCCTTGCGAAGAATCGAATTTTCAACGGCGCAATGTTTGAAATATAATGAAATATTTTGTAGTAGAAAAATAAAATAACAAATTGACAATTTACAATCATTTTAAAATAAAATAGCTACATAATATTGTCAGGGTATGTAACACATCATCCACATCCATAGACGCTACGCCCCTGAGAGGGTATCAGAAAGGCACTCTGAACTGAAATACCCTGAAAAGAACTCTGGGTTGTGACGAATTGCGCGTTGAAAGAGTCAGTCAGCAGTCCCAAAGCAGCCACAAGGCAGTAAGGTGTGTATTTTTATTAGTTTCACAACCAATTTAACAATGGTTGAAAACACCATAAAACTCTGACCTTAGATGAAAAGGTCAATCTTTTCATCTTTCATCTAAGACGCAAGAGAAACTCAGAAGCTGTCAGAAACTCAGAAGTTATTAATGATTTCTACCATAAATACGTTATATGTTAATGTATTTTAATACTTATAATTATCATGTAATTTACTATATTCAGGACAGAAATATCAATATTACAAGTGTCATAAAAAAGGACAACCTTGCATTAAACGGAAACCTCCCTAAACCGATTTTTTTTCTGTCCCGATCGATTCTGGCTTAGACAGATTTTACTCTACATAAATATACATTAAGTGTATTTTCATGGAAATGCTAGTCCTTATTTGGTCCCTTAGATGCACTGAATTTTTTTTATTTTAGTTCTGAGGTGAATCTGAATATTAATATTATAATAATAGCATTAATAAAAAATGTAATTCATTCAATTATTTTAAAAAAGCAGTCTCTTCATCATTATAACTGTAAAGAGGTAGGTATGAAAGGCAACAGCGAAAATTGTTTAGAGAGGATTTAATATGAAATTGTAATTATTTATAACTAGAGACCGGAAAGATATGTAGTATTAAACGTCAAAATATGTACGTAAATATGTAATGAAAACAGTAAGAATATGTAAAATCGGATATAAAATAATCCAAAAATACACCATTTATAAAACACATTTACATAACATGAAATTACGTTTATAAAAAATTCTTAAACAAAATTTAACTAGTGGTGCTACAACAGCACTTACTTTCCCGTATTAGAGGAAACGGCTATATAGTACTGAAATATTGCACTTTGTGCGCTACTAACATCTTAGCTTACAACTCACTGTTTCCATCGCAGTGTTGTCAGAACTGTGTGAATTCTACAACTGCACAAAATTTAATACAAACGTTTTGTAAACCTATATTGGAAAAAGAAGCCTGATAACCTGGACAATATAGAACTGCATTCCGTAGGGCCATGATTAGAGAAGAGTATTTTAAAACCATGCAACAAATTCTGTACTCACTACAAATGCTACAGCATTTGGTGCGAAAACTGAATATTTTCATGCAAATATCAACATAAATTAGACAATTATAACTCCTTTTCATACAGCTCCTTCAGGTCACAACAATGATACGTAATTCACAGAAATTCGCGAGCGCAAAGTGAATTCCATTGTTGCAGACCCTGCATTGTCGATATTCTGAGAGCTATTAATTCTTTTTACTTAATTCAAATATTTCAAAATAAACTATTTATAAAATATTAATGTGTAAGTGTATAACAAAAGTTCTAATGTAAGAAACGAAGAAAGAAATAATATACAAAATTGCCCATTCTAATTTACGACGCACCCAGCTGTCCGAAGCGCTGTAAATTTACAGCGGGCTATTATGTTTGTCACAAAATTATAGAAAAGCTACTCGTATTTTGAAAAAATTAAGCATGACCTTATTTGAAGATGTGGTTTTGATAAATACATGTAATTCAGAAACAAATGTATTTTTAAAATTTTAGTTGTGAGAATACGACGAAAGCGAAGCGCAGTCAATTCCGAGCGGACTTTCGTTTGTCAGGAAATTATAGAAAAAACAACTCATATTTTCAAAAAATTCAATACGACCTTATTTGAATGGCACAGACTTTCCCGTATTAGTTTTCTATTTTCCTGCGTCTTCGCTAGCTATTCGGAATTGCCACATACTCTTTCTTGCCAGCTACCATCTATCATCGCCAAAAGTACATTTTTTCGTCATTTTCTTAATTTTTCGGTTTCCTATTGGTAGAACAGAAACATTACTTTTAGAATATTAAAGAACACAAAAACCTAGCCGTAAATGGCAATTTTCTTTTAAAAATTATGTGCCGTTTAAGAGAAAATGGCGTTTTAGCACTACTAAAAATGCGAAATTTGAAGCTCATTTTCACAGAAAAGTTTTGAGTTTTCAAAATACTTTATTGGAAGTTATTTGAAGCAATTATACTCACAAGTATATTAATGTTTACAAATTGCTGGTAATAAGCATATTAAAGATATGAGAGATCTTTCAAAAAATTTACATTTATATAATTTTTGAAAAAAACAAAAAAACTCAAAATAAACTTCACGCTATACTAATGAGTGTAATTAGCACTATCCGTTACAAAAGTTTCAAGAAAAAAATTGCAGCCATATACGAGAAAATGACGTTTGAGCATTTCTGAAAATGCCGAAATTTGAGCTACTTTTCACAGAAAACGGTAGTGTTTTCGAGAAACTTTACTTGACATTATTTAAACCATATATACTCGTAAATATAATAATGTAAAAAAATCGCCGATAATGTAAATATTAACGACGTGAGAGACAAGTAAAAAAAATTACATTTTTGTAATTTTTGAAAAAACCAACCGATAGACCAAAATGGCTTTTATGTCATTGATAGAGTACATTTACCACTATCCCTACCAAAAGTTTAAAGAAGAAATTTGGAGCCGTTTTTGAGAAAATTTTGTTTTTGTAATTTTTTAAAATTGCACATATTGCACGCAATATTGCACGAAAACTACCAAAATTGTGAAAAACATTTACATGACCTTTATTAAAGAACTCAATATGCAGAACAAATTTTATTTGAAAAAAATCTCTATCTTCAATTTTGTAGTTGGAGAAAGACGCCGAAAAAAATTCAAACTTTCACAATTTTCGAAAATTCAGAGCTGTATATGAAAATCAGACCTATGCCATGTTAAAAAGTGTATTTTCCTCTATTCATACAAGAAATTTAAAGAAAAAATTTGGAGCCGTTTTTGAGAAAATGTTGAAAATCCCCGGGGGGCTTCATATAAAGTACCCCCAAATTTTAAAGAATCTTGTTCAAAATCACAAAGCTTCGACTAGAATCAGATCGACTGGGGAATATCAATTTTGAAGAAAATCGACCGAACGGTTTAGGCGCTAGCGTTGACCACAGACGGACAGACGGAAGGAATGCCGTCAATCGATTTTTAAGTATAAAGAAGCAACAAATCATGGATTTTGACCACACCACGAGATAGAGGATTTTTTTTCTTAATTTAGCAACTGGTTTTATCCACTTATTCGTTTTCACGGCCCGGCAATTAATTTTTTTCCGCCGAAAATTGGCCATTTTTTCGCGCAGCATTACATAACTTTCCCTATACTACGTATATCACTCCGTGTATACGTACGTATACGGGAAAGTAAAAACAATACACATGTTTTAAAAATCATTTCGAGACCACAAGTTGATGCACACTATGCACCACACAACTTTCCCGTCAGTAGTAAAAGATTCATCTATTATTATCCAGGGCCGTATTTTAGCAGCCAGACAAAGGTATAAAGTATGTGGTGACAATAATACTTTTCACATCTCATTTCACCCACAATGAAGGGAAAATGCTGACTTTTTTGAAAATACTTATTTTCATAAAAAAATACGTAATAAAATTCAAGAAAATTGGTAGAATAAAGAAAATAATTTGTGAAAATAGCAAAATATGTAATATAGCACTAAATATGTAAAAATATATAACGAAAAAATTGGATATTGTGTTAGGAGAGGGACGATTTGCCAAGATTTCAATTTTGAGAACGGTAAGTAGAAAGACATAAAATATGTTACTACACAAAACTCCGGTCTCTATAACTATTTTAGCATGGCGCCAATGGCGGGCATTTCCTTTTTTTTTAAGAACAGATTTCATTAAAATTACTATTATCAATATTGTAGATTTGCAACGTTAATATTTTGTTTGCAATTTTCTAAAATAGAAAGTGTTTGCCAAATTAGGGGACTTTGGCAGAGAACATGAGCAGAAACCAATATTCATTTGTTCAATGACATCAACTCGAACTCCGCTTGCGTTCACAGGACCAACATTAACGCAAAAAATACGAAACATAGGATTGGCATATTCTTCTTATCGAAACAAACGTGAAGGAATCAGCTCATTTCTGCCAGAAGAAGGCGAACAACACACTCGTGAGAGGAATGACGTATTTATAACATCAAACTTTGAAGGTGTTGACCCTTCGCTACGCGTGTCCAATTTCGTTACAAGGCCCCGGCCTTTGACCTAAATAATTAACTTAATTTATCCTTGAATCTGTCCAATGCATTACTTCCAACTCATTTTATTCCAAAGTACATTTTGCCCAATACTGCTTTTGCCGTAGTCACACTTGACACTTGCAAACGCGTATCGAAGTTCATAACGAGGCTCCGGCCTTTGCATTAACATTAACTGTAAACGTAAAGTTGAGCCCGTCCAACGCATGATTTCCAACGGATTTTATGCAAAAATTATTTTAATTAATTAAAATGCGCCAGTCATACTACTTGAACTACTGAAGAGAATGTCATCGTTCCCGTCACTCGTTCTTCGCTTCGTTCGTCCATCTCGCGACGTCGGAATCGATTCGTAATGATGAGGGACAACATCCCGAAAATATCCGCCCAAAAACATAATAAGGAAGCAAGAAAATACAATCTGCACCAGTTTGCATCAAAAGTGCTACAAGAAAGTAATACTTTCAAAGTATAATATTAAAGCTGGACACCCCGCTCAATCATGTTGCCGCTTTGGTAGACGCGTCAAACCTGCTCTAGAATACCTCATTAGTGTTTCATTACAAAATTAGGTTTAATTATTCTCATGTCACGTTTTAATTGCTATAGAAACACGATTTTTTAGGGAAATCCCTTAACTATTCTCGATAGATATGAGAAAAATGATCCGGATGCGTCTAATGAAATATTTGTATCAAATAGGGGTCCGGATGGGGTCCAACCGAAGGACGGACGGACGGACGGACGCACGCACGCACGTAGTTTACAAGATTGCTATACAAGGATGTACAAATGGCACCCTAACATTTATGATAACCTTTAACAGCTATCAGAATTTATACTTCACACTTTTAAATCAATAGCGCTACAGAATGGCACGGACTTACTCGTATTGGTTAATGTCCTTTTCTCCTGAGTCTGGACAAGTATCCTAGAGCAGGCCAACTCAATTCAGTGCCTCCATGAGCCGGCCTGGGTCGATCCCGGCGCGCGAGCAGAGTTGGGCAGTTCGATACTTTTGTAATTTGTATTTTGTATCGAAAATACTTTCTGATAGTATTTTGTATTTTCAAAATACAAAAATAGTTTTTATTAATCCGTTACAAACATTGATTGGGCCAGTAAATGGGGAGGGTCCTGCCACGTGGACGAGTGCAGCCGGAGGTAACCGGAGGAGCGCTGTAATCACGGTGTAAGATATATTTCTTACACCGTGGCTGTAATCGCGAGCTCCGATTCAATTTCTCGGAGAGCAGGCTCTGCGTGCCAGAACGAGTGCTGCCCATGTGTGTGCCTCGTGGCCCTGTGGTTGTGCGCAATGATTAAAAACTTGTGCCGGCGGCGTTTTTAAGAGCTGATATTTCGTTATGGTATATTTAGGTAAAAAACTATTTTTTTTCTTGGGTACCTTGTACTAAATGAAGCTTTATATACACTTTTTAGGTTTATTTGAACCAAAACCCATCAATTTTGTAGCGCCTAAAAGAGCCTATTTCAAGATTAATGCCTATTTACGCCTATTTTACGTTTAAAAACCTAAAATGAGACTAATTTGCCTAATTTCTTTGATCCACGACTTCTTTTACATTTTTTCTTCTGTGTCGGCACAACAGACAAGGATGATATTAATTTTAAGTTATTTTTAACAACCTAAATTGCATTTGTCCTCTTCTACCGTTATACCCCTTGTCTCATTTTGTCGCCTGTAAGAGAGCGAGAAATGAATATACTGGACAAGGATCTTGCGATAGAAGTCTCCACGCCACTACTTTCTGACTTCGTGGAGAAGCTGCCTCCGTTTCCAAGATAAAGCGATTGAATTTCCCCAAAAGCAAAGTGATCTTGACCAATAAGAAACATTCATTTTCTCTTGAAAACTTAAAGAATGTATTAGTAATTTATTGTGAGGCAAAATACGATAGGAATAATTCTAACTATAAACAAACTTGTTCATAAATAGTATTATCACAAAACGTTCAATACTGATTCTACGTAGTAGTGATTTATGTTCTTATCTTTGAGAAATATAATAAATGGTAAAAAAGTTTTCTTGTAAGTTTCGAGTTTTATTAGTACCTATTCTACCATTTAAAAAGCCTAATAGATGCTGAAAGAACTTATTTTATGCACCTCAAATGCATGTTTTAAAACCTAAAAATCCGCGGTATTCATCAGATATTCATATCATTTGTGATGTATGTTCATACATCACAAGGTATCAGGGTCAATTGTCTATAACCTGCAATATTTGTCCCAAACTATCACCTCCTAAGAACTCAAGGTGAGATCTTTAAATTCCAAGTATTCCTTCAGCTTTTAGCATGGACAAGATGCCTTTCAGACTTAAAACATGAACACACATCACAAATGATAGGGGCTGTCCATAACTTACGTAACGCATATTTCGAGTACATTCAATACCCCCTTGTAACGTACTTCCCTATCTCTATGTAAAGCAGCGTAACCCTGCCTCAGACCCCCTTCCTCCCCCTTTAGTGTACATAATTTATGTATGACCCCATACGGATACCTGAAATGGGTTGAACATTTCATTTGAAACATTTTTGCATAAAGAATGTTATATATTCTTAATAATAAAATTTTAAATGTGATGTGATATTTTATTGAACGTGAATAGTTGCTTAAAAGAGGACAAAAAATAGAAGTTATTATATGTAAAACACTGTTGGTTGTATTTTGTATCTAAAATTATTATCTATGAAAGTATTTTGTATTTGGTATCTAAAATACTTTCGGCGAAGTATTTTTTATCTGAAATACATTTTTCAAGTATTTTGCCCAACTCTGATTGTAGGACTGTCCTACCGAAAGTAGGACGCGTGGCAACCCTGGTCTTTACCTATATTTTTCTCTATGCCTTTCTCTTCGTCTTTCTTTTCGTCTTCATCTACGTCTTCTTTTCATTTTCATCTATATCTTTCTCTTCGTCCTCATCTACGTCAGAATTGGTACTGGAGTTTAATCAACGCCACCTTCCTTGATCTATTTAGGTAGCGTTGATTTAGTTCCTGGCATACTCACCAAGATGGCAGCGCCAAAACACGAAAAAACACGTTTTTGAAAATTTCTTATAATATAATGGCCAAATCACAAATTATCAGTTCCCCTTCAGGAGACCGAAACGCGTCGAATGACACCTTGTATGTCTCGATTGGGAAGTGGTCTAACCGTGAAGCACGGATCCGTATTTTCTCCACGCACGCACACGAGTTTACTCAAATACTATATAGGGATGTCTCAAACTTCGTGCTCCCAAACTTGCTTCTGGAATAAACATTTCTTCAAGTACACTTCGCATAATACTAAGAAACAGTAGGTACCATGGACGTGTGGCACGTAGGAAATTCTGGATCAATGACATTAACAGAAAAAAGCGCTTAGAATTTACTAAAATTATTGAAACAGTTCCCAATAAATGTGGAAACAATTTAGTTTTACTGTTGAAAGTAATTTCAATATTTTTGGCGCAGATGGTAGATGTATGGCACGGAGGAAGAGGAACTCCAAAATTCACGATGAGAACTTCCAGCTCACAGTGAAATACAGAGGTGGTTCTGTACTCGGCTGGAGGTGGATGAGTACTTCTGGTGTGGGGAATCTTCAACTTAATAAATTGTACAATGGACCATGCAATGTACATCAGTAGTGTGCAAAGTAAATTACACAAAAGTGCTGAAATAGTGGGCTTCAAAGACAATTCATTTTTCAGCAGGACAATGATCCACAGTACAGGACTTGAAACACAAGAATGTGGATCCTTTTTAATACACCACGATACCTGGAAACGCCACCACAATCTCCAGACATTAATCCTATTGAATATTTTTGGAATATTTTGGAGAAAAAATTAGGAACAGTTATTTTCTATAAAAAAAATTCTTATGCGCGCCCTCTGGGAGGAATGGGGCAATATCTAGCCACATATGATGGCAAAGCTCGTAGAATTAATGCCAAGATTTCTAGAAGCCATTATAAATGCCAAAGGACATCTCATCAAATATTAATTTGTTTACAGTTACAATTTTATTTAATTTCTAACTCCTGTTCAGTTGGGTGTTATTTTGGCTGCCTTTTTTACTTCTTAATGTTTGTAAACTTTGTTTTAAATTGTCCTGTAAGTTATGTTATGTTTTTGTTTGCTGATATCAATTACAAAATATACACAGTTTTCAATGCTACCAAAAATTTTTAATTTGTGTTTTATTTTACAACTGAAATTTATTCATTTTCTGAAATTTCCGAGTTGTTCCAATACTTTTGACACTCACTGTAATTATAAAAATTAAAAAGACTTGGTTGGAATTAGAGATTTTCAAAGCAGGGAGTTTGTATTCAAGAAAGTAATTTACTACATACAGAAACAAGAAAAATCCACATTTTCATTGTTATCAGGAACCCAGAAAACACATTTTCTGTCGAAAAATGGCACTTTTTCTTTCAGTGATACAAAATTTTCTCTATTCTAGATGGTTTATAAGAAAGGAAAAATTCAACTGATCTTCTGTAATCTGTATTTCAAAATTGCAAATTCAATTCTATGAATTATTTCTTCTGTTGCAGGTAACTACACATACAAAACTTTTGGCAGCATTTCTAGTTTCTTTGATTATTGGTGCACTGTTTGGACCAATTGGTGATAATGCTCATAGAATTATGAGCAATATTAGTATATTGTTCATTCTTACTCTATATCAGTGCTATACACCGGAAGCCCCAGCGCTATTAAAATGTATGTTTGATTTCAGAATGCAATTTTGAAAAGAAAATAATTGAAATTACACATTTTTCTGAAATACAATAATTCAAATAAAGATTTCAATTTTCTTTTTCTTTCTTCAAATGAAGTCCCTGTGTACTATTTATTGCAGATGGAGATGAAGTTCAAATTGTGAAAAGAGAATGGTTTAATAATTGGTATCGTCTATGTACCTACACTGTTGCATTACTTGTTTCCTCATTGCCATTGCATGTAAGTACGATTGATTTAATGCCCATGAATAAATCAATTTATAATTTTTTGTTTCTTTGGAATTATTTATAGCTTCCTTGGGAAATTGTTTTGTAATTATTGTGTGGTTAAAGTGTAATATTCAAATCTTAGCAGAACAACAGGGTTTCACAATCATGTTCACACAGAATGAGTAATTGAATCCAGTAGAGTTTCTAGGAAATGGCAGGCATTATGTATGCCATGGATGCTACTGATCTGTAGTGGATTTCATTTTACTACTTTTGAAAGAAAAAGCTGAAAGACCAATTAACACAGCAATAAATCTTAATTTGCACTAAAAAATGGAATAAATACAATCGTCACAAAAAAAATATAATCAATACAATGGTAATAAAAGATACATATAACGATTCAAAATTAAAAACTTTCTATTATTATATTGTATGTCATTTTTATTACTGTTAAACATTTGCCTTGTTGACATATATCAAATCAGGAAAATTTTATTTTTTAATCATATCCTGACAATTGATAAGAATTTAAAATAATCCTCTCTGTAAATAATATGCTTGAAAGATCATGGTTTTGTACCACTTATGAGATACAGTCAACACAAAACCTTGTAAGTTATTGTATGCTGGAGAGGGAATTGCACCCAATCCTACATTCCAAGTATACCAATTTAAGACATCTTTACTTCAATATCACTTTACCATCTACTACGCAGATATGCATTTTAGGCTCTTAAAACTGGATATTCATGTTCCTGAAGAGCATAAGATATGTTTCTGATGGCAAAATTTTCCCAATGAGACCATTTCTATTACATTTTGGAGGGTTCCCCCAACTTAGTAACATGAGTTGTCAGACACATTCCAAGTTGTGTTCTAGCATAAAGCTAGTTTCGCTTTTAAAACATAGATTAATAAACTGGGTAAATTTTTCCAGGTCGCTAGTGGTAATTTATTTAATTAATTTTTTTAATGTACTCATAAAGGACAGGGAAAGGCAAAATAGTTGGATAAGTGGACAAATTCAGTGCCTGTGATGGGTGCCAATTTACTTATATATCCTCTGCATGAATTTGCCAGGTTGAGGACAATTGGTATGTTATCATATTTAATGATGTTATGGTTGATGGAGTCTGACTTCCCAGAATCCAAATGTTAACCTGAAGACATTCCCATGAGTTTTGGTCTGGACCCTATCCATATGTTCAATTTCATTCCTTTCTTGATAAATGCAAGAAACTAAACGTTTGTTGTCTTCAACAGGTTATGATAAGTACAATTCTTTGTTCTGTCGCATATTATATGACTGGCCAGTTGGCAGAACCTTTAAGATTTGCCTATTTTACAATGGCATTAGTTTTAACATCTGTTGCATCTGAGTCACTTGGACTACAAATTGGATCTCTATTTATTAAGAAAAAAATTGTAAGTATCAGCAACTTCTCATTATTAAATGTATGTTCATCAGTAGATAATAAAAAACCCTTTTGTTTATATTAGCTACATAAAAATTTTGAACAATCTAGTTTTTAACTTTCTAAAACCATATTTAAATCATTTATATTCTGAGATGCATTTAATAATCCTTTTCATATGATATTCTAAAACAGTTGATTTTACAGTAAGGTTTTGAGTATAAGACAAACTTTTCCTCTGGACATGTAGCTTCTGAATATTAAAAAAGGTCATGACACCTCGATTTACATCCTCATTTGTAAAGAGAATTAAATGCTGATACAGTAAGTAATGATCTGCTTCAATACATCCATTAAAAAGAACTAAAAAATTTCATTTAATTTTTTCACAAATAAAGAAAGCACGATCTACTGAAAATCAGATAGTGTTTACTAATTTACAATATTTGGATTAATTACAAAACAAAGAAGTGATTAGAAATAGATAAATAGCTTGCTAGGAATAGTATTTGTAAAGAAAACTCTATTTTTAAATTAATTGCATTTGTAAAGAAAAGTACCATTTTAAAATTAATTGCAGAGCAATCTCTTTATCTAACATCCATCAGATTTCAAGCTCTCAGTTTGGATATACTTCCATTTATCTTCAAAAAATTTTACATGAAAAATTATTTAACTGAATAGAGAATGAATTGAAACATGATTGAAATGTAATGTAGAATTTTTCACCATCATTAATATAATCCTTGGGTTCATGAGTATTTGTCAGTGTGGGTTCATCCATAAATTATCTAATGCCAAAGAGGGAGAGGTGGTTTGAGGCAGTGTTGCACTGTGTTACCTAGGTGCAGAGAGGTGTTAGTTTAGTGTTTTGTAACACTGATTTTTTTTTTTTATTTTCAGCATTTGCAGAAATAATTTTGAATATTCAGTCTTATAATAAAACTTTAAAATATTAACAAATCAAATTTTTTAAATATAAATAAAAAGTCATTATGTATAATTTGTTACTATAAATGGAAATGTTGTTTCATTGGTCTGTATTGATTGAATCTGTTAGATTGTGAAGAAAATATTCAAAATTGATCGAGAATATATTCTAGAACCCAATTAAATTAGTGCAATCATGCTCATGAGTCATCCGTGACAGCATGTGCATGATTTGTCAGGAATTTTTTCACCTAAGCACTATTTCTTCACTCAAAAACTGTCTTATTGTTGAGTGCAGTCTGCATCACAAATGAATTAATTATTATAATTAAATTTGTTCAAAGGTGACAATTATTAATTATTATAAATTTTAATATATAACACAAATATAATAAATACCAATTGTTTTTACTGTTGTATAATTCATTTTTACTTACTGTAAATGGAGAAGTTGTCATAAGCATTATGTAATTATTTAGGGTTCAAGCTCCAATTACAAAGGGTAGCAGTGTTATTCAAAATACTCTAAATTTGCATTTCATAATTTATGGATTGTCTCTTTGCTGTAAAAATTGACTTTGCTCTGCAAACTGTAAATAATCTGATATTTTAAATTTCGTGTGAAAATGCAAAGTGATAAAACAAAAATTTAGCTGCAGAAGACATGATGTGTAAGTTAATTATCATAGTCATTGCTGCCTCTTCTTGAATCAACTTGGAATTCAGAGATAGCTACTTCGTTCTCCTTCATAAAAAATAATAATCTTTATTTTGCCCAAAATTTCATTTGCCATTAACACCTGAATGCGGGGCCATACTAACGCATGGGCCGGAAGGGCCCGGGCCCAGGGCTCCCAAAGTTCAAGAGCCCCTATAGTTCTTAACTAATATTTAATACTCATTTTTTTCAAAAAATAAAATTAAAAACGTCTATAAATGTGATGTTTGATTAAACTATATGCAAATATTGGCATGACAGAATGATATGTCGCGCATCATTGGATAATGTTTATAATATGAAATGTTGCTGGTTGAGGGGTTTCAATTTTAAATTGTACAATTCACTAAAAAAGTAGGCTTTTACAATGTAATTATAAATACATGTTTAAAGTTTTTGTTTGAGTTATGTTAAAATAAAACACTGAGAAACGCTTTAAAAATATTAGAAGAAACAAAATACAATGTGAATTTATAGAATTTTCTTTATATTTCAGCATCGAATTTGGGGGGCGGGAGAGATCAGTGAAAGTAAGAATAGGCCCAAATTAACCTAGGCCCAAGGATCCCCAATGCTGATAAAACGGCCCTGACTGAATGTCTCATTTGATTATAATGATTCATTGAATACATACTTGACTCAATAGAAAAAACAAAACACATGTTATGCTCCCAAAATAATATGTACAAATGTCCTTTTGGACAAAATGTCATGGTCTAATGTCTCTAATGTCCTGTGTAAAAGAACATTTTGTTACAAGTGCTTGCAAGTTGCACAACTTTTTTTAATATGGAATAAAGCAGGTGTTCTGTTCACTATAATAGCCATGGTGCTAATTTTTAACAATTCATTTTCTTATAAATAGGATTATAATATGTTACTGAAATGGCAAACCAGAATTGTCCTTTTGTTTTGCCATTACTTGATCACTATCTTTAAACCTCAGCAACTATTAACACATTATATTTTTCTCAAAATGCATTCATAATTATCTTTTATCTTTTCTTTTCTTTTAGGAAATCATTATTTATGATAGATTAAAAACCACCATTGACCTTAAATTACTCAAAATCATTTAACAATTACACATCACATCAAGTTTTGCTGTTATGCTTTTCCTACCATAAGATAGTATGTATCATCAGCATCATGAATATCACTACCACCACCACAACCACCATCATTATCATCATCATCATCATCAACATATAGCATATATTAATAATTTAAATCAAAAAATCTTGTATTTTTCTCTCTTACAAAAACTTAACAAACAAAATTAATTTACTTTGAAACTTAAAAAAAAACATGGAATGTTTTCATTGTTCAGTTGTTTTTTTAGTGTTAATTCAGATATTGAGTTCATAAATAAATTTTTTAATGTGTATTTGCTTCTCTTGCAGGTCAGCCTTTTTATTGGTGCCACTCATCTAGCGTATCTATTATTATTTGCAGGATTTCTTGCCTTAAAGCCAGAAATGCCTGACTGGTTTGATTGGGGATCAAAAGTGAATCATTTGCATTATGGTTTTAATAGTGTCCTTATATCATCATATAAAAATCGTAGCAGAATAGGTTGCCCAGAAGATGTAGTTTATTGCCATCTTCGAGAACCTCATGCAGTTCTCAATCTTTTTGGACTTGGTAGTTCAGAAATCTGGCACAATTATCTTGCTCTCATTCTTTTCACTATACTTTTACGAGTAACAGGATTCCTCACTTTAAGTTACAATGTAAAACATATGAATGTATGATAAGCGATAATGTGATGAAATTTTATTCAATGACCGTGACGAAAATGGTTATTACATTTAGCAATTGTGAGCCATGGCAAAGAACAATTTGTTCATTTTCATCAGTTCATGCATCGTTATTGCCAAACAGAAGGTAATTTTAGAATAAAGATAATATGTAATAAACCATTAAAATCATATCCACAATGCCAATCATAAGAACACTATGATTGTCAATAAATTATGCAAATCAATGCATAATGTTAATTAATGAAATGAATACAGTGTCAGCAAGTCATGGAGTAGATGGTAATGCAGCCTAATATTAATATTGGAATCATTATTTTCATCCTACAAAGTTAATACACTGTCTTTCCAAGGATGATTCAGGATAAGCTGTGGGAAAGTTAGAAGTGATAAAACAACTCCAGTTATCGGTGCTACTTTAAATTTTGTAATGTCCCATAAATTGTGATGGTATAAGGTCCATGTATAAAATGCAGAAGACCTATGCAGAATTGTATTGTAGTATTTGTACATCACATTGTACAATTATTTAATATCCCATCATTTTTGAAGATGTCAATAACAACATAAAAACCATGTACATTCTGGAAACTGTACAATATGTTTGTGTTTAATGACATCAATGTCAGGTTGCAAATACTTATGTCTTTTACAATTTTCTAACTAATGATGAAGAATCATGGTAATATGTACTCTTTTCTTTAGTAATGAAATTGTGGATTGAATTTAGAGGGTCAATGAAAAGTTGCTGAAAATACTCAGGAAGTTACTTAGTATTTTGGAACAAAATGTGTTCTCGTAATAAGTATGGTCTCAATAGTCAATGCTGATCCACTTTTTCTAAAGAAAATAAAATTCATAATTTTGTAACAACCATAATTCCAACTCCCAATATAATAAAGTATTGTAATTAATATATATTGTTATATGGATATATTTATTTATGTAATATGTACACAAAGTGATATCTTCTTATGAAGACTTGAATGCACACTCATCAACGAAACAAGTTTTCCCATGTTGTGCAGACTGGATACCATGTAAATAATCTAATTGTTTAAACGTGGTGAGGTGCATTGGCAGTCTAGTACTTGAATAGTTTAAGATGTTTCTGCTAGTTAAATCAAATTGATTTTGATATAAGCACATTTTATTGATAATAATTTTCTTGAAATATGGAAATTCATTCAATCTGGAAATAAAACATTTGATTTCCTTAAATACAATGTTCAATCCAATATTTCTCCCTTTTTATCCAAAGAGACTTTTCTTGTGTGTTTTATTTATCTCATAGAAAAATTAAAACGTAAAAAAAAAAAAGGTTTAATTCAAGGGCAACCCAGAAATGTAGTTTCATTGTTTTAGGCTGAGCATGCCCATGTTCTTATTAATGTACCTTTACATTTATATAATATTTGTACATGGTATGTGGAGCAAATGAAAATTACTTAATCTAAAATCCTACCCACATAATTGTAACTCCTGTTTACTGTTGTTTATAACAATGCTGATATAGCAAAAAATTTGGTTAGAATCTAATTATTTATTCTTTGGTGATAAATTTCAATGTTCAATATTTGTACTTTTATAATCATGTGACTCATACAAATCATTCTTAATTGTTCAAAGTAACATATCTCATGCTGGTCATGAGGGAAATGCTCATGAATTAACATTATCACAAGAAAAGTTACTGATTCAAAGACAATAATCAATAAATGATTTAATTATTCTTGAAAAGGAATTGAATTGTGTTTAATCACATTTTGCATTTCTTATTCATCTTTCTATTAATGAAGAAACGTATGTTTTTTTACGAAATTACAGATGTTCATGTTTATTACAATCTTTTTACTAAATACTCACCAGTATAAGAAGAAATGTCTGATTTTTTCAATAACTTGTTGAATAAAAAGAATAATGAATGAAGTCCGTTAAATTTGCAAGTGTAATTGTAAATATTATAAATAAAAAATAAAATTGTAATAAATGAAAAGTACGTTTAAGATGTTATGTTAATGCTCCTTCTCTGTGTGTATGCGCGCGTGGGTGCGTGCGTGAGTGTATGTGCGCGCGCTCGCGTTTGCGTTCGCAGGCGGGCGTTTGTGTGTGTACTTGTGTGTATGCGCGTGCGCGTACGTGTATACACATGTGCGTGCGTGTGAGTTTGTGTTTTCTCCTTACACCCAACAAGTGTTCCCTGTTGTAATTCACGAAATGAAATGGCACATATTATACCTGAATCTGATATTTGACGCTTTAGGAAATCAAATATACAAGTGCCGACTCGGGATAGCCGAGGCCGCTAAGGGTTTGAAGTAATTTTGTAATTTAAAGAAACTAGTGGTGCTACAGAATGACACAGACTTTCTCGTACTAATGTTGCTTCATCAATAGACCAAAATGAAGTACCTATTGGAATATTCTTAGATCTTTCGAAAGCTTTTGACGTTATTGACCATAACATCTTGCGCTCAAAATTACCTTCGTATGAAATTCGTGGTGTTGCCCTAGATTGGATAACTTCATACCTTAAACATCGGACTCAAAGAGTAGAAATACCACACTGGCACGAAAGGACATTACAAACTTATGTTTACAATTCTTTGCCAATTGAGCATGGGGTCCCGCAAGGTTCGATCTTAGGGCCTATCCTCTTTCCGTTATATGTAAACGATATGCCCTCGTCTATTAAAAACGGAAGAACGGTTCTGTTGCCGATGACACTAATGTTCTTTGCAAAAAAGGGAGCAGTAAATAGTACGATTTCAGAATTTTCAAATTGGTTTAATAATAACAAATTAATTGATCACGAAAGAAAAACTGTTTCAATGCATTTTTGCATTTCAAATCGGCAATCACATGTGGGTCATTCCACGTAAAACCGGACAGAAAAAAACCTGAGGTGTTTCAAATTCTCTAATTTTTTTTTACACTATCTATTATGAAAAGTAAGAGACACGTATTTTTTTGTTTAGCCGAGAATACATTATTTTTGAAGTTACAATTATTGAAATATATTAATTTTTCTCCAATGTCGAGATGTTTAATAATTTTTAACTCCAAATGTATTGCTTGTAAAAACTTAAACTTGATCTCAAATTAAAGCTAAAGAAGCAATCTTTCAACAAGTGTTTGTAAATAATTGCATATTTTTATATTGTGTTTTTTAAATTGTTTATAATTTTTAAAAAGCGTTTTTTAAGATGATTCCCATGATATTTTGTTTTAAACTCGACGGCAATAAATTCTTTAGACTTTCATCTCCATTTCTGCAAATTTTCAAAATGGCTTCTGTTTTAGAACTCACGTAAAAAAAAATAATATTCAACGGAGCGTAGAGCATTTTCTCGACCGCCGATGCGCGCCGCTGCCATACCGCTTTGTCAATGCTCCCTCTGTCTTCCTCCACTGGACTTACGGCCTTGCGCAACACTGCCCACGCCCTTTCATCGATGTCAGCAAGTCGTTTACCACCCAAGGCAATGGCAGGAAGTCGACCAAGCAATACAAACATTGGGATCAGTTTACATCCAAGAGTGTGTGACACAGTGCAAATAATATCCTCGTTTGTGACGCGTGTGAGAGTGCCCATGCGCTTCTTTCTTTCTAGGAGAGTGACAAAAAATAATTGAAGATGTCAGGTACAATGAAGATACGCTTTGATTCATGTTTCAATCCTTTCAATCTAGAAAAGTATGGTAGAACTGAATGTAAAAATTTAAGACATGTAATACGAAGTATCCTTCAAAAGTTGGGCACACAATACTTACAAATTACGCCGAACTTGAAGATTTGTAACATATGCAGATGGAGAACTTCAAAATGGTTTATAAAATGATTGTCAAACTTCTAAAGGCACCATTGAAACATTTTCCAGCAAACCTGGTACAAGTCACCAGAGTAGAAATTCAGAAGACAATAATTCCTAATTGAACATTGAAATGAGAGATAATGGTGATCTAACTCCTAGTGAAGAATTTTGATATAGAAGAGGTAGAAGAAGAACAAGAAAATGAATACATCATGGAAGAACTGAAAAAAAGATATAAAACTACTGATGATGATAAAACTTATAATTTTAATGATTTTCGAAGATTGGTCTTTTCCTAAAGTCAAAAAACATTTCGATGCATCTACTCACATGATAACTGTTTGTAAAACAACTAGCAACAAAGGAATATTGTCAACTCCACATGTGAAATCCAGAAGAGCTATCGTCGCTTCTGTACACCAATATGTTGTGGCTTTTTATTCTTCAGATGACGTTAGCCGTATAATGAGGAAATAAAGGAAAAAAATAATTTTATTTCAGTAAGAGAGAATGGGGGATATTCACAAACAAAAGAGGATTATACTGAGCAACATGAAAGAAACCTACTGACATTTTAAAGAAAAGTCTCCGCATCTAAAGATCAGATTTTCAAAGTTCGCTGAATTAAGACTGAAACACTGCATTTTACCAGGAGCTAACGGTACACATACAGTATGTGTTTGTGTATATCACGAAAACGTACGAGTAAAGTTAATGTTTGACGGAGGAGGTCTCGCAAAGTTAACAGAATGCATTGAAGGATTGTCGGTACTACCTAACAAAAGTTATTTTTGACACTCCAAGAGTTGTTACTTTAAAAAGTATGACAAATGTCCTGGAATAGAACGACTTAAAATGTTGCAGGAAAAGTTTGAAGAGAGGATGATTGACAGAGTGACGTATCGGCAGTGGATTCACGTTGAACTATTCAAGTACATCATGATCCGATTACGAATCCCAAGAAGCTCTATGAGCGGTACAAAAACATACAAAACATAGTGATTTTCTTCTTCACCAAAGAAGTTCATGAAGAAAGAATTCACGTAAAAGTCATAGAACTGCAGCAAAATGGCTACGTGGTACACGTTTGTTACATTCCTTTGTTCCTATTTGTGAAGATAAAGAAATAATTAAAACATGTTCCTTGAAAGAAAGTGCACATCTTGTCCAAGTTATATAAAGAGAAACTTAAAAAGACGCAAATCTGATACAACTTCATATTTTATATGTTTTGGAATATTAACAAGAACTTTAAAACTCATTGCTCAGTGAACATTTACACTTATCTTCCTGTTGTGAAGCTTGTTCTCCCCAGCGTTTCATTCGATAGCGGCACATACAACGACGGGCGCATGAGGTTCTGGCGACGCTGTGAACGAGGAAAGATTTAAAAAATTCTCAAAAAGTTATTTTAACAGAAGCCATTTTGAAACTTCGCAGTCCTTTAGAAAAAAGTATGAACTTTCTTTTCGTTTTTTTCAGATTTTTAATTCGTGGTAAAATTAATAATTTTATAAATAAACATTTATAAACAAAAAATTAACATTAAAAAATAAAATTTTATAAACAATAAGATAAATTTCATGAAAGGTGCAGATATAAGCTTTGATTTAAGAGGAACTCAAAACCGAAATTTTAAAACGATTTTGAGATACAAAATATTATACACGTCAGTGCGTATGAAGTTACGGAAAATTTAAAAAAATAAAATGACGAAAATATAAATATTTGAGCAAAACTAAAAAACACGTGTTGTATAGTTTGTTTTCATGAACCTGTAAAAAAATAATCAGAAAGATATCAGACATCGAGGTCATTTTCCTTCAAATTCGTCCGATTTTGCGTGGGATGACCGATATATACTCTTTGGGATGACCCATGTTCCATTGAAAATGAACAAAATGCAATTAGCTGATGTTGAGGTAACAAAATTTTTAGGTCTCTCAATTCAATCAAACTTCAAATAGAATGTACATATAACAGAATTAAACACTAAATTAAGTTCATTATGTTACGCATTCAGAATTCTTTCAAATTCTGTCAGCCTTCATGCAGCTCGTTGCGTTTATTTTGCAAATGTACATTCCCGCCTGAGATATGCCATAATATTCTGGGAAAGCTCATTCTGTAGTACTGAGACCTTCAGATTGCAAAAGAAAATTATTCGAATAATGAAAAAATGCCTTCCACGTGATCCCTGCAAGCCTCTTTTCATTGAGCTGGGAATCTTACCATTGCTTTGTCTATTTATTTACGAATCTGCAATATTTGTCAAAAATGACCTACTTAACGGAGGGAACATATTTTCATGCAATATTGATATTTATAATTACAACACATACCGTAGAAATCACGTGCATCAAGTGTCAATATCAACAGCTCAGTACAAGAAATCAACATACAATACATGTACGTTACTTTACAACGCATTGCCAGATGACATAAAACAATTAAAGTCGGTACACAAATTTAAGTTAAAAGTAAAATCTTTTCTGCTGCAAAACTGTTTCTATACAATTAGAGACTATACTGATCATGAAAAAGAAAAAATAATTTTTATTGTAAGAAAACAAAGATATATAATGAATTAGTTTACGTTTGTATTGTATACATTTAAAAAAAATATTTAATACGCCTGTAACAAGTAATGTACTTCAGCTTCCGGGTCAATGACCCCCATCTCGATCAGGTTTTTGTCCAGTTTCCCTGATCCATTGAGCAAATGCTGAGATGGCCCCTTGTTTTGCTTCTGGACGTAAATGTAGCTTCACTGTGCGCACGTTTTGTTGAGCACTCCTTTTGCTTGTAGTGGTAGGAGTAGAACTGATGTTCATTACTATTTTGTTTGCAATGCGGAAAAATCAAATCGGCAGTTCATTTACCGTTGAAATTGATTGTCTATAACTCGGGAACAAACATTTTTCTAATTTTTATTTTTCTAAAATAATAATTATTTTCTAAATTCTTGTTTCTAGTTTTTCAAATGTTTCTTTTTTTTATTCTGGGCCTGAAGAAAATGTGCGCAGATAATCTCTTTCCCCACACGTCATATACAGTTTTTACTGTTTTTTGACCAAATAAATAAATTAGTTTTCTAATTTCTTTGGTCTAATTTCTCTGGGCCTTTCTCTTTTCGGTTTTGCCCCATCTCTTATCAGCTCAATTTATCGTTCTCCAAAGAACATTTCTTTTTTCATATTTTCTCAATGCTTCGGCCCATATTGGTAACAAACATAAACATTACTAAGATTAAAGAAGAGTAAAACCTCGTCCCATATGGATATTTTCGTTGAAAAATTCGGAGGCGTTTTTGAGAAAACGTTAAAGCGTTTTTAAAGATGCGAAATTTGAAGCTCTTTGTTCCAAAAAACTTTTGAGTTTTCGAGAAAATTCATTGGAAATCATTTGAAGCGCTTCTACTCACAAATGTAATAACGTACAGAAATCGTTGTTAATATAACGATCTGTTAATAATTTCTTAAATCGCTAGTAATATAACAGCGTACGAGATATTTCAATAAATTACATTTCTGTAGTTTTTGACAAAACAAAAGAATACATAAATATGCATTTATGTACTGTTATTCAGTCCACTAGTTTTCCTTTAAAAAGTCCGAGTGTCTGTCCACCTCAGAGCCTAAGATTTTCCCCAAAATGAAAATTCCCCAATCGACTTGAACCAGCTCGAAGCTCTGAGACATTGAAAAACATTTTCGATTTGAAGGAACGAAACTCCTGAGCCATTTCAAACTTAGCTCCAAAATTGCTCCAATTTTTACTTTTCCGTATACGTACGTATATACGGAGTAATAGGGAAAGTTATGTAATGCTGCGCGAAAAGATGAATTTTCGGTAGAAAAAAATTCGTTGCCGGGCCGTGATAAAGAAAAAATGGATAAATACAATTGTTAAATTAAGAAAAAAAACCCTTAACACGTGGTGTAGCCAGAACCCCTGTTTTGTAAGTCCTTGATCTCGTAATACCAATTGAAAGCAAAACGTCCGTCCGTCCGTCCGTCTGTCCGGTGTATGTGAACAACACTAGTCCAAATTACACAACTCCAAACATCCCCAACACAACTCCAAATTAAAGACCCCCTTTCTATCTGGCCTGAGTCAAATCTATGCGATTTCGATAAACATTCATTAATTTTTAGGGGTACTTCAAAATTTTCTCGAAAACGGTTCCAAATTTTTTCTTTAAATTTCTTGTAGGAATAGAGTAAAATACACGTATTAAGATGGCATAGGTCTAATTTTAACGGTTAACTCTGAATTTTCGAAAATTGCAAAAGTTTGAATTTTATTCGGCCTCTTTATCCAACTACAAAATTGCAGATGGAGATTTTTCCTTCAAATAAAATTTATTCTGCATAGTAAGTTCTTTAAGGTCATGTACATTTTTTTTGAAAATTTTAGTAGTTTTCGCGCAATATTTCGTGCAGTATTTGTAATTTTTAAAAATTACAAAAACAAGATTTTCCCAAAAACGGCTCCAAATTTTTTCTTTAAACTTTTGGTAGAGATATGCCTAATGACATAAACGCCATATTTCTCTATTCTTTTGTTTTTTCAAAAATTACAAAAATTTAATTTTTTGACTTGTTTCCCACGTCGTTAGTATTTAGATTAGTGACGATTTTTTCACATTATTATATTTACGAGTACATGTACATTAAATAATGTCAAGTAAAGTTTCTCCAGAACTCAACCTTTTTCTGTGAAAACTAACCGAAAATTCCGCATTTCCAGAAACGCTCAAACGCTATTTTCTCATAAATGGCTCCAAATCTTTTCTTCAAACTTTTGGAACGGATGGTACTAATTGCACTGTTTTATATGACGTAAACTTCAATTTGTTTGTTTTTTTTTTCTTTTGCAAAAATTACTTAAAACAATTTTTTTGAAAGATCTCTCACACCTTTCCAGCAATTTGTAAACACCATTGTATTTGTGAGTGTATGTGCTTCAAATGACTTCAAGTGAAGTTTTTCGAAAACTCAAAAATTTTCTGTGAAAAGAGCTTCAAATTTCGCATTTTTAGTAGCGCTTAAACGCCATTTTCTCCAAATTTTTGAAAGAAAATTACCATTTAGAACGAGGCTTCACTGTTCTTTAATATTCTAAAATGAATATTTCCGTTCTGGCATTAGGAAATAGAGGTGCTACAGAATGGCACAGACATTCCCGTATTAGTTTTCTATTTCCTTCGGTCTGGGCTAGCTATTCGGAATTGCCACATACTCTTGCCAGCTGCCATCTTTCGCCTCCCAAAGTACATTTTTTTTGACATTTTCTTAATTTTTCGGTTTCCAAATGGTAGAACGGAAATATTAATTTTAAAATATTAAAAAAACAGTAAAACCTCTTCCTGAATGACATTTTTTAAAATTTGGAGTCTTTTTTCAGAAAAGTACGTTTAAGCGCTTCTAAAAATGCGAAATTTGAAGCACAGAAAATTTTTGAGTTTTCGAAAAACTTCACTTACACTCATAAATATTATAGTGTTTACAAATTGCTGGAAATTGCGATCTGTTCCAAAAGTTTGAAGAAAAATTTGGAGCCATTTAGGGGAAAATGGCGTTTCGAAGTGTGAGAGATGCCAAAAAAACTACAACTGTGAAATTTTGAAAAAAAAACAAAAGAATGGGGAAGTAGTGGCGCAACAGAAATGCACAGACTTTCTCGAACTAATTAGTTTCCTTATTTCTTTGGCTGGGGCTAACTTTTTTATCGGGTCCCATCGTCTTGCCAGGTGCCATCTATCGCCGACCAAACATAACTTTTTTTCACATTTGCTCAATTTTTCTATTTCCTAATGGCAGAACTGAATATTACTTTAAGAATACGTGTGTGTATAACAAGATGTTGGTATGTATATACGAGCAAAACTCCAACACCGTTGGACCGATCTCTGTGAAAGTTGGCACTTCTACGTGTTTTTTCACCGAGGTTTATACGTTGTTAATTCTGTTGTAACTCCACTACATGGCGGTACATATCCACTACATATTCACGTCAAATGGAACCTGCAAATCACTCGGCAGCATTTTGAATCTAGTATTTCGTTAAATAACTCCTAAGCGAGGCGTTCTAGGGCCTTAAAAACTAAAATCAAAGAAACGTTTCTCACACCGTAATCTACATAATGAACTCTTCCTGAACATTCTATTTCATTTTTACTGGTACGGCGCTTCCCTTCGACCTAAACCGGTGGGGCGGTTGGCCTCCCGATCAGAGGCTCTGCAGTGACATCAACTGATGCCCCGAGCCACCTAAACCGGTGGGACCTCTCTAAAGCTGGCTAGCAACCTATAGCGGACCACAATAATCTATTTGCCATCAATTACTACTAATTAATTACTCTTAAATGATCATAATTTTAAATTAATTACGCCAGACATATTCTAAACAATCGAGGGTCAGCTAGCTTCAGTCTGAAGCTAGCTAGCCACACAACAAAATAGAGCAAAAAAAACTAGAAAAAATTAACAATAAAGTATTAATTAATTACTATTTAATTACTCCATTTTAACATCATTTCAAAAACAAATTGTTTAAACAAATTGAAAATTATCACAAAAACACAAAAAAATGAAAAAAGTCGTAAAACTTTTCCATACCAGCGAAATACTAAATTACTTCTGGCGATTCCTTCATAATATAAATTTTTTTAAAAAAATTGTTTACATTATTTACTCCAGACAGTAGTTGTTAAAAAATCGCAAAGAGCTTTGAACCAAAAACTCCTGCTTACAGACACAAATTTCAAAAATCATAAAATATAATCTTACCGGCGGACCACAGCTTTATTAACACTAATTTGTTTAATATACTTCATATTTATTAACTAAACGGCTCACGAATTAATTACTGCATTCAATTGTTTATAATGAGCCCTGAAGCATCACAAGGACATGTTCACGTTCATCTTTTAAACAAATATCCACAGAAAAAAAACTATTCGGAGGAATACAGAAATATTGGTCTAGGGCTCATTACTGGATATCCATTGAATTAGAAACAATTTGTTTGTATTTATTACTGTGCCGAAAATGCTCTAAAATGGTCATAACTTTTGCACCGAAATCGTATTTTCTACAAAAATATTTAAAAAAATTAGGTAATAAGATTCTCCCGGCAAACCACAGTATTACCAACTGTAGTTTGTTACAAACACTTTATATTTCACGATGAAATTACTCCAGAATTAATTACTGCTTGCAATTGTTTATAACAAGCATTCAAACTTCGGACACATGAACCTACTATACCAGGTACGAGGCAAAAAAAAGCAGAAAAACACCTAACCAACGGAATACTGAAATGTTATTACCGATTCCATCACTAGATATCATTTGTTTTAAAAACTATTAGTTGAAATTAATTACTCCGAACGGTTGTTAAGAATCGCACAGAGCATTGATCCAAAAACTCCTGCTTACCGACATAAATTTCAAAAAATCATAAAATATAAACTTAGCGGCGGACCACAGCTTTATTAACACTAATTTGTTTAATATACTTCATATTTATTAACTAAACGGCTCACGAATTAATTACTGCATTCAATTGTTTATAATGAGCCCTGAAGCATCACAAAGACATGTTCACGTTCATCTTTTAAATTAATATCCACAGAAAAAAAACTATTCGGCGGAATACAGAAATATTGGTCTAGGGCTCATTACTGGATATCCATTGAATTAGAAACAATTTGTTTGTATTTATTACTGTGCCGAAAATGCTCTAAAATGGGCACATCTTTTGCACCGAAATCGCGCATTTTCTACAAAAATGTGTTAAAAAATCTAGGAATAAAATTTTACCGGCGAACCACAGTATTACCAACTGTAGTTTGTTACAAACACGTTATATTTCACGATAAAATTACTCCAGAATTAATTACTGCTTGCAATTGTTTATAACAAGCATTCAAACTTCGGACACATGAACCTACTACACCACGTACGAGGCAAAAAAAAGCAGAAGAACACTTCACCAGCGGAATACTGAAATGTTATTACCGATTCCATCACTAGATATCATTTGTTTTAAAAACTATTAGTTGAAATTAATTACTCCGAACGGTTGTTAAGAATCGCACAGAGCATTGATCCAAAAACTCCTGCTTACCGACATAAATTTCAAAAAATCATAAAATATAAACATACCGGCGGACCACAGCTTTATTAACACTAATTTGTTAAATACACTTCATATTTATTAACTAAACGGCTCACGAATTAATTACTGCATTCAATTGTTTATAATGAGCCCTGAAGCATCACAAGGACATGTTCACGTTCATCTTTTAAACAAATATCCACAGAAAAAAAACTATTCGGCGGAATACAGAAATATTGGTCTAGGGCTCATTACTGGATATCCATTGAATTAGAAACTATTTGTTTGTATTTATTACTGTGCCGAAAATGCTCTAAAATGGGCACATCTTTTGCACCGAAATGGCGCATTTTCTACAAAAATGTGTTAAAAAAATCTAGGAATAAAATTTTACCGGCGAACCACAGTATTACCAACTGTAGTTTGTTACAAACACTTTATATTTCACGATAAAATTACTCCAGAATTAATTACTGCTTGCAATTGTATATAACAAGGATTCAAACTTCGGACAGATGAACCTACTACACCACGTACGAGGCAAAATAAAGCAGAAAAACACTTAACCAGCGGAATACTGAAATGTTATTACCGATTCCATCACTAGATATCATTTGTTTTAAAAACTATTCGCCGGTAAAATTTTATTCCTAGATTTTTTTAACACATTTTTGTAGAAAATGCGCGATTTCGGTGCAAAAGATGTGCCCATTTTAGAGCATTTTCGGCACAGTAATAAATACAAACAAATTGTTTCTAATTCAATTGGTATCCAGTAATGAGCCCTAGACCAATATTTCTGTATTCCGCCGAATAGTTTTTTTTCTGTGGATATTTGTTTAAAAGATGAACGTGAGTATGTCCTTGTGATGCTTCAGAGCTCATTATAAACAATTGAATGCAGTAATTAATTCGTGAGCCGTTTAGTTAATAAATATGAAGTGTATTAAACACATTAGTGTTAATAAAGCTGTGGTCCGCCGGTAAGTTTATATTTTATGATTTTTTGAAATTTGTGACGGTAAGCAAGCATTTGTGGATCAAAGCTCTGTGCCATTCTTAACAACCGTTCGGAGTAATTAATTTCAACTAATAGTTTTTAAAACAAATGATTTCTAGTGATGGAATCGGTAATAACATTTTAGTATTCCGCTGGTTAGGTGTTTTTCTGCTTTTTTTTTGCCTCGTACGTGGTGTAGTAGGTTCATGTGTCCGAAGTTTGAATGCTTGTTATAAACAATTGCAAGCAGTAATTAATTCTGGAGTAATTTTATCGTGAAATATAACGTGTTTGTAACAAACTACAGTTGGTAATACTGTGGTTCGCCGGTAAAATTTTATTCCTAGATTTTTTAACACATTTTTGTAGAAAATGCGCGATTTCGTTGCAAAAGTTATGCCCATTTTAGAGCATTTTCGGCACAGTAATAAATACAAACAAATTGTTTCTAATTCAATGGATATCCAGTAATGAGCCCTAGACCAATATTTCTGTATTCCGCCGAACAGTTTTTTTTCTGTGGATATTTGTTTTAAAGATGAACATGAGTATGTCCTTGTGATCCTTCAGGGCTCATTATAAACAATTGAATGCAGTAATTAATTCGTGAGCCGTTTAGTTAATAAATATGAAGTATATTAAACAAATTAGTGTTAATAAAGCTGTGGTCCGCCGCTAAGTTTATATTTTATGATTTTTTGAAATTTATGTCGGTAAGCAGGAGTTTTTGGATCAATGCTCTGTGCGATTCTTAACAACCGTTCGGAGTAATTAATTTCAACTAATAGTTTTTAAAACAAATGATATCTAGTGATGGAATCGGTAATAACATTTCATTATTCCGCTGGTTAGGTGTTTTTCTGCTTTTTTTTGCCTCGTACGTGGTATAGTAGGTTCATGTGTCCGAAGTTTGAAGGCTTGTTATAAACAATTGCAAGCAGTAATTAATTCTGGAGTAATTTTATCGTGAAATATAACGTGTTTGTAACAAACTACAGTTGGTAATACTGTGGTTCGCCGGTAAAATATTATTCCTAGATTTTTTAACACATTTTTGTAGAAAATGCGCGATTTCGGTGCAAAAGATGTGCCCATTTTAGAGCATTTTCGGCACAGTAATAAATACAAACAAATTGTTTCTAATTCAATGGATATCCAGTAATGAGCCCTAGACCAATATTTCTGTATTCCGCCGAATAGTTTTTTTTCTGTGGATATTAATTTAAAAGATGAACGTGAACATGTCCTTGTGATGCTTCAGGGCTCATTATAAACAATTGAATGCAGTAATTAATTCGTGAGCCGTTTAGTTAATAAATATGAAGTATGTTAAACAAATTGTTGTGAATAAAGCTGTGGTCCGCCGGTATGTTTATATTTTATGATTTTTTGAAATTTATGTCGGTAAGCAGGAGTTTTTGGATCAATGCTCTGTGCGATTCTTAACAACCGTTCGGAGTAATTAATTTCAACTAATAGTTTTTAAAACAAATGATATCTAGTGATGGAATCGGTAATAACATTTCAGTATTCCGCTGGTTAGGTGTTTTTCTGCTTTTTTTTGCCTCGTACCTGGTATAGTAGGTTCATGTGTCCGAAGTTTGAATGCTTGTTATAAACAATTGCAAGCAGTAATTAATTCTGGAGTAATTTCATCGTGAAATATAAAGTGTTTGTAACAAACTACAGTTGGTAATACTGTGGTTTGCCGGGAGAATCTTATTACCTAATTTTTTTAAATATTTTTGTAGAAAATACGATTTCGGTGCAAAAGTTATGACCATTTTAGAGCATTTTCGGCACAGTAATAAATACAAACAAATAGTTTCTAATTCAATGGATATCCAGTAATGAGCCCGAGACCAATATTTCTGTATTCCGCCGAATAGTTTTTTTTCTGTGGATATTTGTTTAAAAGATGAACGTGAACATGTCCTTGTGATGCTTCAGGGCTCATTATAAACAATTGAATGCAGTAATTAATTCGTGAGCCGTTTAGTTAATGAATATGAAGTATATTAAACAAATTAGTGTTAATAAAGCTGTGGTCCGCCGGTAAGATTATATTTTATGATTTTTTGAAATTTGTGTCTGTAAGCAGGAGTTTTTGGTTCAAAGCTCTTTGCGATTTTTTAACAACTACTGTCTGGAGTAAATAATGTAAACAATTTTTTAAAAAAAAAATTTATATTATGAAGGAATCGCCAGAAGTAATTTAGTATTTCGCCGGTATGAAAAAGTTTTACGACTTTTTTCATTTTTTTGTGTTTTTGTGATAATTTTCAATTTGTTTAAACAATTTGTTGTTGAAATGATGTTAAAATGGAGTAATTAAATAGTAATTAATTAATACTTTATTGTTAATTTTTTCTAGTTTTTTTTGCTCTATTTTGTTGTGTGGCTAGCTAGCTTCAGACTGAAGCTAGCTGACCCTCGATTTTTTAGAATATGTCTGGCGTAATTAATTTAAAATTATGATCATTTAAGAGTAATTAATTAGTAGTAATTGATGGCATATAGATTATTGTGGTCCGCTATAGGTGGCTAGCCAGCTTTAGAGAGGTACCGGTGGGGCGGTTGGCCAGTGAGGCATCACGGAGGTGCGGGTGGGGCCCAACGGCCGGGGTTCCAGTCCGTAGCAGCCCCCATGCGCCCCCGTGCGGGCGCCGCCAGGGCCTCTACCTGCCTGCCTGCCTGCCGGGCGGCGTCGCCGGCGATAACGCGCCGCACGTCCGTTAGCGCGCCCGACGCGCGCGTGACGGCCCAGGGCGTTCCCATCGGCGGCGGCGCGCCGCCCGGAAGGCGGAGGGGAGCGGGCGGTGTAGCTCACACGGCCCCAATTCGTGCTGACGCCACTTCTGGAACAAGCGTGCGCTTGGAACGGGCAGAATAGTAATAAGGTGTTAAAAGGAAAGTGTAGGTAGCCATTTTTATTTCAAATGTTTGAATCGCCTCAACAACACGAATTTTCGATCATAAAGTCCGTGTTCAAGGTTCTTCTGAGTTGTGACTTCGCACACACGTCATGTATCTTAGTGCTGTTCCAAAAATGGTTAACATCGGAGAAGATGGCGAGATGATACATCCAATTTTGTGTGGATGGATGGATGTTGGACACGGATTCACGGGGAGGGAAATAAGGGAAATTTGCCTCCTAAAACTTTTCAGCATCTATTAAATTTAACTTGTCACCAGACTTTCAAGCAAAAATATTTTCGGATAATCATTAAAACAAATAACATCGTAGCGCAGTATGAGCTGAGAGTAGCCTGCGACATTTTACCAAATCTGTAATATGACACATTCGACCAAAACGTTTTTAATTTCTCCTCCCAAAATTTGTCTCTGGATCCGGTCCTGGTATGTATGTAAGTAATTGTAGAAAAAAAACTTTTAAAGGGAAACTTGGCAAATATGTCTCAACTAAGATCAAGTTGTGCCGTTCCGGAAATAATTAAGTTGTTTTAATTTTGGGGTCGGTTTCTATGAGGTCCCCGTGTCATTTTCAAAATTTTCTGGCAAATAGCTTCAAATTTTTCTTTAATTTTTTGCTGGAATAGAAAAAAAGTGCTTTTATAAAACTGGTATAGACCATAATTTCATTAAAACCTATGACATTTTGAAAATTGCCTAGATCAAATTTATTTTTGAACTAGTCCCGTACCTCCAATATTAGATTCAGATATTTCTTTCTCAGTGAATTTCATCCCTCGGTTTTAGATTTTTAATCGATGCAATTCACTTTAAAAAATACAAAAAACAACAAACAGATATGAGTAGTTGTTGAGTAAAAACTAGAGACGCTAATAAGAGGAAAAGTTTTGGCATGTCCCGCTTTCCTACTAGTTTAATTTATTCGCTTACTTTGCCATATTTTAAGCGTTGTTTAGGGAAATCCATGTAATTATGCTAAAAATGATGCCTCTCCAGATTTTGACAGAAATTCAAATTTCGGGGATCCCTGAAGAGTGTTTTTCAAAAAGTCCGCATGTTCTTTTGTTACGCCCATCTGCCAATGAGCCCGTCTGTAGAGAAGATGAAGTACAGTATATCTTAGAGTTTCCTAAAGTTTTTTGACCGTAGAACATTTTGGGGAGGAGGCTTAGAAAATGTATGCGGAACACTCATACACAGTAAAAACTAATTAACTTCTTTTGAAAACTTACACTACATTTTCATTAATAAAACACTCTTCAGTAATAAAACACAAGTTGAACTTCATGAGATTTGTTTAATTATTACCTTCAAGGTGACTATCCGTTTAAATAATGAATTTAATTGAGAAATACATAATGAATTTCAAAATTTAAAATAAAAACAATTAACAAATAAAGTTCCTCCTGACAGATGGAGTATTAAGCGCAGAGGCGGGATTCAGGGGGGCAACTGTTATATTTGTATAATATAAAGTCATGTATAAACATTTGTGATCATAATAAATAATAAACATTTTCTATATTTCGATATGATTCACTGAGAAAAATGCATCGTTGAATTTACATTTCGGACAGTTCAATAACGTTGAAGATCTTTACCTTTGTGTTCAACTAATCTAATTAATAACATTTAATAATAAAATAAATAATTAACAAAATTGAAAACTGTGTATAAATATATATATTTTTCAGCACAATTAATTTAAAGTATAATTTATAAATAATTTATAAAATATGATTTATAATTATGTAATAAAAATATATTATTAATATAAAAAATATTTATAAAATATAAGAGAATATTTTCATGTTTATAATAGCGCCCAAATTTGCCCCCCCTATGAAAGATCCGAAATCCCGCCTCTGATTAAGCGTACACTTCGTTTCCATTCAAGTGTAATGCGAAGAATCACTTACAGGATAATATTTTATTACTAGATGAAATCGAAACGTAAACGAATTGAAATATTTGATGTCACCAAGACCACTGACAGTCTTTAAATACCTACTTTCACTTCGCAAATCACTTACAAGAGACTGATCCATTAATTTTTACATTCCTCATTCATTTATTCCGCAGGTTTTAAGAAAAGGAATAGAAATAGGCTGTTTGAACATAAATCTTGGGATGGTACTAGCCTTGTTAAATTCTTTTTATGTTTCTGATCATGATCATGTTCCTAAAAGATTAACTTGCAGTCAATAAAAACTCAACTGACCAAATTAAGTAAAATAAAGCAAACTGCGTCATGCGTTAAGCGCCAGCTACGCCGTTGATGCACACGAATATACCTACCTGAAACAGTCTTTCCTGAACTAAACGTTACTACAATAACCCATGCAGCCAGCACATCTGAAAAATAATAAGAGACAATATTATAAAATGTTTTTATTACATGCTGTTTTACAAACTTCATTCCTGGGCCGCAGTTGATGATGGACAACCTCCTATGTGACGGAATTGGCGATTTTTACATTTTGGTATCAATGATTTAGAATTTGCTTGTTCTTTAGTTTGATAAGCAAATTTCAAAAAAAAAAAAAAAAAAAAAAAAAAAAAAAAAAAAAAAAAAAAAAAAAAAAAAAAAAGAAGAAGAAAAAAGAAAAAAAAAGAAATTGTGGTCTTACAATAGAAAATAAAATACCTCATACATAACCTTCACAGTTTATTGATGATATAATATCTCGTATGGTAAGAGTCACATGGGAGATTTTCGTAAGGTGCTTCCCGAAAAATATTACAATAAATAAATATTTAATACTATGCATATAGAAAGTTAATAATGCCTCAACTTAGCCAACCGTACATTATTTACGGTTGGTTATTAATTATTTTCATAAAAATTGGAATCTTCATTATTATAAAATGTACATTCCTCTATTTAAGAACATTATATTTTTAATCGGAGCCTCTTTGCAGAAAAAATTGAAAACGTTCTAAGGTCTTGATACGGAATACCCCCAAAACTGAAAGATAATTTGAAAAATAAGGCATCGAGTTCGAACAGATCGATCGAGAAATCTATTTTCGAAAAATTTTTGGTACTAAATTTAGGAGAGGTCTATAATCGTGAATCTGGAATGAAAAATATCTTCATTTGCAAAGAATGTAAATCACTGAGTCATAAAAGCTGGTTGCAAAATACTCAATAACAAACTTCATAAAATCTTTCCACAAACAGAGAATTCGCCATTATTTCCAAAGATTCGGCTGCATGAATGGATCAGTTAGAGAGAGCCGTAAGTTTTTTTATCATGTTGTTCATAACACGAATATCTTCGATCTCTCTTCCAATTCAGTATAGTAGGTTTGAATTTTATACCCATATGGCAGGACTAGGGATGGGAAAAAACATAGATATTTTTAAAACATCAATATTTTCGATGAGAAACATCGATATATTAACATCATTGTTTTGTGTTCGATGTTTCCTTCACATCGATATATTTTTTCAGAAATATCGATGTTTTAGAAATATATCTGATATTAATACAACTTCAAGAAACTTTTTTGTGAATTGCTTAATACCAACAGCCACTGACTGTTGTCAATGCCCAGACGGATAGATTCCTTTATGGTTACTTTTGGGGGTTTCTCCAGAATGTCTCACTTCATAATTTTAACAAAGTATTTATTATGTTTCAAGGCCAGAGATAAATACTCTTTCGTTAAAGATTATTGTTAACATTTTATTTATGTGCTAAAAAATAGAACATAACCCCTCTAAGTACAATAATTGAAATGGAAATAGGATGGGAAAATGCACCTGTTTTATCATATTTAAAACGTCGATGTATTTGTCGATGTTTTCATCGACATTGAAAGCCCTTTGGTGAAGTATCTAAATATCGATGTTTGAGTAAAATTTGCCACACGGTATTTCGAATGAATTGGGAACAGGCGCGTGGCCCTACAGCAGTCTGCAGGCGCAGCCGCCGTCGCAGTTCGCCTCGACCGTGTTTGCGGAGAGCGAACACTGCCATCGGGCGCCCGGAAGTGGCTGCGGCGACCTCGCCGGAAGTGCCAGCGCGCCGTCAACAAACTGAGGGTCACGCGCTCACCGCAGAGCAGGCCAGAGCCGTCGCCGCCCTCCCTCGTCACCTTCGTCTCCGCAGGACGGTGTTCCGCACGTAGTTCTGCTTGCCACCATATCCTCCAGAATTATACTTCGGTTTTTCTTTCTTTGCGCGTGGGGGGGGGTGTCATCAAAATGGAATATCTCACGGTATTTCGCGTCGTTCTCGGTTGTGCCGCTAGGAGTCGCATGATCGCGACTGTATCGAGCAGTGCTGGAGATCAAAGGACTCCTAGAGGCACCACCGAGAACGACGCGAAATACCGTGAGATATTCCATTTTGTTGACACACCCTCACGCTCCAAGTAAAGAAACCAAGTATAACACACCGGCTTAGGTGGTTAAGGGAATCACTTGATGCCACTGCGCTGCCTCTGACCGCGAGGTTTTGGAGTTCGAGTCCGGCGGTTGCAGGATTTTTGACACCAGCTGGATGGTTTTCTTTAACCATTAGACTCAACCATATAAAAAGCTCTCCCAATGGAAACTATTTTTTAAAAATAACTTCATTAATGTACCTTCTTAGGTTATTAAGATATTAATACCCTAAGTACCTTCTTAAAACTCCTTGTGCCGTCCGCGTGGCTATTGATATTTTTCCAGTTGTAGATGAACAAAAATGAGACTTTTGGAATAATGGTTTACCGTTCAGAAATGACCCGTAACTGAATAGTTGTTTATAAACGAAAAGTGTTTTCCGTATATAGGGCCACTCACATGTGACTTTTGTTTGCAAAATAGATCAGAAAGTGCATTTGTTTTGGTGAATGAAGCCGTCCGTAGATGGCAGTAGCCATGCTTAGAAGAATCGATACTTAATGGTTAGACAATAGCACATTCCTGTCAGGACGAAGCGTAACAATGCATCTTTAAAAATATGTGATAAACCTCCTTCGTTCTACATGGCTTCATGCTACTACATTTGATCTGCCTCGTAAGAAATCACATCACTAAACATCATTTTATGGATATCCTTCGATTCTGACCATTGTGTTGGAGCATTACATGGCTTCTTTCTTGCCTGCATCAATTATGTCGCATACAATGCCCCAGTTGTCATAAATCTTTTAAATAACTGGAAAATGCAACTAATGTTCGTACCTCTGTGAAACATTTCTGCAAATCATGAAATGTCATAAAAGTTTAAATAAAAGCGGAAAAGGTAAATGCAATTCTTTCCTGGCAAGTATAAAATTGTATTCCATTCCAGATGAGAGATTCGCTCACGTTACGTACATTTGTGTGAATCAGCAATTTTATACAAATACGACCGCATCTTTCGTGCAAGGCTCACCAAATGACAGTTTTTTTACATTTGTTTTACAAAGTATTCATACGACCTTCGTTTTGTGGGGTGAAAAAAAGACTGATGCAATCCTGACAATAATTGCCTAAATACAGTTGTCTACTTTTCAGCAAGAATATTAAATTCGTTTCTTCGGAGTAATAGTTTATTTATTAAACAAAGGACACAAATTGTAAACATAAACGTATGCAGGCATTACTTACGTATTATGTTCAGATACGCGAGGACTAATGCCATGAGACACTGTTAGTTGGCTGACTCCCAAAAACCTTTTTCGTGGATTGAAACCGCAAACCCGGCTAGAAGAGGTGGATAGTGAAAACTAGGAATATTCTTAGAGTGCCAAGATACGCTTGTGGCATATAAAAGAACGCTGATCAAATGCTCGACAAAAATAGAATTCTCCAACAATTTCAGTTCTAATCAAATCAGGTCCCGTATTCGTACGGCCTGGGATCAACAGATAAATATGTCCGAGGCCAAGTGTTTCTGGCTTGATTGATAAATTATTGATTGATTAATGGTTACGGGCACATCATCTGCTAAGGTCATTGGTTCTGTATGTGTAGTGCTTTTTTATCGTGGGAGGTGGCAGTTATCTTCCCTTGCTTGATGGAGAGATCCGGCGCCTATCTACCGCTAGCTTAGGGGATTTTCCCCAAGTCTGGTATCTCCGACCAGCGGGACATTGCCTTTGCCATGCCATGCCATGCCATGCCAAGCTCTAAGCTCCCGATGGGTCTCTTACCATGTGTAGTAATGAAGTGCATGTAAGTGTGTGTGTAAGAGGTAAGGATACTAGAAGGAATAGGAAGGAAAGAGTGCGTGCGGTCCGTAACCTGTTTGTTAGACTACTTCTCCTGCATTCGCCTGGTGTTGATCGGAGAAACCACAGAAAACTATCGAACAGAGCAGCCGGTTACTAGAATTATCTTCCACCTAGCTATCTAGCAGGTGTCGAAAATCCTTTCACTCGAACCCTAGGAACTTCCTCTCACCGCGGAGACATATAGGCACTGCGGAGACATCAATTTATGTCCTGAGCCACCTAAACTCGTCCCCAAGTGTTCCTGGAGCTATTACTAAAAATAGAGTAAGTGTACCTATTAAAGTAAGTATTAAATTACAGGATCCGTAATATATTCCACGTCCTATGTTGATATAAAGGCAAAAGAAGAAGAATGATGCTCCGTTAGCCTGGACTATAGAGCAGGCCTTCTTAACTCAGCCCCGAAATTGACCGGCGAGCTGCGTTGGAGGGGAAGGCCGTCATTCAGCGGCAGCGAAAATGAATTTAGAAGGGACTGCGGACTCCTTAGTGCACACCATGGGAGCTAGGGGATTATCTTTTGCTTTCCGGACTTAACGCTTCTGCTACCGAGGGGGTAACTGAGTTACCCCAACACATATTATATTAGTTTTTATCATCTCACATTTTTTACAATTCTGATACCTTGTGTAGTTGTTTTTTACTTACATTCCTAAAATTTCTTGTTGAAAAAACCTGTTTTTTTGGCTTGTAGTCTAAGTCCCCGACCGGTTCCGCGGCATGTGTGGTAGTGTAGTGCATGTTAGTAGTGCGTGTAAAGAGTAAGGACAAGGAGGGCGGAAGGAAAGATCTCGCGTGGTCTGTGGCCCTTTGCTAGGGCACTGCTCCGGCATTTGCCTGGTGTCGTTCGGACAAACCACGGGAAACTACCAATGAGAGCAGCCGGTCGCTAGAATTCTCCTCTAGCGACTGAACGCGATCTAGCTGACAAGCTGGTGTCGAATATTTTGTCACCGTCAGGACTCGAATGTAGGACCTCCCGGTCAGAGGCACTGCAGTGACATCAGTTTATGCCCTGAGCCACCTCTCCCGATCACTGTCGAGTATAGCTGGAGACTGCCATGAGTAGAGCCGCGCTGGCGCGTTTATGGGCGTCGGTCATGTTAAGGGTGAAATGTCATCATGGTATGTAGGCGCTTGGAAAGGGGTGAGTTATGGACGCAAGGGTTATCGCCGCGAATTAGAACTTGTCGAGGTGTGTTAACGTGCCGGAAAGTGGTGAGTCGAGGGGTGTGTGTGCAAGGATTAGCGCTGCGTTTCGCCATCCGCCGAGATGCATCAGTCGAACGTGTGGGAAGAAGGGATGGGTCTGCGGATTCAAGGTTGAGAGATCGTCACCACACTTATGAGGTATCAAATACGAAAATTCCCCGCACTTAAGCTCATGTCGGGGGTGAGTCAATGAACATTTCTCTAATGTCCGGTGATAGACAATACCAGTATACACAGACAAGCGTTGAATCCCCAAGATTGATCGTCTGATTGATCATTTTGCGGGTTCCGGAAAGTACCTACGATCATTTGTCCCGCATGCGTAGTACATTGCATATCCTGGGAGATGGCGATGTTATTCCTAGAATGTGAGATCTGAGACCAACCTCCATGTCTGCTGGCGGGGGCTTTCCTCCCCCTATATCCCCGCTAGTGGGGCATCGTTCAGCTTGTACAACCTCTAAGCTTCCTTCTGTTTTCCCAACATTTGTGGTTGTGTAGTGCAGGTGTGTGAGAGGAAGGTGTCAAGCATGAGGAAGGAAATATCGCCCGCGGTCTGTGGCCCGTTTGTAAGAGCACTGCTGTAGCATTTGCCTTGTATTGATCGAAGAAAACACAGAAAACTACCGATCGGAACAGCCTGACAACAGAGTTCTTCTCTTCACAAGCGCCGAAACAGACATAACTATGTAACTACTGGCAAAAATCCGCCACCGTGTAGAGTAGTGCACTAGGCCTTCCCAGCCAGAGACGCTGCCGTGGCAACGGTTGTTGCCTTGAGCCATCTCAGCCGGTCGACAGGATGTTGCGATAGCCTTTTCCTCTCGATTACGAACACACAACTACAAACGAGTCTCATTTTGCTTTAAAGTTTTTTTTTCTTTTAGGGTGCCGGTCCGTAACTCGTAAAAATCCCCGAATCTTGCGCCCTGCACTAGACTAACTCACCTATGCAAGCTCCCTCTCCTTGAGGTTAACACACCAACAAAGAAAGACAACAGAGACATCTTTATCCAAGATGGAATAGAAACGACGGATCCACCTGAGTGAGAATGATTCATCTTACTCCATGATCCGAGCCTAAAATTTCACTTGAAGATACAGTACACCCTCGAAAGCACAAACTCCCTTCAAACGAATCTCGCCGTAACACGAACAAAACTTTGATCCCGGCAAAGGATTACGGTAATACGGACATTAATAATTCTCGGATAACACGAAATTTTATAACACGAACTCCGATTATTTCGGACCCTTGGAATTCGTGTTAATGAGGGTTTACTGTATCATAATTTATTTTTTATCTTGAAATAAAATATTTCTTTCTAAACTCAAACATTGAAACATCCATAATAAATATAGAACGTTCAAGATATATTAATTCATTATAAATATTATTTAATTTCGACATGGATAAGTACTGAACTTGAGTGTCCGCTTCACAGTTCAGTAAGGAATTGAAATAATCAGTTTATATTGTGACGTCGTGGGTAGAGATGTACCTCAGAAGGAAACAGACACCGGCAAGCTGTGAATGTACAATACAAGACACATGAACAATATTTAAAGTTCTTACTGTCGGCCCCGTGACCGAGATCGCTAAGGTAGTAGGGCCGTAGTGATCTAGGACCGTGGGGTCGCCGGTTCGAGTCCCGCTTCAGGCATGGTTGTATGTGTTCGTCCTTTCACCCCCTATCACCACCATATCGTTTCATCCTCATACAATAGCGTTACATCGAATAGTGGTCACTAATGACCTACTTGTTGATGAGACCTTAAATAACAAAAATAAAAGTTCTTACTCTAAGGCGTTTGTCAGAGCTAACTCCCTTCAGAACCCCTTTCTACATACGCCTTGCGGCGGCGCTAGCGAATACACAACTCAGCCTATCCGCAACCCGGCATCCGCCGTGCCCCGACAGATGCACCCTCTGCCCTACAGTGGTCGAGAAACCCTCAGCCGTGCCCAAACTCCCAAACTCATCGGAACACCTCGTGCACATACCACATCCGCGCAAGCGTATAGTGCGATTTTTCTCACTCTGCCCCTCAAGCCCCTATGGCCCCAATGGAATATCACACAGCATTTCGTCACACCGCTAGAAGTTGCATCATCGCAAGCACTGGCTGATACGGTCGCGATCACGCGATGCCTGGCGGCACGACTGAGAACATCGCGAAATTCCGTGACATATTCCATCGTGATGACGGGTCTTGAGGGGCAAAGTTAGAAAAATCGCAGTATAGACGGAAAGTTTTTCCATTATCACTGCGAGGAAACCAAAAGCGTTCCCCGCCGGTGGCTTTGAGGCTGTCCCTTGTAAAAGGGCTGAACCGTGTGACTTGCTATTTCATCTGCCCCTTGCAGATGAATGCCCAGCCCTGCGGCGTCTGGCCAGCGACACTGGCTCAGCAGGTGACACACTGGTGCCAGGTTTCCTCCCCTACTGAAAATCCCTGTGGACCATCGTGGCGTTTATTGTTCATGCCGCTATTGTTTTTTAGCTGCCCTCATCCCCAAATCTTGCAAGTGCTTCTCTGCAACAGGAACACTAGCCCTATGACGTAGCAATATCAAGAGAATAATGGGACACAAATACTTACCTCAGAATTTCAAGCCCAACCTTTGCTTGTCTTCAAGATGTTTCCAATAGCATTAATATTGTACAAATAAAATACAAAATAAAAACGAGGATATTCTCAAAATTCCAAGTTACATTTTTTTGGAACAAAGAATAGAAGAACTTATATCCAAAATCTTCAATCCAAAGTTGGCTATTTTTAGTATATTTACAGAGAATGATACTTTATACATTTAAATACCTTTTTTCCGTAGGGATTTTATCCAGCTGACTGCCGGTTACCCTATACGTCGCGATGGGACGCTTCGCGACCCATCATTCATTCCGTCGACCACACATTAGACACCAACACACTTGTGAGCTCCTCTGATCTGGGCTCAGCAGAACGCGAGGCCCTCCGCGACAACACATACACGGGTCAAAAGGAACAAATAACTACCCCCAAGGCGGGACTCGAACCTGTGACCCGAAGCGCTGAGTTGGTACATGCTCTTAGCCATCTCGGCCATATATCATGTTAACATGGTGTATTCATAAATCTCTCTTATTACCTATTTAAATGGTAGTGAAAATCACATTTTATAAAGCGTTTTATATCCCCTGAGTATTTATTTCCAATACGTCTTTTATCCTGTTGGTCAATAAAGAGACTCGTACAAGGCACGTGACTCATCACGGCCGCGCTCACATGGCTCTTGTGATCGCTTGGGTACTTGTGCTAGGGGAAGACTGATTTTGCTACGAAACTTTCTTTAAGTAAGCACATAAAATCCGAAATGAATTTTATCTAATGGATGATAATACAACTATTAAGTTAGTTTCTGGATAATTTATTTGCAATGCCATTTTCACTGATTTCAATGTATATTCGCATATATTCTTGAAGTGAGGCAAAAATTGGTCAGTGTTTAAACCATCAAAGGAAACCTTCAATAAATCAAGGACTTTCAATAAATGAGGAGAAGATAAAAGACACTAAGTCGCTTTTAAACAGAGCAGCATAATGCAATGTGGGTAACAAAAACAATAGATTACTCATCTAATGATGAAGACTGACATACACGTATTTATATAAGCAAAATTAACTTGTGAAGCTACAGAATGGCACAGACTTTCTCGTAGTAAAGTTTTCTAATTTCCTTGGTGAGGACTGGGTTTACGGTCCTGCCCCATCTCCACGCCAGGTGCCATTTATCGCCGCCCACAGTACATTTTAAAAAAAAATTAGCAATTTACAAAACTAATACAATTTTCAAAAAGATGTATCTGACCTTAATGAAAGAACTAAATATGGAGAAAAGAATTCATCTCAAGGAAAAATATCTTCAATTTTGTAGTTGTAGGAAGACGCCGAAAAAAATCAAACTTTTCAAATTTTCGAAAATTCAGAGTTAACCGTGAAAATCGGATCTATTCAACTTTTATAAGGGTAACCTTTATAAGGGTACTCTAAGTGTACTCTATTCTTACAAGAAATTTAATGAAAAAAATTGGAGCCGTTTTTGAGAAAATTTTCAAAATGTCAGGGAGGGGGCTTCATTGAAAGTAGCCTCAAGTTTTCAAGAATATTTTTCAAAATCTCAATGCTTAGACTTGAGTCAGATAGACTGGGGTTTCTTTAATTTGGAAAATAACCAATGCTTGCTTTAGGCGCTAGTGGTTCTCACAGACGGACGGACAGGCAGAATTTTTGGCGTCAATTATCTTTTTGGTATCAAGGACCCACTAAACAGGGATTCTGGCTATGCAACGTGTTCGAGGATTTTTTTTTCTTAATTTCGCAATTGGATGTATGCAATTTTTCGTTATCAGGGCCCGGCAATGAATTTATTTCTGCCGAAAATCCATCGTTTTTTCGCGCGGCAGTACATAACTTTCTCTGTACTACGTATATTACTCCGTATATACGTACGTATACAAGAAAGTAAAAAATTATTTTTATTTAATTGCTTAATAAATATTTGCTTATTACATAAACTATTCTTTCTCCCAAACCGTCAATACTGAATATCCCGGTCGCTGTTTGTACCAAATCTAATGGTAAGTGATTTTGGAGAGTTATTTTATGTCAATTCTGACAATGAGATTATAAACAAAATCTTTTAAATAGACGACTTTATTTTAAAAATTGGCTATCTGAAAATAAAAGAAAAAAATGTATTTGTAAGGTTTGTTATCTGATAAATTTAAGACACTTTGGAAAAATGCGACGAAATTGTGACTAGTATAGGATCAACTTTATTCTTTGTATACGTACTAACAATAAAAGAATAAGATTCTTCCGATTTCTTGGCGACCTTGCTAGTAGTAACATCAAATAAACAGACAATACTATAATTCCTCTGTAATCTTCTACCACTTCCCTTCCCTTCAGTAAATGGCACAGAACCGTTTCCATGAACAGAGGACAACGTTAGATATCTGTGTGGGTTAGATAATCGTGTTTAGTTATTAGTAGCACGTTGTGGTAGGACTGAACGCATGATACGTTGTACGATATGAGTATCATATCTTACCAACATTCACATGATAAACAATAATAACCACGACAACATATGATGATGACGTTTCATTTGGATAAAAGATTGTATAATCAAGAGTAAGGGTACGTAAGTTCCTTGGTTGAGGTTTCCGTAAATTTTTACCAATGCCTATTCTTATCTGTAAACTGCTACGCTGACAATATTCGAAAGCCTGTTGGAAAGTATGTGCGTTATCGAATTAAAAGTCAAATAATGAAAAGTTTTGAATGGGGATTTTATTGTGAAAACGAACCACACCACACTATATTTTCTTAATGCTCCCTTTTAAATTTAGATTTCTGTTTTCTATAAACATGGCCGACTAATTAGTTCTATTTACTAGTTAATCTACTTGGAAAATAATTATTCCAGCTTGAAAAGTCCTAAGAGTAAAAAAAAAAACAGTTTCCGATCACTCACGATAAGTTCTGTAGTGAGAATATATAGTTCTTAGGTACATGTGAATAATAGTAATGGCTAACTTTTAGCTATAACATAATGGCTAATACAGAGACACAGATTGGACAATGGCTAGTAATATCATGTAAGAATTTATTGAAAAATCTTTTCAAGAAGAAAATACGCAGAATCCTTCATTAAATCATTCATCATTCTTTGTTGGGAACGAAAGGCCGCTCCTGGCCATTCTTCCCCAGTAAATGTTTCTAATTAAAATTGTATAATAGCCATTAAGCTTATTAGTTGTAAGACCAAATGTGAAATTTGTGTGTTTTTTTTTTAATGCGCCTTAAAATGACGCAAAGACACGTTCGCTGAGCTCACGTGACGGAAGTTGATTAATGGTTTCATTCTAATCTTTTCACTGGAAATGCTGAATTATCATTCTTAATCGTAAAAGTTAATTATTTAAAATCAGTAGTATGTATTATTATTCAGTAGTAAAGAACCGAGCCACGTCCATCCTCTCAAATTAAATTTCAGAATCTCCATCACATATTACTGCTGAGCCTGGCCGTTACCAAAACTCAGGAAGGTGGCGATTGGAGTGCTGGAGCTGGGTTACAACGGCTTCCCACCGCGGCTGTCGTTGCAAAATGGCTTCCAAAGTGCGGTGGTCATTGCACTTTCTAGGAGCAAAATTCGCATTGGGTACTCTCACATTAAAGAATTGGCTTCACTTCAGTTCTATTCAATTGTTGAAGTTTCCATATTCCATCTCTTTTTTTATATTCTATTTTTTATAATAAGCTGTTCAGCTAGACCAAAAATTTCGTAGTGCACGTTGATACTTCGGTTTTTCTTTCTTGGCGCACGGGGGGGGTGTCAAAAAATGGAATATCTCACGGTATTTCGCGTCGTTCTTGGTTGTGCCGCTAGGAGTCGCATGATGGCGACTGTATCGAGCAGTGCTGGCGATTATGCGATTCCTGGTGGCACAACGGAGAACGACGCGAAATCCGCCGGTGATAATTTGATGTGAAACCATGAGATATTCCATTTTTTTGACATACCCCCGTGTGCCAAGAAAGAAAAACCGAAGTATACCAGTGATATTGGCTGCGTCTGGAAAGGACGCTGAAAGCGGCGGGTTCTTGGATATTTGATGTCGCGTGTAAGTATGGGTGTTTATTTTTTGGCTTGGTTGGCTTCCCTATTGTCATATCATCCCACCATAACAGTTTACCTGCCACTATCATTTAATCCTCATGCCCATCATTCAATATCATTCCTTTAAAGATAGGATTCGGTATCATTCACACCAACATATTGAGTGTTGAATTATTGGATTATTGGATGAACTGGTGAACACTCCGGACTACACTACTTTTCGCTCTCATCGTCAACCTTGTTTTTTTTTGTGATTACGATTATGAGCCATCATTCCAGTCCAATGACTTAGCAACCTCTCAGTATTACTCCGAAGATTTTTGTGTCATAACAATACCTCCGCTTTCCATAGAGACTTCGAATTCTCTTCTTGCTGGTGTACTTTATCCAATTTCGTCACTGTTAAAAAGAATCTTTTAGTTTCATTCTCTCACTCAATTATTACCTATTAGTTACTACCCTCAACATTCCGTGATCTGATCTACTTCTATCTTGTCTCACTTCGTCATTTCTGTCAGTTTCAAGCAAAATAATTGCTTGTCAATGGAAAACAGAGGGAAAATGTCTGTTTGCCCGAAATATTTCCTTTACTACATCAGTTCTTCACAACCCTCCATAATCCCCTGCTAACACCTTCCACAACTCCATTATCTACTATTTGTTCGCATGTATGTAGTAGACATAGATTTTGTGATCTTTTATTCCATTTCCATACTGTTGCTATCATGAGCTACAAGGGGGAACGTTGTGAACGTCCTTATCATGTTTTCCATCTCCGTTGCTAACGGTATCTCTGCTGGTCCTTAGCATTGCTTGAAAACACTATTTTCGTAACTGTGTCGTCGCGTGTCTTAAACCGTTTCGCCCACTATTTTATTCAAATTTTCTCTCAACGATACGCAGCTTATCGACTTGGGGGTCAGTACGACAGAGAAGACACAGAGATAATGCCTTACTACGAAGACGAGCCCACCGCACGATACGAACAAAAGCTGCATCATTGAAGGAATGTGCCAGATATTTCTTAGTGAGCAGAACCGCAAAGGTCGAAGGAAATCAGAGAACGCAGGCTATCTGCAATGTCCTGTATACTATTTTAGAAAGGTCGTTGCAGAGTCGAATCCTGAGATATAATTGCGAATATGTAAAGCAATAGATGATATCGAACACTTTTGATATTATATTAATCAGAATGACTTTATAAATTAATGAGAACTTCATCATCTCATTGAAAAAACAAGCAGTGGGAATCGTGTTAGTTTATTTGAATGGAGGACGGTCGAAATAAAATCGTTCGGAAGGAAGAGCTGGAAAGTCTTTGGCAAGAGTTGTGAAAGGAACGGCGACGGGGGGAGATGAAACATTAAGTGGGTGAATGGACACCCCTGGCGCACTTTGCAGCCGGCCTGCTGATCCCTGTGACCCGAAGGGGTGCGTGGAAGGGGGCGAGGCCCGGACGCCAGCAAGGCACAGAGACCGCTGCAGCGCCCGCGCGCCGCACCAGCACTGCCTGGAGCCCCTAGATACAGAGAGTAGCCTAATTGTTTATTTATTTATTTATTTTACGTCAAAACATTTAAAAACTGTAATTATTATAACAGATTTATAATTGTCACCATCTTGTCACCTTTTTGGACGCGTTTACGTTCGGAAATATGTTCCGCAGATGTAGAGAATATCAAGTTCTGACATTTTTTTTGTTATTTAAGGTCGCATTGACTACTAGGCCATTAGCGACCATTATTGGATTTAACGTAATAATATGAGGATGAAACAATACAGTGATGATAATGGGTGAACGGACGAACACATACAACCGTGTGTAATAGTTTACAAGATTGCAACTCCCAAATACCCCCAATTGCTGTAAGAAGCTTACAATGGGACTGGCTAGGGTGTGCGCAAAGGCGAAACGTGTCAAGAAGCAGCATTGCAGTAAACAGTTGAAACGAGCTGCATTGCATGAGTAATTAAAATTGTGGTTTCGAAATACTAACGGGGGACGATATAGTGAGTTAGAACCCGAAAGCGCCCATAATTTGAAACATTTTAGTGTAGGTTTCACGTGAATCCGATCACGGAAACTCAATTTATCAATAAATAAAGAATTATGATTTTGACTGACAAGAATGCGAGAAAAGACATGGAGAGCTATTACGTTATTCCACGTCGAAAATGTTAAAAATGCAATTATTAAAGGATTGCGTGAATAAATGATGATGGGACTAAGGCAAATAAATTACTTTATAATTATAGAAATTAATGGGAATGGTCGCGTGAGTGAACTGTTTGTTTAAAGGGAAACGTTCCAGGACTAATTGGGAATTACGGGAATGAAAGAACAATTTAATGAATTTTTTGACAATATAACAGAGTTTAGATAATGGCCAGAATGTAATTAAAACATATGGAAAACTTGTTATGAAGAGATCGACGTTCATTTGCTTTTCGCAAAAGGAATATAGCGGCCAGACAACAATGGAAAAAGATGAGGGTTTTGTTTTGTTGTTTTGATGGAGACGGGTCAAGCAAGCGACGCGATGTTACGCAGTGCAGAAGTTTTCGGTGAATATTTATTAGTTTTCGGGTTTTGATACAATGAATTAATTAGGAAAGTGAGTTTTATTACGGAAAAAAAGGAGATAGAAAACTTCTGAGAGCGCGCGATAGTTACGCGAGTTTTAAACGAACGGTAATTTCGTCGTGCTGACTGAAGAATTTTAAGTAGTATGAATTATTTTGCCATGTTAAACTTATGATTTGCGAAGACGAAAAAAAATATAGTTTATCGCGGCAAGACAGTGTGCGCTGTAATTGCACGCGTATAAGATAAAAATAGTAACGTTAAGGTTGTTAATAATTTCGTATTTAAACATTAATGTGCAAGAATATGCATAATTCATTTTAATAATGGACACGCGCGAAGATGTATGCCAGAATTAGTTTGTTAAGACACACAGTGCGCGATGAAAATAATTAGGAAATTTTAAGTAAGGGATAAGTGCAGTGTAAGAAGATGGCGGGTGCTGCAACGAAGATGCCTGAAAAACGATGCAAGTGGTAATCGTCGCCACGTCACCACAGGTATTCGGGGATTCATCGAGTTTGGAAACGTCGACTAATGATTCTTTTTGTACAAGAACAAGTTTTGTAGTTTGAATTAAGATAGTTATTTAAGAAATAACACGGCCGATGTTATTATGACGGATCCTATAAGTAACAGTCATGGAGTAAATGGGGGAAAACAGTTGGAAGCATTGATTTCTGAATTCCAAGGAATAAATTTCCACTAATTTTTTTTTTTGTATTCATAAAAGATAGAAATTTTGGTCGAACGGTTGAATGTTATGTGTATAACTCTGTATGGTAATTTAGAACATGTGTAGCATTAAGTGAATATTGTTGCAGAACGAGAGAGTGCTTACTGGTAATGGCAGGTAGGTGGAAGCCCTGCCGACGGAAGTGTTGTGTATTTGAAGTGTTTATGTGTGTGTTATGAGTTATAATAAACGCAAAGAGGCCGTGGTTGCCTCCTTTGGAAAATAATATCACTGTGTTTTGGGATTGTTGCCATACGATTGGGTAATTTCCGGGCAAAGGGCATCCAAGAAGGGTTTACGTTTACATCTGTCTTCGTATGAAGGGAATCGCTGAACCACGCTCTTAAATAAATTTAATGTGTTCGGGTTACGCGATACGGTGCGGAGGAAGTTGTATTATTAGTATTCTGGTGAAGAATAAAAGAGATTATGATAGATTTTGACGAGTCAAAAGCAGTAGTGCATAACGAAGGGTGATAGTTATTATCATTAGAGAGTTGGATAACCACCGTCCCCGTACGTATATACGAGAGGTAAATAGAGCGGGACCCGCCGCTCATACCCGAGGCGGGACTCGAATCCGCGGCCCCTCGGTCCAAGATCACTACTGTCTTAGCGATCTCTGCCACGGGGCGACAAGTTCTGAACTTGTTACTTAGTAACAAATGTATATTAATATTTAAATTTGTTCACCCCGACCGGGACCGACTCATCCCGGTAGGGGGGACAATTCTTTGAACAAATTTAAATTTAAACTTTACATAACTTTCCCTATACTACGCATATCACTCCGTGTATACGTACGTATACGGGAAAGTAAAAACTGTGTGACTGCTTTGGGGAGAAGTGAATTATGTGCATGTTTTCATAATTTTGTGGTCCCTTCCCTAAGCCATGTGGGGGTTGAATTTTGAATACAGAAAGCAATGAGCGTTTTTTGCAAGAATAGTTAACAAAATATTCGCTCCGATGTAATAAAATAAATTTTCAAGAGTAAATCAGCTATAGATTTGAGCTCATATCCCTCATCATGCCCTTCGTGGAGGAATAATACATCCTGCCGCGACATGGATAACGATACTTTGAATGTCTGTATTTCCCACCGAATCGCCACTAATTAAAATGTTAACGACGTGAGAGACATGTCAAACAAATTACATTTTTCTAATTTTTGAAAAAACAAAAAACTAGGGCAATATTGTTCAGAGAGTAAATTTAGTACTATCCCTATCAAAAGTCTAAAGAAAAAAATTTAGCCGTTTTTGAGAAAATCTTGTTTTTGTAATTTTTTAAAATTGCACATATTGCATGCAATATTGCGCGAAAACTACTAAAATTTAAAAAAAAGTACATGGCCTCAATGTTAGAACTCGCCACCTATTTTTTTCTATTCTTACAAGAAATTTTTTAAAAAATTGGAGCCATCTTTGAGAAAAGTTTGAAGTCCGGGGGGCTTCATGTAAAGTAACTCCAAATTTTGAAAAAAGGTTTTTCAAAATTGTGGTGCCTCGAGAGGAACCAGATCGACCGGGGAATATCCATTTTGGAAGGAATTGTACTTATGGTTCAGGCCCTGGTGTTGTTCACAGACAGATGGACGGACTAACGGACGGACTGACGGACGGACGGACAGACGGACGGACAGACGGACGGACAGACGGACAGTCAGTCGGATGAACAGACGGATGGACAAACGGATGGACAGACGGATGGACAGACGGATGGATGGACGGACGGACGGACGGGCGTTTTGAAAAAAACACTTTTTCGGTTTAAAGAGACCCCAAAACGTGTATTTCCGTTAAAACATCGAAATCGATTTTCTACAGAATTACAGAACTTTTCCTAAACTACGTATATAATTCCGTATATACGTATGTATAAGGGAAAGTAAAAAAGACCTATACTGAGTTAATTACTCCCGTAAGCGAAGTACATGTTAAATTCCGCGAAATGGCGCTCTTCCCCACTCCGGGACCTACGTTGATTGCGGAGTTTTCCTCTCCAGGTATCTCAACCAGCAGGCCACGGCCCTTACCAGGACAGGCTCTAGCCAGGTGTGTTTGTGTGAGGGAGAGGAGGGGACAACGATAAGGAAAGAAAGATGGCACGCAATCCGTGTCTCGTGCGTTAAGTTACTGCTGCAACATTCGCCTGTTACAGAACGGAGAAACCACGGAGAAGTATCAATCAGAGCAAGAATGCCACTAGAATGCCTCTCCAGATACCAATTTCATTTCACTGCAGCCGATGTCGAAAATCCGACACCATCTGAACTCGCAATATTCAGTATTCTTGGCTGTCCGGGATGAGCTGCGTCTCAGTCGATGGAGCTGACGTTTCGACCATCTTGCTGTGGCCTTCTTCAGAACAATACTGCCCTTCACGGAATATAAGATTGTCGCTGGCACTACTCAACATGCGATCTCAACCATAATGATTCATCACTCGATCAAAATCGCGTTTTCAATTACTCGATCAAAATCGCATAATAAATTACTCGATCAAAATCGCACGATCAATCTCTCGATCAACATCGCGTGATCAGTCAGTCGATCAAAATCGCGTGATCAATCACTTGATCAAAATCGCATGGTGAATTGTTAAGCAAACCTACCAAATCCACATAAGTTAATGATTATACCAAAGAGATTTTATATTTTCGAATTCGTAATTCGAATGAAATGAACATCCAAGCACAAGTAAATATACATTTATTACTTACGAAAAGATAGTCTAACATGTCTCGCCATCATGCGGGAGCTGCAATGCAGTCCTACGAATTCTGGTCAAGGTCAAGTAGTTGGCACATTTATCGAGAGGACTGTCGCAGTGCGTTGTCGTATAATGGCACTCAGCGAATCAAAATTGGTTTTGATTTTCATTGACTTTGATTACGTTTGTTTAAACTGGTGTTTAGTGACGATTGTTAGATCATTGCAAGATTGAAAAGTGACAACTTCCAAATTTCTGGGGATACTGATTTCTTACTGCTACACCGCCCCTCCTTCACATCCCACATGTTACATCCCTCTCAAACTTGTGGCGTAATTTCGTAATTGTTACACTAACGGTGGCACAGCGTTAAATTCTGTCTACCATCATCTTCGTACTTCTTTCATGTTTTCACATTTCCAATAGCACTTTATAATCCATTTCCGTTGCACAAAGGAAAAGTTTCCAGCCATCTTGTCAGTTACTTGTCACTGTTAGTATGTGAACCGAAACAAAAGAATCAATAAACAATACTAAGTGAAACAAAAGAAACAAATGATTGCTAACAATCACTAATCTTGACTCTTCTAGACACAAAAATTGCAGTCCCGTTGTCTGCGATACATCTCCGTACTTTATTCATCAGAAGATTATTTTCTAAATTATTCGATATGGTGCAAATAGAGAAAAATAAAAAAATTGTACCACAAAATATTTTGTTATTTCTCTATGTGTAATATACAGAACGGTCTGTTTTCAAAATAATGAAATTTAAAGTGGAAAATTCCATCTACACATCATTAATCATATATTCGTTTATGATGTGAATGCATACATTAACTTTGCAATTTTTTGAAATAAATTTACTTTGTTCAATTTTTTACTCATATTGAGTACATGCTTTAAAGTCATGAAAACCTGAACGTTACAGGAAAAACACACAATTTATTGCCGTACGGAATCAGCATAACACATACGTATTTCTTGTTTTTAACTGTGAGTTTACGAGCATTTGCTTTTTCCTTTGAGCACATTCATAGTAATGATAACGAAATTATGTGCCCATATATTTCGAGTGTGTGTGTGAAGAGACGTCAAATAATGGCCAGAAATTTGAATAGTAGCTTAGCGGCGAGAAAGTAAGAGATAAAAATGCTCAGAAAAATTGTTACCCCAAATACATCGAATGTCTTATCATAACTCAAGAAAATATGTAAATTTATTCGAAGAAAATTTACGAAAGAAAAAAGATAAGTGCAAACTCTTTGTTGCAGACATTTGGAAGAAATAACGATCCTTCTTTGCTTAGACATTTCTGGGTAACATTTTTAACAGCTAAAATAATATATTAACAATATATTACCATTGAAAGAGTGTTTATTAAGTGTAAATTCATTCAATGTAAAAATCATGTAATCCTATTACAATGAGCCAACTTCAGTATGGATGGTTTCTTAGGTAAAATGCGAGTTTTAAGATACTGTGAACCAGTGAAATAAGGATGTGCAAAATAATATATAAGAAAAAAGTAGACCGCAATACGATAAGAAAGGACTCTTGAATCTCTATTATTTGGGAGCAACCAAATAAAACAAACGAATAAATTAATATAAAGGCAAGTAGAACATTTTGGAAAGCTAGTGGTGATACAGAATGGCACAGACTTTCCCGTATTAGTTTTCTATTTCCATAGATCTGCGCCACCTATTCGGAATTGTCACATACTCTCACCAGATGCCATCTATCGCCGCCTAAATTACATTTTTTTGGACATTTTCTTAATTTTTCGGTTTCCTAATGGTAGAACGGAACACAAAAACTTAGTCCTAAATGGCAATTTTCTTTGAAAAATTGTAGCCGTATTTAAGAAAATGGCTTACGCTACTAAAAATGCGGAATTTGAAGCTCTTTTTCACAGAAAAATTTTGAGTTTTCAAAAACTTCATTTGAAGTCATGTGAAGCACTTACACTCACAAATACAATAATTTTTACAAATTTCTGGTAATGTGCATATTAAAGGTGTGAGAGATCTTTTAAAAAAATTACATTTGTGTAATTTTTGAAAAAACAAAAAAAATACCCCCAAAAGAACTTTACGTCATATTAAAGAGCACAAATATGCACTATACGTTCGAAAAGTTTGAACACAAAATTTGAAGCCATTTATGAGAAAATGGCGTTTGAGCGTTTCTTAAAATGAGGAATTGTGAGCTAGTTTATCGGTTGAGTTTTCGACAAACTTTATATGGCATTATTTAAAGCACATGTACTCATTAATACAAAAATATGAACAAATCGTCGCTAACTTAAATATTAATGACGTGAGAGACGAGCAAATAAAATTTAATTTTTGTAATTTAAAAAAAATAAAAGAATAGAGCAATATGGCGTTTATGTCATCTCATAGAGTACATTAGGCACTATCCAAACCAAAAATTTAAAGAAAAAAATTGAAGTCGTTTAATTTTTTAAAACTGCACATATTATACGCAATATTGCGCGAAAAATACTGAAATGTTAAAAAAAATGTACATGACCTAAATGAAAGAACTGAGAGTGAGTTTGCGCTCTGTAGGTATGGTAAATGTATACGGAAGTATCTTAAGTGACGCACATCAGTGGGAGAGTGCTTAATTTGCTTGGCTCTTAACCCTCGGAATCCGGAGTACTCTGGAGACCAAGTTTTATTTGAAGGGAAAATATCGATCTTTGATTTTGTAGTTGCATGAAGAGGCTGATTAAAATTTAAACTTTTGCAATTTTTGCAAATTCAGAGTTAACCGTGAAAATCGGACGTATGCCACCTTAATAAGTGTATTTTACTCTGTTCTTACAAGAAATTTAAAGAAAATTTTGGAGCTTTTTTTGAGAAAATTTTGGAAATATCCGGAGGGCTTCATGTAAAGTACCCCCAAAAATTAATGAATGTTATTCAAAATCGCAGAGATTCGAGACAGACCATATGGACCGGGGTTTCTTCAATTTGGAAAAAAACATACGCATAGTGTTCTTCACAGATACCGGACAGACGGACGGACGGACGGACGTTTTGCTTTCAATTGTTTTTCCGGTATCAGGGACCCACAAAACAGGGATTCTGGGCATACGACGAGTTAGGGAACTTTCTCCCCCTCTATTTAGCAACTGGTTTTATCCACTTTTTCGTTATCAGGGCCCGGCAATGAATATTTTTCTGCCGAAAATCCTCCGTTTTCTCGCGCAATATTACATAACTTTCCCTATACTACGTATATATTACTCCGTATGTACGTTTTATACGGGAAAGTAAAAAGTAGAAATAAAAAATGTGATATTACAAAATATACGAGTAGTAAGTAGAAAATGGAAGGGATTCGATTGGAGATGAAATGAGGTATGTGAAAAACAACATTTAGTAGACATTGGATGAAGAATAGAAAAGTTGATGAAGATTAGAAATATTTTTAAAAACTGACTCCCTGCGTAAATAAACAATAATTACGTGTCTCAACGAAACGGTAATCTAACGGTTATATAATTGAGATCAAGGGAAACACCTACCAGGAACTTGCGCTGTCTAGTTATGGTAAGTGACGCACATCAGTGGGAGAGTGATTAGTTTCCTAGGCTCTTAACCCTCGGAATCCGGGTTCAGTCCCGTTTGATCCCTTTTTCTGCCCCTCGATACGAAGGAAATGATAGATAACGTTTTTGTTAGTTGCAATCTTTATTTTTTTTAACTTAATATAGCTGAAGATCTTGGGTAGAATTTCGGAGCTCCAGAAATGGTGCAGACTGTACTTCTTCCACACGTCTCACACTTTGTAACATAATAAAGTAATTTCCTAATAACGGCCCCGTCAGCATCGCCACTGAGGATGCCTGCCACAGTCGCAGGCGAAACGTATGGCCTGCAATCCCGAAAAACTCAAGTAATTCAGAAACCGGCCGTGAAAGCCTACATTATATGTTAATTTTCTAATAAACTTGATATTTACAAAATTTACAATATTTCGTTCTAGCGACATGGTGGTCGCATTCGCATGCATTACGGGCACTCTTGCCTTTTTAATAGTGTGTGTATACCAGTGGGAAAGACCGTCACGTCGGCAAAGAACAAGTCCCCGTCACCTCCTCGGGTTAAAATACCCGTTGTGGATGTCTTCGCAGCGTTGGCGGTGGCGGGGAGTCGCGTGACATGGGGGTGGGGGGATGACGGGGTGTGGGCCGCGTCGCGCCCCCGCGCGCCGGAAGCGCCCGCATGGATCCGTTTCCGGCTGACCGGGGTTGTTATCGGTTCGGCGTCGCCCCGCGTCCGGCCGCGTAGATAGAGCGCGGGCTACGGCGCCCGCCGCAGACTCAGGCTCCCGCCCCCGCCCCCACCTCCGCCCATGCTTCGCCCTCCGTCCCCGCCTCCACCCCCGCATCCACCCCCGCCTCCACCCCCGTCTCCGCCCCCGCCTCCGCAACCGCCTCCACCCCCGCCTCCGCCCCGCCTCCGCCCCGCCTCCGCCCCGCCTCCACCCCCGCCTCCACCCCCGCCTCCATTCCCGCCTCCATCCCCGCCTCCACCCCCGGCTTCGTGTCCGTCCCCGCCGCCGCCGCGACCCACCCCAGTACATTCCCTGCGCCCGCCTTCGTCCCCACCCCCATTGGCTAAGACGCCCAAGGGCAACACTATAAAATCAGTTCCATTTATGTTAATATTAAATATTCGTTGTCGAATTTTTAACTACTCGTGACCTGCTACTAGTACGCATGTTGGCACATGCGTGGCCAAAAATGATTCAAACTTGGCGCCGTCCGAGCAAATCAAATATTGTAACAATCTTTGGCATTAATTACTAACTCAGAACATCCATTTTGAACGTCGCGCGTTCGAGAAAGAACAAATTTCCCCAAATTTCCGCTAATTCTAAAGAAAAGAGTAGAATTACTTCTTTCACGATGTGCTTTCGGGGGGGGGGGATAAGCTCTTTGACGCCAGATCTTCAACTGTTTATAAATTGCTTTCAAACACGACCGCAAGATTGCAGCGCTTACTGGTCACCTGTAGAGTCCCTAGATACAGAGAGTAGCGCATTCCATTGTTCCACCGATCCCGCCATTTTATGTCCAGTTGTCAGGAAAATCGGAACTGCGTAATATTACTTATGTTGAGAACCATGAATCTACCCCAAACCAATATTAATAATCCTAAACATCTTCATAACCTCAACAATTGTTTTCACTTCTGTTCAACTTCTGCATTCTGCTTGATGGGGCTATCGGGCGAGAGGATATTAAATTAGATTAGATTTATTATTAATTCTGCAATGAAGTATCATTACTTGGTGGCAGAATATTTAAATTACAAGAGAGTACTTGATTTAGAAAAAACAAAAAAAAACAACAATAATTAAGAATAATGGTACATAATTTCACAGCGCAAACCTTACTCCAATTCATTTTACTCCACTTCACTTCAGTTCACTTCACTGCACTGCACTTCACAACACTTAACTGATATGCATCTCTTTCGCATTTCTTTCCCTCCACTACACAACACTGCACTGCACTGCACTGCACTGCACTACACGAATATAAATATAAATAATAATAATAATAATAATAATAATAATAATAATAATAATAATAATAATAATGACAATACTACTACAACTACTACTAATAATAACAATTAGACAAATTACTTAATAGGAAATTCTACTTATTTAACAGTAGAAACTCAATAATAATACAATGACATAAAATATAGATGAATAGCTAGGAAACTAATTTATTTTTAAATTTTCTCAGGTTTTGAGGAAAGGGTTCAAAGATTGTCGCAGGCAAACTGTTCCAGTCTCTAATAGTTCTGTTTGTGAATGAAAATTTCCCAACATCCGTTTTCTGCACTCTTGTCTTAATTTTGTGCTTGTGATCCGCTCTACCGAAGTAAGTAGGTTTTCCTAGACGACGATTAATTTCACCCCAAGCAGGATAACCTTTGTATGCTTTGTACATAGCACAGAGTCGCAACTTAATCCGCCTTTTTTCGAGTGACTCCCATGCACCTTTATTTTTTGTACCCCTGAAAGTGAATTTTAATGCTCTGCGCTGGAGCCTTTCTAGATTACCTTGCTGCGATATTCTGTACGGGTCCCAGCATACCGCGCCGTATTCTAACACGGGTCGCACTAGTGACATATAAGCTAATTCTTTACTTTTCACCGTACTCCTCTTTAGAATCCGCATAACGAAATGTAAAGATCTCCAGGCTTTCCCTACAACGAAATTTACTTGATTTTCCCAACTCAATTTACTGTCTAACTGTATTCCTAAATATTTGCAAGATGTAACTGTAGGTATGACATTGTTATTCAATTTGTACACTGTTTCACCATAACATCGACCCCTACCAAACGTGATGGCTTTGCTCTTCGAACTGTTTATTTCCATGCCGTTTGTTTCTGCCCAGGAGTGTAATTTGTCTGTGTCTCGCTGCAAAATATCTACATCGTCCTCTGATTTGATAACCCGATAGATGATACAGTCATCGGCGAAAAGTCTTACATTTGAAGCTAAATGTTTTGGCAAGTCATTCACAAAGGCGAGAAACATGAGAGGTCCAATGACACTTCCTTGTGGAATCCCTGACGTAACACTAGCGGAGGTTGATAAAAAGCTTCCTATTCGAACCTTTTGTTTCCTATCACGTAGTAGTTCGTTTATCCAAGCCACCACCCTTGTGTCTATACCCGAATCTATTAATTTGTTTACAAGACGATCGTGTGGAACAACATCAAAAGCTTTAGCAAAATCTATTACTATCGCGTCTACCCTTCCCCCATTATCAATTTCATCGGCTAGGTCCTGTAGAAGGGAAACAAGCTGACTTTCGCATGAGAAACCGTTCCTGAAACCGTGTTGACCTTGATACAGCCATTCCTTGTCCTCCCATTCTTTCCGGATGTAGTTAGTAATTAATTGTTCCATGAGTTTGCATACGACTGATGTGAGACTTATCGGTCTGTAGTTACTAAGGACTGTTTTATCACCGCTTTTAAAAACAGGTACTACGAGTGCTAACTTCCAATCTTCCGGTACGCAAGCGTTATTGATAGAGACATTAAATAATCTAATTAGATACGGTAGAATAGCCTCACCGCCTAATTTAATGATATCCGTGGAAATACAATCGGGCCCTCGAGATTTTCCGCTTTTCATTAATTTTATTCTTTTCCGTAGAGTATTTACGTCGATATAAAATAGATTTCTATCTGATAACGTTGGTATCCGTGTATCGTTAGTTTTCTGCTGAAATACCGACGTGAAATACGCATTAAAAGCGTTTGCTTTTTCCCTGTCGTCAGTTACTTGCGAATTATTTATCCGAACAACTGGTATTTCATCTTTGTTTCCCTTCCTTCTACGAACATACTTAAAAAATTTCGACCAATTACTGCCGTCCGCATCAAGGATATATTTCAAATGACGTTCTTCCGCAATTTTCTTTTCCTTTTCTAATGCTTTTGAATAACTTCGAAATAATGACATATGGTTATCACTAATGTGTCTGTTTCTAAACGCCTTTCTGGTTTTTCTTTTCATGCATCTAATCTTTGCATTATAATATTCTGGATCGGGGTTACTTTTTAACAATTTGCACGGCACAAATGTCTGCACGGCATTTTCAAGAATATTTTTAAATCCTCGCCATATTTCTTCAATCCCCCCTCCTATTCTAAGAAACCCTTCGTACTGTTCTCTTAAGTATTTTTGAAGCCCTTCTACATTCGTTTTCTTGTATTCCCTCAGTGGAAATCCGGCGTTAATACTTTTCCTTGAAGTACTTAAGTCCAAGTCGACAAGAACTGCTTTATGGTCACTTATACCTTCCATGACGTCGCACGATAAGAATAAGTCTTTCGGTCTAACGAGGCAAATATCTAGAAGCGCTTCCTGTCTAGTGGGCTGGTCTACTACCTGCGCTAATCCGTTGTCCCAAACAAGTCTATTGACAAGTTGCTGCACATTTCCGTCGCAAACGCACCCTTTCCAATTAGTGTCTGGAAGATTTAAATCTCCGGCAATAACTACTGGATGGCTATTTATGTTTTTAGTTCTTTCGTGTATGGCGCCTAAGATTTCGTAACTACTAGCCGGTGGACGATAGCAAGCAATTATTTCTAGGATATTTCCTAAACAATGAATTTTCAACCCCGTCATTTCAAAAACATTATCAACCCAATTTGATACGACATTTAATGTGTTTTTCACGCAAATGAAAACTCCGCCGCCTCTAGTTTCGCGATCTCTCCTAAACGTAATATAATCAGACCGAAAAATTTCCGAATTCGCTACCGCATCCGAGAGCCATGATTCTGTACCTATCACGATATCAGGATCACAAGCCTCAATTAAATTCCAAAATTCTATTACCTTATTCATGATACTACGGCAGTTCACCTGCAACAATCTAGTGAAGCCTTTCCTCACCTGCAAGTCTGATTTTGGGATCCCTGCGTCTTGTTTAGGTGCCTGCGCCCGCGCAGTAGTTGTTTCATCCCGCGCAGCTATCGACCCCTCCCGCGCAGCAGTCGCCTCCTCCCGCGCAGCAGTCGCCTCCTCCCGCGCAGCAGTCGCCTCCTCCCGCGCAGCAGTCGCCTCCTCCCGCGCAGCAGTCGCCTCCTCCCGCGCAGCAGTCGCCTCCTCCCGCGCAGCAGTCACTATATGTCGGGATGGCGCTTCCCACGAAGCCGCCGCCGTCACCGTCACCGCCGCCGCCGTCGTCTCCGCCGCTGCCACAGTCTTTCTTTTGTGCAGTCACTTGCCTCGCAAGCATGACTGAATAACCTCATCGTGCAGGCGGCCCAGCTTCCATGCACCGCGGAAATTTAGATGAAGACCATCCCGTGCGAGGTCTTCTGGCCCCAGCCAGTGATTTGGGTCTACGAAATGACCGTCGATCTTTCCGCATGCCCATCGTAACCCTCGATTTAATTGCCACGTCCTACCGATGTGCACATCTCTGCGTTGCATCACACCAGATAAACAATTCGCGCTGTTGCGCTACTCTCTGTATCTAGGGACTCTAGTCACCTGGCAAGCCGCCACATTACTATCAGAACTTCTTAGAAAAGATTGGAGGTTTCCGTTTAGACGCGTCCTAGCATTGTTGCAAAATTCAAAACTCCACAACAGTGACTTCAAAGCAGTCATGTTCTCGCATAGGGAAGCAAGCATAAGTGCGTGTGTATTAGCGTGCCGTGCCAATTGGATTTTAACTCGAAACGTTTGGCAACGAGCGCCGACAGTCGGCCATTCAAAGAGCACACACGAGCGCGCACGATTCTCCATCTAAAAAATGGTGTTGAAGTATTAACCACTATTTTGCTAGTCGAAATTAATGCCAAACTGGTTCTCCCTGCGCCCAACACAGGTAAAGCTTAACTATTTATTCAATGATCAATTATTCTTTCACATAAATCTTCTAATAAGAGGTATCTATTGTGTTTTTTGCAGAGATTCAGCGGGAGAATTATTAGCAGAATCTATGTATCACACCTGCAGTTACCAGGTCTTCCAATACATCATTCGAAGTTCTATTTCACTGTCAGCACAACGTTGCTGAACAAAACCACAAAAATGGTTTTCCAAAAAGTTGCTCGCACACTGTGCAAGAACAAATATTTTCAATTCAACGAAACTACACTCACCTCTCATGTGGCCGGAAGCTACATAGTTTTGCTTTTTTAAATTATGCTTTATTTAAAAGGTCGCATGAAACTACTAGGTCATTAGCGACCACATTCAAAATACAGTGTATACAATGTAGTACATGAGAGCATACAACAAAATTTAAGATTAAAGCACAAATACATAGTTTGTCAATATAAGTGTAAATTTACATGACGGCAATTTACAATCACATTCAACAGCAACAAAATATAAACAGAGAAAAAAAAATCATCAAAATACATGTTGGGCATTACTAATACATTATTTGATATAACATTGTGACAATATTGGTGTTTAACAGATTTTTGGTTTCTTACAGTTTATTGATAAGGTTAATTTCCTTTAAAATTTAAAGACATTTTGAATGTGGTATTTGTTGTTAAGGATTTCAGGGAGAGTGAGAGGTATTGCATATTTTTTGCGGATATCTGTGTAAATGGAACAGAACAATAATATGTGTGGTATAGAAAGGGCAGATTGACATTGGTCACAATTTTTTTGCATTTCTTTTGTTTGTAGATGCTGATGGGTAAGTTTGGAATGGCCAATTCTTAAACGGGTGAGCACAGTTTGATATTTTCTCTCGTGAAGGTAAGGGAGTTGGTCATCGAAGATACTTTTCCTGATCTGATGTAGTGAGTTTGGTGATCTTGTCCATTCAGTATTCCAAAGATCCTTGTTTCTTTGATGAAGTTCTTTTTTTATGTCATTGTGGGAAACTGGATGCTCTTCCAAAGGTGAATTAATAGAGTATTTTGCTGCTTCATCAACTAATACATTACCGGCAATACCTCGGTGCGATGGTATCCAAATGAAAATTATTTCCTTGTTGTTGTGTAATAGGTCATAATATAAGTCAGCTATTTCGTTTACTATAGGTTCCTGGTTTTCAGAATTACTTAAACTTACTAGCACACTTTTGGAGTCTGTAAAAATAACAAATTTGTCTTCGGTTTGTTCTTGAATATATTTTAAGGCGAGAAGAATGGCGTATGCTTCACAATAAAAAATAGAGCAATAATCATTTAGCCTTGATTGTAATAGTGTCTCTTTGATTTGTACAGCACAGCCAGCTCCGATCTCTTTACGGGAGCCATCGGTGAAGATATGTGTATATCCAGTGTATTTGTTATAGATTTCATTGAAGTAAGCCTGGTAAATTAACGTATTAGTTTCCTTTTTTGGAAGATCGGTAAGGCTGATGTTGATATTTATTAGGGAAAGAATCCATGGAGGTCTTTTTTTAATCATGGTAGTTCGAACAGTAGGAAATGTGAAGTGAATTTCTTCAAGATACTGGTTCAGGAGATAATAAACTGGTTTCGGAGCATACTTTTTTTGTGTGTACTTATTGTAATATTTTTTGGAGAAAACATTCTTATAAGCAGGGTTATTAGGAGTGGATGACATTTACTGGCGTATGAAAAGCATAGTTTTCTTCTTCTGATGTGAAGAGGTTCTTCATTGGATTCCACAAGAATACTCGAAATTGGACTCGTTCGATATGCGCCAATAGCAAATCTAAACCTGGCTGAGTGGACCGGATTAAGACTATTTAATATTGTTGGCTTAGCTGACTGGTAAATAATTGCTCCATAGTCTAATAATTGCTAGGTAAATAATTGCTACATAGTTTTCTTTTAATTTCTGCACGCATTCAAAAGTAGTAATAAAAATATTTATATATTTTCGATGTGATCTTTCCTTCCTCATCCTTGTCCTTGTCTTTTCTTGTCGCTTTACACACACACAAACACACACACACACAAACGAACTACACTACCATACCTGTCGGGAGGCCACACGGGAGTCCAGAGATTGTCCTGGCGGGACCCTGCTGACGAAGAAGAATGGAAACCCTAGCACGTCGAAGTGCAAATCTACGATGAGCTTCTTTAATAAAGAGCGTGATTTCGGAAGCATTGAAAGTGACGTAGATACATCCAAACACGGTCGAAAAATCACCTTTAAACAGTCTTCACCCCACCTCATCCTCGGCTCACCCTCAGAGCAATTTTAGTATAATGTGCGGTGTGTACCATCAAACAATCATGCCAAGTTTCAAAAGTCCGGGATTTTTTTCCTGGGATCATCAGTGTTGGGTCTAATTTGATTGGACTCTATAGGGAGGAGGCCGTTGGGAGCGGTCACTTCTAAGCTCGTGAAACTCGAATGGCTCGCGGACCACTGCAGGGGTTCACCGCGGGCAGTCAGACCTCAATTCTTGCACGACCAATTCTTTCGGCTCTTTCCTAACGAATAAGATCATTTTTTCCGGAATGTAAGAGCCTGCGTTGGAACCCCAATGCGGGTAAATATTTTTTGCGTGTTCAACAAGAAATATACAACAGGAAACCGTTAGAAATGGTGCGAGAAAGTATGCGCAGTTGGTGCGCATTTAGTTTTTCAACTAGCCTGCGTGCGCGGGTCTGTGCCGAACAGTTTGCTGACACGGGGGCGGCCCAGCCGGCCGCTTATCGCCTAGCAACAGTGGCCACCGCCTGCGCCGCCGCTGGCACGCGCAATCGCGGTTTGGCATAGGACGCACGGTGCCTTTCACCGTCGGAAAGTATTTTAGTTTATGAAAAACCTATGGATAAAAAATAAATTAAAAATATAGTAAAACTAAATACTTACTCTAAAAAGGATATAAAAGTTAAAAAAATCGAAATTTAACTATCGTTATTTTTTGACAATGACTTAACGTGGAATTTTTGTTTGTCGAATCTGAAAACTTTTATATACTTTATTGTATCTTGCAGTTGTTTCTGCGTCTTTCTTAAATTCTATTTTTATTTGTAACTTTTCAGGAAAGGAAATACAGTTCATGTTGTTTCCTTCTTGCAACGCGTGATTAGAAGCCTCAAACGATCGCCTGGAAGAAAACCGAAGTGTTTAAATATATAATATTACTAGCTGAAGTACCCGGCGTTGCCCGGGCATTATTACAGAATATTATTAGACACGAAGACTAATTCCATCTTTTCATGCCATGCGGCTGGGCCTACATCCATATCTTTCATAGTATCTCTTCTCCGCCTTATTCCTTCCTGCCATGATCTGTCAGTCTCCGTCCCGATAGCCATGTGTTGTCTTGACCCCCAATTGGAAATTTCCAATCTACCTTCCTCACTTTTCTGCAAAAAACTATTTTTTTATTTGAAGTTCCAGCTCCGATATATTTTTCACTTTATAACTAAAAGCTGTGTGTTCCTGTTTTTGCCTTTCCCCCTTCCCGTTCCCCCTTTTAGTATGTTGATGCGATTCCAGAAGACGCGACAGCAATGACAGTTTTTCTCTCTGATCTACATTTATCAATAAGTAAATTCATTACAAACGTTTTGCCGGTGCCTCCAGGGGCATCAATGAAGAACAGGATACCATTGTCATTTTGAACACTGTCAATAACTGCGCTGAAGACTGTTCTTTGATCAGAAACTAATTTTGACAAATTTTCTTTTAGGTATCGATGCACATCACACATACTATATGTATCTCTTGTATAGCCAGAAATTTGTCTACTTGGCTCAAGAATACCAAAATCATGAAGTCGCTTATCACTGAAAGATGCAATAATGTCTTCTAAAATAATTAATCCTGCATTGAATACACCCACTGAGAATGGTAAATCTTGATTGTCTTCATGCAAACGCTTTTGAAAAAGAATATCCTCACACATGACTTCCTTGAATTCACACCACAAACTGCTTGGATCAGATGGCTGACAGAATACCAATAGTATTGCAAATAGTTCACGAATATGTGATGGTGACTGTGCAAGTGCAGCATCACTCAACGTGTGTTTCCAATGCTCATCATTTTCTATAAGGCCCAGTTTCTTACACGCTGTCTGGTAAGAAGGCTGTACGATACTGTTCACTGTTTTTAGCATAGCAAAAGAAGTTGGACCACGAATGTGATGTAGAAGCAGGCGAAGGTAATAGCATTCTGTGAAGTTTGGATGCACAGTGTAAACTCTTCCAAGAGCAGCATCTTTCCTTACACCCAAATACCCTCCAACCAGTTGACCACGTTTCCTACTCTGCCAATTTTTGTTTCTCCAGACAAAAAATGCAGGCACTTCACAATAAAGCAAAGTTTTTGCAAAATAATCATCTTGGCACAGATTGAAAAAGCTAGTTAATGTTGTCTGAGGAGGATGTTCTAAAACTTGCAGAATATTACGTGGGTTGAAATACACCCTTTGACCATTTTCTAAGTACACTGCCAGATGAATTACAGCTGGGTATCTTTCATGAATTGGCAGCTCAAATATTCGCCAGATGGCTTCCGATGTGCTCAAGTAGCGACCATTTATGTACATCTCAATTTCATTACAATCATTTTGTACAGTAAAAGTTGCTCGATCATTACCTTTGTTAACATACTTAGTAATGTACTTGATTGCTTTCACAGAATGACAGTATTGTACATTAATATGAGCTGAAAAGCATCTGCTTAGGACTGGTGAATGAGGAACAACCCAGCGATTATCCACTTGTGTATCAGAATGTCTACCCAAAACTGCAATGTGACCACCATCTTCAGGCGAACGTCTCTTATAAAGTGGATATCCATCATTGACTGAGTATGAACAGTGAAAGAGCGTGGGAATCTCTTATTGCATTTACCATTGACCATGCATGGCGATCGTGAATTGTATTTTCCACATGGTCCATGAATCATATGCTTGGAAACAATTTCGTAAAGAAGAGGATCTTCTTCTTTATTGGGTATCTTAGCGCTAATAATTAAGTCAATTTCATCTGGTTGTATTTTTCTTTGAAGCCAAATCAGAATATGAGCATGGGACAATCCTCTTTCTTTGCCATTCTACTGTTTACATATGGCATACAGTTGCGCCAAAAATGTGGTTTTTGGTGATCAAATTCATCAAGTTTTGGTATCTCAGATGAAATACACGTGAAACAATATCATGTCTGTCATGAGGATTCTGTCCCACATACAATTCATGTCGGATTACTGGTCATTCGGGGTTGCATGTCATTGTAATAAAAAGATCAGGGCGACCATGGTATCTCACGTATTTCATAGCATCCTGGGTTTTCTCATGGAGGTACCTTGGTGAACCAGTGAAAGTAGATGGTAAAATGACCTGCTGTCCAATATTTTGTGGATTTATGTTAGCATCATTGTTAATTGCATCTCGAAGATGAATGTAGTTTTCTGTTCTGAATGTTTTTTTGATTTTGTTTGATGTAGCCAAGTCTTTTAGTAATCATTTTAGCAGCCATGTCAACAACAAACTGATTCAATAATTGCTGGAACATTAGCAGAAAATTCACTGTACCTTCCCTCACCATAAATCTATAAGAATAGTATTGCATGCAAGATATTTTCTTTGAAACGTTTTGGTTTCCTCTTCCTGATATTAATTGTGGAATATTAATAGAATACCCATCTTCTCCATTAACAAATATGAGAGGATACTGAAGAGGGTCGTAAGCACAATGTAACTCTGAAACACGCTGTAACCTTCCATTTCTACTGTGCAATACAATATCTCGGTGCCCTTTATCTTCGTCCACCAGTCATATAGCCACTTCATTTTTTGTCGGTTGATTGAAACTGCCTCTGTGATAATTGACAGGGATAATGCCAGCTCGGATAAGGATTTTGTAATCCAGAATATTTGGAGGTGCTTGTTCTCGGCCAGCATTGAAACTTTTAATATACTGATTGTGTGTGTGCAACATACTCTGCATCATTTGTATAATTTCTGGATTTGAATTAGGTACGATATTTTGACGCAAAAACATTTGGTGTGCTTCTGAAAGGAAATACACCTGCAGAAATCCAGGGTTCGTTGTTGGAAGTAAACTACCAATGCGGTGATAAATTTGCCCTGAATTTTGAATGTAGGCATGTAACATCCTTCTTTATGTTCTGTACAACCAAAATATGTCATCTGAAAAAGACAGTTGTATTGTCTCAAATGGCATAGGAAATGCTTTGATAAAGAATGTTCACCAAGTAGCAGGCTTTTCAAAATGTCAGGAGGCTCCACTAAAGGCCTTAACTTAACTTTCTCATTAGAACAACATATACTATTATGTTCGAATGCCCATTTTTTTGCTCCACAAAACATACAAACATTTTCCATATGACCAATCTGAATTTGTGAACTATGCAAATAATCAAATTGGGGGTCACAATGAAAAGCTGAGCTGCTTCCTAGGGAATTATTGAAATTGACTTCTCTCCTTGTAGTGTTGTTGTCTTCAGCAAGTCGCTCTTGTCTTTGTGTAGCCGATTATAAACTTTTATATTCAGCCCATCTTTTCGCACTTGTAGTATGTTTTGACAAATGCGTCTTCCGTTTCACCATTGTTTTCAACAATTTAGAATTCACAAATTTCTGTAAATAAGAGGTTGTTTTGAAAATATACGATATCTATATCTTGTACATTGTACATTACTATACATTCTGTACTTTTTACTACCTCAACCTTATTCAACTACATTGTATATTATTATACTTTTTACTCTCTCAAACTAACTCAACAGTATACTGTATATTATTACTTATATACATTGACATTGACATTCCTTACCACTGTTGTTATGGTTGTCTTTCAAACGATACACAAATGTTCTGAACTAACATTCACGGACATGTGTAAATAGCCGTATTCAAACCCCAGTGAATTTCGTAATAATTCTGGCTGTTGATGAAATGAGCAGTAGATCTCAGACATCCTCAGTTTTCACGAAGACTGCGCCTCGTGTGGCGCAAAGCTAAACTATTAACATTGATGCATTCTTGAGTCTACGATGTAATGCTAGCCGAAAAATGTCCAGAAAAGTAATTATTTTGTGAATATGTTAAGGTTTATGGTTGTAAATCATAGCCTATGTTACTCCAGACCTTTAAAGGAAGCTAGTATAAAAGTTTCATTAACATTGGTACAGTAGATTCAGAGATTATCGCGCTGTAAGTCAGTGCAGTTCTGTCTTTATATATTAGTATAGATTATATTCGTTATGTATAAATATATTATATTCATTATATACTATGATTGAAATATATATATATATATATATATTGAAACGCACCGCGCCTCTAAATAGAAACGCGATACATTTCAACTTAAACAACCAGAGAACATACAAACGGCGCGAGCATAACTAGGCAGCATGGCAACACGGAGGGGAAGGGGGGCGTCACGTGGAGCGTGAGACACGAGGGGAGGACAGCGAGAAGTCGGTTGAGAAGGGGAGACGAGCGGAAGCCACGCTAGCGGACGGAGGCGGTGCGCGAGCGGTGCGAGTTATTTGGGGAAAAGTACCCCTAAGTGCTGAATAACTTAATAGACTTGCATAGTATTACATTTCGGACCGTTAAAGAAGTGTGATGCAGACCGAACAGCATTGGGAAGTCAACGGATAGAGTGTATGGTAAACCGAAGAGTGTGAAACCCGCCTGTAGCGTGAGCACATGCATCGCGAACGTAGGTTTTGGGGAAAGATAGAATGTGTAGTGCACAAGACAGTGACTGAACCAGTGATCATTTGTGAGACCGATCAAGCAGTGTCTGACGGGTTTTCAGTGTATAGGAACTTTCCATAATGAAACTGTATGATGACGCGTGAGGAGAACAAGAACACGTGGGTATAGGTTACCGATATTTCACCGGTGATTCAGAGAGTAATATAGTGTAACGTGTTTAGCATAATCAGTTACAACCCAAATCTGGAGTTCAGACTATCAGGACAAGCATAAGTTAATTAGATGCACTAGTGTAGAAGATACGCGTGGAGCAGCGTGAGGGGCGAACACTTTGCCTACTCATCTCCGGCTGGGGGCCGAACGGCTCCGGGACCACGCGACGGGAGCCGAAGCCGCCGCCACCATCGGCGCCGGACCCCAACGAAGCGACGTGACTCAGGTGGTAACAGGTATGATGCTAGCATTGAAGGTATTAAGTTTTGGTACCAAAACATAGTAATCATTGCATAGGGGATCAGTGTTCGAAAGTGTAATAGTGATATTAGATGAATAAACATCAAACTGTCGTTGTATAATAAACTGTATGTATTTATTGTACCCCGAACATCCCAGGGTCCACATTCGCGAAAAAGATCCCGAGCCCTGCCTGAAACAAACAAATTTATTGTACCGTGCCACTTCACGGGTAAGTCACGATTGACCCCGAGCAGTCGGTACGTCACAATATATATATATATATATATATATATATATATATATATATATATATAACCTACTAGGAAAACCCGGCAGACGTTGTTCTGCCCTTCATCTCCCTCTTTCCCCTCCCATCACCCTCTCACTGTCTCTCCCTCCCTCCCTCACCATGTCCCTGTGTCTGTCTCTGCCGCTCTCTGTCCTTATCATTCACATTTAATTGCAGATTCTACACATCTCTGAGCAGGTGAGGTAATATCGGGAAGTGCCGGACCAGCAAAAATGTACTAGAATGTTCAATAAGATTCCATCCTGCAGATTACGAGTGAGAATGGTCTCTTTGAGGCCTCCGGCCTCAAAATTTTAATTTTTACGGCACTACAACACATCGTTTAGGAGTTATTTAACTATATAGATTCAAAATCCTTCCAAATATGTTGCGGGTTTCATTTGCCGTGAATATTTAGTTATGTTCTACAGAACCATGTAGTGAAGTTACAACATATTTAACAGTGCATAAACATTTTTTTTTAAATTATGCTTTATTTAAAAGGTCGCATGAACTGCTAGGTCATTAGCGACCACATTCAAAATACAGTATATACAATGTACATGAGAGCATACAACAAAATTTAAGATTAAATCACAAATACATAATTTGTCAATATAAGTCATCAAATAAAATCATCACATAAATCATCAAAAATCATCAATATAAGTCATCACATAAATCATCAAAATACATGTTGGGCATTACTAATACATTATTTGATATAACATTGTGACAATATTGGTGTTTAACAGATTTTTGGTTTCTTACAGTTTATTGATAAGGTTAATTTCCTTTAAAAATTTAAAGACATTTTGAATGTGGTATTTGTTGTTAAGGATTTCAGGGAGAGTGAGAGGTATTGCATATTTTTTGCGGATATCTGTGTAAATGGAACAGAACAATAATATGTGTGGTATAGAAAGGGCAGATTGACATTGGTCACAATTTTTTTGCATTTCTTTTGTTTGTAGATGCTGATGGGTAAGTTTGGAATGGCCAATTCTTAAACGGGTGAGCACAGTTTGATATTTTCTCTCGTGAAGGTAAGGGAGTTGGTCATCGAAGATACTTTTCCTGATCTGATGTAGTGAGTTTGGTGATCTTGTCCATTCAGTATTCCAAAGATCCTTGTTTCTTTGATGAAGTTCTTTTTTTATGTCATTGTGGGAAACTGGATGCTCTTCCAAAGGTGAATTAATAGAGTATTTTGCTGCTTCATCAACTAATACATTACCGGCAATACCTCGGTGCGATGGTATCCAAATGAAAATTATTTCCTTGTTGTTGTGTAATAGGTCATAATATAAGTCAGCTATTTCGTTTACTATAGGTTCCTGGTTTTCAGAATTACTTAAACTTACTAGCACACTTTTGGAGTCTGTAAATATAACAAATTTGTCTTCGGTTTGTTCTTGAATATATTTTAAGGCGAGAAGAATGGCGTATGCTTCACAATAAAAAATAGAGCAATAATCATTTAGCCTTGATTGTAATAGTGTCTCTTTGATTTGTACAGCACAGCCAGCTCCGATCTCTTTACGGGAGCCATCGGTGAAGATGTGTGTACATCCAGTGTATTTGTTATAGATTTCGTTGAAGTAAGCCTGGTAAATTAACGTATTAGTTTCCTTTTTTGGAAGATCGGTAAGGCTGATGTTGATATTTATTAGGGAAGGAATCCATGGAGGTCTTTTTTTAATCATGGTAGTTCGAACAGTAGGAAATGTGAAGTGAATTTCTTCAAGATACTGGTTCAGGAGATAATAAACTGGTTTCGGAGCATACTTTTTTTGTGTGTACTTATCGTAATATTTTCTGGAGAAAACATAGTTTTCTTCTTCTGATGTGAAGAGGTTCTTCATTGGATTCCACAAGAATACTCGAAATTGGACTCGTTCGATATGCGCCAATAGCAAATCTTAACCTGGCTGAGTGGACCGGATTAAGACTATTTAATATTGTTGGCTTAGCTGACTGGTAAATAATTGCTCCATAGTCTATCTTAGAACGGATGAGGGCTTTGTATGTTGAAAGTATAACATTTCTGTCGGCACCCCACGATGCTGATGAGATGGCTTTTATTATATTCATTCTTTAAAGACATTCAGCTTTTAATTTCTTAATATGAGGTATCCATGTTAGTTTACTATCGAATAATATTCCTAGGATTTTGATTAGGCTAGAACATTTAAGTTGTTGTGGTCCTATAGTAAGTTTTAGCTGATCAGATAAATTACCCCTTTTATTGAAGACTATACATTCAGATTTGGTTTTTGAGATCTTGAAACCTGTCGTATTGGACCATTCTTGAAGTTCATTTAAAGTGATTTGGAGCAGTTCTTGAGATGTTTTAATATTTTTTCCACTTAATGTTATTGTGATATCATCTGCAAACAAATATACTTTCACTGGTCGATGGATGTGGTTCGTGATATCATTTATGGCAATCAAGAATAGTAGTACACTAAGCACAGATCCTTGAGGCACTCCGTTATTTATTGTATATTTGTTCGATAAAATATTATTGAATTTAACTTGTAAAGATCTATTCTTCATAAACTGGGTTATGAAAATTAGTATTTGGCCATCTATCCCCATTTCGTGGAGAATTTTGATGATTCGATCTCTCCATACCATGTCATAAGCCTTTTCCACATCTAAACTAACAGTCACAAGATGTTGGTCTGTTATAAAGGCATCACAAATGTCACTATGGATGTTTACTAGATGGTCAGTTGTAGAACGGTTTCGTCTGAAACCACTTTGGAATGGTGAAATATTATTATAATATTGGAGGTACCAATTAAGTCGTCTACTGACAATTTTTTCCAGTAATTTGCAGAGGGTGGACGTTAGGGAAATAGGTCTGTAATTATTCGGGTTGGTTGGATCTTTGTTAGGTTTAAGAATCGGGATAACTATAGATTCCCTCCATTTGTCAGGAAATTCTCCAGTGGTTATTATTTCATTGAAGAGTCGAGTTAGATATTCAATAGCATTTGCCGGCAGTTCTTTAAGAAAAACATTGTATATTCCATCTGGTCCTGGGCTTGAATTTCTAGTACGAGATAGCACAGTCTCAACTTCTTGTACTTGTACGGGATAATTTAATGTAGAATTACTTGAGGTATTTTGTTGAATAATTCTATCCATTGTTAAATTCGAGTTAGATTTGTATATTTGGAATTCATTGTTAAAGTTACTGTCACTTGAATTATTAGCAAATGTAGAAGCTAGAATGTTTGCAATTTCTTCGTTAGAAGAGGTAATTCGGTCGTTGTGTACCATAAATTTAGGTTGAAAGTTCTGCTTGTAGCAACCATTTATAGCTTTGATTTTTATCCAATTGTCTGCTGGGTTAGAGAAGCAATTTATAGATGAGATGAAGTCAATCCAACACTGCCTTTTATTTTCTTTGCATATTCGTCTTGCTTTTGCTCGTGTTCTTTTATATTTAATATGATTTTCTATGGTTGGATGCCCCTTGTATTTATTAAATGAGTGTCTGTATAATTTATGAGCATTTTTGCAGTCTTCATTCCACCAAGGTAGTTTCTTCCTTATTGGTTTTCCTGAAGATTTTGGAATTGTTTCATCAGCTGTTTTGATGATGAGATCAGTCAGTTTCTCAATTTTTTTATTGAGGGAAATTGAGGAATTTTCTTCTAACATATTAATTTCATTTATTTTTGTTGATAATATTTCTTTGTATCTGTCAAAGTTAGCTTCTTGGAAGTTCCATCTAGGACGATAGTTAGTGCAAGCAGACACTGAGGTATTATTGAGGTAAGATATGAGAATGGGAAAATGGTCACTTCCATGTAAGTCTTCTGTAGTGCTCCAGTCCCATTTAGAAGCAATAGAAGATGAACATATAGTTAGATCAATAGCACTGAACCTTTTGTGTGTATTATTAAGGTGAGTGAATTGATTTTTGTTAAGTATCAATATATTTGGGTCTTCTAATATTTTTTTAATAATCTTGCCTCTACTGTCTTCTTTAGAAGATCCCCACATTAGGCTGTGACTATTAAAATCACCTACCATAATAAAGGGTTTAGGTAGCTGATCTAAGATTTTTAATATTTCATTTTCTGTAAAATTATAACTATTCGGGAGGTAGATATTACAAATACTCAAATATGTTCTTCCCATGTTAATTTTGACTGCTATACATTCAATATTGGTGTTTATTTGAATTTCATCTGCTTGAAGAAGGGATTTTATATATATATATATATATATATAGCTATGCCTCCACTGGATATTCTTGGATTATTTCTGTTTTTTAGGTGTACAGAATAATTTTTTAATTGTGGTATCACTTTTTCTGAATTATTAGTTTCCTGCAAGCATATTACGTCTGGATTATATTTGTTAATCAGAATTAACAGATTTTCTCTTTGAGGCCTAAATCCATTGATGTTCCATTGTAATATGCTTTCAACCATTGTTGGTTAATATTTAATTTAAGGAGATGAAATACTTTAACTTGTATCACTAGAGTACTCTCGTTGCTTTTAATGTGTTTATTTAATTTCTTTTTTAGATTTGTAAATCTTCTCTTCATATTTTTATCATTTAATTTTGGATATGTTCTTTCTAACATTTGGATCATTTGAGTTACATCAGGGGTAAATTCCAGAGCTATTTCAATTACCTCAGTACTGTTTTTTGTTTTTTCCAGAAAACTCTTCATTTGAATGAAATTTAAAGGATATTTGTTGTTTGGGTCCATTAATATTTCCTTGAGAGGGGCCAGTTGTGTGTCCAGTTTTTCAGATTCTTCAATATTACTACTTTCTAGTCTTGACTTTTTATAATTCTTCTCTTTTTCTTTTGCAGTGAGATCATTATTGAAGTGTTTATCAGGTTCTGATGAGGGTTCAATAGGTGGGTCTGAGGTTGTTGATGATAAGGATATAGGTCGTTTCTTAATCAAATTATTTGTGGAGTTGGGGTTGTATGATTGTGAGGTTTGAAGAGCAGGGAAGTCAACAGATTGAGGTTGGGTTAATATAAGGGCATTATTATTGGCCTCAAGCTCTTTCTTCAAAGGGTTGTCTTCACTCTCTTTTGTGTGAATAGCTTCTTCAATTTGAGTGGATGAGTTAGATGGTGAAGGTATTTTTGAGGTGATATTCATATCAGTAGAGGGTGATATTACTTTTCCATTGATGTTATCTGCAGGTTGAAGATTTGGTACAGAAGAGAGACTTTGGTTATGTTGTTGAGTTAGTTCTGTTTCCATTTCATCATTTCCACTGGGTTTACTGGGACAAAGTTGAGCTACATGTCCTTCTTGATTACAAATAAAACAGGTCATGATATCAGTAGAGAAGTATATACGGTATGAGGTATTGTCAAAGTAAACAACAGTTGAATCTGGTAATTTGTTTAGATCTTCAGGTTCTATGTACACTTGTCTTCTGAAGCTCATAATATGGGAGAAACCCGGTTCTGATATTCCAGCTTTTATGAATGAGATCTTGGAGGATGGGGTAATTTTTCTTTTGATGAACTCCTTTTCAATTATATCATGTGGTATAATTGGGCACACGTTGGATATAATTACTCTTTTAAGTTTACTAATGAGAGGTCTAACATTGAGTTCACGATTCTTTATAACAATTGTTTTGTTTTTATCGGTGAATTTATCTGCAACGGCTTGACTAGACAGAAAGATGCATATTCGGTTGTTAGATATGCGTGAAACAAATCTAATATTACTAGCATCAACAATAGAGGCAACCTTGCTGACATAATCCTTAATTGAAAGTCCTTCTTGAGCTTCGATTACAATAGCTTGTTCTTTAGATGGAAAGGAATCTGATGATGTAGCACCTGCATATGACTTCTTTAATGACATACCTTGTTGCGAGTCCGTACTGTTGGGGGTTATGTCTCTCCTGTCATCAGGAGAATCCATTTTCCTGGGAGTACAGCTGCAGCTGCCGCTGTACGTGAAGTTCACGTGATGATATACTGTGTTTTGCTTACAGTATTAGATACAGATTCGTATAGTTACACCAAGTTAATTAAAGAACTCGCGTATCGTTTGTACACCACTTTTCACAGCACGACCTACTCGTACGGCGTCTCGGAGTGAACATTATCGGTGAAAAAACATTATAAACATTATAAACATTATTATTATTATTATAAACATTATCGGTGAAAAAAACATGTAGAAGTGCCAACTTTCATGGAAATTGGTTTCACGGTGTCGGTATTTATAAAGAGAGAGAGAGAGAATATATGTATATAAAAACCGTGGCTTTAAAAAATGCGAACATCTGTGCGGTCTTTTCCTCCGGTTGTACTTCGTCAGCACATGCACCACCTCAATAAGGTTGGCAGCAATATGCCTATTTTGTTCCTGTAAGAAGGCGTAAGGGTAAAACGCGCCACTGTATACACCACCAGTTCACACAGGAGCTGAAAGCTCTTGGCCCGTTCCACATGCTGGCGGAGAACCAGATGCTCCGCCCGGTGTAACATCGATTCTGCCAAGAGAGCGCAGCGAGATTTGAGTGGGAGTCCCCACCACAATCAGGGTGGCCCTCATTTGGATTGATTGATTGATTGTTAGTGATTCCGGGCGCATCAACTGCTAAGGCCATTAGTCCCAAAAGTGAAGTGCATTTTTTCATCGGGAGGTGGCTGTGATCTTCCCACGCTTGATGACGAGATCTGGCGCCGACCTACAGTCGACTACCGTTTTTTTTTCTAACCGGGTATCTCCCACCAGCGGGGAACCGCCCCAGCCGCGACAAGTTCTAAGCCCCCGACTAGTTTCCCAACACATGCGATAGTGTAGTGCATGTTGGTGTAGTGTAGAGCATGTGTGTGTATGTGGTGAGGATAGGACAAGGAGGAGGATGGAAAGATCGCGCGCGGTCTGTGGCCCGTTTGTTAGGGTACTGCTCCGGCATTCGCCTGGTGTTGATCGAAGAAACCATGGAAAACTACCGATCACAGCAGCCAGCCGCTAGAATTCTCCTGCAGATGGCGGCTGAATTCGACCTAGCTATGTTGATGTCCTGAGCTACCTCTCCCAGTGAATCTTTCGGTAGAGAGTTATTTTTCAAAGATTCTAGTAAAAGGCTTTAAAGCGGATGTTTATGATGTCGCAAAATTTCGTAGTAAACTGCAAGTTTATATACCCAAACTGCGTGTAATAACTGTTTATGTGGGTTTATTATATTAAAATATTTATGAACCTTCCATTACATTCTTAGAAGTTCATCTCCTCTGAGTACCCTCATACCATAGTATGGGTGATCAGAAACTAGCATAATCTGGAATTTGCGTAAAATTACATTGACTATTCTTTATACTGCAATTTAATTCCACGGGTCTATACTGCGATTTTCGTAACTTTGTCCCTGACAGAAATCAGCTGTTCACGGTTTCATCCGATCGGGAGCTTGAACGTCACCATGGAGACGTCACTATCGCGAAATATAAGCTCCTGATTGGGTGGCAGCGAAATAGCTGATTCCTGTCAGGGACAAAGTTACGAAAATCGCAGTATACTACTTGGGTAGTTTGGCACTGGGCTGGGAATACTGGGCTATGTTAGACATAATGGGCCTACTGACACTCACAGTGTAGGTGCTGGCCATGCAAAGTTCAATTTCAATTTGAAGCTATTTTCACTGTCAAAACACTGATTCACAAGGCGCGAAATGTTCAAAGTGTCCGCCAAAATGTTAACAATAGAGAAAATAGAAAATTTAGATTTTGAATTTTACTATTTCTTATTTTTTTTTAAATTATCTCTACTCATAGCAAGTGACCGAACGATTGACATTTGAGACTGATTTAACTCAAAAGAAACTTCGTTTTAGAAGCGTACACATAATCGAGAGAACAAGATAAACCCCTACCATTATCCTTGTCTGAAGCTTGTACAACCTGATTGATAGGGTAGTTAGGCTAAATATGACATTCTCTTCGTAAATTATTCGAGATAAGATACAAACTGATTTCACACTTGCCACACAACTCTACAAACCCGAAAGATGAGACTATTAGCAAATGCAGAATATTGTAAATTCACGTCAGAATATAGTAGTTTACTTTCTAGGCAATCGTAGCACTGGATGCGATAAGCAGTTTGTTTTCATGTTGCAAGACACCGTGTCCTTCACGCTCTTCATAACGCTCAGCGCATCGACACATTGCATCCAGTTCTAACGAACGCGCGTCATGTGTGAGTAAGGATTATCAAATCTTCAGAGACAGTTCAGAGCGTAATACAGAGAAGAAAGGATTTAAAAAATATATACCAAAAATGTAAAACATATTAAATTACTGCCCACTATACAAAATCTCCAAGCAAAAACACTGATTTTCTTTTGATAATCTTTAGAATTAAGAACGTTATATGTCTGTCTAATTGTTGTTCGCATTACAGAAATTAATATTTACCAAATTTTTAAGAGGAACTACTTACTATACTAACGCAGATGTTTTCGGACTGATTTTGATCGTGAATATATATGCCTCAATTTTATATTGTAATTGTCAATTGTATCTAATGACCTCGATGTTGATGCGACTATAAATGTTTTTAAAACTATCATAACATATGCAAATTATAGAAGTAACGTATTGACGTATTAAGCAATATTCTTTAAGTTATACATCAAGTAAGTAATTTTAATCAGTGAAATTAGAACTAGGTTCTTGTTCAGGAAGTTTTCGATATTCTTTTGCTTTATATTTTTCGGAAGAAATATTTTATAGGAAAACTTTATTTTTATCTCCTCTGTATATGTGTATACGTGCATGCCGTTATTGGCACCCTCTGCACTTATACTGTAATAGGCGTCAAGCCTCGGAGTGAGTACCTAGGCGTTAGCCTCTAACCTACACCCCCCTCAAGGGTACAAGTACCCCTCAGACCAATATCCGGATCCCGCCGGAACGCAGTGGGCCTTCTCGGCAACCTCCCCATACAATGCCTGGGTCTAAGGCCGCTCTGCCAGCTCAGAGCTACTAGCTATCCGCGCTAGTGCCGGAGTCAATATCGCATGTCTGACGACACGCCACTCACATGCGCCGGGACACCAAGTCCCTTCTCTATGCCCAGAGTATCGGGCCACTGCCACGACGAAGCCAAGAGCCCAACTGGGGGCCACACGAACTAAGGTCCGGGCGGCACGGGGCCCCCATCCCGTCTACCCACTGCCTGCACCTGCGGTGGATTTGGGTGGAACAGTGACCAAGGCAAACTGGCAGATGGTCGTGTAACCGCCGGACTTGTAATTGTGGGATTCAGAGCACCCCGAGGGGTATCCTGCACCCAATCCTGCCATGAGGTCGTCGCGCCAGGGGCCCATCTGGTGGGTTGCCGGGTTGAACCGACAACCACGAGCTTAGCATCGCCTGCTCACTGCCTACAAGTTAGGCTAACGGCCTGAGTGAGCCCGCGAGACTAGAGGTACGGGTGGTCGTCCTCCACCCGTCCTCCACCCGTCCACCGTCCACCCGTCCACCTACGTAGCCGCCCCCCCTGCGGGGTATTTTTATCTCCCGAAAAAAGTGCCTTTGTAAGCATTCTGAATTCTGTACATTCAAAGATTAAGTAGTGTAAGTAGCATTCTATTGACGAAGTGTCCGCATTGTTCCCTCTCACCTACAATTAGACCAGATGGTTATAGTTTTTACCAAAGAGTGAAATTCAAGGAGGGCACCGCTTTGTGTTATATTTTGTTTAATCCAGTTTATCTTTTAACTTCCTCAAAAATATTCTACGTAATACAGAGAATGTATAGCAAAGCTGCAAGAAACAATGCATGTAAATGCTGGGAATGAGGAAACTAGTGGTATTCCAACAGCGCATACTTTCTCGCATTATTTACTTTTGTTACTTCCGAAAATTCAGAGAGTTCAACGAAAATGAGACCTACGCAATTTTTTAAGCGACCTTTGCTCTATCCGTGGAAAAATATGGGTCAGTTTTTGATAAAATGTTTTCTTTTATAAACTGCATTAACTTCAAGTAGAAATTACACCAAAATTATCTTTTATAAAAAAAATTGTACAAGATCTTTTTTAAGAAAAAACAAACAGACGGACGGACAAAATAACGTTTTGCCGTCATTCGATTTTTCAATATTAGTGACCCACAAAATGGATTCTGGCTACACCATGTGTTAGAGGATTTCCCTCCCCTCAAAATTTTGCAACTGGATTTACCCACTTCTTCGTTACGAGGGCCCTGTAATAAGAGTTTTTCCGCCGAAAATTAGCCGTTTTTCCGTGCAGCATTACATAACTTTCTCTCGACAGCGTAAGCGGTAGCGAGAAAGTAAAATATATCGATACTCTGCCCTCAAGTGGGAAAACCCTGCGGTGGAAGCGGCAGGCGGGAGAAAGCGGCGGCCGTAGCGTCTGGACTTGAGCGCGAGTATACTGAGATTTTTCCACAGCAGCTTCTCAAGGAGTCTTCACGATGGAATATATCACGGTATTTCGCATCTTTCTCGGTCGTACCGCTAGACGTCTCATGATCGCGATCATAACAAGTACTACTTGCTCACGCGACATCTAGGGGCACGACCGAGAAAGAAGCGAAATACCGTGATACAGTGGGGCATCGATTATCCGAACTTATTGGGACCAGATATAGTTCGGATATTATATAATCCGGATAACCGGACATAAAAATGGCAAGTGCAAATAAAATGGATTTGGATCGAATTTGTCGAAGTTCACTGAAATCAGACTATTGGACAGTATCTCGTTAATATTTTGTCACTGACAATCATATTTGGGATCATTCTGAATAATCAGTTCTACAAAAGAAAATTAATACGTATAGTATACGGTACCTAATTTAAAAAAATTATTATTCAGAAAAAATATGAATTCGGAGATTTGACGTTTGGTTCCTGATTAGGGTTACTTTTACTTTCACTCATAATTTGGAACATATTGACAAAACATATTGTTGGTACAAATTTTTTATCAATGTGCTGTATTATACAGAACGTACTGTCGTAATAATTTTCTTACATCCCTCTATTTTGGTTACCTAAGGCTTGAATTTATAGGTACTCCGCGCAAGCAAACACGACCCTATTGATTCCGTGAATATCGGAGTGTTAATCATTAAACAACGCCAATCATTTGTTCACAACAGCATTTTTCAAGCATGATAAAGTGAAATTAGAGCGCCGCCGCGAGGTAGAATGTATTATCCCGCTTTGGTCAGAGGCCCAAAAAGTAACCATTTTCAGCTCTAGTGCCTAAACTGTTTTTCACTTTAAAGTTTATATATGCATTTTGTAGTAAATTTTATCTACTTTAAGTTTGTAAATAACAATTGTTTCGATAGAACGCATAGTTTTGAAGATATAAGCGAAAAAATAAAAAAAGGGCGAAATATTTAGGATTTTCTGCAATTTTCTCTGTGAAGCCGACTTTTTGTGAGGTGGCAAACATCAAATTCAAATTCAGCACCCTCAAAAATATATAGAACCGTTGAGAAAAAAACTTTGGGAATTTTTTTCGGGGTCAGATATAATTTGACTGGACTTATGAATGACGTTCGGATAATCGACGTCTGATTGTATATTCCATCACTTTTTTTTACATCTGCTTTATTTGCAATTTGATCTACTAGATCATTCGGCAAATACAATTGTACATACAATTACTGTCCTGCAAAGAAACCAACCAATTCTGGTTCTTTCTAAATATATATTCCATCATGCCGACGGGCGTTGAGAGGCAGCAGTGGAAAAATCGCATTATAGAGAGCCCCTTGGCGACGTCGCGTTGCCGCGTGCATGGCGGTCGGTGCTGCCTGGCGGTGAAGCACGGTGCGGCGCGGCGTGGCGCGGCGCGGCGCGGCGCGGCGGGGGCCTGATAAGAGGGGCTACCTTCCGGGAAACGAAGCGGGCGGAAGGGATCGCGGCGGCGAGGGGAGCGTGGGGGCGGGGAACGACGAGGCGGGGTTGCCGACGTTTCGGGGGGAGACGGAGGGATGCAGGGAGGAAAGCAGCCTGTGACCCACGCAGCTCGACGCAATCCCTCGGACTACTTTGCGCCTAATACAAGAAGTTAAATTTTGTCCAAAATCAATGGCATGTGAATAGAGCTGGAGGGGGGGGGACAACATTACTCCAAGTTTCATAAGTGTGTTGTGTAAGATAAAATATTTGGTATGTTAAATATTATTAATCAAATAAAACGTACCCTTTCACCTCGAAAACTCAAAGCAAGATTATTCAAAGTTCCTGACATTTTAATTGTGTTTATGTTCTTACACCTTTAAAGACAAAATATCTGCTGTTCGTCATTCCAAAATAGTTGGTAAGTAATTTGATTTCATCTAATTCCATATATCGAGATTACACAGTATTTCCACGTAAGTAACTTTTCAATCAGGTGGAAGATATGGCGAGCTCAGGTTACTATAAGCAATGGGCTTGTCTTTTGCTTATAGTAAAGACAAAACTTTAAATTTACATGTCATGACAGAGATTTAAAGTGACAACAATGCGAATTTGCTGATATTAGTTGCAAATATCCGCACACCATCTCCCTCATAATCAAAATCATGTCTCATCCATGGTTGTGACACTAAGGTATCTCAGTGAATTACTTCGTTGGAATGAAGTGCTAGAAAATAAGGCCCTGAAAGTGTCTCCACGCGTCAATCTCATCCAATAAATAAGTAAATAATAAACACATAACGCCTCTATGATGGCTCATGGGTAGCGTGCTAGCTTCCCGTGGTGTGGCCCTGAGTTCGATTTCCGGTAGAGGCAAAATTGAGTTCAACCTTTCCTTTAAAATCGTCTGTTTCTGTAGCTGTGTGACGAAGAAAAGCTCAGGCAAGCGGATCTTGCTAGTTACGATGAAATCAATACGTCATATTCGGCACATGCCGCTATTACCCCAAAGCATGGGAATTTAACTAGGCCAAGGCATGGGGCAAACCGTTGGCTGGCCGACAAAGTTGGTCTATCAACCCAAAATGCCAAATACATTCATTGAAAAAGCATAACCCTATTTTCTTTTCTGCAGGCCCAGCGGAATAGAATGACCTTGGAATACGAACTTGATTTTATTAAATTTATTAAATATACACGCGGTATATTAAATACGTCGTGTGGCGCACAAATTTCACATTTCTCAAAATTCTGTTATGTAGCATAGGATATTAGGAGTGTTTATGAATCGTCGCATCATGGTCGCTACCATGGGCTAAAAAGAAATCTATAAGGTTTCTAGTCAAAAGTCGATATCTCTGCAATAAAAGCAGACTAAAGGATAATATTATCCAAATTCTTATGCGACCCTCGCAACGCAATTCGTGTTTGCGAAAACGCATCTCAATACCTGCAACGGTCGAGAAGATATTAGAGGAAAACATCTCAGTTGAGCCACCTGGCACATAAAGAAGGAAAGTATGTACGGTTGCATGCAAGTAACCACATACGTACTATATTCCAGCACAAACTTTTGAGCTTTGGAGCAATTTATTTTAAATTTTGCTTGAACACTTTCAAACAGCCAAGAAAATTGAAGGGTAAAGGAGGAAGTGTCACAAAAAAATTAGTTTGAAACCTACAACGCATTAATGCGTTTCAGCTCTCCAAAGCAACGAATAATGTAGCGAACATCAAAGGACAGGTGGGTGGTGGGTTTGGGTGGGGGTCGATGGGTGGGTGGCGCAGAACGGCAGAGTCTCATCGGGACCTTGTGAGGTCTCGTGAGGACTGGTAAAGGCTGCTGAGGTCTAATGGGGCTTAGTGAGGCTTGGTGAGGCCTGGCGAGTCAGAGTGAGACGGGGCAAGGTGAGTTAGGGCAAGTCTGAACGGGCCGGGAGGAACGGGACGGGACGGGGCAGGGCGGGGCGGGGCGAGGCGGGGCGGGGCGGGTCGGAGCAGGGCGGGGCGGGGCGAGGAGGGGCGGGGAAGGGCAGGGCGGGGCGAGGAGGGGCGGGGCTGGGCAGGGCAGGGCAGGGCAGGGCAGGGCGCAATAGATTAGGACGGGATAGCTTGGGACAGGTCCGAGCTCAAAAGGGCAGAGCGTGGCGGAGAAGTCGGGAATGTCAACAGAATCATTTTAATTTTACACTACATTCCTTTCTCGCATTATTCGTACGCAGTATAGAGAAAATATTGTATTGTCTTATTTTTGCAGGAAAAAGGCGATTTTATTCTTGTGTAATAGATGAGTATGATAAATATCCAGGTTACGCCTAAGTCGTGACCATTATAGTAATAAATTATTCATTTCATGTTTGCTCTTTGTAATCTTTTCAACAATATTAAACTAATGGCCTGTAGCTGTAAAAATGTTGCTGAACAGCGCAAATTGAAAATCAGTAATGTAGATGTTTCTCGATTTTTCCCGAGCTCCTGAGAATCTATCGAAGCCACAGAAACATCTTACATGGCTGGAAGCTGCTTTCCTTTCAATTACTGCTTTCCTTTCTGCGCACTTTGAAAATTAGTAATACAGATTACTAGATAGGACCCGCTCATTAAATGAGCCTCATCTGGCCTGTCTTTCACTCTCTTTCATGTTTTTAGAGAAGTTGCAGACTTGGATCATTCTCAATCCTTCAATATATATGCATTAACTCTCTCTCTCTCTCTCTCTCCTTGAAAGCATTTTGACTTTTTGACTTTGACATTTTTCTTCAATCAAAATTGTAAGATATTAATGAAGTATATAAAAGAAGATAAGTTGGTATGAGGGTAAGAAAAGGTCAGTGCACAGCACAGGTTATGGAACTAGTTTTTTTTTTTTTTTTTAAACAGACCAACTTGAAGCTAAGCATTCACTTCTCCCCATAGTAGGGCGTACACAGTTTCACTGTTTTTTACGTTACATAAGTAAATAAAAGCAACATTCAAATTTTTCTTGTGAAAGAATTCGATAATTCAATTTGTGTTTTGATGGGTTTTCGGAGGAAGGAATAGCAAATAAAATTGTTGCGAGGATATTAAAGGTTTTAGAATTTTCGAAAAACATTACATTACAACATATCGAGAAAATAACATTTATTCTCATATAACTCTCAAATATTAGAGATTTATTTTCAGATTTTACGCAAATTTAAACAACTACTTGTGAAAACTCTGCAAGCAAAGTGCTTTGAATAGAAATATTCACTTATAAATCCATATTACCCCAAACAATTTTCTTAATATTTTTTAAATCAAGATCCACCAATTCTGCTGTGATGACTGTAGTGAATGTAATCTGTCTCTCTAAATGTATGTGCTTTTTATTTCTTTTTATATAATCTGTCTCTTATTAATTTTTTATGCTCTTCTTTCTTCCATGACCTACCCGTTACAAGCAGAATGCCACGTGGCTTTCTGCCTGTAACACATTTACAGAAATAATTCATTCATGAAGTAACATAGTCATACATAAACAATTAGTTACTTAAATATAATGAGTTATCTCTAGTACAATGCTTAAAAACAATATGAGTTGCAGTGAAAATTTGACACACACTACATCATTCGCTTTTTCAATATTCATTGTATTCCTTTTAGTTTTAACGTCTGAATATTGTGGATTTTCTCTTGATAATACTGTATTTAAAATTTTTATTTACACTTTCATTATAAAGCTCACAAACACTGCTCTGCCTTTTTGAACTTCTCTCGCAAAGATTTGACAATACAGAACATTTAATTAAATGTTTGTAAGTTACGGCAGAGAAAATTGAATTTTGAGATCCAGAATTCCATTCAATGTGGTTGTATTCTAAATAGGGTTAAGTACAAAATATGTAATCAGTAGGGAACGGAATTTATTGTAATAAAAACGCAAAATATGTACATATATATGGATTTACATTTTCAAAAATATGTAAGATAAACTAGAAAATATTTAAAATAAAAATTAAAAATATTATTTAAAATTCTCCCATACGAGCATTTTCAAGTATTCCAACACAATTTGTGACCGTTCCGATCTTAAAATGGATTCGGAGCACCTGAACGAACGTTCTCCGTACCTCTACAAAAGTAAATGAATACTAGTCTTCACTACACAGAGTTTTAAACCAAATATAAATTCGAACGTGGAACATATGATGTGGTTTACGAGTTTACGAAAATCTCATAAACCGCCTCATTGCAAAGCCAGTGACGGACCGGGGGATTGGGGAGGATTGGGTACACATAGGTGTACATTTCTCGGCTGGATGTTAGAAGTGCCAGAAGAAAATGGTCAGCAAGAAATATCTGTCGAGTTGCGTTTGGGATCTACGAAATACGAGCAAGCATGTTGTTGCTATTATTATGGTTTGCAAATATTCGTTCTTTCGAGATTCCGAGTACACAATTTCCGAGAATCAGGGCGCAAGTTTGACGGGAAAGGTCCGGAAATCATAGAAGTGCAGTATTGCTTTACTTTGTTTCGCAGAAAGACGATCCCTGGAACATTGAACATCGATTTGAAAAAAAAACGTATTTGAAATATTCCATTTTGACATGTTATTATGTTAAAATGTGACAAAATATGTACGATATGTGTAGTAATAGGTAAAATATGTAAAAATATGTAATTATACCAAAATATGTAAATATATGTAAAATAAAAATGGTTTTAATGCTTTGAGAGTGTGATGCAAACTCTAGAAAAAAATATTGAATGCAAATATTATCTACCAATAAAAATATGTATTTACATGAAAATCCGTTCCCTAAAGATCAGTTTGTCACACATCAAATGTTGCTAAAAGTTTTATTTGAAATAGGAAATTGGCTACCAATTTATATAGTAAACGTGTGTAATTAATTTTGATGTAAAAAAACTTGTGGATGTTTAAAAAAGAGTTCCTAATTTTAAGGGCAACTAATCGTTCAATTAAATTCAAATACCTGAAAAACAAGTGAGTATAATCATAGAGTTCACATCACACATTTTTGGTTAGTGAGTAAATTTAAAAATCAAATAAAATTTTTCCTTTTGAACCACCAAAGAAATTTCACTACTAGCGAATGACAGGTCGGGAGCACTGGGAAGAAAAACATTACACTATTTCCTTAACTTCAGAACAACATGAAAATACTAATTTTCAAATATATGAATTTAATTTAAACTTAGTTTTATAGTGTTGCTGAACATTTATAAAGAATTGGAACGGAAACAATATTCTGCCTTACCATTGTAACAATGCTAAACAAACTTCTTGCAATTTTAACTTCTTCACAGTTCGAATTAATAGAAGGTATAATACTAGTTGGAGCAACCCATCTCATGGCATTGTTTGGAAATAAGCATGTGGTGATACGAAAATAATAATTCCTATCATATTTCAATAAACCACAAATAATTCTTTAATTTGCGAAGTCTTAGTTTCCAACTAAGAAGAAAAATTTGGAGTTCCTATGCCTAATAACCCCAAAAGAGATTTCTTGTGACACCAAGGCAGTCGAATTTGTTTCGTTAGTTCTCTCGTATGAGGAAGGGACAGAATCGACTTTCCATGTTATATACAGTAAGACTCCTGGAACGTGGCATGCAGCGGTGTTTGGCGGGGAAGCCTACCTCATCACAACCTACAATTTGCTGTCACGAAGAAGAAGAAAAAGAAAAAAGAAAAAGAAAAAAAAAGAAACTTCCTCATTTACACATAAATACAAATGTATTTATTTGTAACTGTTTGTTAGTGATAAAGGCATTAAAATATATTTTTCAACTATTATGCATCGGATGGAAAAACGACTGAAATCTACGACGAACGACCTCGACTTACACTTTCATGCACTACACTTCTTTCTTTCCCCTTCACTATCCCATTCCTACCCATTACTTACAAACTTACACGCACTGTACTAACACACATGCCGGGAGACCAGTTGGGAGCTGAGAACTCGTCCCGTCTGGGGCGGTGCCCGAAGGTGGGAGATAACCGTTTGGGGAAAAGCCCGCTAGGCGACGGTCGGCGCCGGATCTCGCCATCGAGCAAGGAAAGACCACCGCCACCTCTCGATGAAAAAGCATGCACTGCACTTACAGAAATAATGACCTTAGCAGTTGGCGCTCTCAGAATCAGTAAGAATCAATCAGTCACGAACCACTTCGAATTTTCTAATAAAAAAGTGTGTGCCACTTCACTACTTTTTCATTATGCACTCAATAAAGCCATTATGTTTCCGTCAATTAAAAACTCTTTTAGCTAACGCAATACTTGGCGGTCATATTCTAACTACAGTAAACCCTCATTAACATGAATTCCAAGGAACCGAATTCGTGCTTCAATATCGTAGTTATTGACAACACAATAGTTTCATATAAAATACATATTTATTCTTCAACGCTTGAAAATACATTTGTTACGTTTCGAGGTGTAATTGACCTCATCATCAGGCTGCACAGAAGCATATACATTCACAATAAAAATCGGTTTCACATCGAACAATAACACAATAATATACAAGAATTACTACTTTTTTTTCTAATTTGTAGTTCTTCGTTGTAACAAATGTAGTTTCAAGATTTGCAGATATGTATTTTATATGAAACTATTGCGTTGTCTATAACTGCGATATTGAAGCAGTCTAACCTATCCTATATTACATGAGAAGACAAAAACTTATATAAAAACTTATAGAAAAAGTATTTGATGAAATGTCCGTATTACCGTAATCCCTTGCCGGGACCGAAGTTTTGTTCGTGTTACAGCAAAATTCGTGTTAAGCGGGTTTGTGCTGACGTGCAGAGGTGTCAAGGTCTTCTGCTCGTGGCAGTGGTACGCGTCGTGGCACCGTAGCATGCCACGACCTGCTCTGCGCAACTGGCGTCGGGGAAGGGAACTATTAGTAACCCCGCCGTTTTACATAGGAATGGCGTTGTCTCTGGTGGCGGGGTAATGAACTGCATGGAGGGGCGATTTCGTCGTGGCACTCGTGCCACAGACTCCCTCTCGTGGCATCGACCTTGACAACACTGGTTTACTGTATTCTCCTCTTCGGACGAACTGCCCATTCGGAGGCGACTTCGACGCAGTAAATCTCGGGGAGTGGGTGGGCGCGCTGGTTTCTCTGTGCTGGGCTGGTGTTGCGCCAGAGGCGCTGGCGGTGGCCGCCGGGCGCGGCTCACCGCCCGCGTCACGGCGCGCGAAGACGCTTTTTGACGCGCACGACCACGCTGGTGATTTACGCTTCACCCTGCGCAGAGGTCACTGCCAGCGCCGGCCAGAGGGCGAGGTCGCAAGGCGGAGGCGGCGGCTGCGGCGGAGTTGGAGTTGGAGAAGGCGGTGGCTACGGATGCGGTAGCGGTGGTAGCTGCAAGGGGTTGATTGATTAGTGATTCCGGGCGCGTCAACTACTAAGGTCATTAGAACCGTAAGTGTAGTGCATGTTTTTCATTGCGGGGGGGGGGAACGGCGTTGATTTTCCAACTGGCGGACCTACGTCGGCTTGCGGGAATTTTTCTCAACTAGGTTTCTCCACCAGCGGGATATCGCCTTCGCCGGGAAAGGATCTAAACTCCCGCCCGGTCTTCCAACGTGTGTCCGTAGTAATGTGAGGGTATGTAGGGTCCGTAGGGTATGTGAGTTCAAGTGTATGTAAGTATGAGTTAAGGGTGTGAGTTTAAGTGTTTGTAAGAGGGTGGGGTGAGGATAGGACAAGGAAGGGGAAGGAAAGATTGTGCGTGATCCTTGGCCCGTTTGGTAGGGTACTGCTTTGGTATTCGCCTGACGTTGATCGGAGAAATCACGGAAAACTACCGATCAGAGAAGCCGGCCGCTAGAATTCTCCTCCAGACAGCGGTGGAATTCGGCCTAGCTGTGTAGCTAGTATCGAAAATCCTGCCACCGTCGGTATTCGAACCCAAGGACCTCCCGGTCAGAGGCACCGCAATGATATCAGATGCCCTGAACCATCTTCGTTGGTACTACAAAGAAGGCTAATATAGTCAGTCAGTGTCAGTGGCTAATATAGCGACGGGGATTGCGGGGAGGGCAGCGGTAATGGTGGCGGTAGGGTTGACGGGGACGGTGGTGGCGGCGGATGGTGGGGCGGCGAGGGTGTTGGGTGGTTGGGGTTGCTACAGCTGAGGGGGCTGCGGGGCCACGGCTGTGATGGCAGAGGAGCCGCTGGCAGTCCTTCCTTGTCCAACAGGCAGAGTGAGCGTCGTCGTTTGGGAACTTATGTCCCTTTCCCTCACACGTTACGTTATCATTCTTAAGTAAATACTTATTTTGTTATCTGGCAATCTTCATTCGTCCATCTGTCCATCGGTCCGTCCGTTCGTCCGGCCGTCCTTAATGGTTAGATACCTGTCGGACCTTCAAGTGAGAGAAATGACAGGGCAATCGATGTGTTTCTGTCTCCTAATGGGGAATTGAATTTTTTGCCGATACACTCACAAAATTCAAAGAATTTTCTCTAAAAACGTTTTTTTTATTAAGTAATAAAACCGCAATTTGGGGTGGATTACCGCACCTACCAAGGTGTTCAAATCTCATTTGATTTCTCTCAACAAGGTATATCAATTGTCACACGCCGGTGGATACACTGAGGGGCCGGGGCGGGTAGAGAAGTGGTAGTGGCAGAGATTAAAGAGTAGCAGAGATTAAAGAGTAGCAGAGATTGAAGAGTAGCAGAGATTGAAAGTAGCAGTGATTGAAGAGTAGCAGAGATTGAAGAGTAGCAGAGATCGCAGAGATTGCAGAACGACGATGAGTGAGAAGTGGCGGCGAGAGGCGTGAACTAGAGTGGCGGAGAGCGAGGAGCATGGGAGGGGCAAGGATCGCGAGACGGGCAGTGGGCGGGGGCCGAGGGTCGTGGGTGTTGGCAGTGGCGTGACCGCTCTCTGGGCGGCGACCCGCGACCCCGACCCCTTCACGTGCCCCGCCTCTCCCTCTCTCTCCCCTCCCCGCTTCCCAAGTTCTGACGTCGAGGGACTCCCAGGCAACCACGCGAAGACAACGGAGGCGGCGGCCGACTTAAAATAGACGCTGCCGGCCAGCGCGGTCAGAAGGCTGCGGCGAATCACACACATCTGATTAGCTTGGATGCCGCCTCCACTCTGTTACAATTATCAAGCTGGCGTGATAGACGCGCTTCAATGATACTGCTTGGCTATTTGTTGCGCTTCAAAATAATTGACGCGTTCTTTTGACGAAGCGTCCATAGCGACTATAATGGTTTGAAAAAAGATACAATTGAAGATTTGTCATGTTTATTTAATAGTAGTTTGAATGAAATCATCAATTCAAATAGGTTTTGGATGTAATGAACGCTTTGACAAAGTAGGAATTAAATACTTCTTGGGATGCATATATTATTACAATATACTTCGCAATAATGATCAAAGTTATTTTTTTCAAAATCCCAAAATAAATATTTAAACATAAGAGTATTATATAAATTACGATGTATAGATAAATAAATTGAAGTTTAAAAAAAGGAACCCGAGTACAAAGAGCATTTATATGGAAAGTAATGGATGTAGTATATGTAATTTACTAACCAGCGCAGTAAGGTTAAGAGCGATGACCGCAGTACCGGTGAACTAGAATTTCTTGCAAAAGCACATTCAAACAGTACTTTTTTGTGGACAGCAGACCTCTGACGTGAAAACGCTCTCTGAGACTCAAATAGCTTCTACTGATTCTTTAATCAACATCCATTACTGAAAACACAAGAACAATAAAAAATAGTGGGTAGATTTCCTGAAAAGATCACGACACATTAACTTATAAACGTTGGCATTGTTAGAGTGTAAAATTATTCTATTTGGTATCATTTAAAATTTGAACCCATGAGATCCATTTGAAACCCGTCTCTATTTTTCAATTATTCCAATTAAATAGTAATACATTATTTGAAAAGTATTGAAAGGAAAGCATTGCCAGTCTCTACTCATGAGACTTCTTCAATCATAAAATATTAAAGGATATAGATGGAAGTACGTACATTAGAGAAAATATGGATGTAGAGTATAAAATATCATATTTTCTTGACGTGTTTATTTATTATATTACATTACAGTAGAAGATGTGTAAAAGACCTTAGGGTTTTTTAAATGGACATTACATAATGACGCCGTAGATACGTATAGTCAGAATATATTTCACAAACAGCACACAGTGAGACGATGTTGAATTTCATATATGTCAGAAATTATTCGTAATACTACAACAACAATTGTGATGTTTCATTGTGTTATGTGTGTATAAAAGGAATTGGAACATAAGTATGTGATGAAGATAAAATTCTGATAAAAGGAAAGAGATTTAAGGAAGGCATTTGATTTAACTTAGAAATAATAAATATACTTTTACTTTGAAAAGGTCTGATAGTTAATTATGATATTCAAAAATTAGAGGCTCATTTTGATGTAATTAAGACAAGGTTGTGTGTAAATATTCTTGCTTTTCAATATAATGAACTACAAACACTTTGGCAGTTATATTTATTCATGTTTGTTACATTTGTAGAAGAAGAAAATAACTATTGTTTTTGTCTATCAAAATAAATGCAGATCTGTGCCACAGGCGCTTCGTTTGTAATGGTTTAGACATTTTCAAGTTATAGCTGAAGTGCTAGTATGGAAGAAAATCTATATTATAATATTACCCAACAGTTTCGAATAATGCGAGAAAGTATCTGCTCTTGTTGCATATTTAATTTTTCAAAAGTGTCTACAATTTATTCTCTTGAATTATAAAATATATTGTAATTATTTTGTTTGCGGTAAATAGAAAATGGAAAAATTCATTGTTCTAATTGCTGTTTATATATGCTGCTTGTTATTGACACTTTCCTTTTTGGTTTTCCGCTTCTCTCAGCAAATGATATTTCATGTGATTTATGAAGTGGATGTATTTTCCGATTTAAATATGTACAGTGACTTGTAACTGATCACTGGCCGTGATGAAGTTATTAAATCGGGAATTCCAACACTAAAAATTAAAGTAGTAAAAACGCTCTTAATTGGCTAACGGCGTCCAACTAATGATCTGTCACAAGTCACTACATTTAAATCGGGCTCTAACTATAGTCCCTTAGGATCGGTTGAATCAACGACATCCACGGTTAATCAATTGCCCACAACATGTCCAAATATGTACACAGATAACGCTGTACAAGTTTATAAAGAACAGTGGTAGGGTCTTACAGTGCATATTTGGATGCTAATGAAGTATGTAACCTTTACACACAGTGGCGTACGGTATACAGCACAAACATTGTAAGACTCTTTGAAAACACTGATAACACTGATCTCGCTCGCTAATATTGGTATTCTCTGACAATTTACTAACAATTTCATGGGGAAATGCTGCCGAGTAGCCCCCATGGTAGCTCATTAGTCATCGTGCTCTCTTTCCAAGACGCGACCCCGGATTCGATTCCCGGTCAGGCAAGTTTATAATGTGCGTTTTCCTTGCAATGTCTCAGGATATGTTGCTGTGTGACGATGAGAAAGCTGTGTGAAGTTGAGAAGACCAGAATACGGCGTAGAGATGTCTATATGTTAACCAAACGTACCCCTTAAACATAGGGTCGCAAGGCCGTTCGTAGGCCCAGGCTTCGTCAGAGACTTTTATGCTACAGTATATACATACATACATACATACATGCATGCATACAATGCTGCCGAGTATTACTGCCAGTGGCGGATCTAGGGGGGGGATCATGGGGCGGCGGATTTAGGAGAGCGGGTCATGCCCGCTCTCCTAAAGGCCTAGGGTTTTCGTTTGTTACCGTCCTTTGAACGGCACAATTTATTTAAGTATTTATTTACATTAAAATTATGTAATTATTTGAATCATAATATTGTATATTATAATACAACATAATAATACACAATATACACAATATAATAAATATGTTCATTATTTAGCAAAAATTATGATGGCCTCCCCAAAATGATCGGCTGGATCCGTCCCTGATTACTGCGAACTTATTTAATTTAAATACTCTTAAGGGTAGAAATGATGGAGCGGTGCAATTTAGCCAACATTTCCGTATTCATCCCTGACTGCTGTAGTTCCTAGACTCAGAGGCAACGGGTTTTATTTCTTGCTTATTTAAGGTCGCATTAACTGCGAGGTCATTAGCGACTATTATTGATTAACGTTAGGGGTATCAGAATGAAGTAATGTGGTGATGGTGAGGGATGAAAGGACGAACACAAATACAAACCATGCCCGAGGAGGGACTCGATCCCGCGATCTTTCGGCCCGAAACTACCAGGGCACTACTGCTTAAGCAATCTCAGCTGGGCAACGGGATTGATTTGAGTGGGAGATGGGAAATTTAATTAGAAAGACATCGATAAAAATTGCAGCAATCAGAAATAATAGTCAACCGTCTTAATGATATTGCTTTCCGGGCAGATAGTCCACGGTCCACGCGAAGTAATTCTTCCAGTCTTTTCGTCTGCGGCACTCATTTTTAGTGTCGCTGGGGCTCTGGGCCACCCACCTTGCCTGCTCCAGGCAGATCCTTGTGAACAACTTGTAACAAATGTACGTCAGTTTCTGGGTCAGTTTCTCAGGCCCCAGTCTCAATCAGGTTTTTCTTTCAGTTTTCCTGATCCTTTGAGCAAATGCTGAGATGGCCTGTTGTTTTGCTTCTGGACATAAATGTAACTTCATTATCTGTGCACGTCTTCTAGAGTTCAGAGGGAAATATAGTTATTCGATTTATCGTTATCCATGTTGTCGCGGCAAAAGTATAGTCCTCCACGAAGGACATAAAATGGGATATGAACCCAAATCTATAGCTGATTTACCTTTGAAGTAGATTATATTTCACCGACGTGAATATTTTGTTAACAATTCTTGCCAAAAATGCTCATTTCTTTCTGTATTTAGAATTCAACTTGAATATGGTTTAGGGGAGGGATCCCAAAATTAAGAAAACGTGCACAGAATACTCTTCTCCCCGTAACACATCACACACAGTTTTTAACTGTTTTTGACGTAAAATAAGTAAATAAATAAAACACTTCTTCCATGACGTTCATGTTGGCCGCAGGTGCAGACAAACCGTCAGGAGAAATTATTTCCACTGGACTACGGTCTACGAGTCCGGAAAGCAGTATCAATATCACAGTTGCGTATTATTCGACATCTGTGGATATCTGCCCGTTTGGAAAATACTTTTCAAATTCGAGAGTTTGTAAGAGTTTCTTCTAGTTTTTACAAATGAATTGGGAATGATTCCTGAAGTAGAAACGTGATAGGTGTAGAAAAACTTTCTACATTTTCCACACTTTATTTCCATATTCATTTATTATTAATCTGTTAGATCCTTGTATTTACCGGTCATGTTGCTACAGCAGAAATAGATATGTAATGTTATGCGGCATGCCAACTACCTGATTGTGTATGTTTTTGTAATCAATCGAATCCAGTTCTGATTGAACATCTAGCCACAGTGTAAATATTGCAATCATGGTTGTGAAGGATATTACAAACTTCTAGTAAGTACTATTATTTTCAATTACATTAATGCATTGTAGATAAGACTCGATTCCTATCATTGAACATCGTTATCTCTGATTCCATTACCTTCTGACCAACTACGAATAGATATATTTGAAGCATTTCGTTTCAAGATGTAAGTACTTGTGAGGCAATGACAACAATCGTCACATATTGTAATTTCTTGTGCTACGAGACACTATGCTACTGGGTACCATTTCGGATATTCGTGCCTTATTACAATCTCTCACACTTACTTGCACTTGGCATTCGGATGCAAATTGTTAAGTCAGAAGGCGATGATAAACGTTCATTAGATAAGTCTTTTATTATGTTATGCAAAATTAGGAACTTATTGATCACTAAACACTCGAAACCAAGGGCGAATCAATAATTACGACAACCGACCAATTGGCAATAACGAGCGTGATAAGCATTCTTCGATTCATTCAGTCAAGGTATTAGGCATACCGCTCGTGAATTGCTTAGATTCACATTATCGCTAATTCCCACACTAAAGCAACAGATAATGATGGAGAATTTTCGTAATTCAAGCAGTTTCCCGTTTATTCGCCATCAGTTACTGAAAGAAAATTTAAACTTTCCGAAGCACATAATATTAAAATTTATAATAACAGATCTAAATCGAATTAGAATAACATTTTGTTTGAGCCAATTTTCTGAATATTTGTTTATATGAAGTGGATGGAAAATTTAAATCGATCGATTTAAATTATTGAAATTGTAATATAAATTACCTCATATTCGAGCACACCTCATATTCGAATTATCATTCATATAATTCTATTCAAAATTCAATAAAAAATAGTATGGAACTACACGTTATATGTATAGAAATTAATAATTTTCCCTCAGAAAATTTTTGATTTAATGTTGAATTTTGGAAAGAAAGGAATGTGATAAGTATGGCGATATGTGGCATTACGTAGTATGGGCAAGAAATGAAAATTAAAACATGCATTTTATTAAACTTAAAAGCTCACAAATTCTAACACACGGGGGATGAAGTTAACGTCGTAATGATTAAGTTAATAACACAAAAAAGGCATAAGTGGAGAAGTGTATGATCTACGTATATATTTTACCGATTTTACTTTCTCACTCATTGCTTACGCAGTGTAGAGAAAGTATTGTAATGCTGCGGGAAACTAATGGTGCTACAACAGTTACTTCCTCGCAACACAAATGATTACATAAAATTATAATTACCGTAATTTCTGTTCATGTTAACATATCTCAGTCATCACGTGTGAAACTCATTACTAATCGTAATGCAAAAAGGCACAAAAATTTAATTCATTTAAAGCTACACATTTATAAATTCAACAATCCAAATGTCCGTTTCATTGACCCAAAAATTCCGTCGAACAATGAGAAGTTATTCTGAGAATTTCAAACTGCCGATCCGTGCTGTACCCGGTAAACCAGTCGATCATTTAATTATTATTTTGCTTCAAATTGTTGGAAGGGTTTATTACTACTTCAAACAATGGTGTGTACAGTAGACACCTTGGATCTTAACATAGGATCTCCCAGTCAGGGAAATGTTTTGAAACCATGTGATACAGTACACTGAGGACAGTTGCTATTACTTGACTGCTGCGTGGATGAAAAGCACCAACGAGTTTTCCTATAAACATCACTGCAGGAGAAATCGTCGCCACGAAGGGGAAACCAAGGGGAGAGCTAGGTCTTGTGTTGTCATTTCCGCTGGAGGTGCCCATCCTAAACTGTACCTGGCAAAATTGTAAATTCCTTCGACAATATCCCGTTCTAACGAGATCTCACAACGAACAATTTGGATATTGTTAACTGACACCGACATTTGACCGACATACTCGGCGGCGATGGTGTAACGGTTAGCGGCGATGGTGTATCGGACTGTTGTACCCAAGTTCGCACGTTCAAAACCGATCGAAGCCGTGGATTTGCATCCGAAGGGCGAAAAAATCCTTCGTATGCCTTCCTTCGGAGGGGAAGTAAAGCCGGCTGTCCCATGTTAGTAGAATTACTGCATGTGAAAGATCCTCAAGCCTAAATGACGCCTCTGAGCAAAATTCAAAATCGCCTCTTTCGTCGCCTATGGAATACCTTCTTTCTCTGCTAGTTGGTGAAAGGAGCGTAACGAAATTTGCGTGATCAGACGGAAGAGCAGGCCTCATGGCCTGAGTCTCGCCACGTAAAGTAAGGCATAAATTCAATTCAATTCAACGTACAGACGCTACAGGGGATCCTCACACGGCGCCCCGGATTGGAAGATTTTCTGAGATCCGCACAGGGTGTTCGCGACGAAGGGAAGCAACGATAAAGATAGGATGTGAAGCCTGAACGAATGGTCGCCCCAAAAATAAATAAAATAAATAATTTCCACCGTCAGTAGTTTTGTGTAAGCACTACCTACGTACAAACGATCGAAGCCCAAAATCGCCATAAACCTCCGAAGCTCTTTGCATCTGACGGCTCTCGGGAAACCAGCTCTGAAGGAATCGATGGAAGGACGATAACGGCGTCTATTGTAGTGCAATCTGTCGTAAGTCCTTCTTGCTCGGCATGAAGTTTTTATCTCAAAAAGCTGTATTATCTTTATCTTCACAACAATTCAGCGGCGCGATCACAGAAAACTAGCGGAGGTACAACAGTAAGTATTTTCTCGCATTATTTCTGACTTTTGCAATTTTCGAAAATTTCGAGAGTTCAACGAAAATGAGACCTGAACCATTCTTTTATCATGAGGATGTTATACGAGAACGCAGAATAATAAAAAAGTTGGAACCATTGTTGAAAAAATTGGAAGATCTTGAGGCTTCATGAAAATAACTGTCAAAATCAAAATATTCGTTTAAAACTCTCAGGGCCTTGAGATCCTTTAAAAATGATCATGAGATACCAATTTTGGGGGAAATTGAAGAAACCTGTTTGCGCTACCGTTCATCACAGACGGACGTTTTGCCGTCAATGTATTTTTCGGAATCAAGGACCCACGAAAAATGGATTCACCACATGTAAGGGGAGTAATTTACTATATATGGGAAGAGGATTCATCTACTTTTTCGTTACCAGGGGTCCCACAATACGAATTTTTCTGACGAAAATTGGCCGTTTTCTGGAGCACGATTACAGTACTTTCTCTTCTTACATTCGAAGAGGGAAACGAAGAAAGAGGGTATATCGCGACATCTCTTAAAGTCAGTCCCACGTTTAGTGGATATTTGAATGATGTTCGGCTACAATCATACCCGAAAAAATCTGTGAAAAATCTTTTCTTGCAACCGACCTTGGTCATGAGCAAACCAACTCACGATGACAACAGCATCCAATGCAATTTGGTCTCAAAATGTCAAAATTCTACATGACAATTTTGACGAAAATGTTTTAACATACTCTAACTCTACTGCCAGAATTTTAGCATTTTAAAACAGTCCTACCATCAAACTTTTCGAAAACTTTCTATAGCATTTTATTATCATTATTAGACTCCTTCAAACTAAGAAAGTTCTCACCTGTAAAATTTAATCAACGTCGGAAAAAACCTTGTTACTCTGACATTGCAACTTATTGTCATTTCTCGATTCTTTCTCTGGCATGCATGTTCTTTTTTATTTCAATCATACCCTATACAATAATAGTAGTAGTACAATAATAACGGTGCCCTAGTACAATAATAACGGTGCCAGAAAAATCAATTTTCGAATCCACGTCTCTAGAAGATAATTTGCTGATACTCTCAGGAAAAGTAAAGCGAGACATGCCTCCTTGCTACTGACACTAGGACTGACTTCTTCAAAACATGTCGAGCACTAGTTTCCAAAATATCAAATACGATAAAGCAATGAATCGTCAAAACTCGTTGCGTCGGGCTTCCAGCGGACCAGCTGACGAGGGGCAGATACGGCGACGATAGCGTCCTCTATATTTAGTGCCTTTCTCTCGTACGCTGTTCTCCGTCGCGACGTCGCATGGTTTTTTATCTTAACCACACCGCATTATCTTCGTCACAACAATAACAAGGGACGCCACCGCGTGCGGCGCAGCGGTAGCGATACCGCGAGACGACCCATTCAGTCTTATCAGACAGCGCTAATCGGCGCGGATTCTTGCAGCCTCCGCCAGGTCCTTGCTCCCGAAGGTGCACTGACCACCAGGCGGCGCAACAGATGTCAGCTCAGGAGAGGCGAGAAAGAGGAAACGAGAGACGAGAAGGAAGAAAGAAGAGACGAGGTGGAAAGGAGAGGAGAGGAGGAGCAAAGGAGGGGCGAGAAGGAGGAACGGAGAGGAGATAAGGAGCAAAGGAGAGGAAGAGAAAAGAAGCGCAAGAAAGGAGGGGAAGAGAGTTGTTATTATTATTATTATATTTAAGGTCGCATTAACCACTAGGTCATTAGAGACCACTATTGGGTTTAACGTTATGGTATGAGGATGAAACGACATGGTGATGATAGGGGGTGAAAGGACGAACACATACAACCATGCCCAAGGCGGGACTCGAACCCGCAACCCCACGGTCCGAGATCACTACGTCACTATTGTTTTAGCAATCTCGGCCACGGGGCCGACGGGAAAGAGAGTGCTCTATCCTTGCGGCACATCTTTAGGCACACCCTAGTACACGCACCCATAATAAAAAAAGGTCCTCTAAGTCTCTGTTATGAACAGGGAAGTTACCTTGAAAGCACTATGTTGATCACATTCTCCTAATCGTTATATGTGTATAATATTGTTTGAATGTTATAATTCATGTTTACGATAAACTGTGTATTTGGTAGCTGTAGACTTCCCCTCTCGTGGATGAGACGTGTTACTCTATAACTCCAATTAAAAATGTGTTCCTCTTGAAGGTCACGTGCTGACAGGAGATGGGGACGCTGTCATTCAATCGCGAACTTCGTGACGACTCAAATGTTTGGTATTGACGTTCGCGATTGAATGATAGTGTACCCCTCTCTTTTCAACACGTGACGTTGAAGCGACACTCTTAACCGGAGTGTAGATGTGGCCACCGCGGAATCTACCTGTTTTCCCATCCAACGCGCAGATGCGACTCGTAAGCATACCGGTCATTGTATGAACTGTTGCTCACTCTCGGGCATAGCTTTAAAGGTGTATGAGAGGAAGGGAGCCAGGCTACAACATTTCGCTTACGTTGCGATCCGTAAGCTCTTACGTCTTATTCCCGTTCACACAAGTTACTGAGGACAGAAAAGGTGTTTCAAGAAAAGAAGAGAATAGGAATGCACAACCATGAAATGGAAGTTTTTCCTTCGATTATGGTAGTGAACTGCTCTTATCAAACCGAATTTGAAAAATCCCCGCTTCCGCTGTTTTATCGACCCCTGACTATCCCTGAGCCCTGTGTAGGTGTCGGCGATAGCAAAACTTATGAAAATCTATGCATTTATCAGTTTGTGAATACACTTCCTGCTTTTCGCTACACACATATTATATATAGTCCTGTAATAGCGTTTGCATCGTAATGTTTGTTTATGGGGGAGGATTGTAAGATCCTTCTGTTATGCGAAATTTTGGAAGTCAATATATTAAAACGACCACTTCCAATGTGAATACAATTTTTGAAATGGAAAATGTTTTTTAAAGCTTACAATACATCACTTTTATAAATGCAACATAAGAATCCCAAAGCTCTGCCCAATTGCATAGTCCATGCTAATATAAGTGAATTCAAAGACATGTAACCTACATCGATACCACAAAAAGCAGTGTATGAATAGATAGGAAAATTGTACAGGCTCTACTTCAGGATTGTCGCAGTGTTCTTGCAAAGTTTGGTAAAGATTAAAAATTAATAATTTAAATAGTATGTTAGTAGATGCACCACGATCATTATTTTTCGTCTCTCGCTGAGAGCAGATTGGTTCCTAATATATTCTGCCTAATATATTCCGTCAATAGCGGTGCAAGAGAACTAGTACCTAACGTATTTGCTTGAGACCAGTAGCAGTACGTAACATAAAAATAATTTAATAGAAATACTAAAATAAAATGAAAGAAAATTATAGTATTTTACTAAAATTTGAATCAATTACATTAATAAAGTAATTTTAATCACCGTCGTTTATATAAAACTGACTTTTTTTCTCTTTCATAAGAATTGGATACGAAGAAAGCCCGGGCAACGCCGGGTATTTTGCTATAAAACACAATTGACTCTCCTGATGTAGATGGGCCTATTTGCCCCATTACTAAAATACGCAATTATCGCGACCCAGCGCGTTTCAACATCTGCCCTTCAGGCGGGATTGCGTCCTCGAAAGCCTCTGAACTAGGAAATTCCCGCCGCGGACTTTGAGAGAAGTTACATGGCTGGGGCGGGAGGACTTGTGCACACAAAGTTGTGTACTTGTTTGCGTTGAACTGCTCCGTCGGCGAGGGGTGTCCATAAGACAGGATGCACCTCGACAGTGAACTTCCTGTCATCATCTGCGCCATGAACGCAGGGTCCTACATTTTTGTGGCAATTTTATACCTTCAGAAGAAAATAATGAATACATAAACGTGTATGTAACATTGATATTAAAGATGTGAAGAGCTGAATGCAGAATTAAAATCTGCTATAATCTACTATACATGATGTCACTACTTTCAGTCATTTTATTTTGCGAGGAACCTATGAACGTCAATATAACAAAGGAATTGAATCCTTAAACATCACCAATATCAATATCCATGGTTCACGAGAATTCAATTGATGCCATAAAAGCACCTACACAGGTCGACTGCTGAACTTTTTATCAGAATACCCAATAGAACAAAAGAAAACTATCAAATTTACAATCTGCCAGTAGAAATAATCATTTTAGAAAACCAACTTTATCGAAAATAAAATCAACTTTTTTTACCAAAGATATCCTATAAGCTTACATGTTTTTTAATTTTATTAACAGACATAAATAAGAATAAATAAATTAATACCCAATGAAAGTCCAAATCTGACACTCTTCCTAATGGATAAAACATAACTCAGAACCCTCCCACCAATTTTATAATTCTTCTATACTAGAAATATGGCTCATAATTTAAAACAATACTTCAAAGCATTTGCTATCAGAGTTTCATACGTACTAACAAACTCTAAAAAATCATTAAAATTCTTAAAAAATAATAAATGAAATTGACATTTTTTGTCGCAATATTTATAATATATAACTCATACCGTCTTCCAAGTACGTATTCTTTTTTCAGTTGCTTTAAGTTGTGTTTGTGTTAGTGTTGTTTGTCTGATTTTTCATGGGTTGTTTGTTTTTTTGTTTGAGACAAGAACCTCCGCAATGTCAAATGCATTTCTATCTTCTTCAGTAGTTTGCAGAAGTGTTTAAAAAGTTTGTTCTAGAAGCTAGAATATATTTATATATATATATAAATAAAATATATAAAAAAATATGTAATATATAATAAATAAGAACATTATATATATATATATATATATATACACACACGTGGAAACTTCGAAAATAAGCTCTTAAGACAATTCTAAGCATATTTTGTCTAATAAACTACGTGGATATTGGGAATGGTTCAGCCGCAATAAGCACTCAAAAGTTGGTTTGTAAAATTGAATTCTAGGCAACAATTTGCATTATAGAAGCATAGAAACACTCCAGAAACATATTGCTTATGTTAAACAAGTTGTTTATTATTTACAAAAGAAATGAATATATTTATTCAAAAGAAACATTAAGCAAGAAATAAAAAAGCACCCAATTTACACAATTCGACTGCTTTTTTATTTCCCACTTAATTTTTCTGTCTGAGCAAATATATTCATTTCTTTTGTAAATAATAAATAATTTACACATTTCTGGAGTGCTTCCATAATGCAAATTTTCGCCTAGAAATTTTTTCAACCCAAATTTTGAGTGCTCATTGCGGCCCAAGCATTCGGAATATCCACGCAGCTTATTAGACAAAATATGCTTAGAATTGTCTTAAGAGCTAATTTTCGAAGTTTCGTCGTTTCGTCCCCGGACACACTGTATATATTTCAAAATATCTTACAAACTGCATTGCTTCTTCTTGTGTTTGCTCTTTAAGGTGTTTGTCATACGAACACAAAATATTTAAAGAAAATATTCATTTTCATCCACTCTAAATTCTCTGTTTTTTCGGGTCTAGTGGCCAGGAGCCGAGATTTTATAAATGGGTGCATGCTTTTCTATTAGCAGAATTACACGTCAATAGACATCGAGAAAATTTGCGAAAATTAAAAATGCAACTTTTGCTGTAAATAGCAGATACTGCTGCAAATAGCAAATGTAATGAATGTTTCATACTACTCCACGCAGATAACGCATGTTCCTAATACATACCATTAATACCGAACACAAGCGCTTTCAGTTACGAGCTTTCGTAAAGAAAATGTTTTTAGTTATTGTAACAGAAAGAATTATATTAGATAAACTCCGACACTGGCACCTTCACTAGTGATATAACTTTCTTATTTCAGCTGTTGTCATTAGATACTACAGTATCACGTGTAAACTGAGAAAATCTTGTGCAATAAAAATTGTAGTTATCATGGCAGATAATAGTTACGATACTTAAACAAATATTTTGTATGTATAAGCTCCAATAATCATAATAACAATGTGTCAATGTGGTATAAATATTAAGATAGCATGTTAGAATAGGATCTTTTGTACATACATACACGCATGATACGAATCTGATGTCTAGGTATACTGAGCTCCAGTTTCAATTAAAATTAAGATATTACGAGGCCCACTGACAAAGACCTCAGCTTTTTCTGTCAACAGGTATCTCGTTAGCGCACTAAATGAACAAAGAACACAAAGTTAACCAAAAATGTAGTGTGTTTAGATAATGGTTCCACAAACTTTTTCATTTATGGAATACTTTCACGTTAAAAATTAAACATGTCGCAACCAACAAAAATAGTATTAAATTATTCGATAAGTTTGATGACATTAATTATCCATAATCATTGAACAGAAACACTTCAATATTTGAAAATTGATATTTCAGATGTATTATTATTATTATTGTTATTATTATTATTATTATTATTATTATTATTAAAGTTAGGATCATATTATTATTTTAAAATGTATTAAATTAAATCGTTATTAATAGCACTTTTAAACTATTTGTCATGCACATGTTAAGTAGTGTACTTCCATAGTTTTTCATAAACACTTCAAAACGTGTCGAGAATGAATGGGGTAGTTCTTTTTTTGTCTATTATTTCTTTAATATCATATTTTATGGCGGGAAGCTGCCGTCTTCTTCTTAATCCGATCTGCACTTTTTGGTTGGAAGGAATTCGATTTCAAGTAGATAATATCGACTTAGATGGGTCAGGGCATCGACTAATGCAGTGCCTCTCGCGGGAGGTCTTAGGACTCGAGTCCCGATGGTGGCAAGGTTCTCGACATTAGCTACATAGGTCGAATTCAACCGTTGTCTCGAGGAGAATTCAATGTTCGCTGCTCTGTTCCGTAGTTTGCCGTGGTTTCTTCTATCAATACCAGACGAATGCTCGAGCAGTACCCTAACAAACGGGCCACGGACCCTGCGCGATCTTCCCTTCCACTTCTTTGGCATATTCTCACCCCCTTATTTACGTACTTACACGCTGTTGTTGATATTCACATTTGCTTCCTGGAAAATACCAATTCACACCAAATTCAAGAGAAAATTTTAATTCATTATTACCAACATCCAATTCTCAGAGGTTGCCTTCTAAAAAAATCATCGAACGAAAGAGGCAAAAAAGACACAGAGATCTGTTATATAGTTTATAATATTTAATGGTAACAGACGTTTCAAAAACCATCAGAATTGAACCTGACCTTTCGAAAATTCTTCCGGAAACCCCTGGCAATTCTTTGCGGTTCTCCAGAATTCCGCAGAATACACTTAAAAGGATGTGTCAAAGAATCTTACCCTAACGGTCACATATATTTTTATAATCAACTTTAGGCGCAAAACGTATTTCCAAGGGGAAAAAGAACGCAATGTAATTTGTCAGGAGAGTAGTCTACTTACTATATTCACGAAAAAAGCAAACATCAGGATTTTGTATTTAAAAAAGGTAAAAAGGCATCGACATCGTATTTTCTTTTTGAAACACAAAGATTGGCCAGCTGGCATGTTCACGTGTAAGTGTTTCAGTTTACGGCCGTGAACACACTAACCTTTGAACTTCTAGCAATGTTGAAGTTGTAGCTTTCTTGTGAACGCTGTAGAAGTGTACATAAGAGAAATGCCGACTTTAATACCAATTTTAAAGAAAGCCGTGAGAGGAATTTTCGCTTCAAAAAAATGAGTCAGATACCAAAGGAATCTGTTCCCATGTTTACAGACCAGCTTATGAACCATTGTCAACACTGCCTCTCTTACTAACTACAATGAAAATTTAGTTGCGATAGCAGAGGGAATATTTCAAAATGACTCGACGGACCTATTGTGATAACGCCGCAGAGTGTAGTTAACTGTTCCCTCTTCGTGGTGCTTCCGAACAAGTTCAGGAGGAAGGTTGACCAACTGAACTGTCCACAAATACATTTGTTTGTATTCAACGCAAACGCATTGGTCAAAGATCGAACATCAAAGAACAAAATTTCTGGAGCGTAAGTTATTCTGGTCGTAAGTATTTGTGTTCAGAGATTTTACGAATGATAACTACTTAATTTATTACACGCTTGTGAAACGAAAAGAGTAGAACTAAGTCATTGCTAGTAATTTAAAACAGGAAATACGAAGTAAAGTTCACTATTTAAGTTTCAAAATTTTATTAATACACCAAAAGCATTAATTAACCTTAAAAATATCATTTTTAAAGTATATATGTAATTGGAAAATAAACAAATCTTCGAAGAATACTATGACAGATATAGTTATCGGTTTCCATCAATCTAATTGTTATGAAGATGAAATCTTATTACTGTCTAGTAAATCAACCAGTGATCTTATTCGGTGAAGATCCCGTTAAACAATTAAAGAGTTGTGAACAAGAAAAATGAATGTATTACTTTCTTGCATTCAGGAAATGTTTAACATACTGTAATTGTGTACAAGAAATTAATCGTAACAGAGTTGTGCAGAAAGGTTAAACATTTTCCCGAATTAAATTCGTCAAACCTTACATCCGTTTGTTATGTCCTCCTGAGCTTCATTCTCTGAAAATGATGCTTCTATCTGAACTACTTTGTAAAACATAGATGAATGTTTCTCATCATCCGTCGCTCGCCTCCACAGGACCACCCATAGTCTTTGGAATGTTGGCATTGATCTATTCCGGGAAAGCTCCTCATAATTCTACAGTTTCTTCCATGTATGCTTCGTAGGATAGTGACGCCTTCACTTAATTCTTCATTTTTGTCAAGAGAAAACCTCATAAAGTTCTTGCGAAGTATGTACCCCAAGATTCTTGGAATTCTCAGTTGTCCGTTCATGAGGGAAATGTCATTCCAATAAATGAGTCGAAAATAAAGTTATTCGGTATTAATGCTTAAATAATAAAAAAATCGATATAACATAATGCTATTTGACATTTTGGGCAAAATCGGGGTTATTGGATTTATGAAGAAGAGGGAATACATCTCTATATTGCAAGTCAATATTAAAACAAATGCCAATCCTTATTTACTTCTACGCTAAGGACTGTGTATCTAGTTTAATTGAAACAGTGGTATAACATTGCATATTCCTACGAAAGGATTGACGACAAATGATACTAAGATTCACACTCGAAAGTGTCAAATAAGCAGACAACAAAAATGAAATTTCTATCCTTAAAAATAACATTTTATTATATAAACTAGTGTTGTTACAACAGCTCGTACATTCTCTCGCTTAGTAACGGTTACGTAATATTTTACTACTGCAATTTCTGTCCATATTAACGGATCACAGTCATCACTTGTAAAACTTAAAAATCGTAGAACGTCGTGAGGCACGAAAACTAATTCCTTTGAAGCTAATATTTCAACATAAATTCCACAAATAAATGTGTATTTTAGTGTTAAAAATAGAAGTTAATAATACAACCAGGCGGAAGCTGCGGGGGGAGGTGGGCGGCTGTCGTACAGCCCGTTCTTAACAGAACGGGATTGTTAAAGCAACAATGGACGATTCGTTTGGCATATACGCATGGCGAATATTTTATTACCAATTTTTGCTAACACCGCTCATCTCCCCCAGCATTTAGAATTCAGCTTGTCGTAGCGCTACCAGAACTTTAAAAAAATACTCAGAATACACCTCTCCCCATAGTACGTCACACAGTTGAAATTGTTCATTGAAAAAGTTCGAGTATGATTATGTATGAATTTCTCAATGATACTACCAATGAAAGCAAACGTGCACGGAAAATATATATATTTATGCATATTAATGCATATTGAGAGAGAATATTGAGTTTAGTGCACACGCCCTCTCGAGGTCACCCCCCCCCTAATGTAAAAATAAGTTAAGTTTAGATTTAAGTATTTTTCCTGGTAAATTTAGAAAGGCATGGTTCCACCCCCACCCCCTGTTTCCAGAGGGGCACTGCCCCTGCCGGGACAAGCTTTCAGCACCTGACCGGACTCCTGGCATGTGTGGTAGTGTAGTGCACGTTAGTGTACGTGTATATATAAGGGGTGAGGATAAGTGGAATAACGTGGAAAGAAAAGTCGCGCGCGGTGCGTGGCACGTTTTGTTAGAGTACCACTCCGGGTTTCGTTATGTTTCTGGGGCGATATTTTCATATATTCATCTAAAATATGATCAATCCTTTATATTGAATTAAAAGTTTTTAACTTCAAAATGCTGGTAAAATGATTTTTACAACTTCAATGTCTTTTCACTTCCTTGTGTAAATTATTTAAATCAGTAAGTAATTATTTAATATTTCAACGAAGCCTTGACAGATTTACAGCACAAGAAAATAAGAACTCGAAGAAATAATAAATTAATGCCACTGAACCTATAAGCACATGCGGAGCCCACCACACGTTGTGAGTCACGGTTTATGCAACAGGCCGATTGCTTCCAAAGGCGACTTCGTGAGCCTACGCGCGCCAGCATATCGGCTGATCATAGCATTCCCTATGAGATGCTGGATGCAGTCAGCCATATGCTTCCAAAGAGCTTTACAGGCGATCTCTACTCCATCCATTGGTGACAATAATAACTACGTGCTCATTTTGGAAAGATGAGATTTTCCCGTCCAATTTAAACAGATTTTACTTGGAATACTTAAGTAAATGATTCTAAATTACTAGTCAAGTGATACTTAAAGGAAACGATAGGGGAAGCAATGCTTCACTTGCTTCCATGGAATAAACGCCCCTGATTCTGACTACACGTGTTTGAGGAAGTATTTTACTATATACATGAACAAGATTTATCCACGCTTCGATACCAGGGCCCGACAATAACGTGGAAAATTCGTCGTTTTCAGGCGCACATTACAATACTTCCTATTCGTACGATGTAAGGGCGAGAAAGTAAAAGCGAAGCGGGTCATTGGCATAATCAGAAATTACGATGTTCAGTCACACAGCAATATATATATATATATATATATATATATATATATATATATATATATATATATTGTTACTACCTTATTCAAATATAAGTAAAGCATTTTAAGAAAACTATTTAACATTTAAATTTACTGCTATTAAAGTCAATTAAAGAATACTTATTGATATCGAAACATTCGTTGAGTAATGATATTATTTTGAGGAAATAAGCTTCATCTTCTTATGTCATATAATAAACGTTCCACGGAAAAACAAAATCTAAACAAACTTTGTTACAACTTAGTCGTAATAAAAGATAAGCTAAATTGAACAAATGGATTTGATTTTGTTCTTGCTGAAGTTTTGTTTACTTTTTGACAGAGTAATGTCCTAATATTTCTCAAAATTAAAATACCGAAAATACCGAATAACTATTTATATTAAATTATATAAGTGGTAACTACTACTATGATTGTGCCAGAAGAGTGATTTAAAATAATTTACAAATTGTTATGTAATTTATAGTTTTTTCTAATAAATTTATCTAATACATTATGTAAGGAAACAATAGTGGGTAGGTATCTATTTGGCGTTACGTTATCTTACTTAAGGGGAGGGAGGGAAAGAGGGCATTGATTTCACCTCCAGTTGGCTTTACGTACTCCATGCACAGCTCCTTATGCACGTGTTGTTCTCCGTCACGCAAAATTTCCCCAACATTCCCGAACCAGCGTATTAGAATGCTCTTCCACAAGCAGCGCGTTGAAACGAGCGCGCATATCTCCAATAACTCGTACGCAGCGCGGCGCGGGACGGCGCGAAGCCTGTGGGACTCGTTCCATGTAGTACAGCACTTGTTCCATGCCCAGCGCGGCGCGGCGCGGCCCGGCCCGGGAGGTGGGGGGCCGGGGTCCGCCCGGGCGCTGGTCACACCAACAAAACCATGGCGCTCATCTGCCGCGCCCCACCATTCGCCGGCCCCCCTCCACCGCGAGCGGGCGGCGGCCCAACCCCTCCCCCCGGCGCCCCGACGCCCCCCCCCCCTCGCCCTCGCCGCGCGGCGCCACGCTGTGAGCTGTGTGTCGCCTCTCCAGCCACCGCGGCCAAAACACGACTTCAACACTCCGTTTCTCGAAATGTTTTTGGGTGTGTGTACCAATGTTCATGAGAGTGTAAGCTGAATGTGTTTGTGCCTGGAATGAGAGCGTGAGCGCGAATGTGAGTGTATGCGAGCGAGAGCGTGAGTGAGTTCATGCGAGGGTGCTTGTGAGCGCGTGGGTAGGTGAGAGTGAGCGTGAGAGGGTGCTTGTGTCCATGTCAGCATGTGCGTCTAGGCAAGTCAGCGTGTATATTTTAGCGTGTACATGTCTGGATGTAAACGTGTGTGTTTGACATGCACACACATGCATGAACACTCATGTGTATGCATGTGTGTGTGCATGTGAACGTGCGTGTGTATGCAGGCATGTAAACGTACGTTCGTGGGTCATGTGAGTGTGCGTGTGTGCGCATGTTAGCGTTCGTTTGTGTGTTCACGTGAGCGTGTGTGTGCATGTGAGTGTGCATTCGTGTGTGCATGTGAGAGTGCGTGTGTTTGCATCTGAACTTGCGTTCGTGGGTGCTTGTGAGCGTGCGTGTGTGTGTGTTTACATGTGAGCGTGTGTACGTACATGTGAACGTGCGTATGTGTGGATGTGTGCATGTGAGTGTGTGTGCGTGTGTGCTTTCGTGTGCGCGTGCGTACATGTCGGAACGTGTGCTCATGTGAATGTATCCATATGTATTCTAGTTATTGATGATCGCTCAGGAGTTTCAGAGTCATACGTATTTCTCCCCAAAGGCTATGATTTTTTGTTGATTTGTTTCTGGGAATGCCCTTAGAATGGAATTGCGGTGTCTCAGGGTGTACCGTGAAACGCTGGTTTGAAATTATTACCTTTAATTTTCAGTGACCCATGCAGTAAAAATCATTTCTTTAAAAATAAATTCAGAAATAAATAACTCCATTTTCATTACACCAAAAATTTACAAAAATGCCAAGAAGTGCCAATTCACTTATTCGCAATGTGAATTGTGTAAACAGGATCGTCGTGCACAATCGTCGAATTTAAAATGAATTAATTTTATTACATATAAGCTATAGGATAGGGTTCACATTTCTCTCTTTAATTCGCTTTCTTGGTAAACTGGACGAATTGTGAAACAATGCCAGTTCTTATTGTCTAAAGCCGTCAGTTGATGTATTAATGCAGAATGAAATAAAGTGGTTCTATTTACCGCAATAATAATCATACAAATAATAATAATAATTAAAATTACACACCTAAGTTCATGGAAATAAAATATGGCAATATTAAGAGTCACACAATTTAAATGCATCGTGGAAATAATTCAGGAAAATGAAATTGAAACTAAGGCCAATGAATCTAGTTGTAAAACTAGAGGTGCTACAGAATGGCACAGACATTCCCGTATTAGTTTTCTATTTCCATGGGTCTTCGCTAGCTATTCGGAATTGCCACATACTTTATCTTGCCAGCTGCCATCTATCACCAAAAAACTACATTTTTTTGTAACTTTCTTAATTTTTCGGTTTCCTATTGAAAGAACGGAAATATTTATTTTAGAGTATTAAAAAACAGAAAAACCTAGTCCTAAGTGGCCATTTTGCTTTGAAAAATTATGTGCCGTTTTAAAGAAAATTGCGTTTTAGCGCTACTAAAAATGCGAAATTTGAAGCTCATTTTCACAGAAAATTTTTGAATTTTTAAAAAAAATTTATTTGAAGGTAATTGAAGCACTTACACTTACAAATATAATAATCTTTACTAGTTGCTGGTAATATGCGTATTAAAGATGTGAGAGATCTTTAAAAAAAAATTACATTTGTGTAATTTTTGAAAAAACAAAAAATAACTCAAAATAAACTTTACGTCATATTAAAGAGTGTAATTAGCACTATCCGTTAGAAAAGTTTGAAGAAAAAATTTGCAGCCATATATGAGAAAATGGCGTTTGAGCGTTTCTGAAAATGCGGAATTTTGACCTACTTTTCCCAGAAAACGGTTGTGTTTTCGAGAAACTTTACTTGACATTATTTAAAGCATATATACTCGTAAATATAATAATGTGCAAAAATCGCCAATAATGTAAATATTAACGACGTGAGAGACAAGTAAAAACATTTACATTTTTGTAATTTTTGAAACCGATAGAACAACATGGCTTTTATGTCATCTGATAGAGTACATTTAGCACTATCCCTACCAAAAGTTTAAAGAGAAAATTTGGAGCCGATTTTGAGAAAATCTAGTTTTTGTAATTTTTTAAAATTGCACATATTGCACGCAATATTGCGCGAAAAATGCTAAAATTAAAGAAAAAGAGGTAGATGACCTTAAAGCAAGAACTCACTATGAAGGAAAAATTTTATTTGAAGGAAAAATCTCTATTTTCAATTTTGTAGTTGGAGAAAGACGCCGAAAAATATTCAAACTTTTACAATTTTCGAAAATTCAGAGTTACACGTGAAAATCGGACCTATGCCATGTTAATAAGTGTATTTTACTCTATTCATACAAGAAATTTAAAGAAAAAATTTGGAGCCGTTTTTGAGAAAATTTTGAAAATCCCCGGGGGCTTCATATAAAGTACCCCCGAATTTTGAAGAATCTTTTTCAAAATCTCAAAGCTTTGACTAGAACCAGATCGACCGGGGAATATCCATTTTGGAAGAAATGGTATGTATGGTTTAGGCGCTAGCAGTGTTCACAGATGGACGGACAGAAAAAGACAAATTGAGCCACAAATTAACTAAGGTTAGAGTCTAATAAACAATATCACTGCTCTCAGTGAGGTGTATTTTAAAATTATTTCTTTAGAGAATAAGTGTCGGTAATTAAATTTTGAAATTTTGATTTTGTAGCTCACAATATGTATTAATTATCACAAATATTATGTTCAGAATTGTATGGTCATATGCCCATATGTGTTTTAAGAATTCATTTGTGAACTTTGAACTGTTTTGTCATTCTTTATTTCAAATTTAATTTAACAAATGCGAGATAAATTCCATCCCATCATGAAATTTAATTTTTGTCGAGCCTCTTAAAAACTTCCTATCCGGTCTCCAGTAGAAGTAAATCTGGAGACCCCTGTTATAAGTAGTTGACAAGCCTGGAAGCACCAAAAACTCATTCACTAATTCACCCACACAAACAGACTCCTGCTCTTTGTAAGATCCGTTGTTGGCTGTATCTGCAACGTGAATGCGTGCAAATCAGTTCCTGGTGCAATTTTACGAAGCCTGTTAAGATGAAAGTTGTTCCGTTAAATAAGAGTCGCGAAAAATCTGAGTATGGGCCTCTGCAACACCCCTTGGGACTGGGATGGGCGTCTTAAAGACGCATTGGAGCTGCTGCTTTCGGTATAAACGCTATGTGAGCGAATTCACATGAGTCATTCATTCCTTATCAAGTGGTCTACTACGCGCGACCATCAGGATTTTGATGAAACTTTTTATGTCTAGTCCCGCGTACCTCAATGGAACTTGGATAAAATTGTGCCTTGATAAGTAATATAGATTTTGAGACGCCATGCACCATCTTACGACTTTAAGATATTTGCAACATGGGGATAGAATATTTCGTTTTTCATTATTACGAAACAAATGAAGCAGTTTATTCTGCAACGTTTTCTTCTTTATTCAAAGAAAGAAATATCAATTACGCCATTATTAACAAACATTATTGTAAATTGCAGCAAAGTTGCTGAAAAGTCACTGAAAAAAATAGTGTTCAAACAAATTTCATATTTTAATATTTGATAGCTTCCTTATTATTTGAGTTCGAAAAGTAAAACTTGGCTCATAACATATTAACATCACATAGTTCATGAATGTATAATATCAACCTCCTAGTTCTTACCATTCACATATGAAGCCAAAACTTCGCAAAAGTTCCTTCGAGACAATCTGACTCCGTATACAAAATTTCTTCACAATCTGAGATTCGCGGAGTTGCGCGGGGCACTTCTCCAAAATTACGTCGTTTGACCCTGAATGACCCATGGAATAACCTATGGCTTAATTTGACTCGTAGGGCGACCCGTAGAGTCGCCGCAAAAGCGCTATCCCCCCCCCCCCCGAGAACCGAGATTCGAATCTCGCTCGATCTGAAAGAAATTAATAGAGGATAAGCAGGTTAGTTAGTGAATGCCTTATTTTAAGTGGAGAGACTCGGACCATCAGGCCCGCTCGTCCATCTGAGCAAGCACATTTCGCCACGCTCCTTTCACCATCTAGTGGAGAAAGAAGATATTACTTGGGCGACGAAGTAGGTGATTTGAATTCAGGCCAGAGACTAATTAAGGGAGAGAGAGAGAGAGAGAGAGAGAGAGAGAGAGAGAGAGAGAGAGAGAGCTTAATAGCTTGGAATGGCCCGATGCTTCACGGAAGCGCAATCGAATGATTCGATAAGAAGACGCATAGGGGTTGGTAGAATCGTTCTTTCTAATACGATCATACGTCCGATATACACGGTGCAGTCTTCGTGCAGATTCGCATACAGTTTCTATACAGAAATTTCAAGATCCCAAACTAAAAGTATTAAAGCCAAAAGTCGCGCATACACGGTCTGCACGTTTTCTGCACGAATCGACACAAGACGCCGCTAGGGGGTCTACCGGGAAACAACTGAATTGCGCCGTCCGAGTACTTTCAGTGTCGGTATTTCTGTGCCCGCGTTTGGCTGTGTGATCTTTATTAAGTATTAATTAACCATTTGGAGCATAGAGAAGAAAAATAGAAAGTCAGGAATTGGGGAAAAGGAAGTTTATCACAATATATCACTTCATACAATTGCACCTTGATACATCTAACCACAAAATCGACGTGGCCAATTACTTTTACTGAAAGATTATGACGCTAGAGGCGCTGGAGTCAAACTATGCTTTCTACACGAAAAATTATGAGCATGTTTATACTTTTTCATGCAGAAAGCGTCAAGTCTGGACTGCATGAAGAATATGAACGAAAACTCTATCGTGGATTTCGGCCTACAGAAAAACGGACCGGCTTACGTGATACAGGGCATCATTTGATGTCACTGCTGTGCTTCTGACTGGGAGGTCCTAGGGTTGAAGTCCCGGCGGTGACCGGACACTAGTGTTCGGCACTAGTGTATATTGTAACTAGGTCGAATTCCGTCAATATCTGGAGGAGAAATCGAACGGCCGGCTGTTCTTATCGGTAGTTTTCCGTGGTTTCTTCAATCCCTGGCAAAAATCGGAGAGGTATGCTAACAAAGGCGCCATAGACCGCGCGCGATCTTTCATTTCTCTTCCTTGATGTGCCCTCACCCCTTACTTACACACTCTTTACACTTACATGCACTACACTACCGCACCGGGAAACCAGTCGGAAGATTAGAGCTTTTTCCGGCTGGAGTAGTACCCCGTTGGAGGGAGATATCTGTTTGAGAAAACACTTCCAGTCGAGGGTAGGTCGCCGCCGGATATCACAATCTAACAGAGGAAGATCACCGCCGTCTCCCGAAGAAAAAATACCCTACATTTACGGGAATAATTAACTTAGCAGTTGACGCGCCCGGAATCACTAATCAATCAATGAATGAATCAAGCGCTGCAAATTACGAGTATATTCGTATATTTGCTGACCAGGCATCACAGCTTTCGTCGCGGCGTCACCCAAACAGCCAAGATCATTTGCATGATTGCGCGGAAGCCTACGACTTCAATCAGTATCGCTGTCGAGTGAAACGATGTGAAGACTTCACGTACACATAACGGCTGGGATCGGGAGAGTGGTTCAGTACATCAACTCATGTCACTGCAGTGCCTCTGTCCGGGAGGTCCTCGGTTCGAGTCTCGGCGGCGGCGGCATAGGTCGAATTCAGTATCTGTCTGGAGGGGAATTCTGGCGACCGGCTGCTCTGATGAGTAGTTTTCCGTGCTTTCTCCGATGAGCCCAGGCTCCTTCCTCATACCTTACACTTACACTAACATACATTACACTACCACACATGCCGAGAGACAGATCGGGGTCTTAGAGCTTGTTCTGGCTGGGACGGTACCTGGAGATACCTGATTGAGGGAAACCTTGCTAGTCGGCGCCTGATCTCACCATCCAGCGAGAGATCACCGCCACCTCCAGACAAAAACCTGCACTCCACTTACGGGACCGATGACCTCCATAGTTGACGGGCCCGTAATCACTAACAATCAATCAATCACCTAATCGTTCCTTGTACTAAGATCGTGGAAGAACCGTATTTTGACGAAGGCATTCACAACCCAGGCACACAGTGCGCCGCAGAGGCCTGCTCGGTCGTCGTCGCGCCGCGCCGCGCCGCGCCACGCCGCATCGCATCGCATCGCATCGCATCGCGCCGGGTCGGGTCGGCGTTGCGCCGCGGGGAGTTCGTTGCTCGGGGCGCGGGGGTGCCTCGCGAGTTCCCCCTCCCGGGCGTCCGACTCGGCGACGGCGGCGGCGGCGGCACCGCCACCCATCGGTGGCGCCCTCCCCTCCCCCCGCCCGCGCCGCCGGCACCGCCTCCTCCTCCTCCTCCTCCGCCTCCGCCGCCGCCGCCACCGCAAGCGCTCGCCACAAACTGTGTGCCCGTCGCTGCGCCGGCCGGCTGCCTGCCTGCCTGCCTGCCCACCACCACGAGAACGACTGTGCCGTCGCCGCGCCGGACCGCGCTCCAAATCCTCGCTCCCCGCTAGCGGCATCCCGCTAGCGCGCGCGTCCACACGGCACCGCTCCTACGCCGCCACAGCAGCCGCAGCCACAGTCACAGCAGCAGCAGCTCGGGCCCCGGGCCGACCTCCCAGACGCGGACCGGCTCCAGCTCCCGCAGCCACCACGCGCGTGCCGGCGCACAGCGAACGCGCGGCCGCGGCGATGTCGGCCCGCCAGGAGTACCTGCGCTCTTTCGGTGAGTGCCCGGCACACGCACGCTTTATCTCCACACGCACGGACGTGCACTCACGCGGAGCGAAGCACGCGGGCGCCCGCGCGCACGCGCCCACCGTCACCGCCAACGTCACCGTCATCACCGGCCGCGCCGCCCGCGAGTGACACCGCCTCCCGCACCCGCACGCCGAGACGCCGATGCCGCCGCCGCCGCCTCCTCCTCCGCCGCCGCCGCCACCGCAACGCGCCTGCCGCGGAGATAACACTGCGAGCGCGCGCGCCCGCGAGAGAGAGAGAGGGAGGGAGCGCGCCAAGATACCTTCTCGTTATCACTCCGAAACTCTCCTCTCTCTCTTTTACAACACCTTTTATCTGCGCCGATAAAGACTTATCGCGGCGGCGCGCTTTTCATTCATACGCCACGCGCCTTATACAGATCGCCTGGCGCGGGCGGAGGAGCCGGGACGGGCCGGGCCGGGCCGCGAGGAGGCGAAACTGCAGCGGCAGTGGCGCGCCGACGCCCCGCGGGAGGATGTGGAGAGTGTGGCGGTGTGGCAGTGTCATGTCGCAATGTGACGACGTTTCGGTGTGACGATGTCTCGGTGTGGTGGTATGGCGGTGTGGTGGTCCACACGCGGATGACCACCCAAACCGTGATGCAGAAGCGTCGTTGTGTTGGAATATGCCGAATCGGGATGCTTTTGTGTATGTGTGTGTGAGTGTGTGTGAACGTGATTGTGTGAGTGCAAGTGGGTATGGGTGGATGTGTGTGGATGTGTTTGTTAAGCTTCGAGTTATATTTGAGATTGTTTTTTTACTAGCTTATCCTAGTGCTGTTTCGAGTTTTTTAATTAATTTTCGATGGGGGTGTTTAGTTTTAGACGATTTCTTCGAATGGGTTTTTGACAAATTGTTTGCTTACGTTCCTCGTTTATAGCTGCAATATTTTATACGAAAATAATTGTAATAAATATTTCGTGTAATTAACCCCTACGTATCTGATTTGTGTTCTGTGTGAAAAAAAATTAATTCAAACATTTCTTACGTTCTGTTACACAACCAAATAAATGTCTTGACCTTCACATTTGTGATGAGTTATAGTCCAATCACTGGTTTTGATGATTATGTTTTATTACATATCTTTTTCTAAAGATTACACGCACTGGGTACTGTTTTAGGCCAGAATTTTCTGTCGAAAGAAGCTCCGTAAGTTCGACAAAATCGCGAAGTACGTTTAATAACTTTTTACTCATTTTCTTATTAACGAGATGTGACACGCGTTAATTTAATTGCATTGCGATACTTTTGAACTGCCAATGTAAAATGAGTTTACTTAACATTTGCGATATAAACATGCCTTGCTCGCACATTAATTTGAAGAAAGTCTTCATACTCTTAATTCTCCCCTACATGTCAGAGCGATTCCAGAATATATTAACGAGAGAGCATTTGTAAAATGACTGGAAACTAAATTTAAGGAATTAACTTATGGAAGGAAATTTAAAAATTTTTAACTTATGAAAACTAACTAAACTTACTATAACTGGATTTCTAAAACTAGAAAATGAAATCAACAATTTGTTTACTATGTACTTACGGTTGTTTATGAATATTAATAATTCGATAAATGTTATTTAAAAAGAGTGCATTTATAAACAATTCACGAATTTCAGCAATTCTATAACGTTGATTCTTTACAAACACCTCAAGATTTAATTCAATCGTTTAACATTTCTGAAGGAATAGTTTGAATTTAAACTCTTGAAACAGCTCTTTAAAATGTTCTTTCTTAAGAATACATTTGAATATAATTATATGTTTAATAGTTTGAAATTGAATTTACAAAATACAGATAATTTTATACCATTTGTCTTAAGTTTTTAAAAAGATATGGTTTCCAATTCGTAAATTGGGCCATCGCGTCCATTGGCTCCCCCGTGGAGATGCCCCTTCCTAGCAATAGTGCTGTGAGAATTTATTCGTCGTGCGCGTGAAAGAGGAGTGTGGGAGGAACAGAGCTGCGCGCCGCCATTGCCGCCGCGGCCGCCGCCGAGGCCGCAGCCACGGCAGCCAGCTGTGGCCGCAATTGCGCCACGTCCTTTCGTCGACGCTGCGCTGGCAGCCGGCGGAAAACAGTTTCTGCCTCCGTCCAAATAATAGGTCCTGTTCCTCCGCCTGCGAACGCTTCATTCTCTTGCAATTAGCCATGTGTTGGGACGAGGCCCATAGAAAATGTGATGGAACGCAAGGCCCGTTGAAAGTCGTAAAATTCGCTGTGCGTGATAAAATCTTTTATCTTTGACCACACGTGTGTAAAAAATAAACTGAGACAATTACATTGAAATAGAACATTTTATGAGGGCTCTTTTAATGTTGAAATTTTAGTGCGAGATCTTACGATAAAGTGCGTTGTATTTTACAAATGGAAATTGCCATTAAAAAAACAATAAAAATGAAAAAATGCATTAATCTCGTTGTCAAAACGAGGCATGAAACACAGCCTTTGTGCTTAAAGTAATCTCCGTTCCGGGTAAACGACAAAAATTCATTGATTAGCTATTTAATGTCTTTTTTAAAGTTTATTTCCTCCTGTTAGTCATGTTTGCCTTTCAGGGATTTTACGGATTACAAATTAATGAGGTTACAGTCGATCACTCCCACATAATTGTCCCTTGAGGTAAGGGCAATCATTAACAAAATACAAGACAAATTTTGAACCCAATTAAAGAAGAAAAAGTTTATTTCAACTATAACGATGAACGGAATAAATTTTACTATAACATTAAATATTTTAATTCAATATAGTGATTAATTTTATGGTGTCTGAATCGATCTTTAGGATATCTGGATTTAATTCCGTGAAGGAAATTGTACGAACGGCCTAAATTAAATGATTTTTCAAGGAAATCATTTAGAGAAAAATATTTTGAATTTTAATTTGATCTTCAATTTCTTTTAAGGGGAATTCATAATGTAATTGATGTTTAGGAATAAACCAGAAGACATTAGGAATAAACTAGAGGGCATTCTTATGCATTTACTTTGCAGAATCTGAAGTTTATTACTTAGTGTCTTATAAAGCAATCAAGGTGAAAAAAAAAATCAATCGAAGGTCTCGAAATGAGGTATGAACCACGGCGCTAATGCTTAAAGTTATCTCCGTTCTGGGCAAGCGACGAATATTCATCCATGAGTTATTTAATGCCATGATAGGGAAGTTAACTTGAATCCATAGTAATTCGCATTTACTTTTCACAGTTAATTGTTTAAAAGATTTCGCCATTCAACGTGTTTACACTGGCATTTGAAGACTGTGATGTGCAATAAACACATTTGAAATGAAATTTGATGAAGTGTTATTCTCAAACTATTGTGCGAATGACATGATTCGACAGTCACCTGTTTAAATAACAATATATTAATAACATTGGTATTGAGAGTACTATTTGCATGTATCTACGTCTTCAGTTATCTCCATTTCTCATTCAATGACTCATCTCCTTTTAAGCCTACTTCTGTTTTGATCTTCGATGTATTTTCATATTACTAAAACGTTCTGCAGAAGAAACTAGTTTCTTTTTGCTGAAGTAAAACTTGTAAATACTTGACATATCGACTTATTTTACAGTACATTGTCCTAAAATGTGTGTCCGAATGTTTGAACACAATGTTACTTCACCCAAAGGAACTTTTTTCAATGGTTTAGTACTGTGTAGAATTTCCATTTGTTTACCCAACATATCCTAATTATGTTAGGATTGTGGTAATCCATACCACAATCCTAAAATAATTTGAAGGTTAGATTACGTTTAAAAAGTTAAGTGGAAAGTTAAGTTAAAATGTAAAACAAAACATTAAGAAAACAACAGTTTGGCAAATTCATTAAGTTACCAAAACGAGAGCTCTCTTGGATAAACAAAAACTTGCAAACTTTAAATCTGGATTCGTATTCTCTATACTTATATTCAACACTAGGAGAAAGGTTAGATTAGAAATTTCTCTTCAAAAGACACGCATTATCGTAATGAAGTCTAACAACTTTCGAACAAGACAAGAACAGTATGCTCATAAACATTTTTACTTTATTTTAATAAGTAAACAAACCTGTGCAGAGTTACATATTTATACATGATCAGTAGGACAAATTCTTTCAGGTACAAAACATTAATACGATCCAAGAAAGCCAGTTGGAGGCCAGTTCAGGTACAAAACTTTAATACGATCCAAGAAACAGCATGGATGATTATTTAAAAATATATAATTTAGAAATTCTCTATTTCGACATTTCTCGCCAAGAACAATTACTTTCCTTCGCTGCTTTCGTGTGAGTTCAAGTACATTCACTGCCAGTGGTGTATTAGAACTCCTTTGGAAGTTGTTAAGTCTACTCTCAGTACCAACTATAGTTTATTCTATTTATTATGGCTTAATATGCAGAGCCGAGCAGAGAAAAAATATTAGAAATGTCCGCAATCTCGAAAAACGAAAACTTCTATGTGAGAGCTAGACTTTGAAAATAGGACGCCTCATTTAATGAAGATATTAGATAACAATTCAATGAATCTGGATTTGCCGTTCCTTTTTAAGAGAAGACACTTAATTCAATAAAATAATTGCAAAGTATAATGGGATTATGTGGGATATTAACAGAGCATTATGTTACTGCTATTCTAATGTCGGGAAAGCTCGGTGGTGCTAAATTGATTACCACCATAAAATATGGCATAACAGAACCTATCACCAATATAAACATAATAATGTGTGTTTGTGAGTGTGCGTCTGTGATTTCAAAATATCACTGCCGTTTTGTAATCGAATATGCCTATTTAAATGAAATAAAAAGTAATTCGATTGTTGTTACGATTTTTGTCTGTTTATCCGGGGTAATCTCTGGAACGGCTGAACCGATTTCGATGCGGTTTTCATTGAAAGACAAAATGATTTGTCGGGTATTACATTTTTATTCCGAACCAGTAATGTAATAGTACACGTGAGTTTCAGAATGAGAGAAAAAATACTATGTGCATGATATTTTGTAAAACTACCTCATCTCAATTTCCTACCCCTTAAAAGTAAAAATAAGTGGGCACTCTTTCAGTTTTTCGCAAACATCCCGACAACTTTGAAAAAAAATCACCAAAGTGAAGTCCATAAAATCTCCCTAAAAATTTTTTTGATTCATCCATCAAAAGCTTTTTGATTCATTCAGAAAACGCATTTACGCTTTGAATAATTAAATGTCAAAATGTCAACTTGAAATTAGCCGGGAGTATGCAATAATGCATATGACTGTTCACAGTTACCTACAGTAACGATGATGTTGGCAACGATAGTCGTAGCAAATGCGGCAGTTCAGTGCGGGGCGTGCCAGATGCAAAGCAGGGCGGGGCTGGGCAGTGAGGGGCTGGGTAGGTGGGAAGTGGCAGGGTGGGGTCCGGCGAGACGGGGAAGAGACTTGACAGTGGCATGGACACGACAGTGGCAGGGTAAGGTGGGAGTATTGTGGGAATACACTGTACATATAATTTATTATTTTTCCTATCTAGTAGAGAATTGTAATTAATGAACATCCGGCAGTGCAGGATTTTGAGCTTGCGTTGAGAAAACAGTTTTGCACATGGAAATGTGCACATCAATGCAGTTATCTTAAAAACATATTAAAAATTGCCTGATATCCATTTGTATGCGTGTCGATGTTAAATGTAATAGTAAGAAATAAACTCTTTTTGGAGTTTAATGCTTTCGTGTCAGATTCTTCAAACGAGCGATACACGTCATCATTTCATCCCTTGGTGCAAATTTCCCTTTAACATTTTTATATTTATTTTTAGCGTGAATACATTACAGGGTGATAGCGTAAATATACAATTACTCACTGTATACATTTGGAGTTGGAAATGGTTTTCTTTTTCAAAATTTATTTAAAACACAATATACACAAAAAGTTGTAATAAAACATTTAATTCCTACTTAAGGGATTCCACAATTCACAAGTTGGTCTACGAACAAATATTTGTACTTGTTTTCGGAAAGAATAAAATAGATAAAACGTTTTAATTTAAAAACTATTTTAAAATTGTTTAATTATAGCCTACTCAAAGTAACTGAAATTTGGAAAGGAAAACGGAATAACAACACAATGTTTCGTATGAGCCTCCTTGTATTTCATTGCTTAGAAATAAAAACCATCACCAACGCAGGTTCAACACACCTGCGTTAATCTATTCGAACGTTCGGAAACCCCCGTGATAAAAACATGACTGGCTGTCGTGAGCATGTATGAAATACGGCATACTAGGAAATGAATAGAAACGAGTGTGCCCGCGCCAACACAGTCGACGCATGCGTATCGTTTCCATGGCGACGCACTTAACATGTATCTGCGCCACCCGGAAATCGCTGGCGTGACGTGGCAGCGTCACGGAAGCGTCGCGGCGCTCCACGGAGCGAGGGCGTCGGCGTCGGCGTCGGCGTCGGCGTCGCGCGGTTGTCGACAGTCGCCCAGGCGTCCTGGGGCGTTGCCTATGGCGCACGGCGCGGCGCGGCGCACTGTGTTTCACACTGTAATTTTTAAAAGGGGTAAGGTATTCAGAGGTGCGGTAAATTGTTAGTTCTTATCGTAGTACAATAATACATGAAATAGGTTTTTTTTTTAATTTTATTTCTTCTTGTTCGGCATTTCTGCCTTTCAAGGGCGTTTACATACGATTACATAACGTTGTAGGGTGAACCATCCTCAGGTCTGTCAATATTCTTTCTGTAGAAGTTTGTTAGAAAAAAAAGAGTTGGTGTTGTGTGTGCGAGGGTGTAAGAGAGAGAGAGAGAGTAACAGTTTATATTTTCAGTTACTTAGGGAGGTTTGAAAATGTCTTTAGGGTAGCGTGAATGAATTCTCCGTGGTTGGCTGTAATTTTTACCTAAATGGTAAGTTGCTGTAGCTGGGGATTCTGGTAGTAATTCATAAAAGTTTTTTTGAAATTTTGATTATGTAGTCTTGAAAAGATTCTATTTTCAGTTCTCTATGCAGTTGGTCGTTACTTATAAACCATGGAGCTTTGGTTTTTTTTCTGTTATGTTTTTCTAAAAGTGTATTAAATTAACCTTAGCCGTACCAAGATATTCGAAATTGCTCCTTTCATTATCACTGTTGGGGTGGGGCATCTAGAGTCCACCGCTTAAATTTCAATTCTACTGAAGTATTAGGCAATTTTCCTAAATTAGCAAATTGAATGTTCATTCATATACATATTTTTTCATTTAAACGAAAACGTTTAATTCTATAAAAACTTTGTTTTTTTAAGTTTGAAACAAAATCTTTTCGTAAGAAGATTTGGATTTAATACTAATAACAAAATCTAGTACATGTTTATGTTAAATACAGATCAATATATCTTCATAACATAGTATAAAACAGTTGAATACATTTCTATCTTCTTTGAAATATGTTTCCAAAATTTATTCTGAGTTACCGACTAAATAGTTTCGAAGTTTCATAACCACACAATAAGCCAAGTAAGCTGTAAGAACTCAAATTCTAACATAAACTTACGAAAAAGTTCATCAAATTTTGAACAAAAAGCCTATCATAAACAATGTCAATGATTTTCAGCTTCCTAAGAAAAATGTAATTTATAAAAAAATTGTTGGTGAATCCCTGAACCTTACCCCACCTCACTTCACCCCACATTGTCGCATATGGTGAAGGTGGGGTCAATGAAAAAGTTATAAGCAGACTTATATTTATGGTTTACGCAAATGTAAGCGAAATTTCTATTTATAATATACATTGAAATACCGTGACGCTATTTCAGTCGATATCGATAAACTGTGTCCAACTATTTGTACCGTATGTTTGGAATTGTGTTTATCGTGACTCATAAATTGATCTCATTTCAGTGTTTCACTTTTCAAATTGTCTATTATTCTGTGTGTTTTAGTAAAAAAATAGGTCCTAAGGAAGTGGCTGGGTAAAATACTGAGTCAACTTGGGCTACGAGCAGAACGTGCAGAAGGTGTAACGACGGTGCATGACGCAACAAATCTAAAAAATTGTCGCATTGCAGAAGAATATGTTTTGCCTAATCGAACAGTTTATTTCAGGCCAAAAATAGCATATTACTCTGTATTCCGGCTGTCGGGTGAACGAACTTCTTGATAGTTTTACTGACAAAAATTGATGATTTTGAAAACGTTTCTTCAGTCAACTTAAAGCTGAGCTTTAACCATGTTCGTAGTATAGAAATGGTTACGTAATACTGCAAAACATGAAAGTCGAGATTTGTTATGAAAATATAGTTTTTCGAGGTCTTTTACACTGAAAGATGGTTTCAAATAAGAAAGTGTACCTTCCTCTAGTCGAGCGAAAGATGTAAAGAAGAAATTTGAAGCCATTTTTGAGAAAATTTCTTATATGTCCTACGGACTTTATATTTGGTACCCGAAAAATTAAAATATCCGTTTCAAATTCGTGGGTGTCGAGATCGGCCAAATCGAATGGAGGATATTTATTTTGGAGAAATTCCTGTGTGCTCTTTGACGCTATTGGTGTTAACAAAGAGACTATTACAGACACTAAAAGACTACAGACACTAAAAAAGAATTACCTCTCTTATATCAGAGATCCTTAAAATGTGAATTGCCATAAAAATCTTTACGCTGATTTTCCAGCATCGCACATGTTTCTTTTTTTGACATATACGAGAAAATAGAAAGAAGACAATAAAATATACATTATTGTTTTTGTGAAAGCAATGAATTGTAAATAGTACGATTTTGAACGATTCACATATAAATTCCACCCAATTGCGCATTACCTGGGGATCGACTTGTGACCAAGGCTTGTGCTAACCGAATTCGGGATGTGATATCAATAGGGAGTTCTTGCACCCTCGAACGTTAAGTACTATCGATCTTCTGCTCATGCGCAGTGTAAGTTTTGCATCACTAGTGTATCTACACTTGCGCAGAAGATCGATAGTGCTTCATGTTCGAGAGTGCAAAAACTCTCGGATGTCTATGTTTTCAAAACATCGATGAATTTCAAATCGATTTTTTGAAGTCGATGTTTCTTAACATCGATGTTTTGTTTTTGATATTTTACATGGTCAATACTTTTTAAATGAAAAGTCCATCAAAATTTCTAATAATTTTTGAATGTCCATAAATTGAATATTCTTCGGCGCAAAGTACCCAAGGGTGAAAAAATAAATAAAATCGAGTTTTCTAATAAAAAAGCCTCTATAATTTTTAAATTATCGAATCAGATATTTCAAATTTTGTTAATAGTTTTGATGTTTTTTTTACTCTGTTTTGTGAGTTAATTTTCAATTAAAAATAATAAACGCAACCACTTTAAAATGAAATTCCCTCTCTCCCCGTCGCGTAAACTCAGTGGTTACTAAAACCAATTTTTAAAACAATAATAGCATCAACGTCTAATAACATCAATGGTTTCGGGACAACGTTATAGGGAGTTTTTGCACCCTCGAACGTTGAGTACTATCGATCTTCTGCTCATGCGCAGTGCAAGTTTCGCATCACTTTAGTGCATCTGAGCATGAGCAGAAGATCGATAGTGCTTCACGTTCGAGGGTGAAAAAAAACTCTCTTATAAAACATGGATGTTTTAATTTTGGGCCTCGGTGTTTAGAAACATCGATGTTTTCTTGGCGATGTCGCATCTTTAAACCGAATGCGCAGTTTTCGTATCGTTGCGACCCACTGTATGGCGTGGCGTACAGGGAGAGGAGTGGCGGAAGCGCCGGCGACGGAGGCGGGGGCGGGGCGCGGCGGGGAGGGGCGGGAGCGGGGAGGCCATGCGCCATAAACCGCGCGCCTATGGAGACACTGGCTCGCGAGCAACGTCGCATGCTTTTGTTTCCGCGCTTCGCTCTGGCCTTGCGCCGCCGCCGGCGGCAGCCTGCTCGCTGCCAAGAAGGTGGGTTTTCTGACGCGCGGTTACTTCAGCGTGATGCTCAAGCAACCTTTGCACTTTGTTTCCTTCAGGGGCTCATCCAATCGATCATTTCGGGGTGGGACATTGTAGATTTCTGTTAAATAATAAACATATGTTATTATATTATTTGTTGCAGTGTATATACGACACTATACAATATTGTTTTTTTATATAATTACATAATTCCAAACAAATATTTAAATCAATTTTACCAAATATATAGAAGTAACAAGAGTAAACTCTAGACCTTTTAGGGGACCCTGCCCCTCCCTGGATCCGTCACTTGTTTCTTTGTGGCACAGCTAGACATGTTACCCGGGGCAAGATTCAAGAACAACGCTCCTGCTCTCTCCTCTCCACCCTTTCCAATTGTATATATATTCCTTTCATCTTTACACTAAGGACTGGCACCACCCCCAAAAGAAGAACGAAATCCACAAATGTTTAACGGTAGAAATGGCAAAGACTATTATTTAGGCATGGTTATAATAACCTTCTTTACCTTCTAGTTGACAAATTATCTTAACAATTTTAAAAGTTACAATTTCATAGAAAACAAAACAGAGAATGGACTGCACATGTTCCAAACTATTGGAACTTGTTTTCTGTGACTGCAAATGAAACACCTTTACATTTGCCAGGCACGTTAGCTCCGTTATCGCAAGACGCTCTCTAGAAGAATCTCTGTAATGCAAACTTACTAGTTTTTGAAAAATTAATTTCCCTAAAGACAGGCAAGTTTTACGTACGATACGTTAATAGTACGAAAGTCTACCAAGCCCTCTGTAATGTCTTATTCCCATTCATCAAGTTGTACGTATCTGAATACATGGGATACTTGTTAAAAATGTATTATTTCTGCAAGATAAGTTAACATAATATAAATCTATTTTTCTTTTTTGTTAATAAGAATTTTCTTTTATTTTGTCTACTATAATATGTAACTAGGTGTTTTGGGTATCGAAAGATCAGTAGCTAACTTGTCCTTCCTTATAACAGGCCTCATGATCGTGAAGATTGGGAACTACTTGATAATAAAATAGTTCTATGATGTTAAGAATGTTTTCACTTTTGAATTACCAAAATGAATTTCACCAGAACCGCGATTGAACTGTCTTGATTATCCAATTTAGTAGAAAATTGCACCAATTTTTTCATTATTTTTAACACTGCAGTTTCTTATGAATATCATATCCACCGAGAAGACACCATTTTTTAGAAACAAAATCTCATTTTGAATTTTCGAATTCTAAAATTCGCTGACCAAGATTTTTGCACTGATTGAGTGAAATCTTCTCTTACAAAGGAATAAGATTTGTTCTTTAAAGATAGATTCGAAAAGGTAAGCAAAATAATTAATTTTGGGTTTGTCAATTTTGGCGTACTTTCTCTCCATTGGACATCAGTTTAAAAAACATTCTGGTGAGATCCCTTTGATTCTTACGTGAACTTCGAATGTTGGATTCATAAACCACACCATTCCATGTTGGTCCCTTCTGTTGACACTCCACGCCATTACCTCATTATTCTCGACAGCCAATTGCAGAGTGAGTAAGTATTTATTCTTCCAGGACGCGTCAACTACCTAGATCATTAGCCCCATAAATGTAGTGGATGTTATTTCCCGTAAGCGGTGGAGTTCTCACCCCCTCTGTAACGTGAGATCCGACACCGACCTACACGTCGACTTGGGGAGTTTCCCCTCTCAAGACATCTCTGCATGCGGGGCACTACTCCACCCAGGACAAGATCTAAGCTGTCGACTGATTTCCCGTCATGTGTGATATTGTTTTGATTTTTGATACAGAAAAAAATGTCGATTTTCTTCTCAAATTCAAAAAGAATTTTAAGAGCTAATCTTAATCTGCAAAAACGTACAATCAACACTTTACATACTACCACTTTCATAACGTATATCACTGTTCTACAACTTTTCGTGCTACAACCTATCACTGGGTTTGAAACATCATCGCGACACCAAGTTACCAAGATGCGTTCAAACCAACGAAGCTATAAAGTGGACGAAAGGAAGAACTCGTGTATGGGGACGTACGTATTTTCATTTCCTTGCGGTTTGATGCTAGCAATTATGATAACGCGAAAGAGTCGCATTCACTGGGCTGACAGATGTTATCTTGCAATAAAAATGTAATTACTGGCAACGAGATATTACTCGGCGCCCAGTCACTTCTTCGATGGGGGAAGTACACATTTTCAGTGATGGAATTTTTCTTGTAGGTTTTCTTTAATACGTTCAATCATTTATTTTGATGCACTGTCTGACGAATGTAATCAGTATGGTTCCCATGGAGAATGTTTGGATATCATTGACCCCGATTAAAGTTTTCTCACGCAGAAGCGTTCTATCATCATTCTGACAAAGTTCATAAACACATTCTAGTGTGGTAGCTATGTACATTCGTCATAGAGTCGTGACTCCAACAATCTAATTAGCTTGTTTTTTTGATAAATATCGTAGTTCATGAGCGTGTGTTCATTGCTCATTGTTCATATTCTTCAATGTAATAGATTTCTATATATCATAATATTTGCAGCCAGGGATATTTATGTTAAAATAGTGTTTATGGAAGTTGAATATCCATTTAACATTCTTCGTCAGACATTTAATAGTGAAACGTTTTCAGTACCTACATCTCCTATATTTGCGAGGTGCTCGAATTTATATGATATTGAATAAAATCATTCTTTTGGTATACTCATTTTCAGTCAAATATTTATATTTTTATTTCCTATCCCATTCATTCAAAACCCAGAAAAAATCTAAATGTATGATACTCGTTATCAAAAAATATGTCATGGACAAGAAAGAAAATATAAACGTTAATCTCCCTCGGCATTTCATCCAAATGTCTGAGGTAGTTACAATGATGTTGCAGCAAAAATGCTTTTCCAGAAAATGACGTGCACACTGCTGAAGAACGATAAATAAAATACCCTCGAATAACACTATACAGTATTTTGAATGTTTTATCAATAAGTACTCCCCAATACTGTAATATATAAGGTGTCCGCGGAGGAAACGTCGATAAATTCGAAAATAAACTCTTAAGACAATTTGAAGCACATTTTGTCTAATAAGCTACTTGGATAATTTGAATGGATGAGCTGCAATAAGCACTCAAAAGTTGGTTTAAAAAACTGCTTTCTAGGCAAAAATTTGCATTGCAGAAGCATAGAAACCTTTCAGAAAAATTTATTTTTTAATTATTTACAAAAGAAATGAATTACTAATTTTCGTTGTTGTGCAGTAGTCAAGATGTTGAGCGTTTTTAGCTGACCATAAAATTTCTTCAGTGCGTGTTGGAGGGAGTATTTTCTTCCCACGTTGAGTATAGTTGTGAAAATACAGTTATATATTTGTTGAGTATTCTAAACATCCTAAGCTGTTGGGTTTATAGGTTCTCGGATGCCCCGGTGCACAAAGTCGAAATAGGGCCTCTATCAGAAATAAACGTGAAATTAAGAGTTTTAAATATGAATATAAAAATATGAATAATGAAAGTGGAGAAAATAAGCGTGGAGTGCAGTTTGTTTTATTCTTTGCTGATATTCATCTGCGGGGGTCTTTATTAAGGGCTTCTATTTCCGGGGATAGGTGCTGTCCACTGGTTGTACCAGCCTAGCTACGCCCCTGATTCTAAGAATGAACGATGGGTACGAGAGAAGAGGAGTGATTTTGTAATTTATTATAGTTTTGTTGCTTTATGTCAGAAAACAATTAATTATCAAGTTTAATATTTTTTTTGTAAACAAGGGTTCTTTATTATACCTGTCAATCGCCGGTTCACATTCGGCTCTAGTCCTCCAATGATCTCCTTCATCATCATTGGCCGGGTCAATTTGACCCCCTTTATTTTTCATCGACCCCAAGGGGACCGTCAACCACCTCACTGGGAACCCCTGTTGCGTGCAACAGCAGAGTGGGACACACGTTTTCCAAATCAGGAGCTGGTTTTGACTTCAAGACAGTTTTACGGTATTGTTCTTCCCATAGTATCACCCCGGCTATTCGCAAATCACTGTTTATCTCTCTGCATAATATTTCTTTCCTTCTTTTTAAATAATCTTCACTTATAATATTTTCTAACTTCTCTTTACTTATAATCTTTTCTTACTTTTTAAAATACTTAGTAGTTTTCCAAGACGTTCACTTCACGTTTCTATTGAAAGGACCTTTTTTATTCTTGCTTTAAATGAAAGATAATTATTGGTATGTACGTCAAGTTATTTTGTGTTCTTTCGCAAGAATTTACATGGCAATACATGTCCTTGCCCATCGATAGTCGGTTGCGTCATGCGATGGGAGCTGTCACTAACCTAACTTTTAAGGAAGTTACAACTTTTAAGAAATTTGATTACGTCGAGCAAGCCTGTGTTTCGCAAGAGGTCACTAAAACGAAGTCCAAAGAGAGGATCGAATCGAATCAATACCAATAATACTCAGAAAATAAAACCTTTCATTTTTGGTTCATTACTAATGAAATTTGAAAATCCTACTTCTCTGTATTTTCCACGTGAAAGCGAATTCAGTTTGTGTTGTTTAAATGTGTTTACCTTTATATAACACACCTGGAGACATTTTTTAAAAATGTTTCTCATTCATAATTGATTTCGCGCTCAGTAATATTCCTTCTAGTATTTTTTTTTTTTTTTTTTTTTTTTTTTTTTTGCAGAGATGCAAAAATTCAACGATCGTAGATATTAGAACTTAGGTCTCACTTCTTTATACATCAGAACTCGCAGCGTGAACGTGTGTCTGGTCACTCCAATGTATCTTTCTGACAGTCACAACCGTCAAATCTTGACGCGTTCCCACTAGCATTACATAAATTCAAAGTAGAAAATGTAAAAAAGAATATATTAAACACATATTTAAATTGATGTTGGAATATGTTCTTAATACAACATATGCACTCAATTTCCTACTATTAATTGACCTACTGTACGTAATATCTACTTCATGTCCAGGTTAGATAGCTCTTGTTTACGTTTACTCATAAATAGCACCTTCTACATTTTTAAAATAGATTTCATCTTAAAAAATCGAAAACATTCAAGTGTAATAGGTTATTATCACTTATCTTACCTAATGGAAAAGAATCGACTTCCTATCCCGAAGAACGGAAACCATGCGCAAATAGGCGTATATTGAGACCTAATATCGCACTTATTTAATGATATAAAATATTATCACTCATAAATTTACCTGCTCTCTGCCTAACTATTTCTCTTCTTAATTTCTACTGAAAGTTTGTATATTGGAAAGGCATTTTATTTGCCCTGAGAAAATTTATAATAAAAGTCAATAGAGCCTGCCCGACGGAGATTCAGAGTGTGAATTACTTGGACGGGTTCTCGGAAATACGAAACGTACTCTAAAATTTAAATTATCTCCTTAAATAATAACATTGATCTCTTTTTCATGAAAGTTCGTAATTATTCAACATACACAGTTGCTACATTTCTCAGTCCTCTTGCCCGACGAAACAAATTCCATCTCCGTAGTTCCATCTCGATCGCATAACACCCGGGCCTCCATCTTGCATCTCTGCTCCATGTACTACAAAGTTCCGAAACTCATATTAAATTTCATATCTTGTCCCCAAACGCTGTCTATTAATATAACCAGTTATTCGCAACTGATAGACTAATTCACTCCACTGATAGACTAATTCAGTCCCCACTAATTCCTTTTCATCATTTTCAATCATAATTTAGCAACTTCGCGCAACCACGCCCTAACACGTCCGTTGTTCTGAGCTTTCACATCGTTCTTCCCCATTCACCGCTAACACGTTCGCCTTCAACTATCTACTTTCCTGCTCAGAAGATTCACAAAAGTCTTCCCGCTTTCTACGTAGCTGTATTCACTTGTCCTCTCGTCTTTGCATTTCCATTGGCATTTTATGTAGCGTCGCTAATACATTTTTACTATACAGTTATTGCAAATATTATTTCACAATTTTACTTCTTCCTACTCGGAAATCACTTAATATGGGTCCCAACTTTTCTAAAAAAAAACATCTATTTCATTGTTTTATTACACTCGTAATTGCCTCTACACGTCTTGTTAGTAATTTTACTGACCACAACTAACTTCTGTTCCATCCGGATTTTTTTTGCCATTCCCTTTTGTCATTTTCGTTTTAAAACATAATGATTTTACTTATTTTACTGCTTGATTGAGATGCGTAATAAATGACTGACCACAATATACAGGATGAGTCTCGTAACTTTAGCACCCCCTGCAGTTTTTTAACAGTTGAAGTTATTGCAATGCAGTTTTCGCAGACGTTCATGAGGGAATGGGACTAATTGATGTATGTACTCGTTTCAATTATATCTCTTGTATTTACGAAATATTGAGATAACTTTGTTTTTTAAATGGAACTATACATATTTTTAGCCTATTATGACGAGCGTAAAAAGACGAAGCCAATGATATACATATTGTAATATGTTAGGCGTGCAACGTTTTGAGAAATTTTGATTTTTTTTGTGCCCTGCATTCCTTTGGGCAAACGCGCGATAGAAGGGGGAGCGCTGTGTGACCTTGTGTGGCTGTTACATTCAAAATATCCGTTAAACACATGTCGCAAAAAAATCAGAATTATACTTACCTAACATATGACAATATGTTTATCATTGGATTCGTCTCTTTACGCAGGTCATAGAATAAAAGATATGTCTCGTTCCATTTGAAAAAATCAAAGTTACCTCAATATTTTATAAAATATAAGTGATAAAATAGACATAAATTCATGTATCAATTAGCCCCATTCCCTCATGCACTTCCGTGAAAGCTGTATTACAATAACTTCAACCTTTCAAAAGCTGCAGAAGGTGCTGAAGTCACGTGACTCAGCTGTATATAAATAATAATTCTTAAAGCGTTCGTTTCCGTATATCTAAGTTGACCAGAAGGCTTCGGCCATTGCGATTTACTTAAAAATACCTTGAGTCCGTGCAACACCTAATTTGAAATGTACCTGTACGCCGACACATAGAGGGCCCTTGACGCTTCGCTCCACATTTTCCAGTTGGTAACGAGATTCTGTACTTCGACGTTCAGCCTTTGCAACGCACATTTTACAACGCATTTCATGCCAAAATACTGTTTTACCGAATAGTATTTTAGCATCAAATGTTTTAATGATCGAAATTGAAATGAACACTTATTTAATCTACGTGATGTACTAGCTTCATGCTTTTTCCCCTTTTGCTCTTTCGCTCTCGTGGCTGCTTCTTCTCTCGAGTCCGTAAAAGGATACTTCCCTTTCTCACTAACATTTAGTAATAATATTATTAATTGGTATCTCCCAAATAAGCCCACAAAATATTTAGAACTAACTTTCGATACTTAAACTAGAAACATCACATTCACAATAAAGTAATGCACCGTAAAAACAAATTAGTTTAACTAAAATCATTAATCAATAGAAACAGTCGTTTACCACCAACCACAGTATTCACAATGTGACAAACAATAGTTGTACCTCTCCTACTGCAACCTTATCCAATACAGATGACTGCAGCGAAAACTAATCTAAATAAAATTCAAATAATTTAATATCAATTCCTAAGGATAATAATAAAAGCACCACAGTTCGTATCAAAAACGTAGTTTCAAGAAGAATTTAGTTTCGACCACAGCATATGCCTATCCACCATTTTTCACCGTTACATGCAAAAATACAAAACATTTGGTAAATGTAACCGGATTCAAACTAGTAACCGGATAAACCCCAACTACACCACACGAATACAAACTAAGTACGCCTAATCATATATGTAATATATTCTTCGAAATGAACCGAAGTGACCACTTGGTTTCCAAGCCGCAAAGCTAGTTGTAAGTTCAATTTTAGATTTAGTTAATAAGTCGACAAATGTGTGTAGAGTTCTGTAATAACCGATACTTATTATCAAAATGAAAAATAAACTAAAAATGTTAAAAAAACACAAGACCGATTTAAAAAATCACACTCATTCTTTCGTTTTATGTTCCCTGTCACCCTCCACGAGCCATGATTTTTTCTTTTCTTTTCTTTTTTCTTTCTTTTCTTTTTTCTTTCTTTTCTTTTTTCTTTCTTTTCTTTTTTCTTTCTTTTCTTTTTTCTTTCTTTTCTTTTTTCTTTCTTTTCTTTTTTCTTTCTTTTCTTTTTTCTTTCTTTTCTTTTTTCTTTTTCTTTTCTTTTTTCTTTCTTTTCTTTTTTCTTTTTCTTTTCTTTTTTCTTTCTTTTCTTTTTTCTTTCTTTTCTTTTTTCTTTTTTTCTTTTTTTCTTTCTTTTCTTTTCATCTTTTTCTTTCTTTTTCTTTTTTCTTTCTTTTCATCTTTTTCTTTCTTTTCTTTTCATCCTTTTCTTTCTTTTCTTTTTTCTTTCTTTCTTGTGGCCTCTGCGCAAACACATGGCGCGCGTTTTACGGGGTGAGCCCCTGCAGTTTCTGCGAGTAAACATCAGCAGGAGGCGGCGTGGCTGGCGCTCGAGGCTGCCTGCGGAGCCGTGCGGCGCGCGCGGAGGCGGTCGACGGTCGACGGCGCGCGACGCCTTCTGCGCACGCGATGCGCGTCCTCTTTTTTTCTTGCGAGAGGACGCCGCCAGACTTCACGCTCTGCCCCAGAGAGTATATAACAGAGACGGCACTCAATGTATATTGGAGAGCTCTTATTTGACATGGTGGGGGGAACCGACAGAGAGAGTGGGGGACGCCGCCATTCGCGGGCCCCAATAGCGTTGAAGCTTTAAAAATATGCCGGGAATACGAATCAGCCAATCACGACGACCCACTCAAAACGAGTAGCGAAGACGACCCCGGTGTCAAGAGAGTACAGCTCTGTTTCACTTCCAATATTATTTATATTGACTTTTGAATTTATTTATAAGTACATATGATTTGCAGATGAATTAAGAACAAAATAAATGTTACACTATTTAGGAATTTGAAGGCAGGGAAAGAAATCTAGGATAAACATGCAAAATAAACGAAAGTGATTTCACATTTTAACATTTATTTTCAAATTAAACATGGAATAATACAAAGACATAATACAAAGGCACAAAACACATACATCCAAAAATTGTGAAATATCACTAATTCAACTTTCTGTTGGCTCCCTACATACATATTTAAACCCTGACAATCTATTCAAAAAGAAATTTTAAAAAGCAGCAAAAACATAGCATAATTCATTGGCATACAGTGATGACAATTAAAAAACACACAGATATATGGATATTGCAATAAGCCTAAAGTGAGTTGCAATGTGAAAAGTATAAAGTGCACCGTTACCAAACAGTAAGAGTTAAACATAGGAAAATACAATTGAGTGATCGACTTGAACTTTTCTAGTCATAACATACAAACATAGATAAGTAAGATCCTATCAATTAATCTCAAAACCCTTTGGCCCAAGATTCAAAGCACTGAAATGAATCAACATACTAAGATTTGTAAATACAAAACGTGTAAATTGAATTCATATACTGTCAATACATTGATATGTAGTAAATATATACTTCTGTATTTGCCCACTTGTTACAGTGCAAGCTCTTATTCATGCTCAGATTTATATGGAATGATATACATAATATTAACATAAATATGTACTAATACTGTTCAACTATGACTTACAATACACACCAAAGTTTTTAGTAAAATAATGTCTTAATCGAATGCTTCTCTTGCATAACTAGGATGGACAAATACTGTAGCTAGCCAGTAAACAAATTTTATACATTTGTGTGGCTGAAAACAAGTTCTTTAATCTTTTTCACACAATTGACCATTTACAAAATCTGCGAGTTACCGAGCATTGTTTCAAACATTCCAATGTGGATCAGTGCCTTTTGTTTTAATATTGCTTAGTTCTGGTAAAAACCCCATCCAACATGAGAGGGAAAACTGGAGACAAACTTTAATAATATTTTGTGGAGTGAATTCTGTAAGTTCTATAAATTAGATTAACCATGTACATTTGAACTAAATGTCTTTCTAATCTTTCATGAATAATTTTAAAAGAATATGTAATACATTGCAAATAAAATGTAAACAGGGCTGGGCAGTATTTAAATACATAAAATCGGTGTATTTAAAAAAGAAATACTTAAAATACTTCAAAAATACATGAAGATAATGAGGATAGTTTCTTTTTGTTTGATTTGGCTAGTGAATGGACCTCATTAAAAATAAATAAATAAAAGATTCTTTCAGCTGTAGAACTTGAGTTCTCTTCATTTTTAAATGACAAATCTAAATTATTAAACGTGATGGACAATTATCAAACAATAATACAAAGTTTATTCTGTATAACACTAGTTTATGTTCATCAGCGCCATTCAACAACTGTTTTCCTGTGCAGGCATTCACAAAGTAAGGGATTGCTTATGCTAATTTGTAATGTAAATGAAACAGGACCAATGACTTAAGCTCACTATAACTGAGAATTCACTGTATCAGAGTTCACTATCAACAGTAGGCTAATTACTAGAGGGTGGATTTGAACGAAATGTAATTCCTTATCTTTTCACTTTAGACCAGTACCTTTTAGTATAGATATTCATTTTATGTTATAACTTGAACTGGGAAGCTTATGCAAGCTTTTAGCACTGAAATATGCATACAAATATGCCACAAAAATGTTTGGTCATAAAAAGATATTTAACAAGATTACATATTTTTGCCACCCAGAGACAGGGAATATGCAAATTAAAAACAAAGTATCTACTCATTGTACTAACATATTTGAAGCAACAGGAAAGTTCATGCTTTGTATTAATACAAATTTTTTACTTGGAAATTTATGGTTTTGTGTTATTTTAGCGAAGAAGTCGAACAATATGAAAAAACATTCATTTATATGCCAAAAAGCTCTGAAAACACAAGGTATGCAGTATATGCAAATAATTTCTTATTTTATTTCCAATATTTTGCCATGAAACACACATTTTACAATTTCAGGGAAATATGACCATTGACAAAAAACTTGCAATTGCATTAACTTCCCAGCTCTTGTTATAACAAAAGGAAATGACCCCATTTTTATATGCCCTTTTTTGCATTTTTCATCGATTTTGACTACCAAGTCACTTTTTACTTCTTTCTGTCATCTTTAAAGTATGTTTTGCTAATTTCATTGAATTTAATACAATTTTAATGGTACTTGCTTCAAGTAATGTTTACAAGATGCAACAAATGTTTTTCACAGAATTTCTGAGCAGCTTATTCAATTTTTGTGCTCAGAAATTGTAATGTCATCCATTACAAGAATGTAATCACCATTGTTTGGTGGATTTCACAATAACTGAAGACAGCCTGGTCCAGTCCAAACCCAAAGTTTGCAAGCTCTGTTCACTTGAATGAAAGGAAAAGACTAGAGACAAAAAAATAATGTTAAATTAAAATGTGCTCGTAACATCCTAAAAGCAAATGTGCAATAACTGTAAACAGTGAATACTTTACCTCTCTCCTCTGGTACACTCTGCAAGAATGCCCTGAGCATCCTGTCAGGTACCTCAGAACATACATCAGAAAAGAGAGTTGGTACTGCGTTACACAGCACTCTCCTAGAGGCACTAATCATGTGTGGTGTAAAATGATCTACGCACACATATCGACCACTAGTTACAGTGCGCCATGAACAGGAAGCCATCAGGACGCCAATTGCCTTCAGCTACTTTATACACCTGAAGTTATATTAAAAAAATTATCAATAATATTATCATCTTCTATTTATTCCACAAAAAAATATAGTGATGGTAATAATTTTCACATTTTTATGAATGTATTTCTATCGTACTACTACTACTACTAATAATAATAATAATGATAAAAGCATGAACAATATAATTTAATTTTATAAAAATGTAAGATTAACATATCGAGCACATGTGTTAAACACAATTACCTTCCAAACATCGTTGGGGAAAGCAAACAGATTTGGCCTTGCAGCAATTTGGCAACCAACACTGCTTCTGTCGTGGCATTTTGCAGGGAAGAAAAGGGTATCCTCTCCGATCCTCTCAATTGCCTTCAGCCCCTTAATACACCTGAAGTTATATTTAAAAAATTATCAATAATATCGTCTTCTATTTATTCCACATAAAATATAGTGATGGTAATAGAAATACATTCATAAAAATGTGAAAATTATCGTACTAATAATATTAATAATAATAATTATAAAAGCATGAACAATATAATATTATAAAAATATAAGATTAACATATCGAGCACGTGTTAAACACAATTACCTTTGAACATCGCTGGGAAAAGCAAACAGATTTGGCATCGCCTCTGTCGTGGCATTTTGCAGGGAAGAAACAAAGGGTATCCTCTCCGATCCTCTCAACAAAGGTATCCACAAAAGGGCATTCGTTTTGCACAGCCACTCTCGGCCACTCTTCGTGAAACGGTTCACCACGATCATAAATTTCAAAACATAGAAACAGGAAGTTACGTTCTCTTCGGTAGTTGTCAGAAATGGTCGCTAGAGGGTACTGTTGATCCCAGTAGTCGTACGTAATTTCCGGGCCCGGATATGGCGGACCCAGTCAGGCGTCCCCGGGCGTCCCCACCAGCGTTTATACGAGAAAGTGGTGGGAGGTGTGAAGGTTTCCCTACCCCGTGACGGCCCCCTGCTCTGCCCGCCGTGTTTGCCGTGTTGCAATTGGCTTGCACGCCCAAGCAAAATGCTCGGCGTTCTTGGCTGATGATTTCAAAGAGTATAATTCTACGTGTTGGTTGATATCCGTCACTACCAGATGAAATCAAATGAAGGTAGCTTAAGCACAGAAATGAATATTTTTCCAATTTATGAATAGTTAAATAGCACAGCGTAGTTTTCATATTATAACAATAACAATTATTATTATTGTTATTATTATTATTATTTTTATTTTGTATGTGGCACATACTTTTCAAAGTTGCCTATTTCAAAGTATTTTTACACTTTTTTTATTACAGTGCAAAGTCGTGGTGAACTAAAGAGCTATGGAATGTATTAATTTAGTTCTTATGGTTTATTAATGAATTATCTCAAATGTTGTCTCACGCTTAAGATAAAAATCTAAAGAACTACGTGAATTCAAGTTGCTCATGTTTCCAAAAATAAAATATAAGAATGATTCTTACTCACGGCCGTAAACTTCTGAGCGTTATCTCACTTTTAAATTATTCAAACACAAATATAGAACATTTTAAAAATCCACATTATTAGCCACAGACAAAAATCATTAATTAATAAAGTGAAAATGCTCATTAGAAATAGAAATACTGGAACAAAAACTTTTGGCTAAAAATGTGATGGTTGATATGCTCTTTTTAGCGAGAAATAGTTCTTATATTTTCTTCTTAGGGAGTCGTCAGGAATTTGCAATGTGGTGTAAGCACAAAATACCGGAACAAAAAATCTTTCTAATCATAATAATACTGTTTTTGACATAATCGACTACAATATTTATTGAATTTTCGTAAATGTGATAATGGATGTCATACTGATTTGTAGAGAAGAGATTATTATTTCCTGAGAACGTGACCACAATAAAGAATTCTATTTGTAAAATCGAGAAAATCGGGCTTTTGAACTGGCATATAATTATTTCACTGAAATAAAAACACTGGTTAATATTTGTTGAACATATAATACTGTGTAACATCTATTGTAAATCACTATTAATCGTAGAATAAAGGGAAGTTTCGGGGATTTCATTGGGTTACTATTTGATAATCCTGATGGATATACAAGTTCCATTCAAGAGTACGAGTAAATGATAAAACTTCGATAATAATTCCTTTTGCCTCCTACTGTGATCGTGGTAGGGGTCATTGAGAGGGGTGAATGATAATGCCAGACGACGTGTAATAGTCGAGATGATGTTCAGATAAGAGTCGAGGCGGTATTAGAAGCCAACCACGCCGCAAATGGTGAAGGTGTCCTCGAATGAAAAGTTTTGGCTCAGCGAAGCGTCTCCTACAGACCGGGAGCCAGCAAGAAAATCAAAGTATTATAAAAGTTCAAAGCTAAAACGTTTTGAGAAGTTAGCCAGTGTTATGAGGAACAAGGAAACGCAAGTATGGCGGTCTGTAGGTGTTGGCTGCGCTGCGCAATTGTTTAAATAAGTCGAAAACAAACTATGCCATTGGGGAATGAGCACAAAGCTAAGTAGAAAATTATTTTTCATCGCCGATTATGACCACGTCATACCTTTGCGGGGTCTCTAAATTTCCCAATGGCTTAGTATTTTTTGGTATATTTAAAAAATTGCGCAGTGCAACGCCGATACCTACAGGCCGCCATACTTGCGTTTCCTTGTTCCTCATCATAATGGGTAACTGGTCAAAAAATTTTTGCTTTGAGCTTATCATACGTCTATTTTCTTGCTGGCTCCCGTTCTCCCACTCCAAACTCCTGCTTTACAGAGGCATGCGTAATAAACATAGTGTTTTTAGAAAAAGCCGCATAGTATAGTGTTTTCAGGAAAAGCTACCGCTTTACAGAGGCATGCGTAATAAATATATTGTTTTCAGAAAAAGCTACATAGCATACATGGCATAGTTGAGATAGAGTTGCATGAATACCGATAAATTGGTCACTTCGGATATCATTCGTCTAATTCGCGACTTAGCCTCACAGGCTGCTGACTTAAGTAAGGTGATCGTCCAAGTGTGAGACACCATGTGTGTTCGAGAGAAGTAATTTCGCATAAAATGCGTTTCAAATTATGCGGTGCACAGTCTCAAGGTTATTTTGAATGAAACGAGGGTTATTTTGAATAAAACGAGAAGATTGAAGGCCAGTGCCTCGTCGTTTTGACTCGGTAATGCGAAGCGAATCGGGAGTCAACGAGTGTATAAAGTGAGGTTAAGGTACGTTAGGTTAGGTGAGGTTACGTGATATCGACAGAAATTTATGACTGCCACATGAACTCGAAATTACACACCTTGTCTCTCACTATCCTTAAGAAAACCAAGTAGCCTCAGACCATGTTAAAGATACCTTTGGTATCCTTAGATACACAGGAACTTGGAATTAAATCCAAAAGCAATGAATCAGTTTTGATTTTGACTGAAAAATGCAAATATTTGAGAGTTGTTATTCCCCTAATCTCATTCTGCGCGTACATACTTAATTCTCATACTCAGTGCGTCATTGTTTAGCCGGCATTGCTGAAGTCATTCGCAGCAAGGCTCCAAGAAAGAAGCCATCCGCAATTAAATATTTTCTCTACGACTACATTTTTCCACGTTATCGGATGCAGTGATGATGATTTCACAAGACGTGCGAGAATATTATTCTCGCACGGCTGTCGACCAATCACATTCGTCTTAGTTCATTATACCACGACAGAGGGTTCTAGCAGTCGCCTACAGAGGTGCTGCGTGCTGTGCCGCGGCTGGTCGCAACTATGATAAGACAGGTGAGCCACGAAACAGTATGCGAGTTGGTGTTGATGTTAAGGCGCCCATTCAATATTTTTAAAACATCAATTTCAAAGTCGTAGAGAAAGTATAGTCTTCTACTCGCGTAGAATGGCTATTATTCACTCGTTGAAATTCCAACACTCGCTCCTATGTCGGTCGTGTCGTAAACATCAACTCGTGAATAATAGCTATCATTCTACGCTCGTTTACGAATATACTATTCTATTCCTGTGTTGCGTTATGGTACAGCGTTTTCTTTTATTCTTGGTATGTAAAGAACTGTTGTAAAACTATACTATGATATTGCAGTGTTCGCGACGACTGTTTTCGTTAAAATGGAAATTTAATTTATCGCAATGTTACACGAGAGTATTTTATTTACTGCTCTTGAGCTGTGGGCGTGCTACTTGGAAAACAATTCCGTGTGCTTTTGTTCAATAGTATATTTTCTGTCTCAGACCACCAGTACATATCTGCTTTTTCACCACCGTAACATACCTCACATACACCGGCCACCTCATTATAAGCTAATGGGCTCTTCCCCCGAAATTCGTTGCGAAACTGTGTCTGCTTCAACTTTATCCAGACATTTTGGATAATGTGGTCATTAATAGGTAAAACAGAGAATTAGCCAGATTCGGACATTAGCCGTATCATACAGAATATATTGCGTTGTTTTATCACTGTTAGGATCTTGACGTGTAGCCAACATAAAAATGAGACTTCTTAAATAGATTCTGTGACTGACGTGCAAGTGAGCGCTATTCAACATGACTTTGTTATTTACGGATATGCATTTTCTTGGACATTCTAGAAATGTAGTATCTACATTAAAATTGAAACAAAGATTAGCTGCGACGATGCAACTACCTAGTCCGGTGGAGGGAGCAAATTCATCTCCCACGCTTCCCCCTTCGCGGCGCCGATGCTTCATAGATTGATTGTTCAGTGATTCAGAGCGTGTCAACTAAGGTCTTCAGTCCCTTAAGTGTAGTGCATGCTTTGGAAGTGGAAGTGGAAGTGATCTTCCCCCGCTGAATGGTGATATCCGGCACCGATCGGTTTGCGGAGTTTTCCACAGTCAGGTTTCTTCCACCAGTCTCCAGACTGGTCTCCAGAATTATGTGGGGTAGTGGATGTGTGTGTAAGTAAAGGGTCAGTACATGACAAGAAAGAGGAAGAAACAATCGCGTGCGGTCCGTGGCCCGTTTGTTAGAGTACTGCTCCGGTATTCGCCTGGCGTTGATCGGAGAAACCACGGAAAACTAGCAATCAAAGCAGCCGGCCGCTAGAATTCTCTTCCAGACAGCGACAGAATTCGGTCGAAAGATGTCTGGCTGGTGTCGAAAATCCTGCCACTGTCGGGACTTGAAAGCGAGGACCCCCTGGTCAGAGGGATTGCAGTGATACCGATGGTTCTTAGAAATACATTATCTGGTCGATGCGAGCTCCCGTGCCTCTGAGGAACTTCTTCCAGGAAGTTGAGACTGCTGTCGTTGCGTGCCAACCCTGCCCGCGTTCCTCATCAGAGCAAGATTGTTGATTCTCTCTGTGAGTGGCATGTTTACAGCCGTAAAACGCAATTTCTTCCACATCCGTGGGCAATGTCCTCTGACTAACAATAGTATATGCATCTAATGAGAGGTTGCGTGAATGAAGGTGTATGGGCCTGCACTTGATAATGGGTAGGAGGGAGATAAGCGCTTTGTTTCAAATCAACAGGCGTAGTCGGTACGCTTCAATAGCTAGTAGGTATTATGTTCAGATTAAAACAACCGATACAAGGCTTGGGTTCATCGTCGGTGAATGGGAAGTGCCTTTTACGTTGGAGCAGTTTTCATTCAGGGCAAAGAAACAGAAGGAAGATGTGTTATGTAAAAACAGAGGAAGTAAATATGCGAAAGAGTAACACCTTTAGTCTTTGTAAATACGAGCTCCTACATTAAATTATTTTCCTACTCTTTCGATGTAAAATTATGATTTTATTTAATGATTCTCTCAGAGAAAAAATCGAATAGCCAAATCTGCTAAATTATGAGAAATAATACAAAAATGTAATGCGATGTTATTCATTTTCGTAGTAATATATAATTATTTATTTGAAAGAACTTTTCTTTTAATGAAACCGACAAATGTAGTTAATTTTAAAGACGTTCATTTCCAAGAAAATATTTCGGTTATTGGTTTTTTTTACCTCTGCTCGGTCCCCAAATTGTTAACAATATTTTTACTGACTTTCTAAAACTGCTTTTCAATCTGTTTGGGGTGACCTCTACATTCTGCAATTAGATCACATCCCCGCCATTCTAGGGCAAATGTATTGAAGGGAATTTCTAGATCGCTTTAATAATTCTAACTCAATTATTTGAATTGAAACAGCGTTTTATACTTCTTTATTATCGCAAAAGGGAATCTTAATTTGCTGTTAGGACACAAATTAATCAAAGATGCAATGCTGGGCCTCACTACAAATGATTCTCTGTGCATTGACGCTAAAATTTCGAGTTGAATTTTTGGGTTCTATTAAATACGCTTAAAGAGAGTACTGACATGGTTTTTCTTTTAGAAGTTCTTAATTATTGGTTTCAACTGCAATATGCACACTTCAGAACATTTCCATCATCCAGCCCTTCTCCACATTTTCATTTCATTTAAATGATAGTAGAAAACAAAATATTACATATATCCATTGCTGAAAATAGCACCGAACACTTAGTAGTTTCTGTAGTAAGTTGTGAATACTCAGGGAAATAGTTTAACTAAAATTATGAAACGTTCATTTTTTGGTCTTTGCTTGAGAATCAAATTCGAGATCGATAACTTACGTCTGAAGAGAATCAGAAAGTGTACACACTTCAATTGTTAAGGAACCACGTACCAGCTGAAATTGTCGGGCATATGCCGAAATATCCGGTCTTACTTCGGTTTTCAGGGATACCAAACGTTCGGAAATAACTCGCTTTTCAAATTTAATGGAAGCGTTAAAACGTGAGGACGAAATGGTTTGTTGTGATCCATAACGGTTCTGAATTTTTTGGTTTTTTAATGTATGTTTTTGGGGTTCATCTCTCTCCTGAAATCCTCCCAAGCCTGTCTCCGTCGTTGAGAAATGATCTTCGATCGATCAGGATGTGCTTACAAAGGTACTCGTACAGGGTGGGCCAAGGGTACCGACACTACAGAAAGTTTTGAAAGGAGACTTGCGTACATTTTATTTCCTTAAATATGCACAATCTCAGATTTTCCCCTATTTTAACCCGACATTTGGGGAATTGTTATCAATTTGGAGAAGAATATTTCGAAGCCTTCTGGCAACTCTGAGAGTGGTTCAACATAAAATTAATCAATTACATTGCTTAATTGTAACATTGAAGTTCCAATACATTTTTTCTTTTAGAATTTTTATTTACTAATTAGAAATACATTTTGCATGCAAAATACAAATTTTAATGAAAAATTGGACCCAGAAACGTACAGAGGTGGCCAAATTATTATGGCAAATCTGCTTTATACCTAATTATTTATTTAAAACTTAGATAAATGCTTTACAATGGAAGTTTACAATTGTTTTAATATTTAGTTCGCATTCCTTTAGCTTGTGTTAACGTATCTACTCTTTTAGGTATATTTATTGTAGTTTTGTACATCTATTTTGAATATCTGCGTCATGTAAACATTTGTCTCAGCAATTCAATCAATCCATCCCTTTTCGTTAATCACTGATAGAACACTTATATTTTCAATATTCAAAAAATTATATAATAGATAGTGAATGTGGAACTGCGAAAACATTCCCGATTTTCAAAAGTCAGCAATTTGAAGTCATGGTAGCCAACCTATAAAATTGGACATTTTCTACAAATGCTCAAACTTACCCCCAGAACACTCTACATTCACCTTGGAACAATTTGATCTGACCAGATATGCATATTAAACACAGAATTTCAAAACATATGTTGATGCTGCAGTTTTACCATTATAATTTGGCCACCTCTATTTTCTCGCCCATCCTTGTTTTTTAATGTTTACGTCCATGTTCAGAAGTCGATCAAGAGGAAAGAACTCGTAGCAGAAAACAAAACAAAAACTCGAGGCATCACATACTTTCACATTGAGGTTAGCGGAAAGTACAGACGCTGAACGTGATTTGCGGTCGCCCACTCTGCCGCCGCTTGTTCGAGAACGCAACGCTGCAGTCGCTAGGCGTATGTTGCTCATTTGTCACAAAGGACTGGTCATGAGGCGATCGCCGGGTCAAGGCTTTGACCCAGTCTTCGCCGTCGAGTCGCGCGGCAGACGACTGCGAAGGGAATCACGTGCTTTGTTCCCGCCTCATCCACGCAATTCAGTAAGAACCATCTTGCGACAAGTGCGATGATGGCGTAATCCATTGCTAAATTTATCCTTGTGTATTTGGATTATTTGTTCGTCAGCGGCCAGGGCATGCAATGGCGGTTAAAATGAAAGAAAACACCAAAATAATGAAAAATACAAAACTTTACTTTTAATTATTACAGATAAGGTAGCAATTGCGCACACAGGCCGATGTGACCCAAAGAGGAGGTGAAGGTAGGGCTGCACCTATTCGTCGCCGTTGGCACAAGGAGGAGGTTGTGTGGCGAGTACAGCTTTTATTTATTATATATTTGACTAATTTCGTGTCATATTTTTCTAAGAAAATAATCGAAGAGTAGCATAGTAAAATTAAATCTCTGCGTATATTGAAATAAACTGGAATGTAAAGAATCGCAGGCTAAATAGCGCAGACGGTAACTGGTTTCTTGACACCTCGCTACCAGCCAGGTTCACCACGGCGCATTCAAATACATAAATGTTGAACTTCAGATGTCTAAACATGTTACATAAGAACATAGGGCGAGTAGTATGTAATATGTTTAGAAAGGAATCGACTGCAAACATCCTTATATAGTAACCGGCGTGCATCGTCCGTCCGCCCTTCTCTCACTGTCGGAGGCCTTCTGCTCCTCCAATCGAGACAAGAGTTACTCAAACCGGGAGAGGTGACTCAGGGCATCAACTGACGTCACTGCAGTCCCTCTGACTGGGAGGTCCTACTAGGTTCGAGTCCCGATGGCAGCAGGATTTTCGACACTAGCTTGTCATTCAGTCGCTCTTGAGGAGAATTCTAGCGGCCGACTACTCAGATCGGTAGTTCTCCGCAGTTTCTCCGATCAACACCAGACGGACGTCGGAACAGTACCCTAACAAACGGGCCATGGACTGCGCGCGATCTCTTCTTCCTCTTCCTCGCCCTATCCACACTCCTTACACACACACTTACACTAACATGCACTGCTCTGCCACACATGAAGGGAGACCGGTCGGGGGCTTAGAGTTTGTCCCGGCTGGGGCGGTGCCCCGTTGGTGGGAGATAACAGGTTGGGAAAACCTCCTCTACTCGACGATACGTCGGTGCCGGATATCACCATTCAGCGGAGGAAGATGATTGACACCTCCCGATGAAAATACATGCACTAAACTTATGGGACCAATGACCTCTGTAGTTGACGCACCCGGAATCAGTAACAATGAATCAGTGTCTTTCAACGCGTTTCTGTCTCCTGGTAGGGAACTGATCATTGTTTGTGAGTCCATCCAGAAAATTCTAGGAAATTTCTCTAAAAAAGTTTCATTTTAAATAATGAAAACACGTTTTGGTGATTTACGGCACCTACAGAGGTGATCAATGGCTCATTCGATTCCTCTCGATGAGCCAAATCTATGGACACAATTCTTACCCAGTTACGTTTAGGATATTCAGCAAAATCTCTAGAAAAATACGTGGTTTGATGGTTTTTGATGCACCCATGACACATGGCCGCGAGGCAGGGACGTCGCCGGTAGGTCTGAGCCCGTTCACGGGCTGTCGCACAAAGAACATACATACAATGCACCCACGAGTACATCGGAGAAACGCTGTGAATTACTGTATTCTCTTTCCGACATTGATTTGAATCGCGACGACTAGATTCATCAGATTTACAATAATTAAATCTAATTTTGTAATGTTACAAAAATTTAAGGAAGTATTTTTAATTAATACTTCCTCATGTCACTTTTTGCGCACAAAAAATGAGGAGCCGGGCAACTGCAATATGTTTAAAATTTAAGTGGACTTGCAAAGCACAAATTAAACTTTTAAACAAGACAACACCCCACAAAGGCAAAGCTAGAGGTACATACTACTTAAGAAAACAATATCAGGAAATATATTACGAAAAGTTCTGGTGAAAGGAAAGTCGGTCTTGTGTATTAGATTTACCTTACGACATCTTCAAAACGAGTCATTCGCCGTCATCGTTGGAGCGGAGTCAATAAGATAGTAAATCAAATATGAAGAGAACAAGCCTGAGTCAGTGCGCCAGATAACTCGATTCGGACCCAATTAGCGCGTCGTTTCCACGAATTCGCTGCGACTGTCCTCGCGCAGTGCGACAGTAGGTCGTGGCTTTGCCTCCTCCGAAGCCCTCGAGCGCGCGCAAGTTTTCCGCGGCTCGGACGGGTGGGTAGCGGCGCCGCCGCGGCGCGGCGCGGCGCGGGCGGGTGAGAGGAGGGGGCGAGGGGGAGGGGGCGTCGAGGCAAAACAAGATGGCCGCGGCCCCGCCTTGCGCAACGCGCGCGGCGTGCCCCGCGGGGTCACGCGCTCCGGGCGCCGCGCGAGGCCAGCCGCGCACCCGCGACGAGGGGGAGACGCGGAGTGACTGAGGGAGAAGAGAGAGGGATGAGAAGACAAAAAGGGACAGGAGGAAGTTAAGGATGTGGGGAGGGTGAATAGAGAGGGTGGGAGAAAAAAGAGAGGGGATAGGACGGGAGGAGAGAGGGAAGAGGGAGGGATGAGGAGAGAGGGCGATGTGAGTGGAGAGAGATCGATGAGAGGGGAGAGAGAGCGCCGAGAGGGGAGAGAGAGTGATGAGAGGGGAGAGAGAACGATGAGAGGGGAGAGAACGCGATGAGAGGGGGAGAGCGATGAGAGGGGGAGAGCGATGAGAGGGGAGAGAGAGCGATGAGGGGGGAGGGAGCGATGAGAGGGGAGAGAGAGCGATGAGAAGGGAGAGAGAGTGATGAGAGGGGAGAGAGAGCGATGAGAGGGGAGAGAGAGCGATGAGAGGGGAGAGAGAGCGATGAGAGGGGAGAGAGAGCGATGAGGGGGGAGGGAGCGATGTGAGTGGAGAGAGATCGATGAGAGGGGAGAGAGAGCGCCGAGAGGGGAGAGAGAGTGATGAGAGGGGAGAGAGAACGATGAGAGGGGAGAGAACGCGATGAGAGGGGGAGAGCGATGAGAGGGGGAGAGCGATGAGAGGGGAGAGAGAGCGATGAGGGGGGAGGGAGCGATGAGAGGGGAGAGAGAGCGATGAGAAGGGAGAGAGAGCGATGAGAAGGGAGAGAGAGCGATGAGAGGGGAGAGAGAGTGATGAGAGGGGAGAGAGAGCGATGAGAAGGGAGAGAGAGCGATGAGAGGGGAGAGAGAGCGATGAGAGGGGAGAGAGAGCGATGAGAGGGGAGAGAGAGCGATGAGAGGGGAGAGAGAGCGATGAGAGGGGAGAGAGCGATGAGAGGGGAGAGAGAGCGATGAGGGGGGAGGGAGCGATGTGAGTGGAGAGAGATCGATGAGAGGGGAGAGAGAGCGCCGAGAGGGGAGAGAGAGTGATGAGAGGGGAGAGAGAACGATGAGAGGGGAGAGAACGCGATGAGAGGGGGAGAGCGATGAGAGGGGAGAGAGCGCGATGAGGGAGGAGAGAGCGCGATGAGAGGGGAGAGAGAACGATGAGAGGGGAGAGAGAGCGATGAGGGGGGAGGGAGCGATGAGAGGGGAGAGAGAGCGATGAGAGGGGAGAGAGCGATGAGAGGGGAGATGGGAGAGATACTGAGAAAGAAGGGGCAGGGAGGGAGGAGGAGGGGAGAAGGAGGGAGGAGAAAGAGAGAGAGATGGGAGAAAGAGGGGAAAAAGTTGAAGGAAGAGAGAGGGGAGAGAGACGGAAGTTGAAAGAATGAGCAGATAAATTTTGGTCGATCTGTTTGTTTTGTCACTTATGTTCTAGTATTACATAAATTATTATTAGAGGGTTTGATCAAATTAACTGCCTTTTTGTAATCTGGTATCCATTTAGATGGTACGCAAACCAATTCAATTGTCTCTACGATGTTAGTTTCTGTCGATACGTCCGTGCAGCCCTCTGTCGTCACATAAGAAACAGATTGCATGAACGTGCATTGATCTGGGAATAACTTTTGAGAGCTGTCCGATTCCTCACTGTACTCCTCCAACGAAATATTCCCGATATTAGTGATTTTTAGAGGCACTTCCAGTCTGTTTTGGCAACTGAAATTTTGCATATGATCCACATATTACTCTCACTGATAAAAAACGGGTTTCGACATGTCATGACATAACAGATTCCTTATAATTTTAAGGGAAAATTGAAGTATCGAAACGCAGATACAATATTTGTGCAATAATGGGCGAATTTTATTTCTTCAAGACATCCTAAACAAAACATTTAATCACGTTTTTCATTCCTGATTGCCAGATCGTCTATTTAGCCGAGATCGCAAAAGCTTCGTTTCTGTGCTTATTTCCCGAAATCAGGTTGTTGGTTGTTTTTTTTTTTCCCCTCAACTACTTTAATTTTAGAGTAATCATGAACATGTTATATATTGGTAAACCTTTGATGAGAAGTTTTCATATTTGTTCTGGATTGGGATATTTGAAAGGATGCTGCGTTCATTTTGGTGAGACTGAGCTTAAGGATGTGATCCTAATAAATAAATAAAGATTCGAAACGTTCCGATTGCTAATACACAATTATAAATATACTTGAAAGAGTAGTATGTTAACACATTACTTGTTTCTATTGAATACGAGTCTGCATTTTTACCGTCATTTTTGTGACAACGAAAAATGAAATAAATGAAATACATTTTGAATGCTAAGCTCAATAGGAATAAAAATAAATATTTGTTGTAATCATTTCAAAAATACATATTCTCGATTAACCTTATCGTTGAAAAACAGAATGGTCGTTAGTCGGAAAGGAAGACACTTGACAATATCCATCGCTTTATTACAATCATCTCAAAATTCGTCATTTTCTGAAGCTAAAACCTTAGAATCGTTTTCCATGCATTAATTATCGAAAGTATCAGCCGTAATATGTACGTACTCAGAAGGCGATATCCAAAAATGCCCATTTAATAACACAAAGCTCCCCCCCAAAAAAATGTGTGAGACTTAAAAACTTAACACATGTTTCTCTATGTACTTCGACGCTCTGAATCCGAATCTGAAGCCATAATTGCGCTATCACCGTCCTTTTTTTAAATCGCGAAAAAACACCATGAAATTTTATTTTTTTTTTGTTTTCGAAGGTTGTCGTCAGACCCAAAGACTTGACACATGTTTTTCTATGTATGTCGACGCGCTGAATTCGAATATGAAGCCAGAATGCCTCCTCCACCCTCCAGTTTTTTTAAATTGCGAAAACTCACCGCGATTTTTTTTTTGTTTTGTTTTCTGGGCTTGCTGTCAGACCCGAAGACTGGAATCGCGAAAACCCACTGTGAAATAGTAGATTGTAAATTTCACTGTGCTTTCTTTTTCGATTTAAAAAATCCTGAAGGGTTGTGGCGTAATTGTGGCTTAAGTTTCGGATTAAAACATGTGTCAAGTCTTTGGGTCTGGTAACTTTTTTTCTTTTTGTGCCTGTGAAATTTATATAAAGGCAGAAATTATAAATTAGCCATTTTCTCTACTCTAATGAAGATTGTTGAATATTACAAATCCCTTGTACGCGAGGTAAACGGTTATTTCAAAAAGACTTCACAATAATTAATAGCTGAATATAACATATTTTGTTTTAATCTTTTCGGAAAATAGTCTCTCTCATTATTTTATCTTACATCAAAACACATCCTTGAATTGATTTTCATGGAACAATGGTATCAATGTATGTATGTGTGTGTATGTGTGAAATAACGTGGTTCGTCAATACTACGACTGAAACAATGTTATCTTTGACAACATGAACTAGGCGACCAACAGCAACGATAACGTACTTGTATAATTTCAATAAGATCTACAACAAACGATATCCCGAAGGTCATCAGTGTAGCTAACCTTTTTAACAAATTAAGGTGACAATTGTAAATGTAATCCACATATAATTGTCCTTTACAACATTCCATGCAGTAGTTTCACACCAAGTGTGTATCACGTGTGATGGAATAAAAGGAAAACCAGTTTAGCCAAAACTCTGTGTTGTCTCAACTCAACGAGACATTCATGGGGTCAGGGTCTTTGTGATAAGTTATCCATGAAACAGCCTTTTATATTTTCTGGATATCACAGTGGTAAACATACACCATTTGGTCAACGTTTTCATTGTAAATTCAATTAACTATTGATCCGTTCGAATTAAAAATTCAGTTTTAATAAAATAACTAACAACAGACATCGCCCGCGTAGGAAATGAGTTTTTTTAAATGCAGAATGTATTAAACGTAACCAGCAAAATACCTGGATCAAGGACGAGTACTTGTGTTCTAGAGGGCCACACTTCCAACCGGATGTGGCTCAGAGCATCAACTGACGTCACTACGTGCCTCTGACCGGGGGTTCCTGGGTTCGCGTCCCGATGATGACAGGATTTTCGATACTAGCTTGGTCTATTTCAGCCGCTGTCTGGAGGAGAATTCTAGAGGCCGGATGCTCTGATCAGTGTTTCCGTGTTTTCTTCGATCAACACCAGACGAATGCCGAAGCAGTACCCTAACAAAAGGGCTCAGGGACCGCGTGCGATCTTTCCTTCCTTGTCCTTTCCTCATCCCTTACACACACACACACACACACACACACACACACACACACACACACTTACATGCATTATACTACCACATACGTCAGGAGTTTAGAGCTCGTCTAGTCTGGACAGATTTCGCGCGGGTGGGAGATACCCGGTTGGGAAAACTCCGTAAGCAGACATGTAGGTCGATGCTTGATCTCTCTTTCCAGCGTGGTAACGCGATAAAATCAAGCACTACACTTACGAGATTAATGACCTTAGTTGACACGCCTGGAATATCCAATCAATCAATCCGCTGTTCCGATCGATCATTTCTACTGTTTCCTCCGCTGAAGTCTTGGTGGATTCCTGAGCCTGTAATAAACTGGTCAAAGACCGCGGTCGATACACTCTTCATCCAGCCTTCATTTGCGTTCTAATAACCGGATGGATCCTCTAACACAACTGGGTTTTCAATCAAACTAATAACAGATCCACCGATTCCAGGACCGAGCGACATGTCAATTCCCCCGTAGAGTGGGGAAATTATTAAGCGTCGGCGATTCTGGATGCAACGTCCAGAACGAGTTACACGAGGCACTACAGAGTAGTTTCCGGTTATCACACTGCAGGCACAAAAGAGGGGTAATCGGAGCAATAACAAACATAACGAAGTAATTCATGTGCACTTTAAACTAATATAAAATACTAGTTGGGCCCATAAAAACATTCCGTACTTTGTATATCTATTTCAAACGTGAATCCAAGCGGACTTCAAGTTCAGTCTGGCATGATGGGGTTTGTTAGAAAACACAGTTCTGGCAGATAGGGTGCGAGTACTTGAATAACTGGTTTCTTGGAGAAACAAAAATGTAATACTGATCTTGCAACATTTTTTTGTACACCCACACTCACACTTTGAATTATTATTGTCATATTCCATAGCTTCATACTGGGACCCAACTTCAAACGTTTCTGACAATCCCTGCTACAGAGTGGGGATATCCATAAAATGTAGTAGAACGACTAAAACGGTCTTCTTTTGTAGATGCCAAATCCTCGTTCTAAGAGCCCAGGATGAAACGTTTCCAGTTATGCACGGCTGCAACGTATGTTGCCGCTAAAGTTTGTTGCACGTTGCATATATTTCTCCTGTTTTCCTTCCATCATTACCTGGGAACTTTATTTTTTCCATTTTAATTTTTTAATGCACATTTGAAGTTTAATTCCCTAATTAGCAAACTTTTGAAAATGCTATGGCTATGGTTTCTTATAAATGGTATAAAACCATCAAATTTCCATAGCGTGTTATGTATGGAGAGAATATTTGTATTTTATTAATAAATAGCGATTACTGTTTTTAAAAAAGGTGTATGCGATTTTTTAAGTAATAGACAGAAACGAGTTAGCTCAAGAGCAGATCAGCAACCCAATTTCAGAATACCCTTTCACTCCAGCATTGTTCGACACTCACAAGGGAATGGTGAGAGACAGCATGTCTAAATATGTCCTGATTTTTTTAAAACTAAAGTACATGTGATGGAAATTACAATAAATAAAGTTCAGCTGCTCGGAGCATAAAGTTTCGAGAACTTGCTCAGGAGCGTGTTCAAAAACTATATGAAGCACTGTGTTGTATGTGGGAATTGCATTGGTAAACTATTGTTCCATGTACCTTGAATAGAGGTCACGTTCTTACACAAACGTTCGGATCTGAAGGTCAGCCTACACGTTTCATTTGTTATGATCAATAAAATCAAACTTACGTGACATTCACATGTCGTTTCTTGCTTTTGTCTGGAAAGCAAATAACGTTTTGGAGCGAAAATCATGCCACATATGAGGCATGAGAATTTGCACATACAAGGGGAATGTTCCCTTTTATAGAGAAGTTAGGACAGTTTAATTGGCACGGTACGCAGTATAGGACGCCACAGTTGGACAGTATAGAACCGTTAAATCCCCCATCGGCTTGGTGTAAAAATTTAAGAAAATAACTACATTTAGATGGCAAATTGGATTTTAACATTAATACAAGCCTACTTATTCTCCGTTTGGAGTTTTCTATGAAATCCATAAAACACTAAGGGTTTTCGTTTAGACAGATGTTTGAAATTTTGTACTGAACCAAATTTCGTAATTCTTTTCTTTAAATGAAAGGTGGTGAGCAATGTGTCTTGGCACTAGCCCTCCGTAACCTGTTTAAAACCTACATATCAACGCTAAATTTTAATACTATCTTAAAATTAATAGAATGAACGCATATCTACCTTCATTTGTACATTACGTCATTTTGTTGTGCGAGATGCAATCTTATCTCTAGAGAGTACTCAACGTTTCGGCACCTAGTGCGGGCAAGTGTAGAGTGAAGTTAGGGAAGCTAAGATAGTGAGTTTTATTTTTTAGTTCGAACATTGAGTGTTTTTAAATAGTTTATTGAGTTGTACGTAAACACAATGTCCAACAATCATATTACATGTACTCCTTTACAAAAAAACTATTAGTGATTATAATTAGTTATGATACAGTAGGTATATAAGTTAAGGTGGTATTTCCTATTATAGACCACTACAACATTTATGCACAGATATTGGAAAATGAAAATCATTCCAATTATATTTTCAGAAACATGTTCAGTGCTTACAATGAATAAAGATTGTATTGTTTCAGAATTCGTAAAATCCCCTAATTTCATTAGTCTTAGAAAATAAGTAGGTAATGATTGACATGAAAATTTTTTGGGCTTTCGATTTTCCATCTGGTGGATATGTAGTACTTTTCTCTTGAAAGTTTTTTAGAGCTCTTCACGTGTGCGACATAATGTCAAGGATTCAGTCAGTATTCGTATATAATATAAATGAACTTATATCCTTCTTAAACAAAGGTGACGGTATACAACAGTGGTGTCAAGGTCTTTTAAAGGTGGCAGTGGCATGCGTCGTGGCACCGTAGCATGCCAGGAGCTTCTCTGCGCAATCAGCGTCGGGAAATGACACTATTTTCGTCGTTTTACAATAGGGATAACGAACTCTGGTGGCGGGGTAATGAACTGCGTGGAGGGGCGATTTCGTCGTGGCACGAGTGCCGCGGACACCCGCTCGTGGCATCGACCTTGACAACACTGGTATACCAGTTCAATCATGCGCCACTGTTTCCAAAGCGTGGAGCGTAGAAATAATGGAAATCCTAGCGCCGTCGGCGGGCAGCTTGCAACCGGGGAGGCCCCGACCAGACGGAGAGCCAGGGCTGCTCTGCAGAGAGATCGGATTTCTGTGCCAGGCGCTTGCGGGGATCGTACGTCAGCTATTGGGAGCGCATCAGGCCTCGCGAGGGACACCCGCGAAATGAACACGCACAACTGCGTCACATCGGACTTTCTCGCACACGTACTACTTTCTCGTACGCATAGTAAGTTACCACACCACCTTGTAATGTACTCTGCGTAATGTACTCTGCTTGGGAAAGTTTCCGTACACTCATCAAAGACTGTATAAACATGTGTACATTAAGTTAAAACATTAAAACATCACAAAAAGGCGCAAAAATTGAGCTGCGGAACTTATGAAGAGTAAAAAAGACGTTACTTTTGAAATTAGACAGTGACCTTCAGTACTGAAATGAATGCATTGGGATATAGGACAATGAAGCCATATTGTAACATATACGCATAAGTGAGAGGTACGAGTCTGACCTTGACTATGACCGTCGTATGATCGTGAGGGGACACCGAAACAATCTGGAAAATTAACCGCGTACCTTTCCTTCATTTTGAGCGTTCTTTTCATTTTTAACGCAATTAACACACAATGCATCACTCAAGATTTCAAGAAAAAGTTTATTCGAAAATTAAGTCCAAAATCAAGTTTACATGTACTTTGCAACTGCCCATTTTTGAATAGTTTTAAAGATTATACCTATAACACATAACTGGAAGTTCAGTGTTCCTTAGTGTAAAATATTCGTAAATGTTGGGTTTCAAATATAATTATCTGGAGAAATTATTAAACTCTTTTTTATTTATTGAAAATATTATCTTAAATTTGTGCACTCTATGCCCGTACTTTGATATTTAAAAAAATCTTGAACACTCAAGAGTGTGAACATTTTTCGGTTAAGGGGTAAGTTTTTTTTTCTTCAAATCATCAAATGGCATTATTGACGCACCCCCCACCAGTTTGCCGTAGAGGTTAAATGTACCGCAGAGAGGGAATCACTTAATATAGTACATTGAAAGCAATGCCAAGAACGTCATTAATTCATTAACTGCAAATCGTAAGCCACGAAGTATAATCAGAAACTTTATGAAATACCAGGCAAATATCAAAAAGCATTACACGAACCAAGGTTCTACTCTGAAGCTATAAGCTGTGTTCTCTTTATTGGTGTTTCTGATATTTGGTTTCCGGTGTCTTCCTCTGATTTTCCTAAGTCACCGTAAATATATAAAATAAACAAAAATCGTTTTTCTTCCTTTTTGTGAAGAATTCCAAAACGACTTTTCTCAAAGGTTCGCTTTAGCTGTGTAATTGCAACCCCAAGGTTTTAAATGTCTCTGTAAACACTCCATGCATGAAATGAAAATTTGCATTGTTTTGTCGTCTTATATTTAAAGCATGTACTTCCAAATTTCTTTTATTTATCGTGTTTCCTCTGAAAGAAGTAATACTACTAGAAGAACTACATGAACCGAACAAATGGAAATACACAGCAAGAATTTTGTTTTATTTCTCTGGTTGAATAATTTTATCCTAAACATTCGAGGAATCATTTTAGTAAATAATTCATTTTGTTTTTCGGATACAGAAATGACGAAATATGTATTTCTTTATTTTTACACCATTTACCACAGACATCAAATGACATTAATCACCAATGACATCAATTAATTACATTTGACGAAAATTATATCTCGTCTTCTTTCCAAACGGAATGAAAATGCATGGAAATTTATTTTAGCGTTTGTAATTCAAAATTTCCTTTTTGATGCCATCACAATCAATTAAGTTCATTGAAATATTCAATTTCAGCACAACATCAACTTACTATTTACTGCAGCGAGATACATGGGCATTCTTGCTCTCAACGACGACCTCTTTTGTTGCTACCCTATTTAGCGTATGAGTATGTTACCAGAACAATTTCACCAAATGATCGGGGATGATAGTTTTTAAATCATTTAATTTCATTTGTCCGCATTTTATGCAACTCCTCTTATATCAAAATTTTGAATTCCTACGCACACATTTTATTAAACTGTCTACGAATTACTATTATGTTAAAATCACTTGAAAATTAAATAGGACTGTGTTTTTGAAAGGTCCAAAACTCACTACAAACTTTTTGTTTTATAGAGTTGATGCAACGTATACTGCGATTTTTCTAAGAGCGACTCTCAAGGAAACTCAAATCCCATCTTCGCGATGGAATATGTCACGGCATTTCGCGTCTTTCTCAGTCGTTCCGCTAGATTTCGCACGATCGCGACCGTTTGAAGCAGTGCTTGCGATCATGCGACTTCTACCGGCAAGACCGAGAAAAGACGCGAAAAGCCGTGACATATTTCATCGCGAAGATGGGATTTGAGTTTCTTCGAGAGTCGCTCTTAGAAAAAGCGCAGTATACACAGCGTTTAAACTTTATTATGGTTCTGATCTCCTCTTTACTACCCCAAATCTTTCATTCCATACCTCTCCTCGATTTCAATCCAGGATCCCATCCTGGAATAATATTTCGTGGAACTCACCAGAGGGCGATGTCGTTTAGTTCTGGAACCAACATTCATCTCAAGTCAGGGTTAATTCCACCAGATGGCAGCATGTACGTCATGCTTGAGGACCAATCGTATGACCCCCAGCCATTTTTCACGAAAATTCTAGAGAAAACAAATTTTGATATTCAACATCCTGACAATATAATACGTAAATGCGTAATTTCAAACACTTCTTCGTAACAATTATATTTTATTTTATACGCAGAATATGCCTCCTTTTTAGAAAAAATGTCCGCAATTCTAAAATACACAACACAATAATTTTGTTGGAAACAAATGTCACACTTCCATTTCACCAATAGCTTGTATCTAGTAAATAAATTTTTATGTGCATTCCGCGTTTTTCAACATTCGGAAGAAGTAAGTGTATTTTGCATCAAAATGGTAAAATTCATATTTTATATTAAAATTTAACTTTTTGTTTTTGCACATCCCTTTCCTTCTGTCACTTTTCACCATACAGTCGCTAATTGCTTTCACTTCCGTAACTTATTTATAAAGTATTTATCTTTTAAAACATATTTAGAATCATGGGTTTGAAACTGATTATAAATAATGAAAAAGAAGGAAGTAAAAGGACACTTTTAAAACTTTTCATAGATTTTTAGATATAGATTTTTAATGCACAGTATAAAAAATAACACTCAAAACCTCTTAATGCAACACTTTATTCAATGCTTTACTCCAAACACGCCCTTCTAAAACGCCGTGACCTGACCGCCTATTATCTTTATTGCTTTTCACTGAGGTTTCACTACGGCGCACAGTAAGTACACTGTTCAACCGACCTTATCTAATTTTGTTGACGAAATAAATTTTACTCAAGAAACCTCTCCGTTTAAAGTGTTTTACTTTTTCAGTCAGTGAAAGCTCCTACGAAAATAATATACATCTATTCAAGTTGAAATACTTTTCTGTATAAATACGGCATTAAGAAAATTTAATACGAACCGAGTAGATTGATTTAATTAATCAAAGCTATTTAAATGCAATCAATTGTGAAATTTATAAACGAATCAAAATTGAATATTCTACTTCTTCCAGGTGTTCAGTTTAGCAATTTCCCACAGCACGTCACGACTACGCTTCTTTGCAGGGATAGACATATTTATTAGCAAATATTCAACGTTTTCATGTTATCAAGTTCAAGATTAGGACAAAAATTCCCGTGAATTATTACAGTAAATTCAATAAGTTCAAAGAATGTAGTTTAAAAGTTCAAGATTCTTAATCACACCTCGAAGGACTCTTTCCAATATCTTTGTTTTGCCTGAATAAGATACGTACCTTGGAATTATTTGTTTCACTTACTATAACTAGTGAAGTGTAATTTTGCATTTAGGATGAAGAATTAGATGAATGAGTCTATTTTTTATGAAATGTTTTTTATTAAAACGATTGAGAATATAATTTAAAATATTATTAATTCCGCCTACCACTCAATTAGAGACGTTCTATTAGTAGACATTCAAGTCACACAGGTTGTTTGAAGTAAAGAACAATAAAGAAAGTCGAAGGAGTATAATTAGAAGTAGGTAAATTATGAGTAAATGTTTCAATATTTAGAACATATTACAGCATTTAATTACTGACCTCTGTTCTCAACTACACTTTTGTCTGGACGTGAGGTCAATATAAAAGTGGAAAATGGTGATGGGTAATGGGTAATGGGCTAATGAGGTAAGAGTCTCCAATATAGCATATGTTGAAATGCGAACTTATAGTAAGAATAACTGAGGAGCAATACATGAAAATATAATTCTTGAAAAAGTTTAACTTTTTGAACATACATCAATAATATACCGAACAAAATAATAATAAGTTCATTTAAAGTAAAGGAAAAAATATTTATTACCATTTCACAAAATCTTTAACACGCATACTTTCTAAACATATTGTATTTTGTCTTGGAGTCCGTACCTTTTCATCGAATGTACTTTATGATTCCAACTGTAATTGTCTTATTTCCGCGCGAGGCAAGCATTTACAATTGTCGAAGAGCATTTAATTAGCGTCCTTCCCAGAACATGACCATTTTCTCCTTCAACCTCCAATAATTTTGTCAACCCTTTCGTTTAAAACAGTCATGTCACAGTTGAGGGCAAGGTAACTAGTTTTCTAAACTTAGCAGGTAGTGCGTCCAGAGCAACTGGCGCGATTTTTAAAGTAAAGGTTGTACAAAACCCCGAAGTGGCGGTATATTTCTGGATATTTGGCACATTACAGTCTTTTAGAGAAGTCAATTCAAATTTCAATTCAAGTTTTTGCGCCAAATGTAGCTATATTATTCCCATTCCCAATTTTGTTTACTAAAACAAAGAAATGAGCGATTAAAATGCAATAACAGATTTTATTGTCAGATTTTAAATTGTAAATACAAAGTGATATTAAATAAAATTAAACATTTTGAAATGAAAGTATCTTGATTCTGTAATCGTATTTGTTTGAGTGCAATAACTGCAGAACTTCGTACGTTGAGGTTAGGAGTTTTAAAAGGCAAAGATTCTCATCTACCTTAAAGAGCTCTTTAAGGGAGAATTTTTATCTTATAGAGACTTGTTTAATTATAGCACAAAACTGCTATACAACGCTTAACAGAATGATTTAATCTACCACCAGTAGAAGACCTTGACTCCAATGCTTTAGGCGTGGCTGCTACTGTCTCGACGCTTCCGCTTTCTGAACTCGGACGAGCGACGAGCAAGTAGCTCGCGCTGGCGCAGTTTAGATGGCCGGTTTAGAATTTCAGCCCGCGTGGATCCTCCGAAGGGCAGCTATTTGTCCAGGCGGGCGTTGACCAGCAGATCCTCGTGGCGTGGAGCGGGGCAAGGTCAAGATCCCGGCAGGCCGCGTGAACTTGAGCCCGAGGGCGTGCTCGGCGCTGAACGGCCCCCTGGGAACCGGGCGCGTGGGGGCGAACTCGATGCCCCGCCGGCCACAGGGGGCTGCGCCGCGCTCTCCGACGCAGATGCTGCGCGGCGTTCTGCAAGGTGCCGCGCAGCAAGTTCGAGAGGGAGAGTGTCCCTGGGGCGTATTCGCTTTCGCCGCGAACGGGGGCGGGTGTAAAGCATAGGCGTGGAACGGAATCCTTAGATTTTTTTTCTGTGAGATGGGTTCTTCAGTCTAGGCCGCAATGCTACATACCCACGTATCAAATCCAGATATCCCAAAGACCGATTCGATCCAACAGGCCGATTCGAACCAACAGGCCGATTCGAACTAACAGAATTTCACCCAAATTGTCAATTGAATTAAAACTGAAATAACCTTCAACCTCTCTTCATTTAACTCAGCCCAATTTATATTACGTTCTTTCGAGTTTTAAAAATATCTGCTTGTGGATGGCCATTCCCCAAAACCAAACTGGTATTGTACAATTAACCTGCTTGAAGGACAAATTTGTCGAACCAGAAGAAAAAAGAAGATTCAATATATGTTTTGTAATATAAAAATCAATGGAAACATGCATTATGTCAATGTTAAAGGAAGGTGATGATTAGCAAGATTAATAATGCTCCACGAGAGAACAGGGATGGGAATAAAGGAGAGGATATGAAACGGAGCACTGTAAAATCTTTTTTTCGCCTGGATAACATTTCGTTTGTTCTTGTTTCTCAGATGTAATACTTTGCAGAGTTGTTGATCTGTAAAATCGATCTGCTTATAATCATTAATCATGTTCTGATTTCACTTTTGTTTTGAAAATTCGAGTAAAATAAAATATACTTCATTGAAAATATTGCAAATTTACAACATTTGCAAAGAATGAAAACAATATTTGCAAATATATTTATAAAAATATTTATTTAATATCTTGACCTACAATGGTTAGCTGAATTGCGCTCCCATTCGATTGTTATTATAACCTTCATATTGAAACACGTGTTCGTATCGATTGAAAATAACGCTTTACTTAGCTACGATATAAGCGAAATCCAAAAGAAATATTTAACAGAGTACATTTATTTTGGGAAATTTCATCCTGAGCGCACATAGAGTCGCCCTTCAGTCATGAGTAAAAAGTAAAATTTGAAAAAGTTTGAGAACCTTGGCCAACAAATCATTCCAAGAACGACATAGCTAAACAGAACAAGATGGAACAAGATGGAAGAAATACGTATAAAAGCGACTCAAACCGTTAAACATTGAGCCATTAAAATGGTCGCGCAGTTGGCACAAGGCGTAATGACCTCATTTATTGCAGAGGCCTGGGCTCCATCCCCAGCCAATAGGTGCGGAATTAGATTGGTAAAGCGGGTTCTCAGTGGTAATGTAGGTTTTCTCGGAGTTTTCCCCATCTCTCATTGCACTATTTCTCCATCGTTCTCCTCAAAATTTAACCATTACCCAATTTAGTTCACCGTCTACTCTTTAAATCATCACTCATGGACCTCAATGATCTCAGCAATTGAACGTCCCCTGTACCTCATTTCAGTGAAAAATGCCGAAACCTACCTCGATTAATCTCTCATCTCTATTAACGGCCATTATTTGGAGGAACCAATTGGTTTTTCCATTAAATACTGGTAAATATATTATTTTCAGTGATCACCTGGTCTCGCGGTCATCACGTCCTGACGAATTTGCTATTTTCATTCGAATACGAATAAAAAATGGAGACCGGTGGACATTTCTGTTTTTATTCAGTATCTTCCGGCTGTCGGGACGAAACAGATTTCGTAGAACAATGATATCAGACTTGCTTCTCCTATAGGGTGATTACTTTGCGTTTCAGATGAAAATAATAACTGATTTTCATGCATTCCCGACATTTACTCAGGGTCCTAACTACAGTCTTACGTTTAGTAGAAAATGAAGTCCAGAAATGGGCAGTAACAACCAACAGTGGTGTGAAGGACTGCAAATGCCGAATGAAATAATTTTCTCTACGGGTTGCTTCAGTGCGTATGCGCAAAAACTCTTCCGTTATTTTCCGTTATTTTTCAAAATAACAACGTGTGACTGAAAATGTTAAAGACCTTCTTAATAGTAACGAAAATCATTCAATATTTCACATTTATAACAACCAATGGATAGTGTGGAAATACTGAAGAGGAGCTGTTGACATAACTCAATAAAAGTTATCTTCGTCAACCTACATTTTTTAAATTAATATGTGTAAGTTGACAAATATGTCTCCCTTTCTTTCATTCTTAACCGATGGGTACTAACTTGATTGCAAATAGCAAAATTAGGTCTGCTTCCAACATTACTACAACTTCAATTAAGCGGCCACCTGAACAAACGGCAATTTTCCTCGGCAACTGTGAGCGCCCGCTTAAAAGAGGTTTCACAGTAAAATATTAAAATACGTTAAAAAATTGACTCTCACCGTCAAGAAGATTTTCACCCGGGGCCAGCCTCATCCGGGCGAGCTTCACCCGAACCAGCTTCACTCGGCCAGCTTCACCCGAACCAGCTTCACCCGGGCCAGCTTCGCCCCCGGGAGGCGAGGGCCAACGCGAATGCGGACGGACCGTCCTCATCGGTCCTCCTGGGTCCCCGGTTCCGGCGCGGCGCAGCTCGTCGTTCACGGGCAGCGTGGCGTTTATACGGCTCGTCCACGCGACGTCAACGGCGAAGCGGCGGCGGCGGCGGCGCGGGTGCAGTGCGGCATCAACGGCGGAGTGCCGAGAAGTTATAACGTGCTTCAGCGAACTCACAGCTGCGGCAGCGGTATCTTGCCTTGCTCTATCACGGCTTTGTCCCCTGCCGCCGCCGCCGCCGCGCCGTCGCGCTGCGGGCGCGGCAAGATAACGTCAGCCGGTGCAACGGAGCGTCACCGCCGACGCCGACGCAGCGGCAGACGCACAGTCGCGATTTCCCTGGAACACACGGGCGAAAGCCGCTTCGTGGTTTTTCACGGCCCATTTCCTTTATATGTTTTGCTATTTCCAATGCGTGAGGAAATGCCTTCGACAAGTCTGTAGCCTGTCTTCGTTACAAGTCTGTAGCCCAGTATTGTCAAAGTCGATGCCACGAGCGGGAGTCCGTGGCACGAGTGAAATCGCCCCTCCGCGCAGTTCATTACCCCGCCACCAGAGGCAACGCCATCCCTATTGTGAAGCGGCGGGGTTACTAATAGTTCCCTTTCCTGAGGCTAGTTGCGCAGAGTAGCTCGTGGCATACTGCGGTGCCACGACGCGTGCCATTGCCACCAGTAGAAGACCTTGACACCATTGCTGTAGCCTGTCAACGACACTGTCTGTAGCCTATTTTCGTTAGATACCCAGGAACTCCGAATGAATACAAAAACATTTATGGCCCTCGGGCTGGCTTGTGGACAGCGCGCTAGGTTTTTGTGAGGCGGTACCGGATTCGATTCCCGGCCGGAGGAAAAAAGCTGTAGCTTTCTAACACAATTCGTCTCAGTGTCTATAGTTGTGTGACGAAAGAAAGCTAAGTCAGGCCAATTAAGCTGGGCACGGTGATCGGAATACGCTCGCCACAAGTCTCTGTTATTCTCAGAGGTGGATAGTACATAAAAAACACGGCCGCTTGGCTGGCAAAGGACCATGGGAGACCGATGGCTGGCAAAAGTCGGTTTAATCCGACCCCAAATGCCTATTACATTTAATGAACTGTGTGCACATCCGACCCAAAAAACATTTATGTTACTAATTTCCAATGCTCGCAGAAATTGTGAGAAAACTATGTAGTCTCCGCAAATAGGAGACGTATCTATGGTTTTGTAAGAGATCCAGGAATTCTGGAAATAAACAAAACCTTAAAATATATTCGATTTGGGCTGAAAATTACAAATAATCGGTAGTGTTTTTCTGTCTATTCTCATACTTCGGGTATTGACAGAATTCTCATACTCACTGTATCACTGCTTCCCAGGAACCGGACGCCTACCACTATGGGAGGTTACCCATGATGGGAGGTTAGAGCTTGTCCCAGCTTGGGCGGCGGACTGGCGAAGATACCTAAAAGAGGAAAACCCCACCACACGAGAGTAGGTCGGCGCCGGATTTCACGTTGCAAGCGCGAGAGGAACACCGGCACATCTCAGGATAAAGCACTACACTAACGGGATTTACGTATTTGATGCGCCCGGAAATAAGAAGTACGTGCTCACACCCTCACCAGGGCCTACAAACTCTCTATCGGAACTGAGGAGAAATCTACGGTGTAATGATATGGGAGCTAGCGTCTACCGGCGAGAATTCGTGTTTGTTTGCCAACATTACACGATAGATGACTTGTCACGAAACACTTACAGTGAATTACACTGCGAATAAAACTTCTGCCGACTTGACAGCCGGAGGGGGAGAGCGACGTTGCCACTTACGTGGGTGGCAGACACTTGGTCGTTCTTGCGTCGGATCAGCTGTTGAGGCATATGCGTCCAACTTATTGTATTTTGGTAGAATTGTGTTAATTACACTAGTTTATTTGATGAAATACTGTTACACAAATTTATAGAAGTCCCATACACTTATCCCGTTAATGCAAGAAATAACGAAACATTTTTGCATAACACGCGCAAATCAGATGGAAAGTAAGTACAGCGAGACGCGTTTTAAGAAGGAAGAAGCGTAGTATTTATTATGAACGTTTTATAAGAGAGAAGTATCTAAACACAAGACATTCTTGGTTTGAGTACATACTTTTCACAGAACGTTCACAATTTTAAAAAAAATTGCAGAGATTTTCGAAGTTACTGACTTAACCTGTTTTTTTACAAGGTTTTCAAGGAGGCATCCTATTGAATGCATTGGCATAAAGATAAAAATCAGAAATGTTCTTTAACGTGAATATACATGTACATTGCGTCATAAGTATATCAGTCTTCAAGTAAGTGTCAGCTTTTAAATAAGCCTTTGTCACTAGGCGACACAACCGCACACACGACACATAACCAAACAAGTGATGGCGCTCCTCGCACTTAAATTTTCAGTTGCTTCGCGCTATTATATTTCATTTGTTTCTTAGAAAACGTCGGCAACTCTGTAGTGACATCAACACAATTTGGATCCTCTGATTGGATAACGGAACCCCTTCACCCCTGTCAGCCGGGAGCTGTCAAGTCGGCAAAGCATTATTCGCAGTATAATCAATTGGCGCCTTGCCGGAAGGGGATTTCGGGAGCGCCGTGCGCTTGGGTCAGAGCCTCCCGACACTTCGTCTTCCCCTCGCTCGCTCGCCGCGCGGCGCGAGACTCACTCACGCACGCGCACACTGGCAGATAACGGCGCACGTGCGTTCTTATCGAGCGGTATCAGAAGACCGCGTGAGATAAGCCGCTTTACGTGCGTTCATTCAGCCCCCCCGCCCGTGTGTCCCGACGCGCGCGACGCCAGCCGCTTGAATGGGAGAGGAACGGACGCCCGGGAACGAGCCGCTTCTCGGAAGCTGGGAGCGCGCCCACTGCCAGGGAATGCGCAGGCTGCCCCGTTGTGCGTCTGTGCGAGACCGGCTGAGGGCATCAATTGGCGTCACTGCAGTGCCTCTGACCGGGAGGTCCCAGGGTTGGAGTCCCGATGGCGGCAGGACTTCCCACCGCGAGAGATGGCTCAGTGCATCAACTGTCACTGTGCGTGGCACTCAACTGTCCCTCTGACCGGGAGAAACTAGGTTCGAATCCCGACGGCGGCAGGATTTTCGACACTAGCTTGTCAGCTAGGTCGAATTCGGTCGCTGTCTGGAGGAGAATTCTAGCTCTAGGACGCTGCTCTGATCGGTAGTTTTCCGTGGTTTCTCATATCAACACCAGGTTAATGCTGGAGAACCCTAACAAACGGGCCAAGGACCGCACGCTATCTTTCCTTCTCCTTTCTTGTCCTATCCTCACCCCTTACATACACACTTTCACTAACATGCACTACACTACCACACATGCTGGGAGACCAGTCGGGGGCATACAGCTTGTCCCGGCTGGGACGGTGCCCCGCTGGTGGGAGATAACTGGTTGAGGGAAAACCACGCTAATCGACAGTTGGTCGGCGCCGGGTCTCGCCATCGAGCGGGGAAAATATCACCAAGGAAAAGCACGCACAAGCCCAAGGAAAAACACGCACTGCACTAAAGGGACTAATGACGTCTGTAGTTGACGCCCGGAATCACGAATAAATCAATCAATCAAGCGTCAGGATTTCCGACACCATCTTCATAGCTACGTCTAATTCAGACACTGTCTGGAGGAGAATTCTAGCGGACGGCTGCTCTGATCGGTAGTTTTCCGTGGTTTCTCAGGTAGATACCAGGCGAATGCTAAAGCAGTACCGTAACCAACGAGCCACGGCGAACTTTTCTTACCCTTCCTTGTCCTATCCTCATCCCTTACTTACACACACCTACATGCACTACACTATCACACATGCCAAGAAATCAGTCGGGGGCTTAGAGCTTGTTCCGGCTTGGTCGATGCCCCGCGAGTGGGTGATACCTGGTTGGGGAAAATCCCGCGAGCCGACGGGTAGATGGTCGCCGGATCTCGCCAGACAGCGGGTGAATATCACCGCCTTCTCCCGCGATAAAACATGTACTACACTCAAGGATTAATTGTCCTAGCAGTTGACGCCCCCGCAATCACTTATCAACTGCTATGGCGATTATCCCCAAAAGTGCTTGTTATGTTCCGGGGAGACACGGTGATCCTCTCCCGCTGAAACGTGAGATAGGCGGCGAACTACATTTCTGCGGGATTCACGAAGTACGTCCGCCAGCGGGGCAGCGGTCTAACCAGGGCAGAGTGTAAGATTTCCATGTATTTCACTAAGGCATAACGATAGGACAAGGAAGATGGAGAAAATATTACGCGCGGTCCGTTTGTTAGGGTACTGCTCCAGTATTCGCCATGTATTGATCGGAGAAACCTCGGAAAACTATTCATCAGAGCATCCAATTCTCTTCCAGGAAACGGCTGAATTCGACCTACCCAATGACAAATATCCACTGTCGGGACTCGAACCGTCATCCTCCTGGTCAGAGGTATTGAAATGGACAAGTTGTTTACCTGCGTCATCTCATCTCACAAGACCCCCTTTTATTCTCGCTAGCACGAGCGTAGCTTCGGCAGTGGCATCAATTGATGCCTTGAGCTACCTAGAACGATATAATTGAATGACTGTGTAATTTAAAAAGGAACAAGAAAAGTGTATCGCAGTTGGATTTTTTTGTCATCGAGGCGAAACTGCTGATTGCACTTCTCCCCATAGTTCACCACAGCTTTTATCTTTTTTAATGTAAAATAATAGTACATTATGAAACGACGATGTAATGATGGGAATTAATACACGAGTGTGATATTACTATAAGAGCGAGGAACGAGCGAATACCCATTACATCGAGTTTCATACGGTTCTTTTTATACAACTTTCAAAAGTTAAACTTTTACAATGAATAGTTTCGTGGCAGTTGATTCAACCAAGGCCACCTAGTGGACAGCCACCTAAATCTATCCTCGCATGCTGCCGCAGGTGGCTGTGGTTACCTGACCGCTTGCTAGGGAGTGTTGCGCTAGTCAAATAGGATCAAAGTGAAATTACGATCCACTTTATTTTAAATAATATACCACGAAAAAATACTACTAATAAAAGAAATTAAACTATTGAGTATAATGTAATATCAAATACAATTTTCATGTACAACCAAACGAAATATTTGCTAAAACGAATCTCAATGATTAATTGTCAATACTTTGTTTATAAAGTTCTCTGTGATTGGTCAATCATCATCTGTATCATAATGAAAACTGTATCGAAATGACTGTCATTATACAACTGGTTGCAGCCATCAAATTGCAGCATTATACAATGGGGGTAGAAAAATAAATAAAACTGCTGGGGCGGGGGCGGGGCGGGGCGCAGCGGGGCAGGGCGGGGCGGGGCGGAGCGGGTGGGTCGGTCCGGGCGCGTCGAAGCGAAACGGAAGGCCAAGCAGCTGCGACGGGCAGAGGCGCTCGCTGGGCGCGTTTCGCGGAAAAAAAAGTGGACTCATCGCAGCAAGAAACCCATCCGACGGAACGACCCGTCCGAAGTCTAGGCAGCAATGCGATATATTGCCCTGCCCTCTTCAGGCTTCTACCGATGTTTCGCTGAATTCGGGAGGCCCGCACACAACGAGCGCATTGAAGCCGGATTGATGAGAGGACGCTTTGGGGATTCTATTTAAAGGGTCTGATATCAAAATTACAAGGTTTGGTTGAATTTAAAAGAAAATGATGGACGGTACCCAATATAGGTTACCCCGGAAAAAAATAATAAATTATCACTTAACTGAAGAAATACAATGTTTTGGAAATAAGGTTTTTTACTACTACTGCTGTCATGAAAGTTGTTCACGGACAACCGTTATATGAAGAATAACCCTCGTGCTTGGTCGCGAAGTAAATGATACGCTGACTTAAAACCGATCTCCTGCAATTTTTTTTTAGATGTGTCACTGTTTTTGTACAGTTATGACATCTGCTGGAGTTTGAGCCTACAATCAAGCACTGCCTTTCCTTTTTATTTCTACTCTACCTCAACTCTCAAGATCTGTTATGACAGAGTAGATGTCACGAGTTTCGCGCATTTTGCTACTTAAAAGAACCCTTATGTAGATGGATGAGGTAAGAGCATCAAGAGAGCGATCCTGCTAAAGACGGGCCGGTGAAATTCAGAGTAAGAACATAGTGAGAAAGAAAGGAAATCTGCGACATTTGTAGTAATGCCTAATAGTAATTAGCAATTTTAAATTTTATTACTTTCAAAATTTATATTTTCTTATTTTAATATTAAAAGGTATTTTAGGGGGACGGTCTAAATGCTTCCGGCTACTTCCGTCGAGGAAACTAACATAGCATGTCTCTAGATGAACATTTTATAGACTTATCGACAGTGTGACGAAATAACATTTTTAATGGACTTTCTAACATGGACGGCTTCACGGCGAGGCAGGGGCATGGGGGACCAAAAAAAAGAGGAAAAAAAATTTTTTGAAACAATTAATAAGCCTCAAAATTATTTTTAGAATTTGTTTTAATAATACTAACAACCAATTTTTTAAATTTCATATTTTAATCGTCGGCAGCGATATTATATTGAAACTACGAATATATTGTATTTTTAGTAGAAAGATGAATAAAAAATATATTTTAGATGTTGAATTTTCAAACTGTTTGTAAATTAAAAGATAGATATAGAACGTAATGGGTAAATTAGTTATTACCATCAATATTTTCATCTTTTTAATTTTTTGTTTGGGTTTTTTAAAAGCTTCCTTATTAAATATTTTGTGAACCCACCATTGATACACAATTCTTCCAAACTTATTGTCACTGTGGTAATGTAGTACACAATATTGTAAATGAATGCAAGAATAAACAATTGTTCTATCATTCGTACATTTACACTTCTGGGACGGTCCATTAAATACATAACGCAAATTTGAGATATTTTCAATACCCCCTCCCACACGTAACACACTGGAAAAGAAGACTTTAACCGCCCTAAATAATTACATACCACCCTCTTATTTATAAAAGGAATAATAAAGTATACAATGGTAAAAACAGTTTGTAATAATTTAATTTTGTCTACGTATTAAAATTTAAAATGATTAAAGAAGTGTAATATTTGTTATATAAATTAAAAACACATACTTTCCTTCGTACACTTCAAAGAAAACACACTTATTTGTGGTTTCTTTTTCGCCACTCGACAACGTTCGATAGTTAGTGAATTTGGTTTCGTTTAAAACTGAATAAATAAAGTAGAGAAGGAAGAAAATAGGAAATTCACTGTAGTGAGTCTCCAGTTTTTCCGCTAAAAAGGCAGTATCTTGAACACTGACGTCTCCATACCACGAATTGTACGCGGGCAATGGGTACATAACATGCAGTTTACTACGGCAGTGCTACATGCAATTTGGGTGTGTAAACATGTTAACATATATAAACACAAATAAACAGTTACTACATGTAGTTTGGGTATATAATCATGCAGTTTATTACGAAATGTTTGAGAGATCATAAAGATCCGCTTTAAAGCCTTTTAATACTTTAAAAAAATCTCTACCGAAAGATTCGCCGGGAGAACTACCTCAGGGCTGATGTCATTGCAGTGCCTCTGACCGGGAGGTCCTAGGTTCGAGTCCCGAAGGTGGTAGGATTTTCGACAGTGGCTGGACAGCTAGGTCGAATTCAGTCCCTATGTGGACGAGAATTTTAGCGGCCGGCTGCTCTGATCGGTAGTTTTCCCATCAATTACAGACGAAGGTCGGAGCAGTACCTTAACACGATCGCGCGCGATCTTTCTTTCCTTCTCCTTGTCCTATCCTCACCCCTTACACACGCACTATTACACATATATACACTACACTGCCTCACATGGAGGGAGATCGGTCGGGAACTTCGAGTCTATCTCGGCCGGGCCGCGCCAGTGCCCCGCTGGTGGGAAATACCTAGTTGGAGAGAACCGCGCTAGACGGTAGGTCGGCGCCGGATCTCACCATCCAAAGCGGGAAGAACACCACCACCTCCCGAGAAAAAAACATGGGATAAATCACTTATACACTTATGGGATAAATCACTTATACACTTTTGGGATAAATAACTTATTTGGGGGGGGAAACTCTCACTATCTTAAGCACCTTAGCAGATGACGCGCCCGGAATCACTAATCAATCAATCAAACCGAAAGAATAAAAATATCATCGTACAGTAACCAAGAATGTTGCAATTTCACACGATTAAAAATGTTTACAGACTTATTTATTTACGCCAGACTTGTACAATCTAAACGTTACTGACCCTCATAAATATTAGTCAATGCTAGCTGTGTCTAACAATAATGAGTGAGGGAATTTTTAAAGGTAGGCAGGACGCTTGGGCGAAAAAAAGTCTCTCAAAACTGGGCAGACGCATTTGCGGAGAACGGATAGGTGGGAGTCCAGTACTAATGCAAATGGAATCTCGAATATATGATAGATCAATTTTGAATATTTTCTTTGTAATCTAACAGAATCAATTATTATACCTTCGAAAAAAAAATTTTCTTTTATTATAACAATTTACATGCCACACCTTTTTAATTTATATATAATAGTTTTGTTGTCATATTTTATGGCTCAATAAAAGGAATTATTTCTGTCAAGATTGTAAAATAAGAAAATATATCAGCTTCATGTAACAGCTTATTCCCCCTACCTATGTGTACTGCCCTTGAACACTGCCTCACCCCCTTTTGCGTTACTTAATTTATAAACGACCCTTCTGGACTTTCTTAAAATTATACACACTTTTCGGTATTAACTTTCCTAAAGAACTAAATCGAATGTATTACTTTTTATATCGTCGTGTTTCCTTAAATCAGCTTGCGAAGATATTGTTTCTACACATTTATCAAAATATCTATCTATAAAACGATCGCTAAAATGTCATGGTACCTATATATTTCTTTAACGGCAAGATTAATTCTCCAGCATCGCTGTAGAGTATTGCATTCTCAGCTAGAGCAAGCGGGTTGAACAGATTGGATTGGAATATCAACTTTAAATGCTATATCGTTATGACATAGTATATTGGAAGACCGAAATTAAAATGCGGTAAATGTTATATACAAGACACCGGTGCAGTGATACACATAATTTTCGTCGTGAAAAATCCTCAAGCTGAAAAAGTAAAAAAAAAAAAAACAAAAAAAAACAAACAAACAAAAAACAACTGTTGGTGTTACACCACATATTTTCTCACATTATTTATAACGCATACGAAATATTTTACATGAATGTGCTAAAGTATTTCCAATCACACTGTTTTCTCTACGCCGAGATTCGAACTCAACGTCATGGCAATATCACGCTATCCTCTGAACCTTACACCACGCAACGGCTAGGCCGTGCTCACTTTTGCCTACGCTTGAAATATTAATGAACTCCCCCATTCTTTCTAACTTATGTAATTTGGAAAATTCAAGTTCAACGTAAATAAGTCCTGTGCCATTTGTACGCGCCTTTCGCTATATTGGTGGAAAAAAAAATGGATGGATTTAGTTAAATTCTTTATAGTCCCAAATTTGCATTCACTTCAAGCGTAAATTACGCAAAAACTACGTGTTATAAAAAAAATTGTATAGTATTTTAAAGTTCTGAGTTTTTAGAACAGATTTTATTTAACACAATAATCTCTATTAACAATACTATACTTTTGCAATGTTAATTTTTCAGAATTTTGGAAAATACGCCGAAAATGTGACCAGTTAATTTTTTTACCGTTTTTTGCTCTATCCGTGGACAAATTTAAATAAAACTAGTGGTGCTACAGAATGGCACAGACTTTCCCGTATTAGTTTTCTATTTCCATGGGTCTTCGCTAGCTATTCGGAATTGCCAAATACTTTATCTTACCAGCTGCCATCTATCACCACAAAAATTAGATTTTTTTGTAACTTTCTTAATTTTTCGGTTTCCTATTGAATGAACGGAAATATTTATTTTAGAGTATTAAAAACATAAAAACCTAGTCCTAAGTGGCCATTTTGCTTTGAAAAATTATATACCGTTTTAAGGAAAAATTGCGTTTGAGCGCTACTAAAAATGCGAAATTTGAAGCTCATTTTCACAGAAAATTTTTGAGTTTTCAAAATACTTTATTTGAACTTATTTAAAGCACCTACACTCATAAATATAATAATGTTTACAAATTGCTGGTAATGTGCATATTAAAGATGTGAGAGATCTTTCAAAAAAATTGCATTTATATAAGTTTTTAAAAAACAAATAATAACTCAAAATAAACTTTACGTCATATTAAGGAGTGTAATTATCACTATCCGTTAGAAAAGTTTGAAGAAAAAAATTTGCAGCCATATATGAGAAAATGGCCTTTGAGCGTTTCTGAAAATGCCGAAATTTGAGCTACTTTTCACAGAAAATGGTTGTGTTTTTCGAGAAAATTTACTTGACATTATTTAAAGCTCGTGTACTCCTTAATATAATAATGTCAACAAATCAAGGCTAATGTAAATATTAACGACGTGAGAGACAAGTAAAAAAAATTACATTTTTCCAATTTTTGAAAAAAACAAAAGAATAGAGCAATATGGCGTTTTTGTCATCTCATGAAATACATTAGGCATTATACCCACCAAACATTTAAAGAAAAAAGTTCGAGCCGTTTTTGAGAAAATCAAATTTTTGTAATTTTTTAAAATTGCACATATTGCCCGCAATATTGCGCGAAAACTACTAACATTTTCAAAGAAAACGCACATGACCTTAATGAATGAACTTACTTTGGACAACAAATATTATTTGAAAGAAAAATGATTATCTTCAATTTTGTAGTTCCAGAAATACGCCGAAAAAATTTTAAACTTTTGCAGTTTTCGAACATTCAGAGTTATCCGTGAAAATCAGACCTATGCCACCTTAATAAGTGTATTTCACTCTATTCTTACAAGAAATTTAAAGAAAAAATTTGGAGCTGTTTCTGAGAAAATTTTGAAAATGTCCGGGTGGGTTCATGTAAAGTACCCCCAAATCTTGCAGAATCTTTTTCAAAATCTCAAAGCTTTGACTAGAACCAGATCGACCGAGGAATATGCAATTTGGAAGAAATCGTACGTATGGTGTAGGCGCTAGCATTGTTCACAGACGGACGAACAGACGGACAGACGGACGTATGGACAGACGGACGTCTTCCTTTCAATTGGTTTTTTCGGTATCAAGGACCCACAAACAGGGTTTCTGGCTACACCACGTGTTAGGGGATTTTTTTCTTAATGTAGCAACTGGTTTTATCCACTTTCTCGTTATCACGGCCCGGCAATGAATTTTTTTTCCGAAAATTGGCCATTTTTTCGCGCAGCATTACACAACTTTCCCTATACTACGCATATCACTCCGTGTAAACGTACGTACACGGGAATGTAAAAATTTGAGACTTTTTCAAAGTAATTGTTTAAAAACTGATTGTATTTACCCAAAATTACACGCATGGAAAGTTACGCAAAAACTTCTCATATTTTCAAAAAATTGTGCATGTTTATATTTCAAAATGTGTCTTTGAATAACAGATTTCTATTAGGAAAAATCTCTCTTCAATATAGTAGCTGTAGGAAGATGCCGACAAAATTTTAAACGTTTGCAGTTTTCGAACAATCAGGAGCTTCAACGATAAAAGGGCCGACACATTTTTAAGCGGTCTGTAGGCTATCAGTGGACAAAGTTTAATAAAAAAATTAATTTACCAGAGATTATTTATGTGTTTTCGTTTCACAAACTCTGGTGTAGTGTTAACGGTGAATAAGAAAAACATTAAAACTTGCAAGGATACTGAAATTAAATTTACTAGAATCTCGGTAATAGAATTGTCTTACGCTGTTCTAAAGGCAGAACAGTACCCAGAATTTTGCAACATTATTAATTATAACAATAATCGTTCTATAATGCATAAAATATCACAAACTGGCATGCTTCGAATCAAAATTACCTGATTGTTTTGACTCCAACTCTTAGACAACTTCTATCGCTTGAATAATATTGTCGTGCAGTAAATCGGCCTATTTTCAGTGAGCTTTTGGGAGACAATAAAAATGTAAAAAAATCTTATTTCTCATCAAAAAAAATGTAATTTTTTTATCGGACTGCCATTCCCGAACACTCACCGAAATGTAAGCTATATAAAACGAATCTTCAGAGTTTCATTTAAATGTCCCGGAACAAGTAAAAAATGTAATAATTTCTTCAGCATTTTACTGATAAAATGTCTCATCTGTCCCTTATTTTCATGGACCACGTACGCATCACCCTTTTAATTTATGTCACACAGCGCCTTATCTCTTTAATGGTTCTTTCTTAGAGTCGTTCCTTTTTACGAGAGTCCGTTCGGGAGAGGTCACAAGGTTAGCTGACTTCCTGCATGGGATATGAAGCGACTGGCAGTTCATTACGAGACAGTCCCATCCCATGCTTCTATGGAAGGGAAAATATAATTTTCGAATCTTGATAACATAATGTCTCATTACGATTCGGAATTACGTAAGACGTTTCTCAAAAATGAAGACGACGTAGTGACAGAATTGGCATCCTAGAATTGGATTGGGTGTTAAAGAGAAACAAACACTTCGAAGCTTTTTTTAACAGAAAATATATATTTCATATTTATTATTTTCTTTATAACATTTAAAGAGGAATATGGCCTTTGAGACACTTAGAATTTATGTATATAATATTCTGCTTAAACAATTTAACAATTAAATTCGTCGTGAAACACTCGAAATATTGTGAATAAGAACTACGAGAATCAACAGAATTAATGCTTCATTCTCATGTCGAATAATTAATCTACTGAAGATAAAATGAATGTGGAAGTATACGATGTAACTTTCGACGAAAGGAACTGTGTCGTTACCTACCACTGTGCCGATATCCCACGAAGAGAAGCAAAAGGAAGCGACTGACGATTTTCATTCCGTAAATGTACACGTACGAACGACTGTCTTCGCTTGATGTCGTCCGCATTCACTGTAGTTTTGAACGCTCGAGAGACGGCAGAAAATCAACTTGTCCGTCCACTTAATCCTAGGACGCATGGAATCCGGAAACTATAAGAATGCATAAGCAGGGCCTCTGAAGCCCTGCGCAATACGCTCTCGAAAAATTCACAAAAATGTTTTTACTCTTAATAACTTCGTTTCTTTATAATTTCAATAAAAGTGAACTCTTTATGTTAAACAAATGATTTTATTTAAATAACTATTAATGCAAGCCTGCCCAAAACGCTGGATTGAAGTCCCGTGATCTAAAAATGTTCGAGGAAACGCCAAGGGCGCATCTTTCCATAACCTCTGTCCCTTCTCCTCAACCCCAAATCTCCGACTCGCTTCACCGGAAATCAGAATGGTATCACTTCTATTAAGATTCGAGAATCTCGCTATGTGTTTCCGAAAACATGCTGAAAGAGATTTTATTGGAAATCCTTCAAACGAAACCCGAAGAAAATGAGACTAGACGCATTTCACACATACCATAGAAACTTCCCATCAGCACTATGATCCCTGTTTATCACATACGTTTGCTATTCATCGCCACCGTAATCTTCCTCCTTCCCTAAGCACCTCATGTTAGCTCGTTTCTACTTCATCCGGGCTAAGTCCGAAGTATACTTCGAAGCTTTTCCTACTTCGAACTTTATCTTCCCATTTTGGATAATGTGAGTGTAACCGGCTCGATTCGGTAACACGGACGATTCACATTGCTTCCGTGACAATATTCAAAATGAAATAAATCGAACTTAGATGTTTAGACTTTTGATAATTCTATTTTGATTGATTGATTACTAGTAATTCCCGGCGCGTCAACTGCTGTCGTTAGTCCCGTACATAAAGTGCATGGTTTTTGTTCGGGAGGTGGCGGTGATCTTCCCCCGATGGTGAGATCTGGTGCCGACTTATCGTCAACTAGCGGGTTTTCTCCAATCAGATATCTCCCTCAAGTATCTCCAATCAGGTATTTCTCCAATCAGGTATAGGGGGCTCTGTCAGAACAAGCTCCAAGCTCCAGAACGGTCTCCCGGTACGTGTGGTAATGTAGTTCATGTTAGTGCGCATAGGGGGAGAGGATAGGACAAGGAATGAGAAGGACAAACCGCACACCGTCTGTAGCCTATTTGTTAGGGTACTGCTCCGGCATTCGCCTGATGTTGATCGGAGAAACATCGGAAAACTACCGATCAGAGCAGCCGGCCGCTAGAATTCTTCTCCAGATAGCCACTGAACTCGATCTATTAAGACAGAGACGAAAATCCTGCCACAATCGGCTCTCGAATCTAGTATCTTCTGGTCATGGGGACTGCAGTGACATCAGTTGATGGCGCGGGGCGGCGCGGGGCGGCGCGGGGCGGCGCGGGGCGGCGCGGGGCGGCGCGGGGCGGCGCGGGGCGGCGCGGGGCGGCGCGGGGCGGCGCGGGGCGGCGCGGGGCGGCGCGGGGCGGCGCGGGGCGGCGCGGGGCGGCGCGGGGCGGCGCGGGGCGGCGCGGGGCGGCGCGGGGCGGCGCGGGGCGGCGCGGGGCGGCGCGGGGCGGCGCGGGGCGGCGCGGGGCGGCGCGGGGCGGCGCGGGGCGGCGCGGGGCGGCGCGGGGGCGGCGCGGGGCGGCGCGGGGCGGCGCGGGGCGGCGCGGGGCGGCGCGGGGCGGCGCGGGGCGGCGCGGGGCGGCGCGGGGCGGCGCGGGGCGGCGCGGGGCGGCGCGGGGCGGCGCGGGGCGGCGCGGGGCGGCGCGGGGCGGCGCGGGGCGGCGCGGGGCGGCGCGGGGCGGCGCGGGGGCGGCGCGGGGCGGCGCGGGGCGGCGCGGGGCGGCGCGGGGCGGCGCGGGGCGGCGCGGGGCGGCGCGGGGCGGCGCGGGGCGGCGCGGGGCGGCGCGGGGCGGCGCGGGGCGGCGCGGGGCGGCGCGGGGCGGCGCGGGGCGGCGCGGGGCGGCGCGGGGCGGCGCGGGGCGGCGCGGGGCGGCGCGGGGCGGCGCGGGGCGGCGCGGGGCGGCGCGGGGCGGCGCGGGGCGGCGCGGGGCGGCGCGGGGCGGCGCGGGGCGGCGCGGGGCGGCGCGGGGCGGCGCGGGGCGGCGCGGGGCGGCGCGGGGCGGCGCGGGGCGGCGCGGGGCGGCGCGGGGCGGCGCGGGGCGGCGCGGGGCGGCGCGGGGCGGCGCGGGGCGGCGCGGGGCGGCGCGGGGCGGCGCGGGGCGGCGCGGGGCGGCGCGGGGCGGCGCGGGGCGGCGCGGGGCGGCGCGGGGCGGCGCGGGGCGGCGCGGGGCGGCGCGGGGCGGCGCGGGGCGGCGCGGGGCGGCGCGGGGCGGCGCGGGGCGGCGCGGGGCGGCGCGGGGCGGCGCGGGGCGGCGCGGGGCGGCGCGGGGCGGCGCGGGGCGGCGCGGGGCGGCGCGGGGCGGCGCGGGGCGGCGCGGGGCGGCGCGGGGCGGCGCGGGGCGGCGCGGGGCGGCGCGGGGCGGCGCGGGGCGGCGCGGGGCGGCGCGGGGCGGCGCGGGGCGGCGCGGGGCGGCGCGGGGCGGCGCGGGGCGGCGCGGGGCGGCGCGGGGCGGCGCGGGGCGGCGCGGGGCGGCGCGGGGCGGGAGGAAGCGCGGGCGATAGCGCGGGCGGGCGAGTGGGCGGGCGAGCGGCGACGTCGCGGAAGCGCGCTCTTCACTTCCGGCGACGCCGACGCCATCGCCGACGCCGCGCGGCGTCCCCGCCGACCTGCAGGCTCTCGCTCCCCATCCCGCTCATGCCACTGCCGATCCCCGCACCACTTCTACTATATCCACTGTGCGGTCGGCAACCCAGTCTCCCTACCGAGGAACTGGTTCCTTTCGACATTCCTTTCGTTACATTACGTGTTTATTACTAGTTAATTATCTGCAATTTTCAGATGAGATCTTAGTGGTAGAATACCTCGAGCTACATACGAGCATCATACCAGCCTCGAGCTACATACACATTTACCAACCGTTTTATGAATAAATGAACATTAGTAACTGGTTTTAGCCACCATTTACTTTATTAATTCATTTGTAAGTTTTAATCTGGAGGTTGTCTAGATACACCTTGCCAATTTTTTTGGCAGGGGCGATCAGAATGGGTTTTGACTGATGATTCTGGTCATGTCAAGTGCTATAGACATTAGTCCCGTTAGTGTGATAAATATTTTAATGCTGGATGTAGTGGCAGTGTTCTTCCTCTATCACCATTGTTTGATGATATCCGGCGCCTAACTATACTTGGCTATCGACTTGGGAGTTTTCCTATCCAAATACCTTCTCTCAGCTGGAAAACGCATTACGCTCCTGGCCGGTCTCCCGGCATGTGTGGAGGTGTAGTGCATGAAAGTGTGTGTGTAAATATGGGATGAGGATAGGACAAGGAAGAGAAAGAAGTAATCGTGCGCTGTCCATGGACCGTTTGTTAGGTCAATACCAGGCTCGGGCATTCGCCTGGTATTGATCGGAAAATCCACGGAAAACTACCTATCAGAGCAGCCAGCCGCTAGAATTCTCCATTGCGCAGGGGCTGAATTCGACCTGGCTGTTTAGCTAGTGACAAAACTCCTGCCACCGCCGGGACTCGAACCTTGGGCCTCCCGGTGAGGGGCACTGCAGTGACATCCGTTGATGCCCTGACCACCTCTTCCGGTAGCAGGCTTGGGGCGGCGCGTGGGCGACGCAGGGGCAGCGAAGGGGTCGCTGAGCTGGCTGGAGGCGGCGCGGGGGCGGAACTGGCCCAAGTGGCAAGGGGGCGGCGCCGGGTCGGCACAGGGACGCCGCAGGGGGGCGGAGCTGGTCAGGGGCGTCTTCGGAGCAGGGAGCAGCTTGGGGACGGCTTGGGCCAAAGCGGGGGCGGCGCGGGGGCGGCGCGGGGGCGGCGCGGGGGCGGCGCGGGGGCGGCGCGGGGGCGGCGCGGGGGCGGCGCGGGGGCGGCGCGGGGGCGGCGCGGGGGCGGCGCGGGGGCGGCGCGGGGGCGGCGCGGGGGCGGCGCGGGGGCGGCGCGGGGGCGGCGCGGGGGCGGCGCGGGGGCGGCGCGGGGGCGGCGCGGGGGCGGCGCGGGGGCGGCGCGGGGGCGGCGCGGGGGCGGCGCGGGGGCGGCGCGGGGGCGGCGCGGGGGCGGCGCGGGGGCGGCGCGGGGGCGGCGCGGGGGCGGCGCGGGGGCGGCGCGGGGGCGGCGCGGGGGCGGCGCGGGGGCGGCGCGGGGGCGGCGCGGGGGCGGCGCGGTGGCGGCGCGGGGACGGCGCGGGGGCGGCGCGGGGGCGGCGCGGGGGCGGCGCGGGGGCGGCGCGGGGGCGGCGCGGGGCGGCGCGGGGCGGCGCGGGGCGGCGCGGGGGCGATGCAGGGACAGCTTGTAAGGGCGAAGGTGGCTGGAGGCGGCGCGGGGGCAGCGCCAGCTGCGAGGGGACGCGTGCGCTGCGCGTCTGCGCTGGGTCGTGCGCGCGCGCGCAGAGCGGAGGGCGCGGCGTTATCTCGCGAGCACGCGCGGGGCGGTGGTCGGGTGAGAGGGGGGCGGGGGGCGCGTGCGCGTCTGTTCCGGAGAGGAGGCGCCCGGCGGAACCCGAGCTCTGCCCTGCCCTGCCCTGCCCGACCCGGCTCGCCCGGCCTGGCCCCTGCCCGGAGGCTGCCCAGTGTCTCATTGCGCCCATACACGCCAGGGACACGTGATCATTTCACGCTTCCCATTTTTCGGATCCCGAGGGCTCTCAAAGGCATCCGGTCTTGCCAGTCCGATTTTATCCAGGTCCTTAAGAATACAGACAACCGCCGACTTTTTGCCGAAGACGCTCATGTGCGAACGGGAAAAAGGAAACAGGTAAAACTTATGTATTCCTAAAGCACTGAACCTCTTTATATAGAAACTAACCTGGATGAGACAACTTCGCAACTGAGCGCTACTGCAGTTATCACACGCTCCACTAGATGGCATTCCAGTATAACACTTTTTCGTTCGCCATGACGTCACAAAAGAAAGGGGCTAGAACGTGCGTCTAACGCATTTACTGGTAACTTCATTGGGTGAATAACGATTGCATGTGCAAAACTCAGGGTTGCAGACACTGCGAAATTATACGTCGAAACAAGAAATACAAGTTAAATGCAAAAGTGTGAAAAAAACAAGATTAGCTAATACGGAAGAAATTGCGAGAATATTTTGTATTCCTCCTACAAAAATATTGCTAGCTCTGATTTGCTTTAACTTTTGTGATTGGCCGATAGGTTCATCAAACCGACCGGTTGAGTTGTCTCAGGGCAACAACTGATATCACTGCAGCAATTCCAATCGGGTGGTCATTGGGGTTCGACTCCCGGCGGTGACAAGATTTTCGACACTAGATACATTACACACATACACATAGCTAGGTCGAATTTAGCCGCTGTCTGGAGAGGTCGAATGTACCCACTGTGAAGCACTCTATCGGCTGGCAGCATCGTCGCCCCTTACGTGCACACACAGACACACCTACACGCACTACACTATAACAAATGTTGGAAGCTTAGAGCTTCTACGGCGAATTCAAGAAGTTTTCAAGAACTCCATCAGATGACCCTGAGCGCACAGGTTGAGTTTTGTTATTTAATGTTTTCATTTTTACTTTTAGTCAGTGAAATCTTAATTATAATCAACATTGCAACCGTCAAATTAAATTCTGTCTCGCGCGAATTCTTAAAGATTACTAAACCAGCTTTAAAAAACCCGATGTTCAGGGACGATGTATTATTATTATCGATGTTTTAATTTTGAACATCAATGTTTTAAAATGTTGATGTATTGCTGTGGGTGAGGTCGCATTCCTAATGACCGCACATCTGCTCACCGTTTGTGTTCGTATCCGCCCCTGATGTAGTGAATGTGGCGAACTATGAGTAAGAAGTTACTTTCGGAGTGTGCAAATAGGAAAGCGCCTCTGGAACAACTGAATCATCCGGCAAAGTTCGTGTAGTGCAACGACCTGCTAGACCGATAGTATTGTGTTTAGAATCGTCACTCCACCGCACCCCTTCGCAAAGTATCCACGTGGTTATGGCGTAAATCCTAGAATGTGAAGGGAACCGCCGGAGAAGATGCTCAAATGTTACCTACAATCAAATAACATAAGAATAGTTAAACTACGACTCTAACATTTAAATAAGAGTTTTGAAAGCTTCTTAGCCACCCCCATTCATACACACATACACACACACATCTCCAGCATACCTTTATAGCCAAAAACGTGTTTTTTTAAAATTTTTTTGTTAACTGAACATTAAATTTTCTCATTGAAAAATATAAATATCATTTGTACTACAAAACATTTTAAATATTTTCTCTCCGCCAAATTCAAACAAAAATTAATACGTCGCAAATGCCCTTCTGTACGCGACAGTAAATACATAAATTATATATAATGATTGTAAAACATTAACAAAATTAATTTTACTGTGTCTGAAAACCCAGGAACAAGCACGAAAAAATCTCAAAACTTTCTGTCAAAATTGTGATTTGTTTTTAATTTTTTCAATTCTTGGGCCTTAATTTAACAAATTAAACTAAGACATCTGTAGTTGTTTCAGACCAGAGAAAAGTTAATCTCTTTCTTTCACCGAATATTTATTCTTGAATACGTTTAAACCATTATACTTGTAATCATATCAACAGATAATTTAAATTGGAATGAAAACTATGCAGTTTATAAATAATACTTGTTTTAAAAGTAAAGAAATTGATTTAAATGTAGATTCCAACTTCGAAAGGCCCATCCTCCCAACTGTGTGTTTCATCATTATAGTCCCGACACTGTGCGAGGAAACAAATCCAATACAGCTGAGATTGAAATGAAAAAAAAAAAAACTACAAATAAATTCTTTAATTTTATCTTGAAAAATTATTCTGGAAAATTTCCTTCAATTTAATTTTCATAGATTTCGGTTTCTTTACTCTTTTGAGTAAAATGAATGGGGGCTCTCAAAAGAACTAAATCTGCAAAATTGTAAAAGTACGTTCAAAAGAATTTAATTTTGTCGAAAACTGCCTAAATACATAATCCGGGTACCACTTGTTCCCCTTCATTTCTCCATGTCCCCAACGTGTATCTCATCATTTCCCCATCTGTCCCACATGTCCCCCATCTGTCCCACATGTCCCCCATCTGTCCCACATGTCCCCCATCTGTCTCACATTAATGTTTTTAAGTAATGAAAAGCAACCCACGTTCTGGAAATATGACGTGATATTATTATAAATTGGTATGAAATGATATTAGAATTGAAGAAAACTTAATATTTTTTCGCGAGTTTAGTAGCGACGCTTCAAGTTGTTCAGTGAGCTCTGAGACACATTTCCAGAAGCTGATGCAGGCAACCATACATGCGGGCCTGGAGAAGCAACCGTCGTGTCCCCAAGAGTGCCTTCTGGCGAGATTACATACTTCGATTAAATAGAGTGACTTCTGGCAGGTCATCAGCGCGAAGCGCTTATCTTATTCTGAAGCTTAGTTAGGACTGATCATAGCTGATGACCAGTTAGAAGTTATTGTATTTAAATCGAAGTGTAGTCTGGCCTATGGCTCTTAGAGAACCCCGCGCCACGCGCATGCTCGCTTAGCACTCCCCAGGCCTTGTGCTCGTCAGCCAATTAGGCTGATGGGCAGTGGTGACTGCTTCTTAAGGGCTCTTAAGACGGTGCCCCCCTAAAAAAATCGATCACAAGAACGCATTAGTTTTATGTGCAAGCCAGTTGTCGAACGCATAATCAGACGGGAGGTCGAGAACAAAGCGGAGTGATCAGATGAACATTCAAGTCAAGCTTGTGGTCCAGCGGAAAGTCGAAGGACTCAGCATCAGATGGAGGTTCGGATTGGTGGTCAAGCGGGGATTGAGCGAAGATCGATGAAGTATCGAACGGGGATCAAAAGGAAAATCGAGCGATTTGACGAGGGTAGTCGAAGGGGACATGAAGCGGGTATTCGAACTGGGGTTCGAGCTAGGATCGAGCGGGGGAATCGAAGGAAGACCGAGCTCGGATCGATCGAATCGAGCGAGTGGACGAGGGTAGTCGAAGCGCGTATTCGAGCTGGGGTTCGAGCTAGGATCGAGCAGGGGAATCGAAGGAAGACCGAGCTCGGATCGATCGGAGAATCGAGCGAGTGGACGAGGGTAGTCGAAGCGCGTATTCGAGCTGGGGGTCGAGCTCGGATCGAGCAGGGGAATCGAAGGAACTCGGAGCTCGGATCGATCGGGGAATCGAGCGAATGGACGAGGGTAGTCGAAGCGCATATTCGAGTTGGAGGTCGAGCTCGGATCGAGCAAGGGAATCGAAAGAAGGCCGAGCTCGGATCGATCGGAGAATCGAGCGAGTGGACGAGCGGGGCGTGCAAGCGCGCGAGCGAGTGCCCCACATCGTCGTCCGCTCGTGCGCGCGCGGGCGCGGGCGTCCCCCGGCGGCGCGGCGCGGCGTGGCGCGGTGCGGCGTCGGCGGGCGCGGTGCGCTTGTTTCGCATACCTGGCCGCTTTACGAGCGCGCGGCGCGCGGCGTGTTTGAGCGCGGGGAATGCGCCTGTGGGAGGGGAGGGGGAGGGGCGCGGGAGGGAGGGGAGGGCGGCGACGCGCCGCCGGCGGATGCGTCGGCGTGCCCCGCGGCGGCGCTGCTCTCGCCTCGCGGGAACGCTCGCGGTGAGTGATGGATCGGGCGCTACCGTTGCTCAGCGTACGCGCAACTTCGTATTCAAAAGTTATCAACGCTTAGAATTTTGCACAATCAACGTATAATAATAATAATAATAATAATAATAATAATAATAATAATGAGTATAAAATACAAGAGTTTGGAAATCGAGATCAGCTGAATGTGGGGCGTAAAAGCACAGGTCGTAGCGATAGTCAGCGGAGCTCTGGGATTTGTTCCGAAAAGTTTGTGTAACAACTTCGCTAAACTCCCTGGTAATTACCAGGGAGGAACAAATTCCAGAGCTCCGCTAACTATTAATTCAAATTCAAAAGAATGGGAAGTGCAAGAAATTGCTTTATTTAGAACAGCACACATTTTACGCAAGGTGTTGTAGAGCCACCGACAGTCCGTAGATCTGCTCCTTGGGTAGCTGGTTGCAACCTGGAGTATATTTTATTTTGAGCCGACTCAGAACATCTTTAGTCGTGATGTAGTGGAATGATAATAATAATAATAATAATAATAATAATAATAATAATAATAATAATCTTTTCTCAAAATTTGCCAAGAATATAAATACCAGAATCAAATAGAAATTATTCATCATTATTGTCTCAGCATGTCCAATTCTAGCAAAGACCGAATACTTGAAAAGATACTACGAAGTCGTGAAGTACCAAGTTACTAATATACAGCGGAAAAGAAGCAGTAGAAACAAGAATTATTTAGATTAACAGGGATGTTTTTCAAGGAGATTCACCACCCTCACTGCTGTTTTACATAAGTTTTACCATCTCGAACGACCCAATGAAATAGAGAATTCACACGGAGTATTACGGAAGAGTGAGACTTGTCCTGCAGTCCGCTCTGAACTCCAGGAATGGAATACCTGCAATTCGTAGTTTGGCGGTGCCTATAGTCGAATACAGCTACGGACTAGTAGATTACACTGATCGAGAAATTCGAATCATGAATCGAAAAAACAGAAAAATGCTAACAATGCATCATGTCGCCCACCCTCGAGCTGTTGTATATAGACTTTATGTGTCACGTAAGGAAGGAGGAAGAGGTCTCAGGCAAATTGAAGCCTCCTGGCAATGCAATCGTCGGGATGGCAAAGTATGTAGCCAGTCATCAAGATGACCCTCTAATGTGGCAGGTCATGAAATCTGGATCAAATAATGTAAAAAAGAGTCATTGCTAGTGTAGCAAGAAGTATGCAAAGACAACTATGCAAGACGCACAGAAAGACAGACCCTGAACTTTTCATGCTTATAACATAAAATGTGAAACAAAAACTGTTAAAGAAATCGTGGATAGACAAACCACTCAATGGACAGTATCTAAAACAATGGACAAGGTGCAGGTCAATACAGATCAATCATTTATGTGGCTTAAGAGGGGAACAATGTAGCCAGATTCGGAAGTTCTAATAGCTGCTCAAGATCAGTCGTTGAGAACTCGACATTATTAAAAGCGGTTCTCAAAATTTCCCAAGATGATAAATGCCGCATTTGCGAGGAACAAGTAGAAACCATTGATCATATCATCTCAGTTTGTCCAATTTTAGGAAAAACCGAATACTTGAAAAGACACGACAGGGTGTGTAGTTACCTCCACTGGCAGATCTGTGCCACCCTCAAGTGTCAAACACATGCTTCAAGTGGTGGTACGAACACTCACCAAAACCGGTCACGTCTGTTGGACTGTGTACAATATTGTTCGACCAATAAATTCAAACTTATCTCACGATAGCGACCAACAAACCGCCGTAACCAAGGAGGCAGAGAAATGTCTTACACAAGAGTTTGGAAATCGAAATCAACAGAATGTGAGGTGAAAAAGTGTCGATAGTCCCGATAGTAATCGGAGCTCTATCGTTATTTTGCGGTAAAATTTGTGTAAGAAGTTTTTTTAGTTTGTTAATAAAACTTATCCAATTTTATTTATGACAATCCTTTAATGTTCACCAATTTACACACAGAACACATCGTTTAGTAACGTGTTTTTGTTACATCATCAGAGTCCTAAATTACGGGATACAGAAATCAATATTCATTCACCATGTCAAATTGGTTAGGTAACAAAATATTTCACATAATCACTTAATTAAAAGTTAATAGTTAAGAAACATTTTAACTCACTTTAAACTGCTTTGAGTTCAAAGCTGTCTGTTGCCTATTGCGAATATTACGTGAACTACTTTTATACACAAAGGCGAAACAGCAAAAAATTTAACACTTGTATATGTATGCTTGAATAAAAAATTGGGTTAAAACGTCATGATTGTATATCGCGAAATGTTACGCAAAAGCATGTTCGACAGCTTCGTTTTGAATATAGGTAAGTCAAAAGTTCACTTAAATGGTTTATTTCAGAAACAACATAAGCCAGGTTTTTTTTTTCAATTTGACTTTTTAGTGGAATCAAATTCTCTGCATGTAAATGCACCGTTTCAGACAGATATAACGTATGTCAAGCAATTCTAGGGGTAGTTTTTGAAGAGCACGTGAATGCGAATTAATGCTGATACAACATAAATCTGTGACTTGTGTTCTTTCTATATTAAAACGCGACAAGTGGCTTTTCTTTGGAGTTAAACAGCTGATCGATTTTATACAGGACGGTGTCAGCGCAATGTGCAAAATTTAAAGTTTCCTACAATATCAGCCGAAAACTTGTGCCGACAGTAAATACTTGTGCCCATTAACTGAAGGATGACTCTGCCACATTCTCCGTAAATCATAAACGAGCCTAGTGAGATGGCAAAATTTACTATGGAATATCTAAGTACCTCAATGTCCAACATCGAAAACTTCCAAATGTCTTCATATGGCTGTGGAAGTCAAAATAAAAATCACACAGTATAGAGAGATATGTTACTCCCTGTTTCTATGTTTTTGATCCTTCTTGTAAAGTACCCTCAAAAATCAAAATATCCGGTTGAAACTCGCAAAACCTCGAGTTCGTTCAGATCAATCGAGGAATATCAATTTTGGATAAAATCGGCTGAACTGTTTAGGCGCTATCGTTGACCACAGACGGTCAGACGGACAGACAGACGTTTTGCCCTCAATCGGTAACAAGGCCCTTCAAAACATGGATTCTGGATACCACATGTTAGAAGAAGTAATTTAATATTTATATGAACAGGATTTATCTTTTTTTGCGTTATCATGGCCTGAGAATAAGAATTTTTCTGCCGAAAATTCACCGTTTTCTGACGCACCGTTACGTAACTTTTTTCTTCTTACGAAGTAAGTGCGACAATGTAAAAATCGATTGATGACATGAAAAAGTTAATGGAGTAGTAGTGTATTCCCCACGAGGAAGAAGTGAGCGCGTTTTCTGCAGAATTACAAAACTAGGCAGGGCGTGAATCGTTCATATTATGGAAATAATTAGTTAAATGTAACAATTTCTTGTCATTAAGGTGTTCTTTCAAATATATTTCATTCAAACATATTTCAAATAAAGAAGCATTTAATGAATGAAATTAAGTGAGTTAAAATGTTTCATGACAATTGAGTAAAATTGAACCTTAATATCAACTAAGTCGACTATCTAAAAGTAAATAGTTCTACAAAACGTGTTAAAATATTAAAAAGATAAAATTAGATTATTAAAGACAAAACATAAAAAACACAAACAATATAAACAATATAATTCAATGAGACACTCACCTTGATGAGGAATTGTTGTCCCATTTTGTTATCTGGCAGTTTTAAAGGTAAAACACTCGAGGACACTAGTGAACTCAACACAAACCTCCCCCAGTGTACTCAAGAATATTTAAACTGTCCCGAGGATGACTAACGTACATTAGGCACGGCGCATGAATATGCAGTGTGGCAACTTAACAAATTGGCATTACTCTTGGTATTTCTTAATTTTATACAACACATTGTCATAGACATTGCTAAAAATATTCATTTCTACGTTGGTATTGAGAGTTTGATTTAATTTAATTTGAAGGGTTTCTCAAATAAGTCGAGGGAATCTCCTGACCTCGGTGTCCAAAACGAGTGGCTTTTCAAAATCAAATTCGTGTGACAAATTCAGTCAGTGTCTCGATAAATAATTAAGTCGAGGGGAAGATTCTGTAATATTTCTAGAATGTTCTTTCATTCGTTGTTTAATTGAGCGCTTAGTTTGTCCTACATATGTTAGATTGTAATCAAAGCAAGGTAAACTGTATACCACGTTCTCACGTTCAAGAAACAGAACCTAGTCTTTGACATTTTTTATTAGATTCTGTTTATTGATTATTTACTGTATATTCGACGTTTAATGTTTGATCTAAGACATTCTTTCTTAAACTTATTTTGTATTTTAGGTACGTATGGCATTACTATAGTCTGTTCATTGTCTGCGTCTTGAATATCTGCCATAACTATATCCGCTTGTTATTGAGCACTCAATACTCTCAATCTTTGACAATGAGGAAAATTTTTCAATTTGGTCTACAAGTTTTACAAAGAACTTTTTCTAAGCTCCCATTTCGTTCAAAGTCCCGGGAAGTACAAGACATTGCCTTATTTGGAACAGCCCAAACTTTGCGCAAAGTATTGTTGAGGCACCGATAGTCTCTAGATTCTTAGGAAGCTGGTTGCAACCCGGAGTAGATTTTATAATCAACCGACTCATAACATCTTTAGTTGTGAGTTAGAGGAGTAATAATAATAATAATAATAATAATAATAATAATAATAATAATAATAATAAAATAGACGGACTTATTAGAATGAAACTTGCTATTATGGAACTGTTGCAATATTGTTCTGAATAAGATACAACATAATTATTATCTAGTAGAAGGATAGTATGGCTTGTATAACGATAAGCTTACGCACAAAAGGAGTAACGTTTACTTTGCTTAACTTACCTGCTTGCCATTATCTCACAGTCATCGTAACCGAAGCTTGTTGTTTCCCATCAGACCCGTAGCTAGAATTTGCTTTCGAAATCAATGCAACAAGTGAATGACTTATTTCAGAAACAACATAAGTCACTGACAAGTAACTTTTCAGGACAGACAAAAAACTTTCTAATGCGGCTATATTTGGCAGAAACATTATGTCAATTTTATTAGAAGTTTTTTTCTGCATATTATATAGAATTATTGTGTTATTTAGCAAAAAGTTAAATTCGTTATTTTTATTTTTTACTAAAAAAACACTGTTGACTTATGATGTTTCTGAAATAAAACATACTGAAACAAAAAAGTATTGTCATTCATTAAATGCTTCTTTATTTGAAATATGTTTGAATGAAATATATTTGAAAGAACACCTTAATGACAAGAAATTGTTACATTTAACTAATTATTTCCATAATATGAACGATTCACGCCCTGCCTAGTTTTGTAATTCTGCAGAAAACGCGCTCACTTCTTCCTCGTGGGGAATACACTACTACTCCATTAACTTTTTCATGTCATCAATCGATTTTTACATTGTCGCACTTACTTCGTAAGAAGAAAAAGTTACGTAACGGTGCGTCAGAAAACGGTGAATTTTCGGCAGAAAAATTCTTATTCTCAGGCCATGATAACGCAAAAAAAGATAAATCCTGTTCATATAAATATTAAATTACTTCTTCTAACATGTGGTATCCAGAATCCATGTTTTGAAGGGCCTTGTTACCGATTGAGGGCAAAACGTCTGTCTGTCCGTCTGACCGTCTGTGGTCAACGATAGCGCCTAAACAGTTCAGCCGATTTTATCCAAAATTGATATTCCTCGATTGATCTGAACGAACTCGAGGTTTTGCGAGTTTCAACCGGATATTTTGATTTTTGAGGGTACTTTACAAGAAGGATCAAAAACATAGAAACAGGGAGTAACATATCTCTCTATACTGTGTGATTTTTATTTTGACTTCCACAGCCATATGAAGACATTTGGAAGTTTTCGATGTTGGACATTGAGGTACTTAGATATTCCATAGTAAATTTTGCCATCTCACTAGGCTCGTTTATGATTTACGGAGAATGTGGCAGAGTCATCCTTCAGTTAATGGGCACAAGTATTTACTGTCGGCACAAGTTTTCGGCTGATATTGTAGGAAACTTTAAATTTTGCACATTGCGCTGACACCGTCCTGTATAAAATCGATCAGCTGTTTAACTCCAAAGAAAAGCCACTTGTCGCGTTTTAATATAGAAAGAACACAAGTCACAGATTTATGTTGTATCAGCATTAATTCGCATTCACGTGCTCTTCAAAAACTACCCCTAGAATTGCTTGACATACGTTATATCTGTCTGAAACGGTGCATTTACATGCAGAGAATTTGATTCCACTAAAAAGTCAAATTGAAAAAAAAAAACCTGGCTTATGTTGTTTCTGAAATAAACCATTTAAGTGAACTTTTGACTTACCTATATTCAAAACGAAGCTGTCGAACATGCTTTTGCGTAACATTTCGCGATATACAATCATGACGTTTTAACCCAATTTTTTATTCAAGCATACATATACAAGTGTTAAATTTTTTGCTGTTTCGCCTTTGTGTATAAAAGTAGTTCACGTAATATTCGCAATAGGCAACAGACAGCTTTGAACTCAAAGCAGTTTTTTTTATTGCGAAAAGGGTATTACTATCTCTCTGCTTTACTCTTAAACATAAATTCTCTATACTCTGCGACGACAATGTGCATGAAATTGTGTGGCCACGTAATGTGTGTGAGTCACGTAATTAAAAAAACTGATACAGAGACATGATCGAAGTGCACAGCACAAGTGACAACCATCCATCTTTTTCTTCGGAGTCCGAACACAGCCAGAGAAAGATCAATGCGGTATTAACTCTGACCTCTTTGATTGATTTAGGACAAGGAAAGAATGTGACAAAAGTTTAAGATTATTTCAAAAGTAACTCATTAATAAGTTCCATTTTTTTCATTATCTGTATAATATTAAATTTAAAAAAATGTAATTTCCGTAACATCCAAATATTTTGTACCTCATGTATTTATTGAAGAAAAAGTGATCTCATATTTCTATTTAATCCTTGCAAACTAAATTTATAGAATAATTAATAGGTGGAGGATATTTATGCCTGAACAATTCTTGAAATACTCTATTAAAAATTTGCATTTATGTCCTAAAAATTCTGAAAAATGCACTTTAATATGCAATGTAAGTTAACAATGTTTTATTTCTTAAGTAAACCTTTCTTGATAAAATTGAGGAGGAGCATGCTTGTAATGAGAAGATATATTTTTGCACAATTTGCACAATCTATCTTACTTTGAAGATAATATTTGAAGTAAATTTTCACCTTAGTGAAGTACGTTGTATGTCTTGTTGCATTTCTTCTACCTGGGTTAAAATATGACGACAAGAAATATCCTACATTTGCACAAGTATTTTAAATTTATTGAAAAAAAAACGCAATCTGTGACAAGTTCATTCTAATCAATGAACGCTCACAAATAAATGGTAGATTCTTTGAAAAGATGAAACGTTTTAGAGATAAGTTTCTATTTTAACGAAATATGCAAAATATGGGCCGACAATTACATAAATGTGCATCAACCTGAAAAAGCAGCCGAATATGCACTAACGTGATAGTCAACATTGTATCCAATACTAACCAAATGTTAAGAAATTTCTTTGGCTATGCCTCGAAACAACGGACAAAATTACTCAAAATCATAGAAATTCGCTCCCTAATAATTAATAACCGTAAATTAATGTAAACCGACGTAAATCAGAGTGGTCGTTCATGACGAGAGTAGTTGTAAAGCGACCTTATATACATTACATACATTACGATTTATATACAAAAAAATCGTTAATGGAAGGGCGAGTCCTGCGCAGGGATCAACGGTTCTCGCGTGGCGATCCAAGCGCATGAGTTACGGAGCACCTTGCGCGCTGTCGGGGGTCACTGATACGGCGTGGCGCGCTCGTAGCCGATCGACTCCCATAAAAGTCGGAGGCGCGCGGCGGAAATGCGCGACGGCGACCGCTTCCGCCGGAGGGAGCGCCGCGAGCGCACTGCGTTCCCTCGGATGCAATCACCCGCGGGGGCAACCACTACTAAGGTCATTTCAACCGAGTTCAGGGGAGAAAGTAAGAAACTTAAAAATCGAAATAAATAAATAAATAAACGCAAGAAAAAAAACAAGTAGCAGTAGCGAGAAAGTATAACGAGATAACTTCACGATTGATTATCAATTCATATTGCGTTTGTGAGTTAAACCCGAAATTGAACAATTTTTTTTCACTCTCTAATTTGCTACGTTGAAACTGAAAATTATTATTCAGGTAACACTCTCTACATTCGGAAATAAGTATTAGTAGTATTTTGCTTGCGATTATGGTTCAAATGAATTAACATTGAATTTAGCTTGTTCTAAAACAATAAGTTGTTTCAGATTTACAGGTTCACTTATTTAAACTAACTTCAATTTTGAGGTATCATTATGTTTTGAGGTATCATTAGGTCCAATTCATTGTGTTCCAATTAAGGTTCCAATTCATGTATTTCAGACATTCACGAGCTTTAATGTTTGTATGTTTAAGTCATGCATGTAAAACAGAACCTACCCTTAATTTTTCCAATGCCTCGTTTGTATGTAATAATATGTCCTAAAATAATGCCTGTATCCCTTTATAGTATTTGCATGAACTCGTGTGCGTGCGTATGGATGTCTCGGTTCCGTGTCTCACGCTTAGACTGGGAAACTGATAATTTCTTTTCAGATTCGGCCATAAAATTCTAAGAAATTTCCAATAAACGTGTTTTTTCGTGTTTTGGCGCTGCGGTCTTAGTGAGTATGCTGGGAACTAAATCGACGCCACCTAATTAGAAGTAGGTGGCGTTGATTAAACTCTATTACCAATGCCGACGAAGAGAGAGAGGACGACGAAGAAGAAGAAAAAGTCGAAGAAGTAGAGGAGGAAGAGGAAGAAGAAAGACAAAGAAGACTGAGACAAAGAAGAAGAGAGAGAAGACGAAGAATTTCCTTTCACGGAAAACGAACTAAATTAGTAGAGGGCGTACTGAGTTGCCCAGATCAGACGGCCATGGGTGTACATCTCCGAGAAGGCAACGCCCCCGAAATAACAAAGCCTTACAACTGATCCGCGACGACCTGAGCTTCATGCAAAGGCTCATTCTGTGAGTGAAAAGGGCCTTAGGCAGGCATACGAATTCTCAACGCAACAGAGGAAATAATTTAATTTTTATCGAGACTCTGCAATCGAATTTGAAGATTTAGAGCTATCACGTTAACTATTTAAACTTTTTTAATTTGAAGTCCTTCAGAACTATAATAACCAGTTACTGAACAGCTATATTGAAATTTCTACATGTCATTAAAAGCGCTTCATACTTCAAATGAAAAGAATTAATATTTATGATTCATGTAAATAGGGTGGAGATGATTTAATCACATTGTTTTGTAAATCGCCGATCTAAACTAACATTTTTTTCTCCTATTTTTCAACAATTTTTTCCAACTTGTGCCTTTTACATCTTGCCATAATTTCCATTAATAAATGCCCAAATTAATTATTTACAAAAGTGCAGAATGTGAACTATAATACTAATTTAGCATTTGATGAAGGACGTAGGTTTGGAGTGTATTTAGAGAAGCATAAGAAGTATCTCTTAAGCAAGACAAGTACCAAGTTTGCAATTTCTTTAGTTAGCATATGTGCTAGAGAGATATTGACATCAACGTAACCTTGTTTTACAAGTTTGTGAATGCGCTAATGAAAAGTTAAAAATATTAAAAAATTTATATTTTTAAAAATCTATCTTCAATAAATAATTCTTAATATAGTAAATGTTTGTATTTGATCAATTTAATAAATTATACATCCAAAAATTATTTAATATAAATTTTATTTAAATAAAAAAATTAAAATCCAGTTTTTTTCTGTGATCATGTTTCTTTTCATTCACCCTACATGTAACTTAGTAAGGAAATAGACCGGGGAAGGAAAATAAATTACTTAATTTGTTGTAATTGTATGTATTTGTTTTCCTCTTCTTGTCTTTTTTAGTATTGTTAGTATTATTCACTACCTTGCAAAAGTTATTAAGAACAATATTAATACATTTAGACACAATACACCTCCAAGCAGTTGTACTAGTAATTATTAATTTACAAATATCCCAGGTAAAATGTATAATGCAGGCAAAATTCTCCCAAAAATTGCGAGAAAATTATTAAATGGGTCACATCTATATACTGTAATCTACAAAAAAGCATGTTTTATCCTTGGAATATGTCAAGAGCCACTAACTCTTCTCTGAGATTTTATGTTTCTGTTAAAGAAACCCACCGTATACCATCAAGGCATTGAATTTCTTTGATAATGACTGCACTTTCTCTGCTACAATTTCTGATTTCTTCCGCCTTCTCACTCTCTCTTATCGCTACCGTCATTACTGTTTATTGTGAGTTCACACAAGCGGATGTCAGCTGCGTATCCATTATACATTGACCATACCAGATATCAGAAAAAAAATTCTTAAAAAACGTGGATTCTGCCAAAAAACGTCGCACCTCAAAAACATTAAAACTAATTCAAAATAACCAAAAGATAAAAATTACCACACCCTCAATATACTTGGTATACTACACTAATAAAATTCAAGATACTCTCTTGTTTTTGAAGCATTCTGATATACAAACACTAATGTACAATTATATAAAAATGTAGCAAACCAAACACATTAGAACTAAGTGAGAGTTTCACATTAACAAACTTAAGAAGCCATTTCCCATAAGTTACGTATTTTCATATTCAAGGAAATTTTCTCCAAAACTATGGGATGTGGGTGTACCAAACTTTCACAGCTTATTTCCAGTGGTTCAGTCTTAATTTTAACATAGGCATTTAACAAACACTCTATAATTTTGATAGCAATGAAAATTGTTTAAAAATGAGGACCTATTCTAAATATTATTTGAATTTTCCTTTATTTAAGTGGTAAAAAAGATTCATTGTACGTACTGTGAAATTTCACAGTTCTGCCTTTAATAGTTTCAGAGAAAAGTTAATTTATATCAAAAATTCTCATTTTAACATACGCAGTTTAGACATCTCCGGCTCCCATAAATGAACTCCCCACCTGTTGTTTCCCTGTGCTCAATTAATTACGTAACCAGGTATTAAATTATCTGTAAAATCATTATCGTTGGCCAAAAAGTAATTAATTAAACACATTAAAACTGTACCGCACCACCACCGTAGCTAGATCTGGCGCCACGCTCCCGGACCGTGCTCGCGTAAAAAGCTTCCCAGAAACACAAGACAACAGAAATACACGGGGTTGTAGATTGCCCTGATGAATCGGAAGCAATCATTAAAAAACCTTTCTTAGCACCTTTCCAGTCGTCTGCAAAGAGTTTTCTTCTTGGTAGAAATATTTCAATTTCATTTTGCCACTTTTTCTTTGGTCATCTGCTTTCCTTCTTGGGATTGCTCTCCAGTCAGTTATCTTATTTGGCCATCTTTCTTCACTCATGCATCTTACGGCAATGGTAGTTGTTTTATTCTTTTGTTGGTTTTGTACTTTTTAATTCGCATGTAGGTCTTTCATGAACCAACAGTAGATGCTTCCTTGTTCTTGCGTCAATTCTGTTATCAGGTCAACATCGAATTTACACAATGGGCTGGCTATTTATCGCCATGACCATAATGAGCTGTTAAACATACACGCACTCACATATACAGAAGGCAAATACACTCACAAACATCCATGCCCGAGGCCGAATTCGATACATGGAAGTTACAGAGCTCTAAACGTAATGACCTTAGTCATTCAGATCGTCAGTTATGTATGATTATTTTAAAAATTAAGCCGCTTTCTCCTCTTTGAAATTCTATGTTTGTTGCCAGAAGCTTCCTTTTGATTTGGTCTGATAATGTCTTGTTTTCTGCTCCACGTGTGTTGCAATACATTAATTTATATTCGCTAATTTTATTGTTTTTCCATTTGCTTGCTCCTAACTCCTTTGTTATTTGACTGAATTGTACACTCATCTATTATTTATACGTATATTTTTGTACAGGGCCGGATATATTGAGAGCTCCTAAGCATGACCACAACATAGTGCTACCGTATGGTATTGAAACATTCATCATCATCGTCACCTTCAGCTTCATAATCTAGGCTCCAAACCTGTTCCGAAGACATTTCAAGATTTTCCTGTTAGGCATTAATTTCGTTCAGCTTGTTTCGTTGTGTCAGATACGAAATAGCATTGATTACTTGTATTTTATCGTATCGATTACTCGTACTGCATTACAGGGGGCAGACCTATCATCACAACGGAACTGGCTCTAAAACCAAGTTATTATTTGCAGCATAAAAGTTCTATTCATTTTTTTTCTCAGAAGCGACTTTTATGCCGAAAATACCTTTACATAATGTAATTTTACACTATTTAGAATACTGTACTTCCCTTTCAAAGGAATGTGTTGAATTAAGGAAATTGTGTAGTCAAAATTCCTACAGAATATTTAATACGTGTTATCAATACGAAAATAAAAATAAACTATCGCTTTCGTGATGTAAATATTTAATATTCAAATATTTGTACATATTTATGAGCTAAAATAAAATTTTGTTTAAAAAATAATTTAATACCCTTATCAAATGAGGTCCCTCAGCACGCAGTTAATTGCCTTATGCTTTAATTCACCCCCGTTTACAATATACAAATGATTTCTGGGAACACAGTGGGCCTAAACCTTAGAAAGCACACTCCACTAGATTTCGAGACGGCTATCAGACGAATTAAATCGAATCCCTCCAGGGACGTGGTGATCAGTGACAAAGTGTAAATAGCCCAAAATTTCAATTAACAATGAAACAATCTGAGGTATCCTTCCCCGATTTGATTGAATTTTCAATATGTTGTAAAGGATGAAAGAATACATTTCGCCTACTTTTTTCTTTTTCTGCGGACAAAGGTTTTAAGAGACAAAATCACCATCTGTAAAGAGACGATTTCACTGCATCGCATAATAAGATCCAAAATGTGCGAGCAACCTTAATTACAAAATGTTTGAGTTCAAGACTCGTAACAAATCCACATAATTCATTGTTCTATTAGTTATTTGTAAGGGTAAACTAATCCCAAATTTAAAATAATATTTCAAAATTGCTACATGAGGTAAGCAAATACAAAAGGAAAACACTGGAAAAATATGTTATGCCTCTAAAATAAAATCGACGCGTTTTTCGAATGTGACTACCACTTACTTCATTCATTGATACTCTGCTAAAAAAGTAGTTTGCTGCACTAATCCCTCTTGAAAACACGAATATGAAGAACTACAAAAAGTCACTATGAAAAACAAAATATTTTAGAGAAAGGAATTTCACTATAAATAAATAAATTATTAAATTACACCGCCTTTGCACTCGTGGGGACTGTACATCGCAGTGTGAGAAGCACTGGGCTACTCCATCATCTACTATCACTATACTGCGCCTTAACTCTGCGCCTGACAGGAATCGCTGTTTCGCTGCCATCCAATCGGGAGCTTGTATGTCGCCACTATGGTGACGTTCGAGTTCCAGATTGGAAGAAAACCGTCAACAGCTGATTCCTGTCAGAAGCACAGTTAAGAAATCGCAGTATTCTGTTGCACCTCCGCCTACGCAACCAACCGTTCCTCGCCGGCACTGTCGTGCACGCGTAAAGATTTTACGACGGCTCCCGTGCGACCTGCGCAGAACGACCGCTTTCAAGTAGAAACCAAACCACGCCGAAAAGTGGAGGGAAGCCGAAAAGTGCCCATGTGATGCCACATGTAATGCCGTGAGAATCACGCCTGCAAAATGTTGAGGGTCACAAGATGCTTAGGGACTAATTCGTTGTGTACAGTTGAGTGGCCGATGCTTATTCATATATAGCCCTTACCCTCAAATGAGTGATCACTGCAGTGACTCTGACCGGGAAGTCCTAGAGTTCCAGTCACGACGATGGCAGGATTTGCCACACGTACTTGCAGTTAGGTCGAATTTAGCTGCTCTTTGAAGGAGAATTCTAATGGCCGGCTGCTCTGTTCTGTAGTTTTCCGTGGTTTCTCCGATCGACACCAGGCGAATGGCGGAGGAGTACCCTAACAAATAGGCCACGGACTGCGCGTGGTCTTTCCTTCCTCTTCCTTGACCTCTCCTCACTCTTTGTACACACTTACATGTTCATGCACTACACTATCACACATCTCGGGAGACAAGTCGAGAGCTTAGAACAGGGGTCCTCAAACTACAGCCCGCGGGCCACATGCGGCCCGCCGATGACATTTATACGGCCCGCCGGGTTTTTATGGTTTCAAGAATTTTTTTTCTTAAAATCTGCACATTTTTTTACCATGTGTTAGGGTGTCTAGGGATGGCAAAAAAATCGATGGTTTTAAAACAACGATGTTTTCCACCAGAAATATCGGTGTTTTTTATTAATTATTTTTTAAATATTGGATTTGTTCCCGTTTTGATTCTTCACTTCAAAATAAGATGTATGCAGTGTGTATAAGAATTTGTTGATAGTTTTTGTTTAACTATGGTGCGATTTTTCTAAGTCTGCCTCTCAAGGCCTGTCTTCACGATGGAATATGTCACGGTACTTCGAGTCTTTCTCAGTCATGCCGCTTGATATCGCATGATCGCAACCGTATCAAGCAGTGCTTGCGACCATGCGACATCTAGCGGCAGGACTGAGAAAGACGCGAAATGCCGTGTGATCGGCCAAAGGGGCTTGAGAGGCAGAGTTAGAAAAATCGCGCTATAAAATATCCGGCCCTCCGACGGCCTGAGGGACAGTGAACTGGCCCCCCGTTTAAAAAGTTTGAGGACCCCTGGCTTCGAGCGTGTCCCGACTGGGTCGGTGCCCAGCCGCTGGTGGGAACTACCTGATTGAGAAAACCACTGCGTATAGGTCGACGCCAGATCTCGCCATTCGGAGGGAAGAATTTCACCGCCACCTTCTGAGGAAAAAACATGGACTGCACTGACGGGACCTTAGCATTTGACACGCTCGGAATCACCAACTAATCAAATCAATCAACCAGCCGTAGTTAGACTAAAAGTAAGGATCGTCGGGCAATTTGCAACATGTACGAGTAATTAGCTGAAGAGTGCTAGAATTATATATCCTCAGTTACGTACCATATTATATATGCTCAGTACGTGATGCCATATGATGGACATAGTCCATTTCATTAAGAACAAATACACGTAGAAGACTAACTTTGAAACATTTGCGAGGAAAGAAAACTTTGTCTCTCATTGAGGAATTAGACGCTGAAATTTCGGTGGAGGCTAGAGCCTAGCATATGTGTATTGTGAAATATTGTGAAACAATTTCAACAAGCAAAACATTCTTTGGATGTTTTTACATCAAACCATTGGACTCTGTATTAGCAAATTATTTTGCAGCTTACACAGTATTGCAGTTATTTAAATAAATGTGTTTCTTCAGTGGTCACTGCACGCAAATTACATGGATATTCTTGGCTACATCTGAGACCTAGAGACCGGAATCTTCCGATTTCCGATGCGGTTTCGTTAAGACTCGGGAGGGGAATGAAGCAGCGCAGGAGTGGTGGGGAGGAGACACCTTTCAGACACGATGCTGTCCAATTTTGGATCCTCTCTTATTTCCCATAGAATAGCGCGATACTATCACGTGCGTGTATATATGTATGCGTGTGGGAGTGTATGTGTGTGTGTGTGTGTGCACGTGTGTGCACGTTGTGTAAGCACGTGTGTGTGTATGAGTGTGTATGCATGTGTTTATGGAAGGAAAACAGCACAAGAATACTGGGATACTGGAGGAGAAATCATACAAGGTTTAATCAAAGTTTCGAATAATTGGTGACTGTATAATTAATTTGGATGAAGTATAATGGATTATTCTTGAATAACAGAACCTTAGATCATACTATACCTTCCCTTAAAGGTATATGGAGAAATATGGAGAAAAATATATAATGCTTTAAAACGTCTGTATGGAAGTTTTGACGAGATTCGGGGGCCTTTGGTCTTGAAAAAAGAATTTTCACAAAAACCTCTGTTTACTGACCATCTTCTCGCTGACCGTCCACCCATCTACCCGTCACTTCTCGCCCGTTAGATTGTCTATCTATCTCTGAACAACACTACTTTTTATGAACAACATACTTAAATAGTACACATGACTTTTACATTCCTGACATTACTGCATTATTAGAATATAATCGTGCGGAAAACGGCGAATTTTCTGCAGATAAAATATTATTGCCGGATTCTGGTAACAAAAAAGTGGATAAACCTTGTTCCTATGTACAGTAAATTACTTTAACATTTTGCATAGTCATAATCCATGTTTTGTGGGTCCGTAATAACGGTAAATCAATTGACGGCAAAATGTTCCGTCCGTCTGTGGCCAAAGCTAGCACCTAAATCGTTCAGCGTTTTTTCTCCGAAATTGATTCTCCTTCATAATTTAAAGGAACTTGAGGGGGGGGCTGAAACGTAACTTTTTGAGTTTTGGGGGTACTTTACGTGAAGACTGAATAACACTTTCAAAACTTTCTCAAAAATCGCTCCAAAGTTTTGGATTATTCCTTTGTCCCCTCATAGCAAAAACAACGCTTAAGAGGATGGAGCAGGTCTCATTTTCTTTGAAATCACAAAATTTTCCAAAATTGCAAAAGTGCTGTTTGTTTTGGGTGTCTTTCTTCAACTATAATATTGAAGATAGATATTTTCCTTAGTGAAATGTTTTGTAAAGACAGGCCTTAAAATAAAGTCATGTACAACTTTTCGAAATTATGAGTAGTTTTCGCGCGAAGTATATGGGTAATTTTTAAATTTTAAACATTTTTTTCAATGGCTTTAAATTTTTTCTTTCAATTCTCTCCACATATCTATCAAAAGATGGTAAAAAATTGGTCCTAGTCTCATTTCCGGCAAATTCTCGGTATTATCGAAAATGGCAAAAATTTAACATTTCAAAACTACGGAATTGAAGAAAGATTCTTGCCTTACACAAACTCTGTTCTACAAATTTACTGTTAGAAAATTATACATATTTTTGGAAAACGAGCAGTTTTTGCGTAATAAGTGCTTTAAATGAATTTAGTTTTTTTTAATGTCAAAACTGACTCCGAATTTTTTCTTTAATTTTTTGTCCGCGGATAGAACAACGAACGTTTAAAATAATGGTGTAGATCTCATTTTCGTCGAACTCTCTGAATTTTCAAAAATTGCAAATTTAGAAATAATGCGAGAAAGTATGTACTGTTGTGACACCACTAGTTCTAAAATGAATATTTACTCATCCTTCTTGCCGATTTACAATTTGAAATGGATATATTAATTTTGGGTACTTCATATAAAACCCGTAAGCCATTTACAATTTGTTTCAAATAATAAATTGTAACTAAACATTGATTAAATTAAAATTTCACTAAATTAAAAATAACTCATATTCCAAATGACTCAGATTTATTACTGTCTGCATTCGATACCAATCTGGCACTGGGAGATAAGATAAGTGAAAGGTAGAAGAGGTAACTGTTTCTGCCGCCCCCCTCTCCCTAAAACTGAACCAAGTGAAAGTGAGTGGCTCTACCTATAAGTGAATAAGGTAGTAGGTAAGTAAGTATAAGCAATAAGTGTCATAACAATTGTTATGTCCACAAAACTTAAGGAGGCCTTAGCGGTCAGTATTGTTGTTCAGTTAACCAAAAGGTCTGCTTTTAACAAATGCAGTTTTTAATTTCTTTGTAAGTACATACTGAGTTACTTCTTTCCATCAACGAGTTCATCTAATAGATACATAGTTTGTGTAAAAATAATTAGAATGAAGGCACGGTTTGAAGGCCAAATACTCCTTTCGAAATATGATACTTCCTAATGATTGTAATATTCCTAGAATTTTAAAAATCGTGTTGTAATTTTGCATATTCTATTTTTAGAGTGGTGACTCACGGAATTCACACAAGTTTTAAAAGTACTATTCACTAAGTAGCGTACACTCTTTAAGAGACAAAACCAAATTTTAGACAGCCATGGTAATGACGGTTACTTAAGCATATGCAGCGCGTTAAAAGTTCAGTTTTTAACACTACTGCTAAAAGGAAGACAATGCTCAAATGTTCAGTTGAAACAGTGAATTCAAAAAGGAAAGCAATATATGTACTTTCACCTGATCGCATCAGCTACTAGTGACATGATAAAACTTAGTTAATTATGAAATGATTTGCATACTAATAAAATGAAATGAAAGTCAATAATGCTGACCAAAAAGTAGTGTAAAACACACGTGGTAAAAGTTATTCTAATTTGCTTAAAGTCTCTCGGACTCGTGTCGAAACCTTTTCTATTCGCAAAATAAAATGTCACTTTTATCACTCGTATAATAATAGTAGTTTATGCAATTAGTTTATAATGATAAGCTTTATTGAATTAGAACATTTTTTTTTGAAAACGAGCGGCGTTAGGAGCGAGTTTTCAAATGTGTACAAATGCGATAAAGCAAAATTATAGTTATATGCTGTATTTTTTTAACATTATAAATTTATAAGAGTATTAATTTTGCGAAACAATTATCTTGTGACGTCTCGAGTATTTGACATCTTTGCGAGAAAACGGTAGTCGGCTGTTCCGTGTACCGCTACTACCTCCCCACGATTGTGTTGCTGCGATTAGCTGAATGTGTGATGACGCAATCACTTGGACCGTCAAATGCTAATACGTCATCATTTGTGCCGTTAAAGGCCCTTTTATGAGCAATTTCTTGCAACACAAAAGGTCGTTTATAATTCTGATGTTCAAAAATATGTTTTACTATTCTCTTTCCTCTATTTTCAGTGACACAAAAATGTTAAAATCAGACTCCTGATACTATGTGTAAATTAGGTCGTGTTAACTGTCACGCAGCCCTAGCTTCCCTTTCCTAAACGCCGGTTTTCAGATCGTACCATCTCGTCCAACTCCCTCGCTAAGCTTGCCAGAGGTAGTCCGAAGGCCCTTCTCAGCCAGATGACCTGTTCTACTACCGGTGCCTGGAAAACTCGGAGGCCCGTCTCTTGTGCTTGGCCTGATTTCGAGGGAAGGATAAATACTGTGGGAATCTAAGGAAGAGAGTTGAAGGGATACTGTGAGAATGTAAGGAAAATGGCTGAAGCGATGTAGAAAAGTTTGAAAAGTTTTATAAGGAAATCGAAAGAAAGAAAAAAAACCACAAAATATTGATTCATGTCTTTCAGTATTTATTCTCGAAGACTAATGATTCGCGAGATGTTTAGAAATTTTTTAACGATGCAATCAGTATTCAAGTATTCACAGTAGGCTTCAACTCTAGAGGTCACGGCATCAACTACATCGCTGAAACAATTTCATTTTTTTGTGAAAACTCTGCCAAGGGTTCAGGCACTAATGGAGTTTAAATACAGTCTAGAAGACAGACGGACAGATCGCCGAAAATTAATTTTTCATATTGAGGACGTGCAAAACCATGATTCTGATTACTAGGTATTCAAGAAAAGTATGTACTACATAGGAGAGGAAGAAAAAAATCTTTTGATATCATGGATCCCTGAAACGTGTTTTTTGTCAGAAAATCGGCACATATCCCACGAGATACTTTTTACTGCATCACGTAATAATACAAAAAGTAAAAATTCATATGTTTAAACTTTGAAAATTCAAACGTTTTAATGAAAATTGCATTTATGTCAAAGATTTTGGATGAATCGTTTCATCTCTACAAACACTTTAATGACAACGTGTTGATGTTAGAATAGTACATATTCCCTGCATTATTTGTAACGGTTACGCAATATTTGTACTACTACATGAACGTGCGTAAGTACAATCGTTGGCTTCCTCGGCCAGAATCATCGCACACGCTCCGTGTTGGCATCACAGCAGTGGCGTATCTAGGGGGGGACAGGGGGGACAGGGGGGACAGGGGTGCGCCTTGGGTGACACCCTTCTAGGGATGACACCAATAAAAATATTTTATAGTTGGAATTATATAATTTAAATAATTTACTTAAAAATGTATATATTAATCAAGACTAGCTGATTTGGCTCTATTGTCAATAGAAAATGACTTTGCAATAAGTATAGATTTTAATGAAGTTATAAACAAGTTTGCTGCCCTAAAATCTCGTGAAGAGGTTTTATAAATAACATACATTCGTTGATAAATATTTTAAAATGAAACTTAACTTACTTAAAAATTATTTTGCAATTATTCTTAATTACACAGAATTTTTAATATATAGTAAATAACTATTAAATGCAAATATGTTTGCATTTTTAATCAAATAATGTACAATTATGCAGCAATAAATATTTTATTGGGGGGGGGGGAGTGACACCAGTAACTTTGCCCCTGCAAAAGTGTTTCCAACCAGCAAAAATGTTTCGGGCGCGACGGGATTCGAACTCAACCTTTCCGAGCCAACAGAACAATAACGCTATTGCTACACCGCGCAGTCGCTCGGACGTTTCTCCTCTTACTGACGCTTAAAAATGAATGGACTCTCTAAATTAACAATCCAATTTTCGATAATTCTGAGAGTTTAACGAAAGTCAGTCTTGCGTCATTTTATAGCATTATACGAAACTCATTTTAAGCGTCTTTTGCCAAATCATATACCCGATAACCGGGATGTCGTTATGGATAGATATATTGTCTGAATAATATTTCTGTTTACTTGACAGCTAGTGGCTCATACGGCAGAGGAGTTTTCGTTATCCAATCCGAGGTTTCACATTCTGATGATATCATTGCAGAGTTGCCCAAGACCTGCTGTAAAGCAGACCTTGAGAGTTGCAGACACATATTTCGAAAAAAATTAAATCTAACAGCGCGAAGCAACTGAAAATTGAAGAGCGCCATTACTTCTTTGACTTTGCGTCATGTGTGGTTCTGTGTCGTTTACTGTGTGCCTTTAATGAAATTTGTTTCTTGCTACTACTGCTGTTCTGATCTGATGCGATTACGACCAGACGACCACGTGTCTGCCGCCTGAATGGCAACATCGCTCTACCTCACGCCAGCTGTCAAGTAGACAGATATATTATTCGGACAATAGATATCCGAATGGTTGGATGTGCCATGCATAACACATATTACATTATTTTGAGTTGAAACGTGCTAACTACGTCAGGAGTACGATCTAGTTGTACCGTTTTGGAGACCATTAAGATATTCTCATTTTTGGGGTACTTTGAATTAAGTCTCTGTAATGCTTTCAAACTTTTCTGGAAAGTGGCTGAGTTTTTGTCGTGAGTAGAAGAACGTACGAATACATTTGTAAGAGAAGATCCGATTTCCCATAAAATCTCTGTAATTTTGAATTTTTTAAAAATTTAAATCACTAAGTGTTTTTGTTTAGAAAGAAGTTTGAGATTTCTCAATCACAACCAAATTTTATGATTTTTGCTTTAAATGGAAGGATGTGTGTCCGAGGTATTTTATCGCGTGCTTTTTATTAACCAGTTTTATAATATAAACACTAAATGTTAATAAAATAATAAAATGAATAGAATGAACGCTTATCTGGCGTCAGTTGTTCATTATTTCATTATGCAAGTTGTATTCGATTTAATGAAAGCATTCAACCTTTTCGTCTTCGAGAAAACATGTGAATCAGTGGCGGCTCGTTGTTGTGAAGTTAGGTAAAGAGCTAATAATAAATATTGAAAACTCGGTTAATCAATTTTATATGCTCTTCTGAATTTAAGTGTTTATGGGAAGATCGATTTATACGAAACAGTGCCGCAAGTTCTGTAATCGTTGCTTTTATTGCTAAAAAGCACAATTGTCCAACAAAACAACTTCCGTAGAGATGTCGAGGAACAGAACCACAGGAATTCCTTTAACTAAAACTGATTGAAACTAACGTTATATTTTTCCCTAAATGTTTACCTTTTGTACCAGATATTTAGAGAGATTCAGTAGGACGCCTAGAACTTGAAACTTCTTTATCATAACCTTTCCAAAGTGAAAATGGCGTCTCTAATAAAATATCCTACAAAAAGAATTCATTTTTGAAAACACCACAACACTATTAAAAATGCGCGATACGATCGAATTTCATACTGGAAGACGAATCGTGGATCTTTGGCCTATCTACTTCACCTGCACGACAGCAGAGGCGTGGAGGCAATGCCGTTATCATGAGTGACGTCACAGTTGTCATAGCAACGGCGGAGGCAAGTCGCCCCGTGGAGTTTAAGGCGCGGGATACATCATTCCAGCGCCCGGCGTGGTCAACCCCGCACTCATCCGGGGCCTTCGTGAAGTTTAACTGTCCAGTAGAGTTCGCACGCATGTACATACGTTTGCATTTTTTTATCTTTTTAAATTTATTGATTAGTGCTTCGCGTCAACTGCTAAGGTCATTAGTCCCTAAGTTTAGTGAATGCTTTATTAAAAGCTATGATGGTTATCTTCCCCCGCTGGATGGCGAGATCCAGCACTTACCAACGTCGACTTCCGGGCATTTTCCCTAACCAGATATCTTCCACCAGCGGAATACCACCTCAGTCGGGACAAGGTCTGAGCTCCAGACTGGTCTCCCGGAAATGTGGTAGTGTGTGTGTTAGGGGAGAGGATAGGATAAGGAAGAGAAAGGAAAGATCGCGCGCGGTCCGTGGCCCATTTCTTAGGGTACTGCTCCGGCCTTCGTCTGTAATTAATGGGAAAACTACTGATCAGAGCGGCCGGCCGCTAGAATTCTCATCCAGACAGTGACTGAATTCGATCTAGCTGTCTAGCCACGGTCGAAAATCCTGCCACCGGGTCGTGATTTGAACCTTAGGACGTCCCGGTCACAGACACTGCAGTGACATCAGTTGATGCCCTCAGCCAGCATTGCCAGTCGTCTGTAATAAAACCAACATACTTGTAATACGTATTCAGGAAAATAAATTTAAAATATAATTATTATATAAAGAATTAGTCAAGTGCTACTTCACCTACTTCTGATGAATAGCCGCCCTTGATGTGAATGTGAGGTTTTAGGTACCGAAGTGAAAATAATTTGTTTTCTTAGGTTCGAAGAGTGTTTTTAAATATAAAGATTAGTGACTGTACGCAGCAATTGCCTAATACATGTATCCCACAAAAAATTTCATTGATCATAATTACATGTGTAGAATTATGTTTTTAATTGAAGATGGATAGTTGGATTTGTTTGCCACAGTCCCGTACAACATATATTAGAATAAGGTTGACAGCTCCTCGTCACATGGTAACGCCAGTGCAGTCACGTAACCAACAGATAATCCGAAGCTTCGACATTTCCCTAGAGTTAACTCAACTTACAGAACCAATGAAACGCATGGCTCGGATATCTCAGTTAATGGGCTGATCATTATTACAAGTGTCAGAAGTGAGGATAATAGTGATAAAATGAGTTGTTGTATCAGGTATTGTGATTAGTGCGTGCTGTTAATTTTATTAATGTTAAACGCATATTGTGTCCAATTAAAACATAGTTTCCCTTCAAGGTCACGAGCTAGAAGGAGAGAGAAACACTGTAATCCAATTCGTTACGACTTAAAGGTTTGGTATTGAAACTCCCGATTCGATGACAGTGTCCCACTCACCTTCCACTCGTGACTTTAATGAGACACTACTTTTTAATCGAATAGCTATATCGTAACGTGGGAAAGTGTAACGTGGCAATGCCGTCCGCCTCCACATCCGTCTCCAACATCTCTATTTTATTGGTACCAATCACGAAAAATTAGCATAATAGAGGATTTGTCGGTGAACGCGACTCGTGACGAATCCTCTGACGACACAAAGAGGAGAGGGACGTCAGCGACGCTGCGCCCTGGGGTCGGGTATTTATATAGGACGACGAGCATTGGAAGTCAGTCTGTCTATCTCTGTGACATCGCCACATCAATATGCGCAAAACGGATTTCCTACGCAGGTAAGCTAAAAACCGCCCGCCTCTTCCATCTGTCGTATTTGAAGGGCTTGGCACAGTAACAAGACGAACCAAAGTATTCATAAATGTGAATCTCTCGATTTTGGTGAATATGCAGATTATCGTGTTTCTATATAGTCTGGTTTGCATTTATGAAGGGCTTGTGGTAAAAACAAGATGAGCTACACGGCGAACAAAACCTAGAAATCAACATTTACGAACAATGGGAGGCTTCCAGTAGCTGCTGCAGCTTATCTTGTTACTGCCGCAGGCTCTTCATATTGATATTCTCAGCTGTTCACGTGTTTATTCCCAATAGTCCTTGTTTATTTCACACATACTTAGTACAGAGAATATTACGTAATGCAGCAAAAAATCGATCTAGAAATTTCGGGGGAAGGGGGTTAATATGGAATTTTTTTAAAAAATATTTTCTCCAAATGCCAAATAACAGGTTATGTAATGCTCCAGGAAAAGTTGTCGATTTGGGGACGGAAGATCACGTTTTGGGCGTCTCTAATACCCCCTTTTTTTCTAGCTCATATTTACTGTACCTATATTATTTTTCCGTGTACGTAGTCGTAATCCAGATATTGATGTCTTTAATATAAAAAAATGGTTTTCTGAAAGCGTCTGTTCACCCTTGAACGTGTCTTTGAACAAGTGTGGCACCTAAACAGTACATAGGATTTTGAATTTTACAACCACTTCCAGAATGAATATCGCCCGTCTCGATCTGGCTGATTTTGTGGCATCCCGGATTTGAAATTAACTTTTGGGTGTACTTTACATGAAGTCCATAGCATATTTTCAAAATGTTTTCAGTAACGCCTTCAAATTAGATTTATTTATTTTACTCCAATGCATGAACATTTTCTTAATAATATGGCGTTAGTCACATTTTTATTAAAATCTCTAGAATTTGGAAAATTATCCATTTTTTATCAATATTACACCTTCAATACTAGATGTGAAGATTTATTTTTTATATCATTCAATTCTTCTTTACCATATTTTAAAATCATTTTCCGTATATGTTTTTCAAAACAATGGTATTTTTCACGAAATTTTGTCTTATAATATTGCGTATTTTTGTATCGAACTCTTGCGATTTTCGAAATACCAGAGGTTTTAATGAAAATCGGGCCTGAACTAAATTCTATACCACATTTACTACAATTGAGCAAAAAATTTAAGATAGGTATGAAATTGAAGCCGCTTTGGGAAAAATGTTTACGTATATTTTCAAGCCACTCTAAATTGACCGAAATCTACTAAAATATTCGATAAAATTGTGCAAGACATTATTTAAAGATCTACTCGTAAGTTTGAAAAATTATTAAGAATAAATGATTTAGTGGATTAAGAAGCAATATCTAAGTTAAATGTTGTATGAATGGGCACAAATGTTTTGAAATGTTGATTTTTTTTCGAAATTTTAGAGGTTTTAATGAATATTTAATCTCTACAATTTTCATGCATTCATTTGGATCAATCTAATTAAAGAAATTTAAAGAAAAATTTGGGATCAATTTTTGAGGAAATTTTGAAAATATCCCAAGGACATCAAGTAATGTACCCGAATAATTAAAAGATACTTCTCAAATTCCCTGAGCCTTGATTGCTACCAGCTTGACGGAAGAATATTCGTGTCAGATTTACGAAAGAAATGTAAATGTTTCCTTTTGAATGAAAGCCACTGAAAAAAATATTAATTACCACGTGCGCTACCTCTACTTGTAAAGCGCCCAACTTCGTGATTCAGATCCGCTACCTCCCTGTGCTATATACATTCTTCTTAGAGTCGGATTAGGACCCACCTCCTCATTGGCTGTCGGAAGTAACTCTTTCTTTTCGTGGTTGAGGGGAGCTTTCGAGGTACGCCAATGGTCAATACCAGCCAAGCTAGCCATCATCGGATAGCTGGTATTGATCGGGGGGAGGGAGGATCATGACTTCAAAGTGATTCATCGTGGTCGGGTCAGCCTGATCACGCCCGGAGACAAAAGGAATCAGAAACGTCACCGTCCAAGTGTAAGGCACCGGCAAATGTGGCTCAGAAAATCAACTGACATCACTGCAGTGCCTCAGACCGGGAGGTCATAGGGTTCTAGTCCCGACAGTGGCAGGGTTCTGAACACTACCTAGGCCGCTAGACTGAAATCAGACCCCTGCTTGGAGGAGAATTATAGCGGTCGGCTGCTCTGATCGGTAGTTTTTCGGGGTTTATCCGATCAACGCCAGACGAACGGGCCACGTACCGCGCGCGCGTTTTCCTTCCTCTTCCTTGTCCTATCCTTACCCATTATTTACACACACTTATACACTACACCACCACAAACGCCGTGAGACCAGTCGGGAGCATAGAAGTTAATGCTTAGAGCTGGTCGGAGCTACGCTGGTGGGAGATATAAGGGTTGGGGAAAATGTCCGCTAGCGACATGTAGGTCGGCGCCGGATCTTGCCCAACAGTTGGCAAAGATCACCGCCACCTCCCGCCATAAAACATTTACTAAACTTACGGGAATAATGACTGCTGTTGACGCGCCCGGAATTACTAATAAATCAATCAATCCGAGTGCAACGCGACGGCTCACGTGAATGCTTCTGCTCCACCTGGACGGACAAGGAATGAAATAATATTGTTAAAAAAGGTGGTACACAGTAGGTGAGAAAGCATAGCATGCTTAGAATACAGGTAAATAACCACGGCAACACAGGACTCGAACTCACGACCCACTGAATCGAGAAGGTCATGGCACTCAGATCTTAGGGATCTCGAAATAACCGAAATGTTTTGGTAAAGTTATTCACGTCGTATAATCCGTTCCTAAATTTATTTGTACCTTTTCTGGAAAATATTCTGAAATAGGAAACCTTATAAAACCTACCCACATTAGCTAGAAGAAAACTAGAAATGAGTAATGGTTAAACTTCGCCTAGAGGGAAAGTATTGTAGCACAAATACATTTAGCTAATCGTGAATAGAAAAAAATTAGCTTCAGAAGTGATATTTTTTTACGAAAATTCTTTTAAGTTATAGGTCAATGCAAATATGGGAATGAATGATCGTTCACACGATCTTCGCCGTTCGGACGCTACGAGTCATCGGAAAAAATGACAAAAACCTGCCTAGTAGAAAAAAAAAATTTAATGTTTGATTCTCAGAAGATACTTCCGAATTGAACAAATATATTTTTGGCAGAAAACGTCCTTAAAACGAAGAATGATACACGCTGTGTCAGATTTTCAGGTGTATTCTTGCGGCATTTTGTTCCACATATTTCCTTCATATGTATTAATATTTTATTTCTTCACAGTCCATTATTTTTAAACAATTTTCATTAAATAATTCTCGTTATTTTACTGAGGAATGGAGGAATTCGTGGATATTTTCAAACCTCAAAGATGATTTTTTAACATTAAAAACATATTGTTACTGTCTATCAAACTTTTTACCATGTTCACATATACTTTCTAGTTTCATATTCTACCATAAAATACTGTCTCTAATTTTCTTTTTAAAATTAGTTAAAAGTGGATGGGGTGACTAAATTACCTACACGGTACTTCACATTCTCTATTATTTCTTTTTTTCTAAGAGAAATACGTTGAGCATTGTCTAGAGAGTGTCCAACTTGCAAGCAGTGGCGTAGCGTGACTCACACGTTTGGGGATGCTCAACAATAACACACAGAATGTCACTATCAACTACTTCATCTAACAGGCGAACGCAACACAAGGCAGATACACTGGGACTACTTCCACAATCTCGATTGCTTACGACGGTGTAGGCGCTTCCCACAAAATCCTCACAGCAGTCAGGGCTGCCGATGTCTTGAAAGCAAATTATACAATGGCACAGCTTTAATTCTTATACGCGAATGGCAATAAGACCATTTGTTAATTTATACATTGCAGACTTAAATAATATTTAATCTATTTAAGAGATAATACAATTTCTTGGATATTAAATAAGAAATAGTAGTCAGGCACTATTTCTACAGTTTGTACCCATGACCAAGTGGGGACTCCCGAGTGAGAGAGAGAAAGATAATTTACTGACCGCCTGAAGTGTGCTGCGCTCTCGTGCACAAACGAGCTTCTTTCCGCAGTACACGCTAGCGTAAAGCAGTCGGGTTTCTCTGGGCCAGGGGTGAAGAGGGGAGAGGGGAACCTCGCCATCTGCGCATGCGTCATTGCTCGTCGCAATCTGGCGGCAGACGCTGAAGTATTTTAGCTTCCAACCAATCAGAGGCCAGCTTCAACAGCCCGCCGAATTCAATCATAGGAAATCAATTTAAAATTAACACAAAACGTGTTTCGCTCAACAGACCACTTGTAAGATTATCAATACAATATTTAAGGTTCTTATATACGGGGATGCTCAGCATCTCAGCGTCCCCTGACGCTACGCCACTGCTTGCAAGGTCTTACGGTCACAACTAAAACCCTTAATATGGTTGCGGGCCGTATTTCCATTACTCGAGCGATCCACACGTGACTTTCACGTATTGTTGATCTCGGCACTTTGCCCGGGGGTTCTGAAACAGGGGAGGGGGGAATTAAAGCATGCGGGATATCAGGCCATACCATGCATACGCAATGAAACATATAGGGATGATTTTAAATTTCTGAATTTACTAGAAAAAGTAAATCAAACTTAACCTATTTTTACACTAAGGGGGTGTTGAACCCCACAGCGCTTGTGCTGGGCGCACAATGTTCTTGACTGACGTGGATGCAAGAGACTTTCCATTTTGACTAATAACTTTCGCGGGCCTCAATAAATGGCATGGGCCGCAATAAATGGCCGCATGCAAACCGCCAGTTGGACAGCCCTTGTCTACAGAATGGTTTGTATGAATTGAGATAACTGTTACATTATGGAAAGAGTTTCGCACCTTAACCCATTTGATCCCACTGATCCAACACAACAATGTATTAGTACTAAAAGTTGCAAATCCATGCTACCACAGAGCTAAGGCACGGAAGGGGACAATTGGTCAGCGTTACGCGCACAAAATTAGGTTGGGAGCAAATGGGTTAATATCATTAGTAAATCCTTCAGGCTTGTTGTCTACAAGAAGCATTTAAATGGCATTAAAAAACCAGGCACGTATTGGAGATCACAATTCTGAGAACTGCAATAAAATCATTAGCGTAGAAACATAATCATAGAATAGGAAAACATCTAATGAATTGGAAATTCGTGAGGAAAAATGTTTTAAAAAGTTAATAACATATAATATGAATTTCCTTATTTATTTTTATTCATTTCCTAAAAATCATGGTTTCTTACGCAGTCTAAACTGAGATTAACTTTCTTTCTACAGGGTTCAAGAACGTCATCTCATCTACACCATTGCCAGTAAGACGATTGAATCTCCTTCATCATATCATTGATTGCACTTTTTTCCTTGTGAAGTAGCTCTATTGCCATTGCAAAATTCAATGGTTTGAGACGTTTGTGTATAAATAATGATATCTAACATTTTCGTAAGAAACGTAAGTAAGAAGTTACCTACAAAGTAAGTCATGGTAGTGATGATACTTGTATCAAAAAATATTTTTATTTTCTGGAAATTTGGGTAAGTTAGTGCAATTTTGTCCAAATGACAATACTACTTACCACAAATCATGTAATTGTCAATCTTAAAAATTGCATTACATGTATTTTGAAATTTTTACTATTTTGAAGAAGTGATTTCCGTAATTCAATCGTTTTCTACTGGTACATTTTTGCATTAATGGTAGTAAAATAATTTCATCATGACACAGCATTCATAATTTATTTTCTTTACAGATTCTTTTCTTTCTTTCTTCTTTCTTCTTGCCTTTATTTACTTCTTTTTTGAGAATTGAAAACAAATCAAAATGTAAGATATATATTAGAGAAAGAATTATTTTAGTATATGCGTTTGTGAGTTGCGGAAACCAAAGACTCTTAATAATTTTATTTTGAGTCGCAGTAACAAATCAGCAAAGTCATTAGGGGAGGCAAAAAGCTATGCATTCTTAAATTCGAATCTAGACATTTCTGATTTTAGAAACAGATCGTTTACATTTTTCACACTGTTGCTCTAAATATTATGGCGAAAACACTATTACTCACAAAGAACCACCATCTACCTCCGTGCATAATGAAGGGCTTCTCTATGAGTCACCTTAAAGGTAACAGCGATAAGAGTGCTTCTGTTCGAGTGTCTACTTATCCTCACCGATGTTAGTGCTTTGAATATACCTGGGCTGTGAGTCATCATCCAATTAGTAATAGGAGATTCTAAATGTGCTCTGGAAAAGATTGAAACGTACAGACATTTTTAAACATTTTCTGAAGATTAATTTTCTCTGAAAAGTCTTAAGGTGCTAAGTTTAATTCTAGTGCCAATATTTTGTGTTTCATTTTGAATAAGAAAACCACATTTTCCGCTTTTCTTTTGATTGATTAGTGATTCCGGGAGCATCAATTGCTAATGTCATTAGTCCTGTAAGTGTAGTGCATGTTCTTATCGTGTGAGATAGCCGTCATCTTCCCCTGCTGGATGACGAGATCCGGCACCGACCCATAAATCGGGTACCGCTTTTCTACTATTTATAGGGAATTTGAAAAACTGCAACAATTGGCGACACGAATAGTAGTTTCATTAGATGTTACGTAAGACTTTTTCAAGAACTATGGAGTGAAGGAAGTTACGATGCTATACACTCGTTATGGATTTACTTATTGACTGATAATTAATTAAATATTTTAATATAATTCACATGACCTGTTCAAAAACATTTAATACATTCATATTCTGTGATGTTCAATAGATTTTGCCTTTGAACACTTTATCTACTAATAAAATATTTTAAATGATTAATTCTAAGTAATTTATTTTATTTCGCGAAAATTAAATGCATATTAATGAAGTTTTAGTTTTATTTAAAACATTTTTTTTCTTTTAGACCAGGGGAAAAATGTTTATTACTCCATACCTATAATGCTTGAAAATTTACTCTGACGTCATGCTATGTGGAAGTAATAACATTATGGAAGGGAGTATACGTCGTATAATCATCTAGTTAGTTATTTCATTTTGGATAATTTTTTACTTGTTCTTTAGAGATGTTACCAAATACTACAGACACCTACCTAATACTACAGAGTCTCTATAGTATTTGATATTACCCTCCCAACCGCCCAACCGACTATCTGTAATTTCATCCTCAGTGCGTCACTGCATGCAACGCAAATGATATCATGCGACAGTAAGGCCCCAAGGAAGAGGCCGCTCATCATTAAATATTTATTTACTTGCTGCATTATGAAACACGTAAATAATTATCTTCTCGCTGGGTAAACAACTATTGTACAGATCCTCTGCACTGGTACCATGCTGATGAGAGTGCTGTCAACACAAATTATGTTGCTATCACAAGCACCAGGCAACGCTGGGACCTCGTAGGGTGTGGGCGATGGAGCGAAGGGGGGGGGTGACGTCACGTATGCGACACTGTTATACGCGCACATTTTCTTGAGCCCCGGTAAACGTACCCTCACTCCTTTACCAACATTAGTTAAATTAAGAATAAATTGTAGCAACAAGCGTTGTAAACAAAATCAGATAACTAGAAAAGTTCACTCCCGTATAACAGAAACTATTTTGCATCGAAAAACGAGCAACAAATTTGATATAAAATTCCTTTTGTCAAAATAACCAAACTCCCCACTCCTCTCGCAACTAGCGGAGCAAGGGCTGAAGAAAACGTGCGCGGATAATACCGCGTCGCGCCGCGCCGCCACGCACCGCACCGCACAGCGGCAAAGCCGAGGGCGGAAACGGCGGCGGCGGTGGCAGCCCCTGACTCGGCTCGGTGCGGAGAGACTAGAGTCCCTTGATACAGAGAGTAGCGCATTCCATTGTTCCACCGATCCCGCCATTTTATATCCTGTTGTCAGGAAAATTGGAAATGTGGGATATTCTGTGAGTTGAGATCCATGAATCTATTCCAAATCAATATTAGGTTTTTGGTCGTTATTTCCACGGACAAAAGGTCTAATACTCGTTAGGTCTAACGAACAGGACGTCTATTGCAAACCAGATCTAATGCGATGTAAGGTCTACACGACAGATGGTCTAATACCAAAAGAGGTCTACAATTAGACGATTCAATTAATAAGGTCTAATAGACATAAACACCGAAGGTCTAACAGTCAATTAAATTTTCGAATGGTAGCAAATTACCAGAATTATAAAGATCGTAGTGATATCGACTTATACCTTCGGTCTTTGAGCTACAAACTGAATATTTCAACACCTGTATCATTTTTTGTACATTACGTATTTCCTTAATTAAAGTGTGAATTCCTATTGTGATTTCATTTCAGACTATAACATACTGACGTAATATGTGAAATTTTTTTACGTATTTCTGTTACAGCATAATAGATTCGACATTCGTGTCCGATAAAGCGAAGTTTATAAGATTTTTTGACAATTACACCAAATATTATTAGATTTTTTAAAAATTATACCAAATTTTCACTAGATGTGTTTTCATAGACCTTCTTTCATTAGACCTAATATCTTTAGAACTAACGACCTCTAACATCTACATAACGTCGCCAATTGTTATCATTTCTCTTCAACTTCTGAATTCTGCTAGATGGGGCTATCGGGTGAGAGGATATTAAATGGCGGCGGTTGCGCTACAGGAGAGACTTGAGACCCGGCGCGCTGCACTCCCATTGCAGAATTCACGAAGACTTATTAATTTAATTGCAGTGTTATATTTAATTAAATACAGTGTTATATATATTACAGGGTATTTTTGTTGTTTTTGAGCAGTGAGCCTGTTATTTACTGAAAAAACTTTTTGCGTGGCTTTGTTCAGTAGCATTTTCGCCTGTGCTCGCCACTAGTGTTTACTAAACGGTAGTTGGCTCTCGGAAGGCAGTATCGAGGGCATAGGCTCGTAAGCACGCTCTCTCGTTTCCCGTTTAATGAAACCCTTCGCTCCAACGAAACGCAGACCCGCTGGCAGTTTGTTTTGTGGCTCACTTTTTCCTTTGTCATCGATCGTTGCCGCTCTCTATAAAGCGGAAAGCCGAAGCGGATGGACGAAATGGGAAGGTACAAAGTGCATCGCCCCGAGGGGGCAACTGAGACCGCAGGACAAAGGAACCTAGTGAGCCTAATGTTACTATTTCTGTAACTAACGTGCAAAATTTCCCCCAATTTTCTTTTAGATCGAATGGAATCACAAACCTTCTTTTGTAGGGAACACAAGAAATAATGTACACAATTCAATCGCTGTTGGTGTACAAAAGAAATTATTAATTTTCAGTATTTAATTTTATTAGAGACGTGTGTATTTTTCGAAAATACGTTTTGTGCATTAGAAGTTTTTTTTAATATATTATTGATTGAACTTTTGTCCCTCGAGTTCTTTATACATTTTAGCTGATTGGAAATAATTGTTGGAATGGAATATAAAAACGAATTTGTACTAGTGATCACTAAGAACATTGAAAACATTTTCTACAAAATGTTTTAGCTACGATCAGTGATCGATCTTTCAAGCTGCCCCTATCAAAGCAGTGCGATTTATTTACACGTAAAAATAAGTCATTGACCGTTCGAAGAGATAGCTAAACAATGGCTATCTTTGTTTAGCAACAATGTTAGATACCACATAAATGTCGATTTTGCCGGTCATTGTGGTGCTCTAGTCTTATCCCCTTTCACCACACTCCAATACGTAACCAGAACAGATATCCATAATCAGGCTTCGCAACATAACAGATATTACGTGATTTGTACAAAGACAGGTCTTGCATTATCATGTGTCTTTAAGCATTGAAAATTGCTTTTCTGTAGATACAAACAGAGCGCATGACGAGTAATAAGAAAATATATTATTAGTTGAGAGAATACACTAAAATCAAAATAGGCAAAATAATACAAGGCGATAATTTATTCGATACTATCAGTGCTTTATGAGGGTGATATCAAATAAATGCAGGCATTAGAATTAGGGATGTCTAAAGAAGTGGCTTATTTGGCTGCGTGTGTGTGGCTATAGATTTTGTTTAGATTTTGTGGTTGCAGATTTGTTGGTGATTTGTTTAGATTTTGCAGTTGTAGATTTTGACCTCTATTATGGTCATTCAAATATGTACTTCATTTTGTAATTCCTGGTAAAGGAAAACTAATTAATTTTTTAAAATAAACTGGTAAATATGGACGTTTTTATTATTATTGTCTTTATATATTTTGAATATTCTACTCTACTATAAAAATATATTTCTTACAAAAGTGCACTTATGTTTCGTTTTATCTTTTATTGTGTTTAATACTTATTTCGGGTCTCACGAGTCTTTGATATTGATCACTTAAGCACAATCGCGTGATACGGATTTTATTAAAATAGTTGTTGTGCAAGTTTGGAATCCCTGGACAAGGGCTGTTTCAGAGTTTAAGACGGGAGGGCATTTAAAAAAAAATTAAAGGAAAGATTAAATAGATTAATGAATTAATTAATATAAATTGTATTTTATGTACTTGTGCTAATAAATGTTTATTGCCTTCTGTACTTTCAATTATTTTTTATTTTATAAAATTTAAAAACAAAAAATATAAACAATATTTTAGTTAATTTTTCTACTAACTCTATTTTTTCTCTAAAAACTATTTTGGATTTAAACTCGATGCCAACATTTAAAATTAATATTTTTAATAGAATTTAATAGTTAACATTTAACAGCAGTAAATAGGATCACGAAAATGTATTTTCAATCTTAATTTTTAAATTAATTTGTTTTGTTACTTAAAATCGCATCAATTTCTAGATCATTAGCACTATTATTGGATTTTAACGTTATGGTGTCTAAGAGGATGAAATACGATGATAACAAGGAGTAAAAGAACGAACACATACAACCATGCACGAGGCGGGACTTGCACCCGCGACCCTTCGGTCCGAGATCGCTCCGACATTTCTGCTTTAGCAATCTCGGCCACCGGGTCGTCTAAATTCATTTTCTTTTCTTGCTTCTGAACGTTCTCAAACGAAGGGAGGGACTGTAGCAGACACAGACCTCTCCCCAGGGGGCCTCCCTCCCCCTACGCGTTCTTGCGGGTTAAGCGCTCAAGGCGTCAACAGCCTTCGCAATCTCCGGAGCGAAGTCCATCCCCGCCAGCGGGTGGGGTGCGTGACTCACGCGGAGCTCCCGGCGTGAGCTCGGGCGCTACCTGAATGGTTGGCGCGGCGGCGTGTAGTGTACGCTCAGCAACGCGCACTGCGTGCCTCCTGTACACAACACGAAGGGCAGAACGACACCGACTATCCGTCGCAATCTCCATCGCCACCTCCTCCAACACAGCCTCCTCTTCCACCTCTGTCTCCGCCACCGTCTCCACCTCCGCCTCTGTTGTAACCACCGCCACCAACTCCGCTTCCTCTTCTTCTGCATCTTCTCATCCCCTTCCTACTTCTCTTTCTCGGCCTTCCCCTCCTCCTCTACCCCTCATACTCTTCCCCTCTTCCTTTTCCCCTCCTCTTCCTCATCACCTCTTCCTTCATCTACTTCCTCCTTCGTCTCCGCCTCCTTCTGTTTCCGTTCCTTCTCCGTCACCTTATATTCCTCCGCCTCCTCCTCCGTCTCTTCCTTCGCGTCCTTCTCCTCCGTCTTCTCCTATTTCTCCGCCTTCTCCTCCGCCTTTTTCTCCTCCTTCTCTCCCTCCCTCCTCCATCTACTTCTCATGTTCCTCCCTCTCCCCGCGTCATCCTTCTCCTCTTTCTCTCCCACCGCCTCCTTCTCCTCTTCCTGCTCTTCCGCCTTCTCCTGTTCTTCGTCCTTCTCGTGCGTCTCCCTCTCCTATTCCTCCGGCTTCTCCTCCCCCGCCTCCGCCGCCACCTTCACCTCGGCCGCCGCCAGCGCCGCCGCCAGCGCCGCCACCGCCGCCGCTGCGAGCGGCGCGTCTCTTCGGGCGCGCCTCCTGCGTCAGTGTGCACGCGGCCGCGATAGCAATCGCCATCTCCGGTAGCGAAAGGAAGAGCGCTCGCCGCCGCTCGGCGCCTGCGCCTGCGCCTGCGCTCCGCCATGGAGACGCTGTGCTTCTGGAGCCTCGGCGCCCACGACGACAAGTACCACGACTGCTTCCCCGACCTCTGTAAGTACGAGACGCGCCGATAAGGCGCGCGCGCTCCGCCGTGGAAGGCCTCTGATAAGAGGGCACCGGGCTTCGAGCTTCGGACCGGGTCATTGGCAGAGATAAGGCGGCGCTGGAAGCGAAGTGGATTTGAAAATAAGATAACGCCACGTTGCTCGCGCCGTAAATCGTAATAGGGTGCAAGGACTGTTTATGTGTTTCTTTACGAATGCTGACGCGATTAGTGAAATTTACGGATGTGATAGTGAAGCAGTGAAGTGGAAAGGGAAAAACAGTATTGAATTTTATTGTAATTGTAATTCATCACTTCATGCGTCATTATGTTTCTTGTATTTTCCAGGTGCTCCTCAGAGTGAGTTCTGGTCGTGTAGGTTAGTAACCCAGAACGAAAATGTGTTAACTAGCACTCCAGATGGAGGTTCTGACATTTGTAGTTTATTCTTCTGGTTAGTATAAAGATACAATTCGCCACATACCTTGCACCAATTATCGCTGCTTATTTTCGGTTGAAAATAATTAACAAGTCTGGGAAGTTAAAAAAAGTGCAACGTAAAATATGCTCGTGCTTGATTTCTTGACCTCTATTAATAATATTATGGAGTGATTCTTGAGAGTAGGTCAATGACAAAACCATTTTTTAACCTGCCAACGTTTCGTCTTTTATTCAACCTTCATCAGGGCGACAAACAGACGAATTTTTTAAAGATATAAATACATCTTACGTACAAATATTGCTTACACTAATATCTACTGTACCATTTCACAATTTGACTAATATATATATATATAAATTGTGTTATTACATACCATATTCTCTGCAACTTTCGTTTCTTACCACGATAACACAATCTTTATATTATATTTTATATGTATATATATATCAGTCAAATTGTGAAATAGTATAGTAGTTATTAGTGTAAGCAATCTTCGTACGTAAGGAGTATTTATATATTTAAAAAATCCGTCTGTTTGTAGCCCTGATGAAGGCTGAATAAACGCCGAAACGTTGGCAGGTTAAAAAATTGTTTTGTCAATGACCTATTCGCAAGAATCACTCCATAATAGTAAAATATGCTGTCGTTTCGGGCACCGACTTAATCGAAGATAGTTTGTTGAGCTGTGGTCGTCGACAGAGAAGAACTGCGGACTTCCAGCGTGTCTCAAGCTGTGGAGTTTCGTATTCGTTCGAAGCCGAGGGCACTTTTCAAAGCAAACTGCGTGTTCAAGCTCGGAGCTGTTATCGCAGTACTCAACCCTTCGCCCCCCACCCTCCATTGGGAGGAGGGAACGACTTTCTTTTTTTCCGTTCAGGATGGGTGGAGAGGAGATAACAGTGCGCCGGTTACTGCCTGATTGCCTCGCTCTTTTGATGCTTGTTTTGGTTTGATTTTTATTTCTTGAGCGTTTATTTCCAATTTTTTTTCTTTGTGTCCGTGTGCTTGTGCGTTTTGTGCTTTTGAATCGTGTGTTTCTCTTATTTTTAATGGCGCTACATACTGCGTAGCGAACTGATGACTAGCTTGCGTTTGTTTAGCGTACTCTAGAAAAGATCGAAACCCCCGTAAAGGATTCGACTTACCTCCGCTAGAGCAGAGGAACACGAACCCGCGAGAGGATGGCATCCTATTTATAACCTCAAACTTTCAAGGCGGAGTTGACACTTCCCATTGCCTGTCAAAGTATATGACGAGGCTCCAGCCTTTGGTCTAGAGTGAAGACTCTACACGATTAATACAAAACTTGAGTCTGACCAATAAGTAATGCCCAACGCATTTGATGCCAAAATATTTTTTGCTTACTTATATTAAATTGCGCCATTGTCAATTGGGCTGATCCCGATTCTACGGTACCCCTCACTGTCACGGCCTCCTTAATACGTTCGTAAGTATCATTCACTGGGCAGTTTGAATACTGAAGTGATTTCATATAATAGTGAATTGGTAATTATACGATGGATAGACTCAAGGTTGTTTACAGTGAACGCGAGGGCCAAAGTCCCGAGCCTTGCCATGACTTGGATCCGGACGAGCGAAGCGAGAAAACTTAAATTTGAAAGTAAATTGGCATTATAATGAGGCGGGGACAAAATTGCCTATCGGTACGATACGTAATCAATCCATGAATAAGGGCACGATAAGGGGGATAAGACCCGAAATGACTCCTAATGCCATAGCGTCAGTTCACAAGAAAACTAGCATCTCAAAGTGATGTAGAATATATTTTATTTATCTGAAGAAATTTGTTTTGAAAATTGTGTGGTTTTATTAGTACCCATTTAAAGAAGCTACGTCTTAAAACAGTCGATATTTGGAGTAAAAGTGTTTCGCCTCTTGGACGAAATAAACGGATCTGATCTCAATAAAATAGTTCTCCTTCAAATGCAGGTAGCGTACGATTTGCAGGGACTGAAATGTTCCAGGTGCGAATTCGCGAGAAGCAGGACTCTAAAATGGATCGTGAACGAAGCAATCCACCAATTATTCTATAATCTCTTCCATATTATCATTCACCAACTCCAATTTGTTAATAATGTAGATCTCCAAACATATCAAAGGGGACTTATAAAACAATAACATTATGCTATTACCAGGGAATAGGCATGTCAGGATGTTTCTAGATCAGAATATACCTTTGTTACAGAAAACGCATTTAACTTAAAAATTTACACATCATGAACAAATAGTACAATCATTCATCCTATTTAATCTAACGCATTACAAGCAGATAATATTTATCATATTTATCACGAGCTGTGACGAACGGTTTGTTGTTAGTCGTAATGTTTTGATACGTTCAAAACAGACATAAATTGAAATCCGTTGCTGTTAAACTTGATATTGTTTTTCGCGCAATAACTCTTCACCAGATACACTTATCTCTCAGCAGTATTGTATACTCGTATCATTGCACTAGCGTACATGTCTAATTGAAACTTCTACTGCTGCAGTGTTTTACTTCTGCTTATCGGTACGAGAGCAAACGGTCATGTACGCATGTTCCTGCGTCGGCACGGCGGAGAACGATATAAATGTTGATTTATAAGCGGAATTCAATAGCCGATTTATTTCTCCGATATTTAACCTTCAATGATTAAAGGGGATTGACCTTCCATTACTCGCCAACTTTCTCGTATTGTTGGAACGACAGTGGCCGCCAAGTGACGGTCGGCTGTTCGCTGGATACGATAGAAAGTGCATTGGAGGTGGGCACATGTGAGGTTCAAGATCACCGAATCACGAGTGCATGAAACATCAGGCATTTAAATATTGGTAAAGATGTGGTACCTGTAGTGGCCATAGTTAAGTATATTTTCATCGTTTTCTTTAATATTCTTGAGCTACAGTACTTAATTAGTTATGTGAAACAGAACGGGGGATTAGCAACCCTCTTTCTGAGTAGATCCATTGTCTAGAAATGGTAAGTTTTTAATTTGAACTTTTTTCATATATTCCAAACCCAATTTCGTTCTAGTAGCGGCTGCTTTAAATTTGCAAAAGTTTTGTAATGGTCAGATCCTTGCCTCGGTAATGGCCAGTCAATATTTTGAACGTGTTTGAGATGCTTTGAAGTTCAAACAATAGCGATTCTTTTAAAAATATTGCAATTCCAAATTCGGAAAGACGTTTCCGGCTTATTCTTTAACTATAAAAGAAAGGTAAAAAAATACGTCTTTGTTGAACTCTACTAGAAGGCAGAAGATTCTTCAAATCTGAACCAAATGGGAAGCATCCAAACCTTATTTTTCAAATGTCGTGCATCAACTGACTACGACTGAATGGTCGCTACTGATGGCTTTACCAAAATAACACACTTGAATGTCATTTTTATGAAAGTACAGACGCTACGTTTCATACGTTTCATTTTCTACATTCGTTACTTCTAGGGCATTCTAAAAATATTTGAGATGATTTGTGTTCAATAGATATTACATTATACAGGAAAGTAAGTTACTGTATCTCTGATTAGAGCGATGACGTTAAAATTTGTTTTGAGTTTCCCGTTTCTGTTATTGTAGCCTCCTTCCCCTTGTGAAGCCAGATGGTTAGATTTTTGAATTTTAATACTAAAAATTAATCAAAAGTTATATGTGTATGCTTCAAGTAAAAGTGTGTAAGGCATGAAATGAATTTCACTTTGGCACATACATTTAACTGTCAGGAAAAGTGTATAGCTGTGTTAGGGGGGGGCGGATAGCTTCAGACCAAATTAAAATATATCCCTCGTGAACTGCAATAGTGGTACACCTAAAAAAATACAAATTTAGAGTTAACGCACTCTTCAGAATTACAGATTAGACTACCTTGCAGCAGCAACAGCGGCGTATTTTACAGTTCCACCAACAAATGGCAGAATTGTGAAGGCAAAAATGATGCATTTCAAGGCCAAGTGAAACTTGAAACTCGTTTATCTCAACACCTCGTATTTTTAGTTTCGTCACTATTGTGAATAATGTAGCCCACGAACGATATATTTTTACAAAAGATGGTGCAACGTAAATTACGCTCTCCTTGTGTTATTCTTAGCAGTGTTAGTATATATAATTGTCACCTTTCCCGTTACCGTGTTGGAAGCTATTACGCTCGCAGAATATTCCTCAGTCGTATAGAACCCTAATTGTGACCATGTTACTAAGCAACAATGCATTTTAATAATTGAATTTGTTCAAAGAATTGGTCGGCCCGACTGGGACTCGAACCCAGGCCTTCTGTTTAGTTTTTTTAATAATTAAATTTGTTCAAAGAATTATCATTATATACATACAAGGAGCGATAATTGCGTTCTTGAAAACTGTTCAAAGGGTTGGTTGACTCGGTAGCTTAGTGGTCAGAGCAGCTGGGCATAAACAAGAAGGCCCGGGGTCGAATCCCGGTTGGGCCAACCAATTCTTTGAACAAATTTAAGTATTAGTATTATTATACAAACAATATCAGTGACGATGTTAGTATCTACAGCGAGACTGTATTCCGTGGCCATTTGCAACAAGGCCACTAACTTGGAACATTCTCTCATAGTCTCGGTCAACCTTTCCTGATACATACCCTTTACGTTACTGAACTTTTCATTTATCATATTGGTCAATGAGATTAAAAAGCAAGAAAATTCAGGTGATTGTCATTTTTTATATCAACGCACGAATTTTGCACTTTGAGCAGAAAATGAAAATAACATTGAATTCTGTGGATGTTGGCCGTGAAATATTACCGTCACATTACGTCAGTTTCGGCAGGAACAAACACGTCGGAGTAGTGCCATGGTAGTCACTATCTCAGCGTCGAGAGACTATTATTGTTCGGTGAGCAAGCACGCGATACGGGTGACGCGTTGACGTTGTCGCTCTTATGCCCATATCCATGTTGTTTAAATTTGTAGTCTCTTCCTTGTACTCGAATTTTCAGAAAACTAGGTTTCTGTACTTTAATAGAAAAAAGTTGCACGTGGTAAATTTAACCCCAGAACCCATAGGTCATATGTGGCTGTAGAAAATACTTAAGGGAGGGCCACTTAAAAATAATGGAAACATTTTTTTAAAATTAAATTTGTACATTATAATAAATACTATATAATTTATAAATTAATTTCTATTTGTACTAGTATATTGTGACTTATAAACCACATACATCCAAATTATTTTTTTAAAAAAATATTCTACTAATATTACTTAATCAACAAGAAATTTTTAACAAATGAAAAAGATTCCAGCTTTTTTTCTTTAAACATTTTCCACGAATAGAGCGAAGGGCGCTTAAAAAATGGTGCAATTCTCATTTTCGTTGAACGTCCTTGAATTTACTAAAATTGCAAATGTTGCATATATGCGTCCTATCAAATCGCAAAGGATAACCGGTTGTTGGCTGGATAAAAGCCCTAGAAAGAAGAAGAAAATGTTATACATAATGCGAGAAAATGTGTGCTTTAGTAAGACTATTAGTTAACTGCTGCAGAAAACTCACTTTTGCCATACTTAGCGTTTCCAAACTTTCCAAAAATGGCTAACAACAAATACTGTTTTTATTACACGAGCAATAAAAATAGAAATAGAGTGCCAAGAAGAACAGAAATGCAATAAATTACTATATTTTCTGTTAGATCTAGAAGCATCTCAACTGCTTATAAGTTCCAAGTTACGCAAGGAAGTTCGCTGATATATATTCTAGTTGCATGGAATTGACATGTATTAAATTCAGATATAGATTATTATCAGTAATTGTACTTAATCTCTTACTTTGTTCTACTTTTAAAATTCATTTCTTATGTAGTTCGACATTTAATATCATCCAGCAAAAAACACACCATCAGAAATGTTTCATAAATTGCTTCCGCTGATCAAATGACAACATTAGATCACGGTGTAAACGGATACAGTTTTATTATTCTGCACAAGTATAGTTAAAATAAGTTGCCGCTGGATATCAGACTAATTTTAAGACATCTCATGCTTCAAGTAAAAAATTAGAACAGGATCTTTGTCGAACTTCAATGGTAGTATTCCCTACATAAAAAGGGGGTAACATATAAGGGCTACTTTTCGGTCAAGGTTTCTTTTCATTCACTGACGGGCAAATTGTAAATTGCTCATTGTTTTAATAGTTCGGTAAAAATGTGTATCACTATTCGCATATGAGAAAATGTTCGTTTCTCAATATGGAAAGTGGAGCTAAATATAATTTGTGAACATTCCAAACATTGATATTATACTTCTCGTTGATCAAAGATTTTTCTTAAGTTTGAAGATAGTTTAATCGTGTATTTGAATTCAGCTCAAGAATAGGAAACGGGTCTTGTGTTGGTCCACGACGATGGTGAAAGCTTTTATGAACCATGAATCTCGAATTGCTCACATAAAAGAATTATAGCGCTGAATTCATTGCTTAATCCGCTCGCTATTATTGTAGACATAAACTTTTGAGAACCAAGGAACCATTTCACCTTATTAATGCGAGGCACATTATTTTCGAAACATTTTTCGTTTGTGTTTTTAACCTTTTGTAACTATGTCACCGCCTGTGTAGTTTTCGTGATGTAGGATAAAATGCAACTTCGGGAATGCATAATTCTTCTGTTCACCATTTCTGAATAGAAGAATTGCTGCATTGGTGCGTTGGTGCTTGGTTGTACATCTACAACTACACAGTTTATTGCATTTCATAAAGAGCAGATGAAATGAAATATCCGTAAAATTATCTGTAACGCATCGTATATGTTTGTAATTACAAGTGTAATGCATTGGAAATATGTCGATCTTAGAGACTCTGGCTAAAAGCTTGAGAAGTGCGTTTCAAAGCAACACAGGCCGTCGATTTTAAATGGATCTACGACAGCCGAATTTTGGATACGATTACATTTCAAATTGTACAATTTCAATCATTCTGAATAATTAATAGTTGACCTCGTATTTTGGGACAAATGCTTATTTAGTTCCTTCAGGTTGTTGTGGAAAATAATTGCAGATGTTTACAAATCACGAGAAAATAGATCTACTGGAAGCGTTTAATAGTGCCTAAAATGTCCTAAAATGGCGGTTGATGACTATTTTAATATTTTTTGTCTAAAACAAGCAATTTTCAAGATTATCATATTTTAAAAGCTAATTTTTGAAATTCGTTTTACGGAAACTAAAATACTTTCCGCAATTTACCGGAATGCAAATATCATGTGATCGAATACGCAATCGACAAAGCACCGAAATTCTCACCCAAAACAACCGAACTCAATGAGCCATACAAGTCAACAAAATGACCTATAATAACAATAGTTCACGCTTGTTTCCGATCAGCACGCTCTTCTTAGGCAATTGCATCTATTCCTGGTGCAGCTGTGTTCTGGACAGGTTGAAGTTTATCCCAGCAGCGCGTCGTTGTCTTCGAAGTCCAGGCGAAGAAAGCCACAGGTTAGGCGAAAGCCTACTGTCGTAAAGGCTAAGATTACAAAATACGGTTCAATGGTTAAATGGGTCGTGTGGTACAAGTTGATTGTTATTTTTTCAAAAGGGAGGGGGGTGAGTGGAGAAGTTCCAGAAAAAGTGAACATGAGAAATGTGAGTCATTTCAGTCAGTGAAGAGTTCATTTTCACCTTTCAAAATGATTTTAACAGAAAAGACAGAGACTTACTGCAGAAAATTTGGAGAATATATTTATTATATACCATACTGTTTATTATGAAAGTGAATAAAATATGTTTGTAGTCTCTTTCACCAATGTAAAAGGACGTGACTTTCCTCCATAATAAAAATTGCCTAATTTAATCCTTTTGTGATCAGTTTTAAATGCCAGAAATGTAACTTTTTCATGTATAATGTTTTTTTGCCTGGCTTAGTCTTTTTGTTACCTATTTTAAGTACCTAATCCTAAGTACCTAACGTCATTTATCATGCCTTTTAATGCCTAATGTAATTTTTTTACTCTTTTTATGTCCCTAAATTACCACTTTCTGGTGCCTAAAATTCCGAGGCTTAATTATTAGTAATAATTTCCACGTCGTTAGAATTGTCGAAAAGTGGTTGAATTCGACATAGCTATTTAGCTAGTGTGGAATATTCCGCCACTGCCACGACTCGAAGCCTCGTATCTACCGGAGACAGTTAATTCAATAGCAACAATTGAAGACCTTGGGGTAATAACATGCTATGCAGCATTTTTTTATGAAATTGATATATTAGTGTATTAAGACGCCCCGTAGATGAATCAAAATGTTCGGTTTTTATTGTAAAGATTCGCCGCAAGATGGTGGTATAATTCATAAATCAGTGTTCTTTATCCCAATGTGTAGAATACAATGTCTAAACCTTTACGTTCCTTTTTCTCAAAACTTTCGTTTAGTGACTTAGCATGTTATTGCCCCGAGGTCTTTGGTTATAGTTGCTCTGAGGGAACTCAGCGAGTACGCGTCCAGTGAAATGAGAACTCTAGAAAACCTGCGTGGATTCCTCTCTATGGACGCGCGTTGTCAACGAGCCGGCGGCGGTGCCCGGAGTCCGCTGGATCAGAGAATAACTCATTCATTTGCTCTGCTCATTCTTCAGTTTTAAATCCAGTTGTGGGGGGAGTTTGGACTGTGGGGTCTTGTGTGGATTGAGGACCACCAAACTACTAAAAACTTCATTATTATCCTTGAAAAAACTTATTATCTTTGAAAATATCCATAATGTCTTAATTTACTGTCATTTCTTCTCAACTTCTATACACTGCCTGGCGTGGCTATCGAGTGAAAGAATATTAAACGGCAGGGGGTCGTTCAGGCTGTGCTACTCTCTACATGCACGGTCTCTTAGAGTGGAGTAGAGTCCCTAGATATAGAGAGTAGCGCATTGATTTGCACCATCTAATCCGGCAATTTATATCTAATTGAACTATGCTGGATCATTGGTAAGTTGGGAACCACCAATCTACCAAAAACCAATGATAACACACTCGAAAATCATAATACGTATGATTATTTCTCCTTAACTTCTGAATGCCGCCTGGCGGGGCTATCCAGTAAGAGAATATTAAAGTGCAGCGGTCGTTGAGGTAGCTCTACTCACTGCGTGTATGATTGATTGATTACTAATGATTGCGGACGCGCCAATTGCTAAGGTCATTAGTCCCGTATGTGTAGTGCATGATTTTTGCCTGGGACGTGGCGGCGATCTTGCCCCGCTGGATAGCGAGATCCGGCGCCGACCTACCGTCGGCTAGCTGGTTTTCCCCAACCAGGTACCTCCCTCCAGCTAGACACCGTTCCACCCGACACAATCTCTAAGACCGCTCTAAGATCCCGAGCGGTCTCCAAGTATGAGTGGTAGTGTAGTAAGCAGTAGGCAGGAAAAGGAATGGGAAGGAATGATCGCGCGCTGTGTGTGTGGCCAGTTTTTTGGGGAACTACTTCCGCATTCGCCTAGTGTTGATCGGAGAAACCACGGGAAACTACCGATTAGACCAGCCGGCCGCTAGAATTCTCCTCCAGAAAACGACGGAACTCCACCTATCTATCTGGCTAGTGTCGAAAATCCCTACCTTCCGGGCTAGGATCCCTTGAAAGCAACACGGCAGTTGATGCCCTGAGCCACCTCCGCCTGTCTCTGCGCGTGTAGGCGCTCGTCGTGGCGGCAGGCGCGGCGCGGCGCGGCGAGTGCTTCGCGGAAGGCGCTCCGAGTCGTCGGGCGTCGCGAGGAGGTGCCGCGCCGCCGCCCGTCCTCAGTCCGCAGTCCTCGTCCGCCGTATTGTGTGCGCCCGTACGTGCCTGCGTCCCCGCCCGCCGCACGGGAAATCGGTGACCGGAAAATTCCCATGCACGCGAGCGCCTGCTCTCCGGGAAGCACGCAGCGGGCGCGCGGCGCACGCCTTATGCAGGAAGGTTTGCGGAGGAAGGGGTCCCCGCATGGCCTGGATGGAAGAGCGGGCGTCACTGCCGGAGAGACACGCCCCCTCCTAATATATGTTTTGAAATAAAAGGTAAAAAAAGTATAGTTTGTCCTAATCGTCAAATCATGACGTTCAACGCCCAATAAATGTTCTCAAAACATATACAAACGATACATACATTCGTATGTATGTATGTACTTGGCGCAATATCCCGTGAACGGGCTCAGGGCTATCGGCGACGTCCCTGCCTCGCGGCCATGGGTTAGGGGGGTACGTGTGGTTAGCACGTAGACATTCCCACGCCGTACTCCGGTCTTCTCAATCTAAGAAGTGAATTTTCTCATCGTCACACAGGAACATATACTAGGAAATTGCAAGGGAAACGCACACTATAGTCTTGCCTCGACAGGGAATCGAACCCGGGGCTGCGTACTAGAAACATTCGTATGTATATATGTATTAATTCAAAATAAATCGACGTGTTCTGCAACTTCAAATTATCTTCCAGATGGTTGAAGGCATTTGAAATGCTTAAATTGCGTTTTTAAGCCTTGATTAATTTCAGTGTTGTCCGCTGAGAATCCCCAGTAAACTATAACTTTTCTAATGAATGCCCTCCCCCTTCCCCCGTGCAGTACTTGGGTACTGGTGACACCCATGCTTCCCATGCATTTTCTAATTGATACCAGATGCTTTTCATTAGCAGACCACATCTTATTTCTAAGGAGTTTATTTCTTGTAATATCCAAACATTCTTTTTTAAATTTTGGATGCATTTTATGTATTTTTTGATGTATTTATGCAAGATATTTTACAGTTTCAGTTCTTTTCATCCGGTTACATATCATTATTATATTCCATCTATACTATATTCCATCTACCAATGATTTAATCTGATTTGGTGATTAAGTGCACATAGCCCACCCACGGCCATGACAATGAATTAGTCCTTAGTGGTCAATTCTGAGAAGTCTGTTGAAGACAATCACCTATTGTAGTGACTGAAAGCTTCCAGATTTGAATTACGTAATTCAGTCAGATAATAATGGAATTGGAAATTCATTAGGTTGATAGGTCAGCTGTGAAAAATGCCGGTCTAAACTAGCACAGTGGCAGTACACCAAATGGTGACTTGGCACACCAATTGGAAAGCATGACAATTTTTTTGCACAATTTTAAGCTTCGTATTCTCTTTGCACATTTCTAAAATATTAAACTTTATATCTTTAATATTTGTGCTTTCAATGAAAATGCCGATGTTTGTGGGAGAATGACGAAACCAAATGAAGAAAGCAATGTTTTTGTCGTTGAATTATCCGACAAAATGAGAGGATGAAATAAGCGTCTTTAAGAGGAAAAACTTTTCTCACCTTTCTAATATCATCCTCAGTAGTTCCTAGTTCCCTTTGTGCCATATTTCTCAATTTTATTTTATAGTTATGGGAGCAATGCATTAAATATTGTATGATTATGGTGTAAATGTATGCATTTATGAAGGTTTAGGGAGGTAATATTCAGAAATGTTGAGTGTCATTTAAACTATTTCCAAAATGGTCTGAATTATTTAATATATTTTCGCAAAGTAATGAAGAAGTTGCCTTGACGTACAAACTGAATTTTGTATTCCATGCCCAACTAATTACTTAGATACTTCTAAATGACCGATTTACAGCATTTGCAAACATTTCAGTATTTTCTCCTTTAAACTGACATTTTTACCAATGGTCTAGAACATATTGAATTTTTATAACCGTTCTTTAAACTACGTTTTGAGTACTTTTCAATGGCCATCTCCGTGCAGTCGTGAAGTAAAAGGTATAACTTTCAATAGTTAATACATTCATTGTAGCTCCACCTGGGATATATCCTCTTGCCATACTAAAAACGGACATGGTAGTACCAAAGAACTACTCACAACTAGTACTGAAGAACATTCAGTGTAAATGTAAGCAGATTTACGGTAATGTAAGTAATGTAGTGGCTTATTAGTTTCATGCTTATCAGATTATACTTACGTATAGGGAAGATGGGTTGCGAGTGGCGCATGATTGTTTTTATGATGAATCGTGTTTAATGATTTTTTGTGGCGTAGAGCAAAGTGTGAGCAGTGACTTGGTAGTTTAAGTGGAGAAAACGGTTTTGAGAGCGTCATTTAGAGAGAGAAAGTTAATGTGCATGTTCTTATTTCTCATTGGAAGGGTTTGCATGTAAGTAAATGTTCATTTATCAAAAGAGGAACATAAAAGCCCGTTTTTCCTTATCGAATCCATTCGAAAAAAGAAAAAAAAACGTTATTTTCTGAAAAGCGATTGTCACAACAAACTAAAAGGCTAAATGGCGGGGATGTATGTAGGACAGAGTTATTCTTTCCTCACGTTTTCAACGAGTTCTATATCTAGAGTGAAACTAGTGGTGTTACAACAGCCCGTGCTTTTTCCCATTATTTGTAACGGTTGTAAATTTCAATACTATTTGAACATACGTTTTTGAAACTCTTGAAAAAAATAAAAGACTACATTAGAATACATAAAATACATTGTGATTTTCAGTGCATTTAACTCTATTAAAATAAAACATTTAAAGAAAAATTTAGAGCCGTTTTGAGAGAATCTTGTTTGTAAAATTGCCTTTTTTCAAGCCAAATTGCAGGAAAATTACTCATATTTTTAAAAAATATACCGGATCTTATTTAAGCGTCTAATTTTCATGATTAGATTTCATTGATAAAAAATATATCTATTTTCAATACTCTACTTGTAGGAAGTCTGCAAAAAAGAAAAACTTTTACAAGTTTCGAAAATGTAGGGAATTCACCAAAATCGTATCTGCAACATTTTCGTGAGTAGAGTTTTCTAAACGTAAACTCCCAGATTTTGCAAAAGATAGGGAAGTGCAAGATATTGCGCTATTGGTTACCGTGCACATTTTGCTTAAAGAATTGTAGAGACACCCACATTCACTGGATCTGCATCGTAAGAAGCTTGTTGCAACATGGAGTATATTTTGTATTAACCGATGCCCACCATGTTAGCTGTGAATTTAGGAAATAATGATGATGATAATAATAATAATAATAGTAATAATAATAATAATAATAATAATAATAGCAATAGCCGTCCCCGCGTCTCAGATGGTTGCGGCAGCCGTCGTCTGCGCCGAGGAGACTGTAGGTTCGAGTCCTGCGTAGGCACGGTCGTATTTCTGATTGTCCCTTCATCCCTCATCATCATCATCATCATCATCATCCTGCCACCTCACAATTCACACAGATGTAACAACCTTGTACCCAGGAACACAGCTGAAAAGCCGATCCTAAAAGTTACACACGTTCATGTAGCGTGATCAGAAATGGTCGATACGCCATTTAAATAACACAAGTTGACTACTCCGGTATAGTTGCAAGCTCAACAATTGCCTGGGAGTGTTTCCCATTTCCCAACAATTTCCTGGGAGCAAACGTCAACCTCCGTAGCGACTCCGTAGCAACTTAGCATGACGTATGACATAATAGTGTAAGAGTTTCTATATTAATAATCACAGGGACTTTTAGAAAGGCACCAAACAAGGGCTATCCACCAACCCGTGAACTTTGCGAATGCGAGTATTTTCGCAATATTTCGGTCATGCTATTGTCGTAGCACACGTCCTCCTCCCTCCCCTTGCGACTTTTTTTTGTTATTTAAGGTTGCATCAACGACTAGGTCATTAGCGACCACTATTGGATTTAACGTTATGGTATGAGGATGAAACGATATGGAGGTGATTATTGGGGGTGAAAGGACGAACACCTACAACCATGTCCGGGACGGGACTCGAACCCGCGACCCCACGGTCCAAGACCACTACGGCACTGCTGTTTTAGCGATCCCTTGCGACTTTGTGGCGGCGTGCGCCGCGGGGGACGGTGGCCGGGAGGCGACGTGTGTCGCAGAATGCGTGGAATGCGACGGCGCGTGGGAAAGAGTTGGGTCGTCCGCCGCGAAACGAGACGCCTGATGAAAGAGCGGGTTAATACGACACCCTGAACGTCTAGTGTGACTTCATCAGAGGTGATCGAATTGGAAGGGGGGAGAAGCTTGGACAAATGTTTGTATACCTATACTGATTCTGATTGGTGTTACGTGTCATTATAGGAAGTTTTGGTGCGAGTAGAATCTCTCTTGGTTTCTCTGGGAGCCCCCAGGTTGATTAGAGGTTCCCTGGATTCCTGATTGTTATAATCTTCGGGGTCCAATAATCGTTCTCAACACTATTTTGTTATTGCATATTTTTAAGTTTGGACTTGCGTATGTTACTATACAATATAATAATAATACTAATACTTATTGTTATAACAACGTACATTTCAATTTATATTTTATAGTAATTCAACTAATAACGAAAAATTGTACAAAGGAGTTCCTCAGTTTCTGATACTTGCTGAAAGAGTCCTAACACATGATTTAAATAAATATGCTATTAAATACTTCAGATAAACTTTGTAACAAACAAATTATCTTCAGTAAAAAGATATTGTTGTGATGTTGTTTAAGGCTGTGAGCTGCCTTAGAGCGCGGTTCCCAGCAATGTTCCAGTTTCCTATTTTTACTAGAGACGACAGATCAACATTAGCCGAATATAGGGGCGGCTAGTAAATTTAAAACTTGTAACGCATGTAAATTTAAAACTTTTGGAACCTTGAACATTTTTGCACAGATTGATTCGCCGGTCAAAATTTCAATCTAGAAACATAATGAACAAGTCGCAAAAAATAAACTATTTTAGGTTGAGAGATTGAGTGTTTAAAATTCTATGGTACTCATGAACTAGCATTGAGGGTGCATGATGAATCTGAAGATTCAAAAAACCGTGGCAATTTTTTTAGACTTATTGTTACTCGGTAATCTAGATAGTGTGTTAGATGAACATTTAAACAATGTCTCTGTTTATAAATATGAATCACACATGACATAGAACGATCTGCTAGATTCTCTGTTATAAGTACATTTGGAGGAAGTGAAGAAAGACCTAGATGTAGATATTGTTTCTCTGCAGACCGATTAAACAACTGACATAACAAGACGTAGTCAATTTGTCTTAATTTTACGATATGTTCTCCTTTCGAACTCTCAGCATTCCGAAAGATAAGCTATGGCATTATCGTAATTTTTACAAAAATCTTGGGTTTCCGTTGACATATCAATATTTCATTAAACGTCCTAAAAAAATTCGTACTTATGCTTTTTGTGGAAAATTATAGATTTAATGGTTTAATTAATTAATTAACTGATAATTAATATTAATTAAATAATTGATTTAATGACAATTCTTCAATTAATTAAGATTGATTCTGAGATGATATTCGTACTTTTGCACCTAGCCCCACCAGGAAAAATGTCACGAGCCGCCACTGGCCGAATATATTAGAAACTTACTTTATTAATCACTTTTACATCTCCCCTCATTTTTAAATCAATAACCCCGAGTGAAGTTAAATGGCTGGTCCAAACTATGTTCAAGAATGTAAAAATAACAACTCAAATGAGTCTACATAAATATGGGAATTGGCGGGGAATGTTCCACGGTGAAGCTCATTTGAACGCCTGCCCAGCAGTGTTCATGCGGATTGAATCCAAATACGGCCACTTCCACTACTTATATTCTGTACTTTCTCATTATAAATAATTTCATTAGAAACTTTTACAGTGAAATGTGATGATGCCATTTTTTTTCAGAAGTGAAATGGAGCCATTTGTGCTTAGAAATCCATAATTACATCTGTTACTAGAAACTTCATATATTCTGCATTAATGAAATTCAGTTCCAAATACTGTGCAGAAAATATGTTAATTGATCTCTTCTAGACACGATCTTATTATTCTCACCTTTCGGAGTTTTGGCTTCCGACCTGCCTTTCGAAACTTTCGGAGACATTTTCTGTAAACGATTAGGAAAACCCGGCAGACGTTGTTCTGCCCTTCATCTTTCTCTTTCCCCTCCCATCTCCCTCTCTCACCCTGTCCCTGTCTGACTCTGTGTGTCTCTGTCTCTGCCGCTCTCTGTACCTCTCATTCACATTTCCTTGCAGATTCTGCACGTCTCTGAGCAGGTGAGGTAATATCGCGAAGCGCCGGACCAGCAAATATGTAATAGAATGTTCAGGAGGAGTCCATTCTGTATATTACGGTGTGAGAAAGAAAACTGTATTTTGTCTGTGCAACTAGCGTCGGGAAAGGGAACTATTAGTAGTAACCCCGCCGTTTTACAATAGTGATAGCGTTATCTCTTGCGGCGGGGTGATGAACTACGTGGAGGGGTGGTTTCGTCGTGGCACTCGTGCTACGGACTCCCGCTTGTGGCATCGACCTTGACAACACTGGCTGAAGTTACACGAAAAGATAAGGTGGAAAAGTCTTTCTAAATCCGTAAAATTTGAATAAAACATATCATCTATGCCACCAAAAAAACTATTTAAAAATTGCTCATTAAATAATACACGTATTTGTAATGGAGTTGAAGTACTGCTAAACAAATTTCTTTTAAATAATGCTATAGTATCATTTGAATCCTTGTAGCAATGCTAGGAGCTAACGAATGAACTCTTAATCTTATTAAATTTTGAAAAGAACTCGTCCAAAATGAAACATCCAACGACATTATCTCACATAGAAAATTGTCTTAATTTTAGAACCAGTTCTACTTGTACATTGGATTTCAGGAATAAATCTCTTGAATATCTACGTGGACCTTGGCACGTTCAAGGTGGTTTGTTTTACAAGACCGTAAACGCCTTTCCGGTAGAGGTTCTTATCCTCCGTTTCAAGTTTTCAAATTATTGTAAATCATCATTAATAACATTTTTTCATGGAAATAATCTTATTTTGACAATGTATATAATAATTTCATTTAATTACAAGAAAAATTGTTTATATTCGAGAATAATTTGTTTTTATAGCAAAGGTCGGTTCCAGTTTTTGGAACAGCCATTCTCACGTGCTCCCAACAAATTTCTGAAATTAAGCGTTGCATTAGGTGTAAGAGTATTTTCGTTTACCATAATGTTTTTTCGACTGTTTTTTTTTAGTTTTCGTTATTATTATTAATGATGTCGATTTCAAAATTGTTGTGAAAGAGACGAGTGACATCACTACTACTAATAGAAGTTACCGTACTACAATTTCACCCCGCACACGCTAGTCAAAAGCGCAAGGAAAGAGCGTAACGTTTTGTGTAACGTTCTTCCTACCGATAGTCTCGCAGTTCTGATCAGCGACCGCCTCCGACCCTGAGCGGTTGGGGTCGCAGCTCCCAGGGACGTCCTTCCGCGAATGACCCGTTTACTGCCTGCACCTGGGCGCGGAGCGGGAGGCGACGACCCGAGCGCCTCCTGGAAACACGAGCGGCCGCCTGCCCCTGGACGCTCCGTCTCCCTCGCTCCCATTCTTCCCCACTGCACTCGCAGTCACCTCGCCCACTTCTGTCAACTGTACACTTATGCTTTCGCGGATCGAGTCCATGATTTCGTGGCTGTCCGGGAGACGCCGCGTCGTTGACTGAGAGGCCGAAGTTTCGTCTGTCGTGTCGCAGGCTTCCTCAAGGCGTCGCAAAATTGTGAACCTCTTGGTGTCTTGGACAAGTGACTCGAGCCGCGGAAGCTTACGTGTACATCTGACAAATCTCTGCGGGGAGAATATTTTCCAAGACACCAAAAGGTTCACAAATTTGTGGGGCTCTGGGGAAGCCTGCGACATGACAGGCGAAACGTCGGCCTTTCACCCAACGACGCAGCATCTCCCGGACAGCCAAGAAGTCTTTTCCGTCACAGTCAACTCCGCCGATGACTTCGTCAACTCTGCCGCTACCTTCAACTCTGTGCCTACCATCGCCGTTACCTTGCCCGCTCCCGTCACCATCAACTCTGCCGCTACGTCACCGTTACTTACTGGCCAATCCCGCGACCGTCACCAAGGCCGATATGTCACTGTTACTATCATGACACCGTAATCTCTCCGGTCCAGACCTCGAAACTGTCCCTATCCGCTAGCGACAGCGTCACTATCACCTCCCGCTACCGACACTGTAACTCTCACCGCCCTCTACCCATCCGCACGGTGATCTTAGCCCCCTTGCAACGTGTTTCACTGAGCTTGTGTCCCCTCGCTCAACACGACTTCCGCAGTGCCCATCTTCCGTTTACCCTTTCCGCATCTATTCTTTGGTTTTTATTTCTTGGCCCGTGGGAGTGTGTCATCAAAATGGGAATATCACACGGTATTCCGCGTCGTTCTTGGTAGTGCCGCTAGGAGTCGCATGATCGCGACTGTATTGTGCAGTGCTGGCGATCATGCGGCTCTACGCGGCACACCCGAAAACGACGCGAAATGATGAGATGGTGAGATATTCCATTTCCACACCCCCACGCGCCAAGAAAGAAAAAAACAAGTGTAACACCACTTTTCTCCCCATCTGTCTCGCGCGACCCCAGCCCCATCTACGCGGCCGCCAGCAGCCGTAGCACGCGATCTGCGAGGCACCGGTCGCGGCCGCGCGCTCTGCCGTCGCCAGGCAACCGCGCACTGGGTCAAGGCGGAGGCAGGCGGCGCGCGCGCCTCCGAGCGTTGACCGCTCCTCCCACGCTCCGCTCGACCCACCGCCGCCACCGCAGCACTCGCCTCCGTCACCGCCGTCCCCATCGTCCCGCCACCGGCGCCTTCACCGCCCTCGCCTCCGCCATCGCCTTCGCCACCGCCAACGACGTCGCCTCCACCTTTGACATCCCATTCGCCGTCGCCTCCGCCATCACTTCTGCCATCGCCTTCGCCACCGCCACCGACGTCGCCTCCACCTTTGACGTCCCATTCGCCGTCGCCTCCGCCATTACTTCCGCCATCGCCTTCGCCACCGCCACCGACGTCGCCTCCACCTTTGACGTCCCATTCGCCGTCGCCTCCGCCATCGCCTTCGCCACCGCCACCGACGTCGCCTCCACCTTTGACGTCCCATTCGCCGTCGCCTCCGCCATCACTTCCGCCATCGCCTTTGCCACCGCCACCGATGTCGCCTCCACCTTTGACGTCCTATTCGCCGTCGCCTCCGCCATCACTTCCGCCACCGTCTCCACCATCGCCTCCGCCATCGTCTTTGCGCTTGCCCCCGCTGTCGCCTCTGTCGTCTCCGCGGCCAACATCGTCTCCACCTCCGACGTCCTCTACGCTGTCGCCATCTCCATCGCCTCCGCCTCAGAAGTCGGCTCCGCCGTCGCCGTCACCACCGCCTTCGCTACCTCCGCCACCGACGGAGCCTCGGTCTCTGACGTCCCCATCGCTGTCACCTCCGCCATCGTCTCCGCCATCGCGTCCACCGTCGCCTCCGCCTTTGTGTTGTTTCCGCCTCCAACATCGCGTCCGCCCTCGCCTTCAACTCCCCCTTGGCCGTCGCCTCCGCCGTCGCCTTTGCCGTGTGACTCGTACTCTGCGGAATGGTAGGTAACCCCGACCATGTATTGTCTACGCTCGTCGGTACAAGCTTTTTTTCAAGCAAAATGAAGACAAGCAACTAATCGTGTTTGTGATATTTCTGTCTCGAGTATTATACAATTTTCTTGTATCAAACAGAGAAGAATAAACACATTTCTGCGAGTAATCTGCTTTGAACACAATCTACTAGTTCTACATCCCTATCACTTCCCAAGGAAATAAACAATCAACGCCTCTCGAATTGACAATATCGTAGCAACATCGAGGTCTTAAGGGAGATAAGTTTGATATACATGTGACAGTTTTCGACCAGATAAACGATATACTTATTTGAGAATCACCAAAGCCTTGAAATAAATATTCATAGCAGCAGTTAAAAAAGAAGACGAATGAGAAATGTAAAGTTTTAGATTAGGTAAATTAGCAAGTTTAGTTAACTATTTTGCAACAAATACTTACTGTATAAAAAATGATGTATAAAAAGTGAACATAACACTCACTGACTACAATGCCACGAGTAAAACTCATGAAAAATCTGTGTACCGCAGATATTTATCAACTTACGGGTTACTTTTTCTCTTTAACGCTATTATACGTAATGGCGGTTACGTTTTATTTAATCCGCGCAGGAAGGTGCTGCTCCATTGGGCACGAGGCGCAATGTGTGTGTGTGTGGGGGGGGTGTAAGTATGGATATGTGTGTAGGTGTTTGAGTGAGTGTGCGAATGTATGGTGTGTTCGAAGGAATGTGAACTTGGGGATGTGGAAGTGTGGGGTGGGGGTGGATGAGTGAGTATGAGTAGATGGGAAGGTGTGTGAGTGTGTGAGTGTTGTAGCGAGACGTGCAAATTTGTACGGATAAAAGCTTTTCGCGTCCTCAGTGTGGATGTGGGATCATTTACACTGTCAATGCCCCCGCTTGCATGACCTCACTTAACCCTCATTACTCCCGTAGTACACTAGGAATAGTAATGCGTACATTTTTCTCACAGCGACGTCGTAGGAACAAACGCAAGGTCCGCAAACAATCAGGCTACGCACCCACATTAACCGTTGTGTGGTGCGGTGCTTAACAACAACGTCATTATGTTGGTAACAGCGTTGAAGCGTACAACCGATTGACTCGTTTCCTCTGCTGTGTACGTGAGAGCATCCGCCGTTCTGGTGGGATCTGTTCGGAACATTGGCCGCCACCCGCTCGGAGAAATACATCTTCGCCCGCAAGGCTGCTGCAAGGCCCCTTATGAGTATTGAGAGTGCCTAATGTAAATGGAATTAATAACCAAGGTCACAGAATGCCCGAAAGACCACGGCCATCCAATCCGGAAGGTAATTTTAATTGTTTATCCAGCCTTGAATGCCTACATAACTTTAATTCATTTATTTAGTAAAAAAACAGTAAAAACTGTATGTGATGTATAAGTAGAAGATTATCTGCGCACGTTTTCTTAAGTTCAGAATCCCTTCCCAACATTTTAACTATAAATAGTTAATATATTATTATATTTATTAAAAACCAGGGACATTGATTGATTAATTCAGTGATTGATTTGATTCCGAGCGCATCAGCTGCAAAGACCATTAGTCCTGTAATTGTAGTGCTTGATTTTTGCTCGGCAGCGGGATTTTCCCCAAACAAATATTTCCCACCAGCGGGGCAGTCCCTCAGCCGCGACAAGCTCTAATCTCTCGACCTGTCTCCCGGCCTGCAGAAGTGTAATGCATGTACGTGTAAGTGTGTGTAAGTAAGAGTTAGGAAAGGACAAGGAAAGATCACGCGCGGTCCGGGGCCCATTTGGTAGGGTACTGCTCTGGAATTCGCTTGGTATTGATCGGAGAAACCATGGTAAACTACAGATCAGAGCAGCCGGCTGCTAGAATTTTCCCCCAGACAGTGACTGAATTCTCTATTTGACGAATGACGAAAAATCCTGCCACCATCGGGAATCAAACCTAGGACTTCCCGGTCAGAGGCACTGCAGTGACATCAGTTGATGCCCTGAACCATCTCTCCCGATAATTCGATTGATTATTTCATGTTTTCGGGCGAGTGCTGTGGTTAGTCCCGCAGGTGTGCATAATATATCTGCATATTATATCTCGGGAGGTGGTGATGTTGCTCCTATGCTAGAACGTGAGATCAACACCGCCCTACACGACGCCTTGCGGAAATTTCCCCATCCCTTTATCCTCCACCAGAGAGGCACCACCCCATCCGAGATAAGCTACGAGGCGGCAGAATGTGGTGAGTTCTTTGAGAGAGTTGTAGAACGAAATCTACGCATGTGTGATTTGCTTGTCAAAAATGAAAATATCAACTCATATTCTACGTGCCATTAGAAGATAGAATACGATTACGAGAAAAATCATCCAACCATTTAATTTTCTTAAGAATTTGTACACGATTGTCTTCCCAGTCGGGAAGACATGTATCATTAATTAATTACCAAGGAGATTGATTAATTCATGATTCCGGGTGCGTCAACTGCGAAGGCCATTAGTCCTGTAAGTGTAGTGCTTAATTATAGAGAAAGTATCTAAGACACCATCTATCAAAGAAAAAAAATCCTTGAGTGTTACAGAAAAAAAAACAATTGTATTTGCATTAGGGTTGAGCCTTTGAATCGTCGCAAGTTCACGTCACGAGTCAACAGATTATTCGAAACAGATTTGATTGGCTCTTCTTTCAGATTGTTGTAATGTATTTGGAATGTAAATGTGGAGGTACAATACGAAAGAGGAAATTTTAGCTGCCGCAGTGCATCGCTTTAAGCTGCGGTCACTGGATGCCAAGACTGACATGTGCATGGCAAACGCCGGATGCTGTGGCAGCGGTGCTATTGTGAGGTGCCAGCAAACACGTTGGGACCGTTAGCCGCTGTAACATTTTTATCTTAATATTATATTCATATTTTTTAACAGAAATGGTATCTTCTTTTCAAATTTGGGTAGATTTTTGAATAGACATCTACGTACTATAAATCAGGTAAATACTTATGAAGAATCAAATCCGGAACGCCACTTTGAAATCAAAATTCAAAAGGGTTGTAGACTGCGGCGAACAAGCTTAGTTTTTGGGAAGTAAACGACTACGTCCAAAGATCATATTTAAGCGATTACTTAATTGTTATGCAAGTGAACAAAATATAAATATCAATATTAGTATCATTTGGTTGTAGCTCCTTCGCGAGATAAGTCAAAGTATATAGTTTTCTAGAATTTTAAAATTATTAACGCCTCGGTACATTATTAGTATCAAAATGAATTTGCAGATTGCTGATAAAAATTTCACAACAGTTTTTCTCTCACACTTTACGACAATGTTCATCAATTAACAGCAATTCTCAATTTTGGCCAGTTACAGGTTTCGTTTAACTTCTAGGCAATTACAAATGAATGAATAATTAATACGGGTATTATAGGATAAGGAGGAGCTTGAAACGACTAACCACGTTGCAAGCACAAGGGGAAAACATCCATGTAGTGCGAAGGATTGAAACAACCCCGGCAATGTTATAAACGAAGAGCTGATACCCGAACAACCGTGTTGCATTACATTCATATTAGCGAAACTATAACAAATAACAAAAAGCATATCCTTCACTAGCAAATGCAAAGTACTTCCTTCGTTATTAGAAGGTATTTCTGCCTCCTATTTCTGAACATTCCCCATTACGGGTGAAAGCATTTCCTGGCGGTAGAACCGGACCTCTGCAGGAGAACGAACGTTGTATTAAGTTGCTGCGGGCGGACGTAATTGCAAGAAAATCAGGAGCTACAGCGCAACGAGCCGTTGCCGACGCTGTTGTTGCCGCCATTACTGTTGCTGTGGTTGTGGTTGTCGCTGACATTGCCGTTGCTGTTAATGTCGCCACGCGCTGTCATTGCTTTCGTTCCCATCGTCGTTGCTGTCGCCGTTGCGATCGTGTTTGGTCTTTACACTTTAGTCCTTGTTTAGACTTGCCTCAGTCCTTGCCAGTCGTCTAAAGTACTTGGCGATTAGCCCTTGTTTAGTTCTTGACTACAACCATTACTGTTGTATCGTCTTCAGTTCTTGCCGTTTAAGTCCTTCTCTTTAGTCCTTGCCGATAAGTCTTTCTTTGCGTCTTGCCTTTAGTCCATTACCCATCGCCTTTAGTCCTTACCGTTGCTTTCGCCATAGTCGTTTCCCTTCGTCGCCACCGCTTTCGCCGTTGCCGCCGCCGTCGTTGCCATGACCATCGCCGTCGCCAGCGTCGGCGTCGCGGCGAAGGCGACGCCACGCGGCTGCAGCGCGACCGCAGCGCTTCCGGGGCGCCATTCGTTTCCGGTCGCTGCCCGCCGCTGCCGCCGACGGGCCCCTCTGCGATGCGGACACCAGCCCGGGCACACTCACGGGATTTTCTATTTAAATACAAATAGATTTATTGTAATATTAACCTAATACCAAATAAGTATTTTCACATATTATTTCTACTTTGTAATTAATTTCTTTCAATTAATTCAAGACTCCATGCAAAAGGGTTGCAGATGCAGCTATTTAAATACATAAGTCATCGATGTGATGAAAATCTGCAAAGGGTGCTGTTTCTACCTACAGCATCAGAAATACTCTGTAATGTGTACACGTATAAAAGCAGTCCGCGCTCACCAATGACGGTCTTACAAGTATGTAGCGTTTGTTGTTTCCTGCCTAAGGATGGAAGGTTCGTACCAGACGTCTCAGCGATTCACAGCTAGCTGAGAGTGTGGTGAGGCTATTGCTACATCCCATTGTGGACATGAAGCTTGACACTAAGTGAGATATTTGAACAAAATAGAGGAGTTAATGCACTATAACATTACACTATCTTTGTAGTCTTAAGAGTTTTTATTTGCAATTTTGGCCCGCTTGTTTAAAATTATTCTCATTGCAGTGCCATTCGAATGTTTTTGACATTTTTGAGTGTCACATAGTTTGGTCTGTACGTCAGTATTTTTTGTACAATAATGAATTCGTATGATATGAAGAATAAAAGAAGATTCCAATGGAAATTGCTTCGAGAAGTATATAATCACCTTCGGGGCACAATTAGATGTCCTAATAAATCGCCAAAAATTATCAATAAAATGCTCTGAAATTATTTTAAATGCCCTAAAAGTAAAGAAAAATGGCGTAAAAATATAATCAAAACCAGCTAAGAAGAACAACTCAGGCTGTTGGATATGTTACTGATAAAATCAAGGCTTTTCCCTTTCGTTCAAGTGAAATCAGCTTGAAAATTTGTGTTTGGACTGTTCTTTATCACGAAATCTCGGTGTACAGTTATCCCGAATTCGGTCGACCTTAAAAATCCTCCTAGGCGTCATGGAAACTTCAAATTACAGTTACAATGGCTGACGTTACAATTACTGATCGAAAAAATCGAATACGCTTTTCAGGAATTCTGTAGAGAACATTTGCTGCAACTCTTAAATAATATTTGGAGCATGTACCATTAAAATTATACTAAAATCCATCAAATGAACGAAAATGCTTTTGAAAAAGGTAAAAAAGTCTTATTAATCGATATTGACAAAATATGCAACAAAATATGGGTCGTTTCATTTTTTCGTAACATAAAAATATTGTATATACCTACTAAAAGAGCATTGTTACAAAGCGAATAGAAAAAATGACAGTTCTTTCAAATCCACTCCGCAAAAATCATCGATCAAAGGCAAATTTTAAAATATCTTTAAATTTTATTACGACTCCACGACTCGGCATTCCTCACTGAATTTTTAGGTGAAAATATCAAAATCGGAATAAGTATTCCCGGTTTTTCTCACACCACCTCGAAACTGCCAGAACCTCGTGCTACCCACAATTAACTCCATCGCAGAACCACGACGCAGGTTTTGTGGGGAAGAAATGGGAGTCGCATTATGATATATTTTCAGTATCGTGTGATGTCAGTTCTGATGCTTATACCGGCCGCTGACAGGTGGAGAATTTTAGCGGCCGGCTGCTGTGATTGGTAGTTTCCCCGTGATTATCAGATCAACATCAGGCGATTGCCGGATTAGTCTAACATACGAGCCACGGAACATACGAACCACGCTCTCTTCTACTCCTCTTTCTTGTCTTAACTTCACCTGTTTCTTACACACACTTAAACTTGCATACACCCAAGGCCCCACACGCCAGTGTTAAGGAGGCAATGATGTATATAAATACATCATTGTATACATCATTGTAAGGAGGTCCAATGAGTAACAAAAATTGAACGTTGCGCGTTCTGCCATGTTGATGGCAAAAAGCACGCGAACTGCCTTCCATTAGTAATAGAAGGTATTGGCTGAGCAAACAAATACGGCGTTTCGAAAACATAAGAATAAACACTAAGTTAAATGTATCAATAAGAAAAAAATCCGTAATAATAATATTTTTGTTTTCATTGCATAAATGAGATTTCTCCACAAAGTTCAGAGAACAGTTTTTCTTGTTTTAAACAGAACATTTTATGACTAATCTCTACTGCAAAACTATTTTTAGAAAATTAAACTCTTTTTGATTTTCACTTATATAAATATTTACTGGCACAAGAACATAGCTTCCGTAATGGGATTTAATGGAAAGGAAGAGACAATCTTTCAGTTATTACAAATGTCTCTGTAAGAATATTAGCTTGATTATACATAGGAAAATGGGAAATTATACATATGGAAAATAAAAGATTATTAAAAATATTATTACCAATAACAAATGTAATAATAATGTCTAAGATTTTATTCTGGAAAGGATTTAGGTATAAATATTTTATTAATACAGTCAATAAATTGGGTGAATTTATTTGTATTTATTTAACGCCAAAAACAGTTAAAATATGGGCAGTTTTTTATAAGAAACCTTATATTATACAGGCATCTCACATATATTTACTTGTTAAAGAATTTTTTACAGGTCTTCATATTTCGATTCGTACAACCGAATGCTGCGCACGAATTAACCATATCGTTTCAATACAAAGTTAACGCACATAACCACACACAGGCTTCCCTTATTTACTTCACAGTTGCCATCAACATGGCGCGCCATGGCGCGCAGTGTTCAATTTGCAGCGCTCTGAAAGGCAGGAGGGTGGGTCTAGTTCTATATTCCAAAGTCTTTGCATAGACCACACTACCATAAATCTCAGGCAACCAGTCGAGAGCTTAGAGCTTGTCCCAGTTGAGGCGGTGCCCCTCTTGGGAGGGGGGGGTGAGACAAAAACGTAGAGAGAAAAACCGCACTAGCTTACATGTATCTCAGCACCGAATCTTACGATCTAATTGAGTATTAAATGTCTCCTCCTGAGAAATAACATGCACTACGCGTGTATGACTAAGGTGTTGACACGCTCGGAAACACAAAATAATCAGTTGGCCACCTTAGCAAATGCTTCAGGTGAGCCTTCTTCGTATTCTCACAAGTTACACGTTTGTTCATTTGTCAGGTTTTTTACGACAAAGATTAAACATTGATGGTCGTATGTGCAAAGTTTTCCGTATCTTCATGACCTAAAATGATTGCTATCTACATGACTAACCTAAAGGAGGGTTTGGCAACGGCTTATAAGTCACAGAAGACGGCCACAGAAGAATGGTCATGTACTTGATGGTGTAGCGGTTAGCGTAACGGACTGTGTATCCAAGTTCGCGGGTTCAAACCCGATCGAAGCCGTGGACTTTTAGGGGCCAAAAATTCCTTCGTACGCCTTCCTTCGGAGGGGAAGTAAAGCCGGCTGTCCCGTGTTAGTAGATTTACTTGCATGTAAAAGATCCTCATGCCTAAATGATGCCTCTGAGCTAAATTCAAATCGCCGGTTTCGTCGCCTCAGTAATACCTTCTTTCCGACAGTTGGTGAAAGGAGTGTAACAAAATTTGCGTGGTCAGACGGAAGAGCAAGTCTCATGGCCTGAGTCTCGCCACGTAAAATAAGGCAATTCAATTCAATTCAATTCAAGTACGTCTTCCGGATGTATTCTCTAGACGTAGTTCGGCCGCCTGGGAGCTACTACCCGCCGGACATGCGCGCAACGCAGGTAAACCCGAAATGTCACACCTTGGCAGTGGCATGTCCGTATCCGAAAGGGCTTCGAAAATATTAAGAGAAACATTTTAATCGTACATTATGAAACGATGATATAACGATGGCATTAATACACGAGTGTGATATTACGACACGAGCGAGCATCGTTAACTTCACAAGTGTGTATTAATACCCATTACCTAGAGTTTCATATGGTACTTTTTCTGCGACTATTGTAAGTTAAACTTTTAAATTGAGTAGTTTCTTGGCAGTTGATATGCACGATTCAGCCAAAGCCACCTAGCAGACAGCCCCTAACCCTACTCTCGCATGCTGCCGCAGGTGGCTGTGGTTACCAGTCCGCCTGCGAGTGAGTACCGCGCTAGTCAAATAGAATCAAAGTGAAATTACGATCCAATTTATTTTAAACAATATTCCACGAAATAATACTGGTAATAAAATAAATTAAAACTGACAAGCAAAATGTAATATCAAATGAAATTTTAATGTACACAATCGAATGAAACATTTAATAGAGCGATTTTCAATGACTAATTAAGTGTCAGTACTTGGTTTGTAAACTTCTTTGTGATTGATCAAGAATCTGTCTCATAATGGAATATGTATCGTAAGGAGTATCATTATGAAACTGGTTGGAGCCATCAAATGAGAGAATTACATAGAAGAAGTAGAAATAGTACATAGTAGAATTACATAGAAGGAGTAGAAAAAATTAAAATATTTTTACACTGAATATATTGGTGGTAGTACTTATGTATTAAATATAGAAAAACCTACAATTTTCTTACATTTTAACTTGTAAACATATTGAATATGAACATATAAACATATTATATTTATTTAAATCTTCCAATTTACGCTAATTTCTCTTCTACAAAAAATTTTGAATTTAAAATCGACGGCAAGCTTTAAAAACTGTTATTAAAATATGTTAATCTTTAATATCGTTATGTAAATCTCCAAATGTGTATTTCTGTAGCGAGATTATAATTAATAAAAACTATTTTTACCTAGAAAAGTTTCGGGGTAATCAGAATAAGCATGCCAAACACATGAATACGGATAGCTTGTAATTCTTCCACTTTCGCGTTCTCATTGAAATCTCAGGGTCGGATGGAGGTCTTTAACCCATCATGACACGAGTCCCATCTCAATGGAGGTACTGCAAGCACAGGTTGAGCCTCAGGTTTAGATTTGAGAGTGCTCCCATAGCAAAAAGAAGAACAAGTATTTATGCTCTAGGAATAAGTGTCAAGTGGTCATAATGAATCCTTCCTTACTTAACCGCCTCTCTTTAAAAACTGAATAATCGACGTATAGGAAACGTATTATGAACATTGTCGAGGTCAAGGAGGAAGAAAAATAACTTCACTGAATTTCATTAAATGGATGTGAAGCTCCATTATACAACATGCATTGTTTCTGTATACATAGAGCGTTTCAGACTACAAGGTGTGCTCGATATGGATCCCATCTGTGACGAGGAGTGACTAAAGGGGTAGAATTCGGCAAATATGCACATCGATGGGTACTAATATCTTTCTCGTCTCACCACATGTGCGAAAGTCCCCTAGATATTATGACGTTAACGTTTCAATATACTAATGAAGGTTGTGATGCTACATCACACGGAAAATCTTGCACCCATAATCTAGACGTTATTACTTAAGTTTGGTACTCATACTATAATTTTCCATCTGACATGAGTTACTTTTTATCATTACCATCACTCCCTTGCCTTTTAGGTCCCAATGATATGAGGTAATAGTGATATGATTTGAATGATGATGAGGTAATGATGGAATGAGAAACACGAAACTACAAAACTTTGAGTACACCTGCGCGAACCCACTTTGGCCCCAACGAATTTTACATGTATCGCCTGGGAATTGAACCCCATACTCGACGGTGAAGATGCGCGAACTCACCACTACAATACAGGTTGCACAGACGATTAGGAAAGAAAGTTTAATTCTAACCATTAGAATGGAATAATGGATGTGATCTTTGTCAACGTATAATCTTTCATCCTTGAATCATACCAACACCTCTAGCATCCCATAGCAACACCTTAGCATTCCCATAATACAACCACTAATGCTTATTTAAGCACCACTTACTTCCAAAGCCCGCAACCTTCGCGGCGTCCACCCACCCGTCCACCTATCCACCCACCCTTCCGCACATCCACCCGTCCACCCACCCACTCGTCCACCCATCCACTCGTCCACCCACCCACGCGTCCACCTACCCACCGACCCGTCCCCCATCTACTCATCGACCCGTCCCCCATGTACCCACCGACCCCACCGGCCCCACCTACCCATCGACCCGTCCTCCACCCACTTGTCCATCTATCCAACCGTCCACCTAACCACGCGCCCACCTACCAACCCACCCAGCCACCTACCTACCAACCCACCCATCAACCTACCTACCTACCTACCCACCTGTTCACCTACCCACCAACCCATCTACCCACCCGTCCATCCACCCATCCACCCACTCACCGCCTGATCGCCCGCCCGCCCACCCTCCCACCCACCCACCCACCCACTCAATCACCCGTCCTCCCACTCACCCACGCGTCCAATCGCTCGCACACCCACCCACCAACCCACGCACTCACCCGTCCACCCATGCCAACCCGTGGGCGTTTCGCGCCCGGACAAACCCAGTAGAGCGAGACGCATAACTCAACAGTTCCCATCGGGGTCGAACGTCGGAGCGGCAGGCAACCGGTCACTTGCTCGTCGGCGAGGGAGGGAGAGGGGTACGTAAGTGTGGTGGGGGCGGGGCGGAGAACTCCGCGGGGGTTCCCTGATAACAGGGGCCGCTTTGCATTGCGTCGCCCCCACAGCCATATCGCCCCGCCCCCCTCCGAGCACTTATCACTCGTGACGCCGCCGCCGCCGCCGTCGCCTTCGCCCCTTCCGCCGCCGGTAATTATTTCCCCATTTTCCCTAAACTTCGCGTGCTGCTTATCACCGCCTGACGGCCCGTCACAACCCTTCGAATGGTCGCCAGGGGGGGAAACCGGCTCTATAAATCTTCATGGTCTGCGGCGATGTGGCGCAAAAAGCTGGCTTCGGGAAGGACGCACGGGGCAATTTTCTTATCGGCGAAGAAAAGAGCAAAAAAAAGTGTCAAGTTTTCTTTGTGTCGGTTCTTCGAGGAGATCCAATTTGAATAGTAAGAAAGTTTTGAGAGTGTTAAAAAACAGGGGATTAAGTTGTAAGACGTCATAACAAAATACTGACTTTGGACAATAAAAATGAGGGTAGTTGCCTAAAATACTTCCAAGAAATAGACATTTCTGCCATTAACTTCAATAGAATGTTATTTCAACAAATTCGAAAGAAAATGTTGATTTTGGAATAAGATTAACTTTTATTATTTACTCATACCTTTGATAAGGGAATAATTTGATTTTCTGTAAACAGGATTTTAAAATATTACATAATCCCCCACAATGTGTAGTGCCGAAGTAATAGATAGATATAAGGTTTTTCTACAATTGGGCTGATGTTGCCCGGTGGCAGAATACAGAAACATAAAAGTATATTTACAATTACAAAAGACAATTAACAATAAATACAATACATAAAAACTCAATATAAAAACAAATTATCGTCGTTACCTAGAACATGCAAATGCATTTACATACAGTTGCTTGTAGTTCATTTACAGTTGAAATTGATTTTCTATAACTCGGGAAAAAACATATTTCAAATATTTTTATTTTTCTAAAATAATTATTTTCTAAATTCATTTTTTCGTTTTTTTTTATTCTGGCCTTCAAGAAAATGTGCGCAGATAAATTTCTTTCCCCACACGTCATACACAGTTTTTACTGTTTTCTAACAAATAAATAAATAAATACATATACAACAAATGAAACTACATATATACTAACATTTAAGTAAATAAACTTACATACATATTACACCAACATTCATACATACACACGTACACGCTTACATACATATCATACAATGACATAGGAACACTCACATACACACCATCCTGCACGTATTCACTCACAATCATATTCAGATAATTATGGATAAACATTTTTACCTACAACATAATAATATACAATACTTTTAATAATTTTTACATTTCTAAGACGTAAAACACTCGTTAACATAAATCAATAAATACCAACTTTTGTCAGAATAGCCTATAAAAGACACTTTAGATTAGCGAAATAAACTACGAAATGAATCACTTCACTTCACTTCACTGCACCTCATAAAACTTTACCTAAATACTAATAGCTCAATACTTTTTAGTTGACTACCCATAATCCCACCTTTCACTTCACTTCACTTCACTACACGTTTTCACCCTATTGATTAATTTCATATATTTTTTTTCTAAAACCACGCGCTGAGCAAGGAAAGGGCTCAAAAACTGTCGCAGGTAAATCGTTCCAATCTACGATTGTTCTGTTTACAAAGGAGAATTTGCCTACGTCCGTTCTTTGAATTCTAGTTCAAATTTTATATTTATGATCAAATCTATTATAATAATGTGGTTTATCTAGCCTTCCTCGTATTTCCTGCCATACAGAGCCACCAGTGTAAGATTTGTACATTACGCGAAGTCGAGCCCTTTTCCTCCAATGTTCTAACGATTCCCAATGTGCAGGTATGTTTCTCCGAAAAGTGTGTTTTGCCGCTCTGTTTTGTATCCTCTCTAAGCTCTTCTTAAGTTCTATTCTGTACGGATCCCAACAACTAGCTCCATATTCCATTACTGGCCTAACAAGCGAGGTATACGGGATTTCTTTTGCTTTCGTATTGCATTTTTTAAGATTTCTCATGACGAAATGCAAAGACCTCCAAGCTTTACCCACTACGTAGTTAGTTTATTTCTCCCACCCCAACTTGCTATCCAGGTATTTACAGTTTAAGACTCGCGGAACTATGTCATTACCTAGCTGATAAGGTATTGTATGAAAGTCTCTGGCCCTACAAAATGTGATCTCTTTACTTTTATTTCCATTTCCATTTTATTAGCTCTTGCCCCATCATTAATCTTTAATCATTAATAAGTAGGGAAAACATGACAGCATAACAAACTTTTAGCATTCTTAATACAATCTATCCGAATTTTTCATCAAGTAAAAAATTTATTGATGCATCATAGCTTTATATTATTGATTTGTTAAACAACCCCGGAAACATTCCGTATTTTTGAGCCTAGTCTTGCATTGAACATAAAAAATTATTTATTTCAGAGCAAATATTTTTTTCCGAGACAACTAAAAGAATTGGTTCACTTGTCTTTATATTCAATCTGCTAGCAAAAAATAAACATAGACTATATTATATTTACTATAAATTAATGTTTTATAAAAAGTATCACGATTACATACAAAGTATACATAAAAGATTATGGAGAACATCAAACTGAATTCGTACATATATGAGTGTTTACACTATTTCACGGCACACTTTCAAAAAATAAAAATGTACTCGCTATCAAGGAATTTAGAGAAAATAATCTGGTAGATTCTTGATCTCGGCTACTTCTCTACTTTGTACGGGAGCTGCATCAAAAATGGTAAACTGTCGCTGCAGATATTCGTCAAGTTCCAAGATAGCCGCAACGTTGCCACATCTATAGCAATAGTTCGGAGCTGACCATACTGTGCAAACTAAATTATTGAAATGCCATTTAATTCCTTCCATTGCCAACTGGTGCGATCTACAAATCAATTCAATTCCGTTTGATTCACTGAAACGATGTGCAACGTCGCCTCCATACAAATACCCAGCACCTCGGGAATTTACTCCCCATCCTTGAATGTCATCGGGATCTGACCATAGTAGGTCACACATAGCACCTTCAGTTGGAATATCTTGCACTTTCATTATGCAATTTATTTGATCTATTGTTTCTACTGCAGGAGATAATCCACCATGGACACAAAATACTTTTCCGTCAATCACAGCACAAAGGCTCAAATAATCGAATACGTCTGTACAATATTTCCACACCGTGATTCCGCCGTACTTTCTCAAACATTCATCATAAAATCCATACACTTGAGTTATTTGTCTGGATTCATGATTTCCTCTAATTAAAGTGATTCGATCAGGGTACCTGACTTTCAGTGACAAAAGAAGGAGAAAACTTTCTACACTGTAAAAGCCGCGATCAACATAATCTCCCATAAACAGATAATTCATTATAGGGATAAAACCCCCAATTTCAAATAATTCCTTTAAGTCATAGAACTGCCCATGAATATCTCCACACACAGTAACAGGTGCATGCACTCTCTTCACGTTTTTCTCGCTCAATAATATTTCCTTAGCCTTTTCGCACAGTTTCTTCACTTCAAGTTCACCGATGAGCTCACAATTCAATAGTTGTGCAATGTACACATCCACTTCTCCTTGAGTAGCCATATTTTCGTTAAAATTTGTCTAATTGCCATCACTTTTTCACTCCACTTTATTGCAGGATTCCGATTACTCACTGAAACTATTAAAATTTATTATAGTTTGATCAAGCAAAATCGACAGAACATATCATCATACAGATCTTCTGATACTGTTTGGATGCTTACCTAAACATACATCAATAATATAAGCACATAGTCATTTGTTTTATTGTTTGCGTTAGAGAAGTGCAAGTATCGATATTTTCCGAAGGCGCTACTAACGGCCTCTTTTTTCTCGAGTCGGTGTTAGGAAGAAACAGAATAAAGATAAGAGGTGAAAACTACGTACTCTCTTCCTTTGGCACGATACAAATTGATTTTAAAAACGAAACAGATCTATAGAATGAACAAATCAATGTAGTATATCCCAGTGGAGATATCAAATAACAATTATTTGTACATTTTTAGAGGTCGCTTTTTTAAAGACATATTTTCACACCATTTAAAAAATGTGTGAGACACAACCCCTCATTTATTTTTCTTCTTAGGTTTTGACGTTATTATCAAAGCGTAATATGATATAACTCATTATACAATTTTGTCTCGCAAAATTGTAAAACTTCTTACCTTGTTAAAATAGAAGAAAAGCACTCCTTTCACCTTCTTGATGTTTCATTACCTCCTTAATAAATTTATTGGAATCGGCATCGAATATTGCTCCACGTAAAACACGTCCACATTTTTGAATTACGATAAACGACTTTCAGGCGTTCATCAAAAACTAAGCCCCAAGGGTGAAATGAATGAGACTTGAAAATGGGCGGTAACTTTAGTAGATAACCCGCTGTATTTGTTGTGATAACGAACTTCTGGTGCCGCGTATTTCAAACGGATGCGCGGTTATAAGTTACCCGATCATTCATTCGAAAAATAGATGAGGGAGAAGAGCCTTCGTAAAAACATCGGAGCTTCCCGGAAGGGTAGTCCTTGGAGACCATGGGCTAAGGTTATCCCAGGAAGCAGCGAACGAACAGACAGATGAGATGCGCTCTGCTTCAGGGTTTAGGGATATTCAGATTATTCAACATTTTTCCTATTACGTAGACCTAGGCGTAGTTTTCCTCTCGACTTTGAACCTTTCAAACTGTTGCATTATTCAAATCACACAAGTGAACGTCCAATGTAAATTTCCAAAATAAAATTGAATGATGCAGTAGCTTAGAGAACTCTAAATTGTGAAAGTAATCTTGTAAACGTAATGGGAATGTATCCTTAGTTTTAATGAGAATCAAGTTTATTTATTTGAACGTGCCAATACCTCTCAATGTTTCGTAGTCTGAATGATTGCCTCCTCGGCTGATAATGATAACTTTAGAGGTAAATTAAATTTATAATAAAAGTGTATCGTAAATTATCATTATCCAAATATGTTTTAAGATCCAACCAGGTCTCAACATACCCTTCAAATTATTCAACTTAACATGAGGGAATCGCCTATTAAGTTAATAAAATTTTACACACATTTTCGTTTTTTAATCATCAAATCCTTTTCGAATCTTACACTTTGCTTGAGAATGCGATGGCATTATTCATAAATTGTGATTGAAATCATTGATGGTCAATAATTAGAGTAGCATGTTAAGAAATAATTCTCTTTGATGTGACCAATAAATATAGGCAATGTGAAATGTCTTAAACCATTCTTATCACATTTAACGAGTTCAAGGAAGTATTTTAAAAATTGCGAATAAGGAAATGCAGATAATTGAGGTGGAAACATAAGTATATTAATATGAAATTTTCCTCTTTCACCTGATTCTGGAGAAAAAAAGACGCGAACACGTATTTTCCACTTCTTGGCACTTCACTCATGACTCTCGTGAGCAATATTTGGTTAAGTTAAGAATCTATGTAGAAAGCCACCAATGAAGCAAATTTATCTCCTGCAGCAATTTGGAGGCAAGTAAAGCTTTTACATTCTTGTGATTTCGCTAGTGTATCTTTGATATCTGGAAAATTGAGACGCTTTAACTATCCTTACAGTTAGATTAGTCGTCATTCTACTTGTAGGAATAGCCACGTAAAATCTATAATCTGAATTTCCTGTCGTGCTGATAATTAGATCGAAAGGCTTAATAGTGACTACAGTAATTGGATTGAAGACAACTTTTCTTGAAACAAAATCACAAGACCGTGATCATGTGGTATTATTTTATCAAGTACTACTACTTCAAACGCCTTCGAAAAGTTGAGTGATAAGAATATTTAATATGTATATCATAATAATACGCAAGTGCCAGTGTTTCAGTATTATTTCTGTATTTCGTAACAAAATTATAATTTAAGTGATCTTACACTTGTATCGGCCCACATTCTAATCAGTGTCTATTTGTTACAATTTAAGAAAATTGCAGTCAACCTCCGTACATGAATTGACTGTCGGGTGTCGTCAGTAACCCATTGACTCTAGATAGCAGAATTACAACTAGCAGATGTTGCAAAGTTCATTTGATAAGCTCCATAACATGCAAACTAATAAACGATTTTTTGAGTATTAGGATTTTCGTTTCACCTAGAAGTGGGGGTAGTAGTAGTACACTTATTTCTACATATATGTTAATGTATGATTGGAAACCTAGGCTAACTTTGTACACAGATTCATTGTAAATTTTGTATGAACAACAACTGATTACGCGAATGATATTACGTCATTCAGCCTTCAGCTCTTTCAGATGGTTATTGTAAAAACGGGATCCATAACACAACAACTATAGCCATAGACAATTGCTCATGTCGACGTTCGGAACTCAGATATCTCCATGTGCAATGAGAGGCTAATGAGATGCTCACATTTACGGGATTCGAGAGAAAAGAATGAAATGGAAACGTTTTCTAGGTTTCAGTTGGCAGATCTGTTCAACAGTACGTTCCCGCTATCGCAAGGAATAAAAGCTCGGCGCGTTCCGCAGTCCACAGGCACAGTATAACCAGTACGTTCACTCGCGGCAAATCCCATTGAGAAAGATTTTTCGATCACGTGACGTCCGCCATGTTCTTGGTATAACACCCAGCGCGCGAAATACATAAGTACTACATTTAAAATAATTTTCTTACACTTATTTTATTCACTAGTTCAAGTCATTTTATTATTCTATCCATTTTATTCAAATTCCACGTCCTCTGAAACAAATTAAAAACATACACTCAGTTCTCATATCACACGGTGTATGATATTCGAATGTATCTGCTGAAATTCTATTGGCTGACAATCAAGAACATGGCCGAGGGTCTACCCAGCGCAAAACTAGATTTTGGAGCAAGTGAACATACTGGCTGTACTGTGCCACAGGCAGCTGCGGTGGCTGACTCCGTTCATTCAAATACCCGGAGCAGAGGGATCTCGGCGACAATATGAGGCGTGGGCATAGTTTGCCAGGCAATGGGTCCAAATCCTACCAAGAGGGCTGCCAACAACGTTCGTGTTAAAGGGAGGTCACCCGATAAGCAAAAAAAAACCACATTTTTTAAATAAATATTTAATTTAGTCTAACAGCAGCTCTATTTCTTTCTCCTCTCCATTTACGATTGAAGTGAAAAGATTCGTTCACAAAATTCAGATGAAGATGGTCTGAGCGTCTCTTTCACTAGACAGAGACACTATCACTCATGCGTATGTCAGAGTTTAGAAAAAGGATAAAAAAGGAATTAAACAATAAACGATGCGTCGTATATGTTAGTCATATGATTAAATGACAACAAATGTTAAAAATTTGCTAAAATGAGGACATAAAAATACGAAGAAGGACGAGAGGACAATTGTAATCAATGGAGGACTGTCCTCCGAAATGGAAGACGGTTGGCAGTCGCAGGGCCAACGCACATCTGATTGGGTGCGGCACAGTGCTTCCGTGAGGCGAAGCGTGGTCGCCAGCCCCCGCGCAGTGGGTCCGAATGACGCCAAATTAGCGCCAATGAGAAAAAGTAAATTACTTCTTCCAACACGTTCTGCATTCAGACTCCTCAATTTGTGGGGTCTTGATGCCAAAAAATTGGTTTGTGGCAAAACGCCTGTTGTCCGCACTAGCGCGTAAACCGTCCACGCGAATTTCTGCAAAATCGATATTCCGTAATCGATCTGCCCGAAATAGAGGCCCTGTGAATTTGAAACGGGTATTTTGATTCTTGGAGGTACATTTTATGAAACCTTGACTACATTTTCATTTTTTTTAATTGTTCCAAATTTTTAAATTAATGTTTTTCTGTGGATAGAGGAAACTTCAAGCGCTGGTCTCATTTTCGTTGCACTGTCTGAAGTTTCAAAAGCCAAATTTCCATTGCCAAAGGTACGAATAATGTTAGAGAGTAGGTGCTGTTGAGCATCACTACAGTACCGGTAGCGTATAAGCAACTGTGACAGTTCTCTCTCCACGTGCTGTGGTACCTACTCTGAAGTGTCATGCTACCTACTCTGAAGAAATCAGCTTGCGAGGATTTGTTAGTGAGTTTGTGCCAGCCTTATCGGACAGCAATATCGATATTCTGCACATGCGCAGATGCACTAAAGTAAAACTTGAACTGTTCATGAGCAGAAGATCGATAGTGCTTTACCACTCCCTGATTATTTCCTTGATCCTGATTACTTTCTCCAGATTTCAACGTTGGCGCTCATCTGATTCACATGAAGTTACAAAGGCGATGAGATTCGGCTTTGGCAAAAGTTATGAACATGATATTAAGACGTATCATACCCAGTCAGTAAGTGTAAATGTTTTGAGATTTAATGAATCTGTGATGTAGGTGGTATCATATGCATACTAATGTGTGGCAACAGCGCATTCAGCTGTTATACTGCGATTGTTCTAACTTTGCCCCTCAAGACCTGTCTTCACGATGGAATATGTCACGGTATTTCGCGTCTTTCTCAGTCTTGCCGCTAGATATCGCATGATCGCGACCGTATCAAGCAGTGCTTCCGATCATGCGACTTCTAGCGGCTCGACAGAGAAAGACGCGAAATGCCGTGTGATATTCCATCGTGGCCATCGGGGCTTGAGAGGCAAAGTTAGAAACATTGTATTATAGTCTCGTATGTGCTGTAGTTTCCCGATGTTCGCCCAGTGTGCGTAGCCGCGGAATGCCTCCGCGGGCGGGAACAATGCACAGCGGACGCGGAGCGGGGGCGCGCGTTTCCGCCCTCGCCTCCCGCACTCGCTCCGCTCCGCTCTCCCTCTCGCTCTCGCTCTCCCTCTCGCTCTCCCTCGCGTCGTCTCCGTGCAGGTGCCCGCGGGGGGTCGGCGACCTGCTTATCGACGGCGGCTGCACCCGCGCATGCATGCAACGCGGTCGTCGCTGGCGCGGGATAGCTGGCGACGGCGCCGGGGGTGGCGCCGGCGGAAGCATTTTACTTTCTCGCCTTACGAATACTTCGTAAGAAGAGAAAGTTTTGTAATCGTGCTGCGGAAAACGGCGAATTTTCGCCAGAAAAATGCTTATAGCTGCGGTCTGGTAGTGAAAAAGTGGATAAATACTATTGCTAAATTTAGAAAAAAAATCCTTAAACTCGTGGTGTAGCCAAAATCCACGTTTTTTTTCGGGCACGCATTGATTGTGAACTGCACCAAGTACGAAATGCTTGCAGCGTTCGGCTGCTCTGATCGGTGTTTTTTCCGTGGTTTTTCCAATCAACGCTAGGCGAATGCCGGAGTAGTACTCTAACAAACGGGTTACGAACCGCGCGCGATCTTTCCTTCTTCTTCCTTGTACTATCCTTGTTCTATCTTCACCCCTTACTTACATACCCTATATTACCATTCAAGTCGGGAGCTTACAGCTTGTCCCAGCTGGGACGGTTCTCCTCTGGTGAGAGTTACCCGGTTGGGGAATACCCCGCAAGCCGGCGTGCAGGACGGCACCCGATGTCACCAGCCAGCGGGGGAAGATCACCGCCACCCCTCCCTCGATAAGACATGCACCTCACTAATGACCAGTTAACGCGCTTAGAATCAATCAACTGAAATGCTTCCGCTCACGTCCAACAGTGAAGATGTCAGTGAAATTTGTCATTATGACGACACAGTGTCAACAGTGAAATTTGTCATTATTGAGAAACACTTCTTATCTGTAATATTTAACAGCAGAGGCGTCAGGAGGGTCTTTCTGTGGGCGTGCATGTGCAGTTAGGTATAATCAGTGAGTAGAAAGCAATTGCGAGAAAATACAAACCCGGATGTACGTAACACGCGTTCTCAACGCAGAATAGCGCTTCTGTCCCCTAATGTATTTTAAGGAAATATCCTGTACCAAAACGGTATTAATTATTTCATACCTGTGAATAATCCGGTTTAATACTTCCATTTTTAACTTAACACCTTTCAAAATCTAGGATTCCGCTCTCCGACTCAATAGATCCACTTTTAGACCAGTCACTATTTGAGCCGTTGAGAGCAAAAGTGGTGTAACTCAAAACACACATTTGCGGAAAATGACGTGTAAACGAAAAATGCTGTAAAACTATAATGCTTAGAAATAAATGACCTAAAGTATTATGAACGTTTTAAGGAGATATTGTTTTAACTTACTACAGATGTTTTGGACTAAAGTATTGCTTATTAATTAAGTAATAGACTATTTTGTTGACTTTCACCACTTTTGCACATACCGTTTCTGAAAATTATGCTTATATTCAAACAAATGGCATGCAGAATGTTCGTCCGAGATAATAATGTGATGTAAAAAAAGGGCTTTGTCACGATTTCTAACCAAATGAGAGCAATTTTGAAGTTGCGATTTTGACCTGTGCACGTAAGACTAAAAGCGATTAAATGTTTTTTTTTCTGACATGCTTCTTCTGTGATGGGTGCAAAAAACAAGAAGCTATTTCTAGGTAGCCCCTGGAAGCTGTTGTTTCGTCCCATCTGTGACTTACACCACAATTGCATGCAGTGGTGTGAGCAACTTGTTGACAACTTCTGCATTGTGCTGACCTCTAGCTGAGAAATATTGAAGTTTGACTCACACCATTTAAGCTCGTGATGGAACAATGTTCAAACCATCTACCAGTGCATCTAACTCAAATCTTCCAAAATTTGACTTACACCACTTTTGGTCTCAACGGCTCATTTAGCAGTTAAATGAGGATTAACCGGGTCGAAAACGTTGGCAGGCAACCCATGCAAGAGAGAAATCCCCACCGGTCGGCACCGGGATCTCCGCACCCGCACTTCAACGTATCCCGTTCGTCCTGAATTTGCTCCTTCATTACGTTCCATTTCTCGTCCCCCTGCTTGCTTCATCGTTGCTTTCCTCTTTCCTCTCCCTGCCCGCTTCTGCCTTGCCCCTCCCCCTTCCCCGCTCCCTCCTCGCGCGACCTCCTGACCCCGCGCCCTCGCGCCCTCCGCGCCGTTTGTGTTTGCTCGTTATGAGCTCTGCTGGCCGGCCGGGCGGCGCGGCGAAGGCGGTTGCCTCCAGAGCCACTACTCTGAGTTGAGAAGGCGTATTTCGTAAATCCGGGTTCGCTTTTTCTTGCGATTGCTTTCTACTTACGGCTTATACCTAACTGCACATGCACCCCTACAGAGAAACCCTCCATACGTCTCTACTGTTAAATATTACAGATAAGAAGTGTTTCTCAATAGTGGCGGAGGCGGATACGGGGACTGCGGTGGAGAGTACAGGCCAGGTACAGGCCAAGGAGATGGAGGCCGAAACGGAGAAACGAAAGCAAGGGCGGATTCAGAAATTATTTAAATGGGGGAGATTAAAAGAAATCTTTTAAAATATATTAATTTAATTATTTAATTAAATTTTAATTATTTAAATTATAATTTAATTATTTAAATTATAATTTAATTATTTAAATTATAATTTAATTATTAAAATATATTAATTTAATTATTTAAATTATAATTTAATTATTAAAATATATTACTTTAATTATTTAAATCATAATTTAATTATTAGAATATATTAATTTAATTATTTAATTAATATTATTAGATTTCGATATATTAATTTATATTCAATGTGTAAAAATAAATATCTAAACGATACCTGTTAGGAATCTTCCTTAGTAGTAGTACTACTACTGTTTCTACTAGAAATATATAGTTTGCTTAAAACTCAATTTACTACGTAGCATAAAAGTATTTTAAAATACATTAAAGATTGCGATGAAAATAATAATGGTAATAATTATCAAATTATCAACATTATTTTATAACTACAATAATAATGACAATAACAAGAACAAAAGCAAAAACTCGCACAAAATGAGGTTAGAGGAAGAGGAAGGAGATATGACAAATTGGCAAAGGAAAGGAAAAAGAGGTAGAAGAAGAAAATGAAATATTGTGGATTTGGAATCAACAGGTTGGGTTAAGAACAGGAAGGACAAGGGGAAGGAGAACAGGAAGGACAAGGGGAAGGAGAACAGGAAAAACAAGGGGAAGGAGAACAGGAAGGACATGGGGAAGGAAAACAGGAAGGAGAACAGGAAGAGGAAGAACAGGAAGAGGAAGGAGAACAGGAAGAGGAAGGCGAAGAGACAAACGCATTAAAAGCGGAGGCAGACATAGAAATAGAAGCAGGACTGAAGCTGGAAGAGGCAGAGGCGGCGGGAGGGCGACAGTGGCGCAGCCATCGGCTGGTTTTCTTTCCCGCGCCCCCGCCTCGCCCCTGGCTTTCACGCGCTCGTCGCTCCTCCGAGCTCCATTTCTTCTCTTTGGTGCGCGACGTAATCTCCGGTCGGCTTCGCTGCCCCTTCGTCACATCGGTCGTCATAACTCTCGCGGCAAACGCCGACTTCGGAGTGTTCCCTTTTTTTGCGTCGTGTTGTAAGCCTGCGATATCGTCTGGGTATGCTGCTTCTGTCTGTCGCCCTGCGATCGCCTCAGCAATAGTTCTCGCCGGCTGCACCAACACTGCAATGCGTCTTGTCTTTTTTTTAGATATCAATTTTGTCCTCGCCCAGCACTCGTTTGAATCGTAGCATTGTATATGAATATTTCTACACTCAATCGCGTGAGTTTTTCGCCTAATGTGTTGTAAATTTGTCGTACGAAATTTAACAAATTCTATCAGCCGAGACTCGGTGCCCGAGATCGCCAAGACAGTAGTGTAGCGATCTCGGACGCAAGGATCACGGGTTCGAGTCTCGCCTCGGTCATGATTGTATTTGTGTTCGTCCTTTCACCTTGTCTCATCACCATATCACGTCATCGTCAGTTTCCATAACGTTAAATAAAGTCTATCAGCACCAGATTGTCGAACTTACACATTTCCCACGTGATAATCTCATATAGATTTGAAAATGATGTAGAGTGACCCAAAATTACAACGGCGCTCATCTACAACGACATTTTGAGAAATTATTTCAAATTAGAGCTGATTATAATCCTATACTTTCACAACGTCCAAGAATTTCCAGTGGATTAACATGAGCTACTTATTCATCACCAGGACCATCTTCATTCAATATTAAAATAAAATATCCCTTGGAAAGAAATCATCATAACTACTTTCATTAACATTATCTGCTTTAGTGCTGCTTTCCATCTTGAGCTCCACCCTTGCGCTATCCACTGCAATAGCTCTGTAGATCATGTTATTTTTTTCCTGCTTCACCAGTGCCGCCTTTTCCTTCTCGTCGAGACATCTTCCCCTTCTACCTTCCCCTTCGCCAAGGAACCTCTGAACTTCTCCCTCGCATCATTGCTTTCGATGCTTCAGCGACATCGTCCCGGCGCGTCGTCGCAGCCTTATCTCGAGTCATTTGTAAGCTTATCGCACTCAGACTGCCGCGATCAGTTCGATGCTTTATGAGATACATAAAAGTAGGCGCAGCGTCGCGTCGGGCAGATCGAGGGCGACGAACGGGTTGAGAGGAGAATCGACGATCGAGATTCTTGAGCACTGCGTAGACTTGAGTGAAGAGAAATTACAAAAAAAAATAGCCTTTAATAATTCACTTCCCCTTTCGATTTTTGGGGAGATAAATGGATTAGAAAAAAACAATTTAATTATGTCAATTTGGATTTGTTTCAATGGTATGCCAATGAAGAGTGTAAAACAAATAGAGAGATTTAAATAATCGTAGCGTTCTTAATAATTATTATGACCCAAGTGAGAAATTTTAATTTTTTTTATTAACTCAATTGAACGTTATTAATATATAATATTTGAAAAATATAAGGGGAAGTATTATATTCTTTGATTGCCTCAGTTGACATAATGCATCATGATTAATAGCGGATTTCCCTTATTATTGACGGAATGAAAAAGCTGAATATACTCCTACCTCAAAATATTCTTTACCTATTATTATTATTATTATTATTATTATTATTATTATTAATAATAATAATAATAATAATAATAATAATAATACAAAATTCATGGTCCAAATTGCATTCCTAAAATAAGTGCGCTCAAAATTCATGCTTAGTAAACAATTATGAGAATAATTATTCAGTACGTCACAAAAGTGAATCATCTAGAATCTACGAGTAATTCTACTTCTAGCTTATCGGCAGTTGTGACAGCAGGGAATGAAGTATGAGACTTGGGAACTGTTAATTATTCAAGAGATAGGTTAGCATACTAAATTCCTCATTGAAAACAGGGAAATGTTTACATCCAACTCTTTTAGCGCGAATGAACACGCAATGAGCGATCGAGGTACGTTTTTAATCAGTTAATTTATTGTACATGTATGCAAGCTAAGCAAGGAACAGATAATTGCGACTGCGGTGGCGACAACGATGGCCACAACAAAGATAGCGATGAAGAAAAACACAACCCCACATACAATTACAGACAAAAATCGTCATAGATATTCGATTTTGTGAAG